>VDFB02270651.1:624690297-624995439 GCA_007258455.2 Sequoia sempervirens
TATGGCCCCGAGAAGTTGGTGCACTTTCTAGAAGATACAATTGCAAATGTTCTTTTAAAATTTGAACTTCAAGTTGTAATTTTTCGGCGCCAAACCGCCTAAACTCAAATTTGAATGTTGTTTTGGCTCCAAACTAAAGAGGAGCTCTATTTATGGGCGGGTTTCTAATTTTTGGGTAACTTTTTGGGGACAAGCTCGCATATTGCGAAAGGGTGATTCTGTAGCTTTCTATAACTTGCATGTGTTGTAGAACTTGGGGATTTGAGATCCTCTACATGTAAGAAGCTCCATTTTCTGAATAACAAAATTATTCTCTTGTTAGTGGGTTATTTTCTAAGTCTCGGGCTGCGCCCTCATCACTTGATAATTTCTTTTCTATAAAAGTAATTACAAAATATATAGGCATTCAATCCACATGATAATTAGTGTAAATTTGAAAATTCTTATTCAACAACCATGCAATTCTCTTTTTTCTTAATTCCTAATTGTACAAAGATTAGTTGAACATGCTAGTCTTCCTTAAAATTTGAGGAATTATTAAAAAATATTTTTGAAAGAAGGGTTGTTAAAAAATATATATCAATAATTTTCAATCTTTTATGTTTCTTACATTCTCAAGACCATAACTTGCAATGAATTTTGAAATAGTTATTTTTGTCTCTTAACATTCTTTCATTACTCATTTCTTACATGCTCGAGACTACAACTTACAATTACTTTAAAATAACCAATTTTTTCTTTTAACATCTTTATGTTTCTCATTTTAACATGCTCAAAACTACAACCTGAAATGAATTTTGAAATAACTATTTTTGTCTCTTAATATCGTCCTGTTCGTAAGAAGCTCCATTTTCTGAATAACAAAATTATTCTCTTGTTAGTGGGTTATTTTCTAAGTCTCGGGCTGCGCTAATTTTTGGGTAACTTTTTGGGGACAAGCTCGCATATTGCGAAAGGGTGATTCTGTAGCTTTCTATAACTTGCATGTGTTGTAGAACTTGGGGATTTGAGATCCTCTACATGTAAGAAGCTCCATTTTCTGAATAACAAAATTATTCTCTTGTTAGTGGGTTATTTTCTAAGTCTCGGGCTGCGCCCTCATCACTTGATAATTTCTTTTCTATAAAAGTAATTACAAAATATATAGGCATTCAATCCACATGATAATTAGTGTAAATTTGAAAATTCTTATTCAACAACCATGCAATTCTCTTTTTTCTTAATTCCTAATTGTACAAAGATTAGTTGAACATGCTAGTCTTCCTTAAAATTTGAGGAATTATTAAAAAATATTTTTGAAAGAAGGGTTGTTAAAAAATATATATCAATAATTTTCAATCTTTTATGTTTCTTACATTCTCAAGACCATAACTTGCAATGAATTTTGAAATAGTTATTTTTGTCTCTTAACATTCTTTCATTACTCATTTCTTACATGCTCGAGACTACAACTTACAATTACTTTAAAATAACCAATTTTTTCTTTTAACATCTTTATGTTTCTCATTTTAACATGCTCAAAACTACAACCTGAAATGAATTTTGAAATAACTATTTTTGTCTCTTAATATCGTCCTGTTTCTCACTTTTTACATGATCAAGGCTACAACTTGCAATGAATTTTTGAATATTTATTTTGTCTCTTAATATCTTTCTACATCAATGAATAATTTATATAAAACTTAAGAATATTAAATTTAGAAATATGTAGCTTTTTGAAGTATAAATTCATGATGTTTTCTATTATGTAAAAATAACCATAAAATAGATAATCATTCAATCCACATGATTGTAAGAGTGAATTTGAAATTTATTAGTAACTAATTATGCAATTATTATTTTATTAATTCCTACTGATTAAATTGTTAGTTGAGCCTACTAATCTTCATTGAAACATAAAAAATATTAAAATAGGTTTTTCAAAGAAGGGTTGTTCATCTAAATCAATTGCCAATATTTTCCATTTCTTACATGTTCAAGACTACAACTTGCAATGAATTTTGTAATAACTATTTTTGTCTCTTAACATCTTTATATATTTCTCATTTCCTAAATGCTCAAGACTAAAACATGCAATGACTTTTACAATAGCCATTTTTGTCTCTTAACATCTTTCTATTTCTCATTTTTTAATTGTTCAAGACTACAATTTTCAAAGACTTTTGGAATATCTATTTTTGTCTTACATCTTTATATTTCTTGTTTCTTACATGCTCAAGACTAAAACTTGCAATGACTTTTATAATAGCCATTTTTTTCTCTTAACATCTTTCTATTTCTCATTTTTTACTTGTTCAAGACTACAATTTGCAACGACTTTTGGAATAGCTATTTTTGTCTCTTACATCTTTATATTTCTTGTTTCTTACATGCTAAAGACTATAACTTGCAATGACTTTTAGAATAGCCATTTTTGTCTCTTAACATCTTTCTATTTCTTATTTTTTACTTGTTCAAGACTACAATTTGCAAAGAATTTTGGAATAGCTATTTTGGTCTCTTACATCTTTATATTTCTTGTTTCTTACATGCTCAAGACTAAAACTTGCAATGACTTTTAGAATAGCCATCTTTGTTTCTTAACATCTTTCTATTTCTCATTTTTTACTTGTTCAAGACTACAATTTGCAAAGACTTTTGGAATAGCTATTTTTGTCTCTTACATCTTTATATTTTTTTGTTTCTTACATGTTCAAGACTAAAAATTGCAATGACTTTTAGAATAACCATTTTTTTCTCTTAACGTCTTTCTATTTCTCATTTTTAACTTGTTCAAGACTACAATTTGCAAAGACTTTTGGAATAGTTGATTTTGTCTCTTACATTTTTATATTTCTTGTTTCTTACATGCTCAAGACTAAAACTTGCAATGACTTTTACAATAGCCATTTTTGTCTCTTAACATCTTTCTATTTCTCATTTTTTACTTGTTCAAGACTACAATTTGCAAAGACTTTTGGAATAGCTAGTTTTGTCTCTTACATCTTTATATTTCTTGTTTCTTACATGCTCAAGACTATAACTTGCAATGACTTTGAGAATAGCCATTTTTGTTTCTAACATCTTTCTATTTCTCATTTTTTACTTGTTCAAGACTACAATTTGCAAAGACTTTTGGAATAGCTATTTTGTCTCTTACATCTTTATATTTCTTGTTTCTTACATGTTCAAGACTAAAACTTGCAATGACTTTTAGAATAGCCATTTTTGTCTCTTAACATCTTTCTATTTCTCATTTTTAACTTGTTCAAGACTACAATTTGCAAAGACTTTTGGAATAGTTGTTTTTGTCTCTTACATTTTTTTATATTTCTTGTTTCTTACATGCTCAAGAGTAAAACTTGCAATGACATTTAGAATAGCCATTTTTGTCTCTTAACATCTTTCTATTTCTCATTTTTACTTGTTCAAGACTACAATTTGCAAAGAATTTTGGAATAGCTATTTTGGTCTCTTACATCTTTATATTTCTTGTTTCTTACATGCTCAAGACTAAAACTTGCAATGACTTTTAGAATAGCCATCTTTGTTTCTTAACATCTTTCTATTTCTCATTTTTTACTTGTTCAAGACTACAATTTGCAAAGACTTTTGGAATAGCTATTTTTGTCTCTTACATCTTTATATTTTTTTGTTTCTTACATGTTCAAGACTAAAAATTGCAATGACTTTTAGAATAACCATTTTTTTCTCTTAACGTCTTTCTATTTCTCATTTTTAACTTGTTCAAGACTACAATTTGCAAAGACTTTTGGAATAGTTGATTTTGTCTCTTACATTTTTATATTTCTTGTTTCTTACATGCTCAAGACTAAAACTTGCAATGACTTTTACAATAGCCATTTTTGTCTCTTAACATCTTTCTATTTCTCATTTTTTACTTGTTCAAGACTACAATTTGCAAAGACTTTTGGAATAGCTAGTTTTGTCTCTTACATCTTTATATTTCTTGTTTCTTACATGCTCAAGACTATAACTTGCAATGACTTTGAGAATAGCCATTTTTGTTTCTCAACATCTTTCTATTTCTCAGCTTTTACTTGTTCAAGACTACAATTTGCAAAGACTTTTGGAATAGCTATTTTTGTCTCTTACATCTTTATATTTCTTGTTTCTTACATGTTCAAGACTAAAACTTGCAATGACTTTTAGAATAGCCATTTTTGTCTCTTAACATCTTTCTATTTCTCATTTTTAACTTGTTCAAGACTACAATTTGCAAAGACTTTTGGAATAGTTGTTTTTGTCTCTTACATTTTTATATTTCTTGTTTCTTACATGCTCAAGAGTAAAACTTGCAATGACATTTAGAATAGCCATTTTTGTCTCTTAACATCTTTCTATTTCTCATTGAAGACTCCAATTTGCAAAGACTTTTGGAACAACTAGTTTTGTCTCTTACATATTTATATTTCTTGTTTCTTACATGCTCAAGACTAAAACTTGCAATGACTTTTAGAATAGTCATTTTTGTCTCTTAACATCTTTCTATTTCTCATTTTTTACATGTTCAAGACTACAATTTGCAAAGACTTTTGGAATAGATATTTTTGTCTTTTACATCTTTATATTTCTTGTTTCTTACATGCTCAAGAATAAAACTTGTAATGACTTTTAGAATAGCCATTTTTGTCTCTTAACATCTTTCTATTTCTCATTTTTTACTTGTTCAAGTCTACAATTTGCAAAGACTTTTGGAATAACTATTTTTGTTTCTTACATCTTTCTATTTCTTGTTTCTTACATGCTCACGACTAAAACTTGCAATAACTTTTAGAATAGCCATTTTTGTCTCTTAACATATTTCTATTTCTCATTTTTTACTTGTTCAAGAATATAATTTGCAATTGTTTTTTTAATTAGCTGTTTTTGTCTCTTAACATATTTCCGCATCAATTGATAATTTTAATAAAATTCAAGAATTTTAAATTCAGAAAAAATAGCTTTTTGAGTTATGAATTCAAGGTCATTTCTATTGTATAAAATTAATTTTAATATACATAATGGTTCAATCCACACAATTATTATTGTGACTTTACAAATTCCCACTCAACATGCTATTTTTTTTTTTTTCTTAGTTATTACTTGTAAAATGATTAATTGAGCTTAGTAATCGTCCTTGAAACATAAAGAATTTAATAATTTTTTTTTTTTTTAAAAAAAAGAGTTGTTAAAAATCTAAATCAATAATTGTTAAATTTCACATTTCTTAATATATTTCCACCCTTAAAACTACAACTTGCAATGAATTTTGGTATAATTATTTTTGTCTCTTAACATCCTTCCATTGCTCATTTTTTAGATGATCAAGACTACAACTTGCAATGACTTTCAAAATACTCATTTTTTCTTTTAATATCATTATGTCTCTCATTTTAACATGCTCAAAATACAACTTGCAATTAATTTTGAAATAATTATTTTTCTCTCTTAACATCTTCATATTTCTCACTTTTACATGATCAAGACTACAACTTGCAATGAGTTTTTGAACTTTCTTAAGTCAATAACCGTGCTATTATTTTTTTTTATCAATAACTACTTATAAAAAGGTTAGTTGAGCCTACCAATCTTCTTTGAAACATAAAAAAAAATTAAAATAAGTTTTTCAAAGAACAATTGTTAATCTAAATCAATAATTGTCAATCTTTTCCATTTCTTACATGTTCAAGACTACAACTTGCAATGAATTTTGGAATAACTATTTTTGTCTCTTAACATCTTTCTATTTCTCTTTTCTTACACGCTCAAGACTAAAACTTGCAATGACTTTTGAAATAGTCTTTTTTGTCTCTTAACATCTTTTTACTTGTTCAAGACTACAATTTGCAAAGACTTTTGAAATGGGCAATTTTGTCTCTTAACATATTTCCACATCAATAAATAATTTTATTAAAACTCAAGAATTTTAAATTAAGAAAAAATGTAGCTTTTTAAATTATAAAGTCAAGTTATTTTTTATTCTATAAAAATATTTATAAAATATATAACCATTCAATCCACACAATTATTAGTGCGATTATAAATTCCCACTCAACATACAATTCTCCTCTTCTTAATTTTTACTTATAAAATTGTTAATTGAATCTAATAATCTTCCTTGAAAAATTGAAAGACAAAACTGAATGGAAATTACCTTAAGTAGACAAATTTGAATATTACAAAACCAATATGAAGGGAATCCAACGAGGGTCATAACCATACGCAAGAGAGGAAATTTCAGAGCAATTAGTGGAAATTGACTCACAACTACAATCCACCCACTCCTAACTCTTTCTAAGGGCGGTAACGAAAAGGAATGTATGAAGCATATTTTACTATAACATATTCAGAATTTAGCCTGTAAAAATCTTCAGCATGAAAGCAATCACCAAATCTTTGAAGGTTGTGCACGTCTCTAACTAAAATTAGTTTGAAAAGGAATAAATTTATCTAAAATTTCACACATGCGGAAGACTGAAAATTAAAAGTGCACATGAACAAGACTTGGACAATTTTCATTTTTAACATTCTCTATCCTCTTTGTAAACCACCTCGATAATAATTTCACTTACCAGCCATTTCCCATCTTACATTGTTAGTTTCCCTCTCACTTTACAAATGTGATCTCCATGGGTCCATCCCTACTATTGTTTTAAGACTTCCACATCTATTGAAAAAAAAAAAATTTAATTTAAGTGGCATTTATTATAGTATCTACAGATATATCATGAAATAAAATAGATATTGAAAATAAAATTCAATTGTCTATTTTTCATTTGTTTTCTGTTTTGATTCAAAGTTTGAAGTAAACATTAAATTTCACATAGAATATCACGTGATCATTTAGCTTTTCTAAAGATATTGTTTTATTCACATAGACTTAGATTTTTACTAATTGCAATAGATAGTTACTTTAAAACTTTGGTATACAAGGCCAGGAAACTAATTAGGAAAAACTTCAATTAATTTTTGCCATAGTAATTATATTGGCCACTTACTACTAAAACAAAATGTAACAAAATACATATAACAATTAGTTGTTTCCTTGGTAAAAATAATATTTCTTTCAATACAAATACAAATGGAACTAATCAATATTAATCTTTTTTGTTACTTTATCTTGGTGGTTGTATAATTGTTAGTCTATAACATTTTATGTATTGATTTTAATAAGTGAGACTTAATTTCAAGAAATTTATAATGCCTCAAGATTATGCTAAGACATTAATGAAAACTATAAACTAGATGAATAATTTTTTGAATATAAAAGTAACACTAAATGTGCCACATTAAACCCCCGCAAGCAAATTTTTTAACAATGAGACTTTATGATAAACCTAGCATGCACATAATATACTAAGCATAGGACATTAGCAGAAGAATTACTAACCACATGCTTTAGCATTAAGATAATACAAGAAACAAGATCTTAAAGAGGATTGAGGCTCCCATGCCAAAGGACACACCCCTACACATCAATCAACGATTTGCTCCTCAGGCATCTTAGGATGTAAAATAAAAAATGACATTCTACCTTGGTTCAAAAATTAAGAAGTAAATTTTAGAGGTTCAAACTACAACGATGAAATTACATGGAACTACAAATGTAGTACACACACCCCTACACATCGATCAACAATTTTCTCCTCAAGCATTTTAGGATGTAAAATAAAAAATGACATTCTACCTTGGTTCAAAAATTAAGAAGTAAATTTTAAGGTTCAAACTACAAGGATGAAATTACATGGAACACCAAATGTAGTAGTTCCCTCTCACTTTAGAAAATTTGCAAAGGAAGACTCAATAGATCTAACTTAGCTTTGAAGGATGACAAATAATGTGCATTTCAAAATTTAAATTTTGAAACTTAGAAAACACACAAATAACAATTAGACCATATGGAAAAATTGAATGTTAAATAGTGAGGATCTTATGAATTGGATTTTCGAGTCCCATGATCTCTTAATGTTTTGTAATTCAAAATTCAAGGTTTGATAGAAAATTTACAACTTGAACATAAAAATGTGGGGTCCTATAATTCATATTCATAACCTAGGGCTAATTCCATCATTTCTATAATTGCATTGGGATACAAATCAACAAGGTGCATAGATTGACTTTCAACCTCAATGGTGAGCCAATCAAACTTGGATCTATATCCTTTTGAGGGATGATAATGATTTGGAAATGATTGTGATTGATTAGGTTCTAATTAAACTATATGACCTAATGCAATAAATTTAAATTCCTAATAATTGACAAACAAAAATAGGCAAGTTTAGTCAAATATGGAAGGTGCAGACTAATATGTGCCTACCTAAAAAAAATGGTTTCGATAGGTCTACAAGGATGGGGTTGCCCAATGACCACTAAGGCCTTGTATGCTTTTTCAAAACTTTAAATTTTGATCCTATAGCCCTTTGTCTTCTCTTCATTATTGTACCTATAAATCTTCATCTTCAGATCCAAACATGTGATAAATTTGTAAAATAATTTGTTTGGGTAGCTATATTTGGGTTTTCCTTTAAATTCAAACCCCTATTTTGGTAATTAAACCTCAAAAAAAGCCAAAGATTTGATAAAAGATAGTGTGTGTGATCCCTAACCTTATGCACATCTAAGGTTGTTATGAGATAAACGCAAAGAAACCCTACTCAAGTGTGTTAGAGTATGATTCCTATATGACAATGATAAGATTAAATTAGGGAGAAGTCTTGAAACACCCTAACTAAATTTGAAAAATAAAAAATACCTTTCTTAAGCTACAAATGGAGTGAAGCTTGAAGATGAGAACAATAGGAAACAAGTCATTAGGTAGAGGAAAGTGGCCAAATGTATCTCTCAATACTATAATCCATCATGTTCTTCTATAGGCATCAACCTTCAATCATTTGACAAAAAGATCTACAAATGGACATAAATACTTGCAATCTCAAGTAATACTGCTCCAAGAATCTAAATTTTTCTTGCTTGAATGTTCTTTCTTGTTCTCTCTTGTTCTCTTTTCTATTTTTGAATTGATGGAAAGACTGGGTATTTATAGCTATTTCTCTAATTTCTCGATAATTATATCCTGATAGCCTACATGTACAGTTTGAAATTTGAATGTTATAACGCCACCAAAAATCCTTTAAATTTTGGGTGTCGAATAAAAGGGGAACCCATTTTCCCTTGGGTGAATGGGTCTTGGCCCAAATTTCTAGGACACACTTGATTGTGGGAAATTTAATGATAGGTTGCATTTGTTCAATGCTTGTTTTGTTGTTGGAAAATGATAAAAATAGGCTTTACGATGGATAATAAAGGGAATTAAGGCATATCTAGGAAGGGTTGAAAATGTATAAATGAAGAATTCACTAAAATAGGTCCAAACTAAGTATCAAATTTTACTATCAAATACAAGGGAGTACAATTTTCTATGCTACATTTAGCCCCCACTTTAGCCGCCATATGACACTACGTGCATATGCAAGCTAAAGTACTAAAATTAAAACATGCTTCATAAAGGGATACTCATATGGATATTATGATTCATTTGTAATAGGAGAATGAAATCCCCAATGTAGTTATCTAGAAAACAACAACGTTAGGAGTTGCATCCTGTAAAGCTGATTTTTTAGCTATTCAAAATAATATTATACTTTGAAATAATCATGTCAACTTTTATGGAGAACCAAATTCAAGGGTAGATGTATGCTCCCTGATTTTGCTTGATTTATGAAAGTAGAATTAGGGTAGCAATATAACCACATCGAATTTTTATGTTTATTGATGGAAATGTTTGAAATAAGGTTATGGGACAACAACACCATCTATTAGTAAATATTAGTTAAGATTGAGGATGAACTACTAATCCAATGCAAGAAATGGCATAAAAATCAGAGTTCTCTAGCCCCCATTATGGTGATTTTAGTGAAATGTATTACTAGAAATTTTACTATATGTTAGTACAAAATCATTTTTTTGACCATCATGTTTTCACATTTACTATTTGGAGATTCTAAGAGAGATACCTGAGTGAAGATGTCAAGTTGATGACCATACCAACCCCCACAATTTGTGCATCTTTGAGTAGAGGTTGTGAGCGACACCATCATGCCAGTGGTGAGTACCTTGTACCTACTCCCTGTCATTTTACTTTGTATTCTACATTGTTTTTAGCATTTTAAAAAAAAAATTGGCATCCCTATCCTCTTTGGGTGACCGTATCCCAAATCGGCGACCTTGTTCCAATTTGGCAACCCTGTCCTAAAACCCCCATCCTAGAACGACGACTATGTCTAGAGGCATTTCTTTTTTGTATTTGACTATTGATTGACTATTTTTACAGTTACTGATGATTTCCTTTGTTTCTTCCAAGTTCTACAACGTGCTTAGCAATTCTTAGGAGGAAAATTATTCTCCCTTCTCCACGAGAAGGTTACTCAAATTATTGTAGAGGAGGAGGAGATCTTAAGTACCATAGGACTATACTAGATTTACCTCATGCCACCCATTAGGTACCATGATGTGATGATCATGGAATTGGTTGAGCAGTGGAATGGTGACACTTTTAAATTTCATCTCCTAATAGGGGGGATGTGTAATACCCCCATGTTTCTGATACTATTTGCTACTATTGTGTTCTCTTGTGTGTTAGCATGATACTAATTGTGATGGTGATTAGTTCACCGACCTAGTGTGTGTGATGGTGATTAGTTCACCGACCTGGTGTGTGTGGATGCGTAGTTTAGTTGTTTGCTTCTTGTGACATTATTAGTATGATTTATGATACTCTGTGTGTTGATTGGATTATTGTTTATTCAAATAGTTTTTCATTAATGTTTTATATGTCGATGTGATGATTCTATGGTGATCATGTTATTTGGATTCAATATTATTTTATAATGCAATGGTTTAGTAATTAGTCATGATGCAGTAGTTAAGTAATCATGTTATTTTATGATCAATTTGGTTAGAAATGTTAGTTTGTCATTGATATTGTAATTGTTAGAATAGATTAGGTGAGAGGATAGTGTAGCATCACTCGTTCACGAGTGCCCTGCTACACTGCAATTCCTTCTCATGATAGGATGTTTGATTATACATATACATGTGCTACTTGATGTTTATTTGGATGCGGGATTGCAGGAATAAGTCTCGATTCCACCTGCTTCGGCAGGACAGGGCGAGCAATAAATTAACCCAACGGGTAAAAATGTTGAAAAAGGGAGTAGGGTTGGAAGTGTCCCCGTCCCAAGTTCGTCGTTTGTTGTGAGTCGTTGTGTCATGACTGAAGTTTTATCCTTGTCGTTGTGTAGTTAATTGTTGAGTTTTTATTTAATTTACGATTAGTGTTTAATTAATTAATCTTATTTGACAAGATAATTAATTAAAGTTGTTTTGTTGTTTTGATTTAATTGTGAGTTAGTAAATGGTTAAATTTAAATATATTGTAAATTAAAAAGTATTTAATTAATTAAAGTGAAAGAAATTAAATTAAATTAATATTGTTGAGAATAATTAGATATTATCTTTTTATTTATATTAAATTAGAAAATCTTGTGTGGATAATATCTTGGGGAAAATAAATGATTTTAATTAAAATTGTAGATAAGTGGTGCTTTTAAAAGCTGGAAAAAGGACCAATAAGGGAAGAGGATTTTTGAGAAAAGAAAACTGAAAAGCTTTATTGATTTTATTGATTCTTTTATTATTTTTGAGGGGGAATTATTCACACAGAGAAGGATTTCTCTGTTGTTTTTGGGGATCTGGAAATAAAAAGAAAAGAAAATAGCTTTGGTTGTGCTTGGAGGTAGAATAATTGTTTGAAGAAAAGATAGATTCGAAAAGAGAGCTGCAAAAGGAAATCGAGAGGAGGCTTCAGAAAGGATTCTTCTCCAAACGAAGGACTCCAGGTTTTCTTTTGTTATTTATTATTATTTCTGTTGTGCTTTGAACAATATCTGTTGGCTGTGTTTTAAAAAAAATTATAGAAAGAAGTTATGTGATTTGAAATTTATTTGTATGAAACCCTTGTATCTTCTGTTGAAAAACATTAGTAAACCTTTTTGAAATTTTATAGTTTAATAGTGAAATCTTTTGTTTTGGAATAAAATTCATCTTAAATTGAAGGTCAAGATTTCAAGTCAGATCTATTAAGAGTTTATTGAAAAATCTTTTGAAAATCCTCATAAAAACTTAAGGATGGAAACAATTGTTTTGAAAAGAAAATCCTTTTATTAGTTAAAATTTGTATGTCCAAATTTGTTTTAGATCTGTGAAAGAAAAATCAATTTGTTTTTTTTTTTGTGTTCGAATTACTTTGAAAAGAAAATCTTATTTTATTATCATGTGAATTTGGATACCCATCTGTGTAAGAAAACAATTTATTTATTTTATTTGTTTTTGAATCTTCTCATGAATATATTATATACATTTATATACTCTATTTTTTTTAAAAGAAATAAAAATAAATAAATATGTTGGTGTAATTAAATGTCTTGTACCTTGTCCTAGGTCATAATTACACCTTAGTTAAGTTTACTTAGGGACCACATAGGAGGTTGTTGGAGATTTTCCACTTTTGGTGGACTTGACATGTCATTACCTCATCATTTCCACCTTTTGTGGACACATCATGTGATTATCTCTCCACCTTAAGTGGAGTGATAAGTTTTCCTAGTTGTCTCATGTCATAAGATTCTGACACTTGTCATAATCTTATGCCCTTCTATGTTCTCACCTTGGCTATATAACCAAGGGGTCTCTATCATTGTAAACAATCAATCATTGTACTGCATATCATATTAATGACATTGAATACAGTTTATTCTTGTCATATCATTTCTCTCTTTCTTGTGCTTTCCATTTGGTCCATAGATCTTGGGTGGCAACCATAGCCAATTCTAACATGGTATCAGAGTGGGTTAGGTGTCATTGGAGAGTCTTATGCTGAAGAGTGGTTGCCATATCCAGAAGGTAGCTGCAATTTTGGAGTATTTTGGGTCAAATCCGACCTCGCCATCGCATCCAGAAGGGCCAAAAACCCTAAGATCGACTGTCAAATCGTCCGATTCAGAGCAAGTCATCCGATGAAACAAAATTTTTTTACCCGAGAGTCGTACGGCCCCCAAGTCATCATAATTGCGCCATGGTACGATTTTTCAGAAAATAAATTAAAAAATTTTAATTGAAAATTTTTGAAATTTTTTTAGAATTTTTCGTTTGAAAAATCAATGTAAAATTTTCATTTGAAAAGATTTTATTAAAATAAAAAAAATAAAAAAAAAGGGTAGAAAGAAAATCTCTACGGATTTATCTCTGTACGCAGTATCAGAGTACCGCAGATTGTAGGGTACTTTTGTACCATTCGGGCCCACCACATCCCGCCACATGGCCACTCGGGCCCCCGGCCTGCACACCCCCCCGCGGCTCCCACACAACTCCGGCTTCCGGCAAAAATTCACCGGTGGCTTCAACAAAATTCGGCGGTCAGTTCCGAAAAAATCCGGCGGTCTGTTTCCCAAATCCGGCGAGCAGGGTTTTCCACGGTTGAAGATTCTCCGCAGCTTCCAGATTCCTCCCAAATCCGGCGAGCAGGGTTTTCTGCGGCTGAAGATTCTCCGCAGCTTCTAGATTCCTCGCGTGGAATATTCCGGCAACCAAAGATTCCTAGAATATTCCGTTCATTTTTCGGCAGGACCTTTTTGCGGTGACGGGCACAAAACCATCAAACTTAAGCTCATGAAGTGCTTACGTCAGCACACGTCATCGCTGACATCAGCAGCCTTTTGAAAAATTTCTACCCCTCTCAGTTGGCAGTTTTGATTTTGCAGTCGAACTTTGAAGCTCCATATCTCAGTCATTTTAAGTCCTTTTTTTGAGTAATTTTTTTTGATTTGGGCTAGAATTTCGTGCTCTACGCATTGGTGCAATCAGTTTCTAGTTTTGGTGCCTGGTTTTTCTATAATTTTCAGATTCTCAGAGGTGTTGCTGCTTCGTCCTCATTTTGAGAACTTCGGGAGCTCATATCTTGCTCCTACGGTAACATTTTTTAGTGCAATTTTTTTTGAAAGTGCATGATTTTTCATGTAATTCTTAGTGGTATGATCAAATTGATCTCATTTTGTACCAAAAATTGTACTTGATACTGTGGCCTATTTTGGCATTTGTAAGTACTAAGATCAAGTCTAGCTTGCTGTTCTTAGCATCTAGCAACTGTAAACGCACTAAATATAAAGTGCCAAATCAGAAATTGCTTGGGGGGTTTCTTGATTGAGTGATTTGGGGGGGGTCTCTTGGTGCATTGCTTTGATCTGTTTGCTCTTTCACTCATGGATCATTCTAAGGTTCCTTTGCTCACATCATATAATTATTCAACATGGCGTCAAAATGCATGGAATATTCTAATGACAGAAGGTCACTCTCTATATGTTGAAAATAAGGTACCTCAACCTACAGATGATGAGAAAAAGTTAAAATGGATGATCAAACATGCCAAAGCTCTTGGGTGTCTTCGTAGACTAGTTTCTCAAGATTTGTTGTTTTAGATTGAATCATGTACAAATTCTCATGAAGCTTGGGAAAAATTGAAAAAATTGTATGGTACAAAAGATGAAGTAAGAGGCTATCAAATTGATAATGATTTGATGAATCTTGATCCTAAGAACTTTGACAACATCCAGGACTACATCACTAAGGTTAATGATCTAAAAGAGCAATGTAAAGCATGTGGAATTGATAAGAAGGACATCCAGTTGGTGTACAATACAATGAACAAACTTGGTCCTGATTATGCTTCTTTTGTTTCTAGCTTTCATACTCATAGATTGACTATGGGGTCTGCATACACTACACCTTCATTTGCATAATTTTCTGAGATGTTGATACATGAACAACAAAAGCTTATCTCAATGGGTCTCATCAAGACTTCTAAATCTCAAGCATTGTTGGTTAATCAAGTGAAAGAATCAAAATCAGATAAGAAATAGAAGAAAGCAAAGAATAATCAACATTTAGATCAAGTAAATCCACATTCAGATCAATCAAAGAAAAAATCTTCTTCAAAAGGAGAATCATCTAAGAAGGAGAGGCCTTTTTGTGCATATTGCAAGAAGGATGGACATGAAGAACATTATTGTTATAAGAAGGATATTGATGAGTTGAAAAATCTTCTCAAAAAGAATCACATTGATTTGCCTTCCAGAATGTCTGAATCTTCTTCTCCTTCTACTTCAAAACAGTCTAAAAAGGAAAAAGGTCAAACATCAGGATATAAAGGACAAGCTCTTTGTGCTCATTCAAGTCCAGGATCAGGGAGATGGCTTCTAGATTCAGGAGCATCTCATCATATGGCATCTTCACAGACTATCTTCTCTTCATTTCAGCCTTGTACTATGTCTCCTATCTTGATGGGAAACAATACGTACATGAGTGTAATAGGGAAGGCATCTATTAGCATTGGGGACAACACTTTTCAGGATGTCTTGTGTGTTCCTCATTTGACGAACAATTTGCTTTCCATTTATCAGATTACACATGGTGGAGATGGGAGAACTATGGAGTTTACTCCTGATTCAGTTATCATTCGTGACTTGGAGACTAGAGATGTTATTGCTACTGGGGTGGTTGATCATTCATCTCGGTTGTATTCCTTTGCACAGTTTGCTTCTGATGATGATGATGTTCCTTCGACTGTTGATCATATGAGCTATGATTCTGAGGAGACATTTGGCTTCTTGAACTTGGGAATACTCACATCAGATACAGTACTTGAGCCATGCATTTCATCTCCTCCATCTTCTGTTGTACTTGATGATACTTGTGATTCAACAGTTTTGGCTCCTAGTGATTCAATGCAGCAGAATATACACAGTCTTCCAAATAAGGCTACTTTGGATGACTTCCTAATAGGTATTTCAGACTTGTTTGTGGAGTCTCATCTTGCAGATTTGGAGGACACCATTGATAGCATTCATCTTCTCTTTGATGAAGATGCACCTTCTTCAGTTGTTATGAGGGAACACCTTGACCCTCTTGTTCATTCTCTACATGATCATTCTTCTCAGTTTGGCGTGAGTGTGGATACTTTTGGACAGCATTTGGAGGAGGCTTCTTTGTCTTCAGAGGGGATATCCTTGTCTTTGGATCATGTTCTACATTCATCTCTACTTGATGTTGGATTGTACTCTTCAGCAGTGTGGCCTAGAATGCCTGATTGGAGTGGTTTAGCTTTTAGCATCGACATGGAGACACTTGAGCATGCTTCAGAGACATCATCATACATTATACATCTTGGCATTCTGCATACATCCTTGGTTTTGCTTCTTCCTAAGGGGAGGAACGTTGTTCGGTGTGATTGGATCATCTTCAGCATTCAATGTCGAGCTTCTACCATCATTGCAAGAGACTCAACATTGAGGGGGGGCTACCTTGTCTCTCTTCTACTTCTCTCTTATGGGGGGGTCTTTTTCCTCACATGGGGTTTTTTACCTTCTCATTCTTCATTGATAGCATTTCTATTTTGTATTTCATCTCTCTTTTGAGGGGGAGTTTTTCCGATGAGGTTTTCTCCCTTTCCTGGCTTGTGAGAGATTGCATTGTTTGTACATGGGTACCTAACATGGACCAATAGCCGGGACCCATCTTTGCATCTTTGTGTCATTTGCATAATAATTCGCTTCTCCCTAAGTTGCACTTAAGGGGGGGTGTTGGTGTAATTAAATGTCTTGTACCTTGTCCTAGGTCATAATTACACCTTAGTTAAGTTTACTTAGGGACCACATAGGAGGTTGTTGGAGATTTTCCACTTTTGGTGGACTTGACATGTCATTACCTCATCATTTCCACCTTTTGTGGACACATCATGTGATTATCTCTCCACCTTAAGTGGAGTGATAAGTTTTCCTAGTTGTCTCATGTCATAAGATTCTGACACTTGTCATAATCTTATTCCCTTCTATGTTCTCACCTTGGCTATATAACCAAGGGGTCTCTATCATTGTAAACAATCTATCATTGTACTGCATATCATATTAATGACATTGAATACAGTTTATTCTTGTCATATCATTTCTCTCTTTCTTGTGCTTTCCATTTGGTCCATAGATCTTGGGTGGCAACCATAGCCAATTCTAACAAAATAAATTATATTTAGGGTCAGACTGTATTTTATTGGAAAGTGAAATTTATTTATTTTATTAAGTATGCGATTATTCTTTTTATTCTCGCATCCGTGTTTGGGACGAAAGAATGTTTTAATTCAAATAAAATAAAATTTATATTTTGTGGAGGGAAGGGAATGGTCGGCGGTGGCCGTACCACCCCCGACCTCCCCCACTTGGTGGCACTGCACGCAGTCCACACAGACTGCACACAATAGTCATAGACTGCTATACACAGTCTGGTGGGGATTGCGGCCTCCCATTGGGAGGTACGCAATACCACCAATGGAACTGCTTGTAATCAAAACAATTTTAAATTAAATTTCATTTATTTGTTATATGCGTTTTTTTTAGTTTTATATATTATATATATATATATTAATATATATATTATATATCATTTAATATATATATTAATATATATATTTTATTTTGTTAATTCTTTTTTTTTTTTAATTATTTTAAATATGATTTAAAAGGAGGATTTTTATAGATGTGGTTTTAATTCATTTTATATTTTATTTATATATTATGTGTTAATTTTTATAATATAATTTAAAAGTAAGATTTTAATATATGTGGTTTTAATTTATTTTATATATTTTTTATTTATGTGTGTATACAAATATATATATATATATTATGGATATATATGTTGGGATTATAAATTTAATATGATAATTTTTACCAGGTTATAATATTATAGTTTAATTGGAAAAATTATAAATAAACGATGTGTTTTGTTTTGAATCGAATATTCTCGAGTTGTTGATTTATTGTTTGATGAAATTATTGAGTTTTATGGTATTGTTATGTTATTGTTTTCTCTCAAGATTATTCTTTTAATTTATTTGTGGTTTTCTTTAATTTGGGTTTAGGTCATGTAGAAAATCCTAGAGTCAATGTATCATGTTATAAGTACTTGAGTTGTGGTTTTGGACTTCCAGAGGTTGGGTTACTGAGGTTAAATGGGATTTCATATTTTGATGCTTGGTCTTTGATTTGGTCTTGGTTGTGATATAGTTCATACTTGGATTGTACCATTTTTGAATGTCATGCTTATGATTGTGGGTGAGATGGTTAAGCCTCGCAGATGATTTATTTGAGTTGGATATTCTTGTACTTGAGTGTCTAGAGAGAGTGGCTCTAGTGGGGGCCGACGCACAAAGGGGCTATCAGGGTAACCCATCTAGAGTTAGATTTAATCAGTGATAACCTAAGTAATAAACCATGGGTGGGATTAAATATCAATAAGATAATTGTGAAGCCTCGTCCGCCTGTTAGTGCTATCACAAACTAAAGGGGATTGAGAAGGTTGTGGTTGGCAAGGTCATTGCCTTGTCTACACGAAAGGTTAATGACTCCGTATGAGTAACCCTATGGAGCAGCGCCTTGAGATAGACTGTTAGGAGAACCATAGATGGAGGTGGCACCTTAACTTGGTTGTCTGGAGAATCCATGTAGAGATGGAGGTGGCACCTTGTGATAGGATGTCTGGATAATTCATGTTAAGCCATGCGATGACACTCTCCTCTAACATTCTATTTGGGTTGATTTACTGAAGTCCTCTGGAAGTGATTTATTGATTTGTCTTTGGTCATTGTTGGAAGTAGTCTTTGATATTAAGTCTTGAGTTTCATTGATGTTGTGAGTGTGACTAGTTGTAATTTGGAAAGGTGTTTTATTGTTTTGTTCAAAAGTGGTTTGTTGTTGTGCCTTTTGGATTTGTCGTTGTTGAGTTTCTAAGTGGTCTTTGATGTTAAGTTGTCTATTTGGAGTTAGTATTGTGTTAATGTTAGATGTTCTTGGTCGGGGATCCTTCCTTGTCTACTCCCAGCATGGGGGTGGTTGGGTGGAATGTGCTTCGCACCCCGTTGGGTTCCCTTTTTGGTTGTAGATGTATCTTTTATTGCAGGGATTTGGCAGATGTTGATGATCCAATAATTCTTTGTACCAGATGTATGTTATACTTCAGATGTAATGTATTCATTGATGTATTATCTCTCACGTGTGTTGGGATGACCTTGATGAAATTTGTATATGTGGTTATTGAGATGTATTTTTAGTCAATTGTATTTTACTATCATTTGGATGTAATGTATATTCAGGCCATGTATTTATTCAGGGACGATCATTTGTAATAGTTGTGTTAAGTTGTATTATATCTATGGTAATATAAATGCTTCATATCTTTATAGTATTTTTCGTTGTCATATGTACATATGCTATGAATATGGTTATTGTTTAATAGATATTTTAAATGATGAAATGGGAATGAATGGTTTTACGTAACTGTTTAATTATTGTTACCTTATGGTTTAGTGTAGTAATGTCACCTCGTGTACCCAATGGAATTAGTCAGGCAACTTAGTACTTTTTTATATTGGAATACTTAAATACAATCTTATGTTCTTAAAAAAAAAATTGTTCTGTTGTTATTAGTTCCTTTGGGGTTTGCACGATGGGGCATTATAGGATGACAATGACCTTAGACATATACACAGCATATTTAGGATGCATATCTAGGGTGAGATTGTCCATTTTAATGAGTTCCACACACCTTGAAAGATGAGAGATGATATTGATTATTGTATCAACCACCACATCACACCCACTGACTCCAAAGCTCACATCAAGATTGAGTGGATTTTATATGCAGATGTTCCTTTGATTCGTCAGATTTTATGCATCATTGTTGCTTTGGCTCTTGTATTGGATGGATGATGCACACACTTTGATAGGGGCCTCATTCATAACATACATGAGATGGAGGATTATCAAATAGTATGCACAGGGATGAAGCATGCTCGGTCCCCTTTACTATGATCTTGGTCATTTTATGCATTGGGAGATTCATATCATTATACATTGTAGACTCCTTGAGGTGTGGGCTTTTGAGCATGTCACATGTACGAGATCAACTAGATTTCCCACCATGAAAATGCTTGGTTATCCATGAGCCTTCTATTATACATTGAGACGACCTTGGTATTGTGAAGATCTATTACAATGGAGAGTTAGGTTTGATTATTTAGAGGAAGATGACATAGTACTCAAAGACCATACAAGACTCTACCATAGTGGCCAGGTCTTACATGACATTTAGCTAGGATGCAATAGGATAGGTTACTTGTCGGATGCCATGACTATATCATCATGCCATTCCATTATGATCATGTCAAGCATTAGTTTGGTCAAGTATAGATAGTGCTCAACCTATGACCTACATTCTTGGGATTTTCTTATAGTTGTTCAAGGCCAAGAGACATACACCATTCTACAATCATTGATGTTGTTTTTAGTGATTTAGATGATGAGGATTAGGATGCACCCCCAAAATCTGATTTGGATGATGTAGGAACCAATGTAGCCTATGAGAGATGGTGGATTACAACATGACCTTGACACGTCTTCCTTGACAACCATCCTACAAGCAAAACTGGACCTTTTCTAGTTCAAGAGGATACAAGAATAGATGGAGATATGACTAATGAGGAGGATATAGCCAAGACTATAGATTAAGAGGATTAGTATTCAGTTAGAGAGGAGCCCACAGAGCTAGTAGAGGCTATAGATGCTCCTGAGGAGAGACCAACATCTCTTCCCCATGTCACCTATGCACATGCATTGACTACAATAGGCATCCAATATTACAAGCATGGAGAGAGAAGCCACACAAATCCCACCATGCCTCCTACCCATCAGAGGAGTCTCAATAGGGTACCTAGACTGTCTTATTGATATCTCAATTTTTGAGCTAGTGATCTAGGTGATGATATATTATTTATCTTATACACTTTAGCTATGTTGTAGTTGTTATAATTATGTCATGTACTATGTTATTTTTTCTTTGTTGTAGATGGTACATGAGAGTGGCTTGAATTTTGTAGTCAAGTCACTATGGATATGTATCCACGGATACCCCCACACCAAGTTGTATGAGTAGAGAATAGGTCACCACCGAGTATGTGGCACCATGCTGAACTATTTGAGCCCTTGTCTAGGTGGATGATAACTTATGATGATTCTATGAGAACTATTGATTTATCTATAGCTAAGTCTAAGGAGGTTCAAGCTAGGGAGGAGTTGTGCATGAGGAGCTTAGGACTACACACAAGGAGCTCAAGAATGCATATGAGGAGATTCAATCCAACAAGGTTCTATTTGAGAGTGAGAGGTAGAATCACTTATAGCTATAACTCAACAGAGTACAAATAGAGCTCAGTAGGGTTCTAGCAGACAAAGATTAGATAGAGTAAGAGCATATAGCAACTCTCATTTATGAGGGGATATCTATAGGCTAGATACATGGCCTACAAGAGGTCTATGAGTCACTCATGATCTACTATCTCTTGACAAGAACCACCACACCAAGCCTCGAGGAGTTTGGTAGCCATAGGCCTTCCTAGATGTATTATGTTATACCAAACCACACTATGGTGGTTAACCATCTATATAAACTTTGTGATCTTATATATATTAATGTGTTTTTATTTCAACTAGTTCTTGTTTGGATTAGATGTTAATGTGATCTATTAAGCAATGTTTTTAAGATTATTAATAAATGTCTACATTATCTAATTGCTATGTGATGTAATTAAACACTTTTTCTTACTCAAATACTACTTTTTTGATTAAGTGTGAGAATGCTAAAGTAAATGCTCTTATGATCTAATTTAAAAATTAAATGCATGTAATGATCTTGTAGTTAGGGAAAATCATCTTAGGGAAAATGCATAAACAAATTATAATGTGATGAGGGTGCAACCCGAGACAAAAAAAATTAACACACCAAAAAAAGAATACTATTTTATTACTTAGAAATGATCTTCTTACATGCAAAGGATCTCAAATCCTCAAGTTCTACAATATATGCAAGCTACAAAAATTATAGAAAAACCCCTTTCGCAGTATGTGAGCTTGTCCCCCAAAAAGCTACACAAAAATCAGAAGCATGCCCATAAATAAAGTTGCTTTTTAGTTTGGAGCCAAAACAACATTAAAATTTGAGTTTTTGGTGGTCTGGCACCAAAAATTGCAACTTGAAATTCAAATTTCAAAAGTACATTTGAAAATTAGTATCCTCTAGAAAGTGCGCCAACTTCAGGGAGCCATAACTTTTGATCTGAGACTTAGTTTTTCAAACCATTTGAAATGTTGGAAAGGTCTCAAAGTCAATAATGTGCTCAAAATTTTCTATTCCAATTTTAGAAAGTTTTCGGGCCATTTAGTGCCTCAAATATGACCTGGATGGTTTTTAGGTGCAATTCTGGGAGACTAAAACTATAATATCTTCCAACCCAAGAATAGAAAAGAAAAACCATAAGTTGGGAATTACATTATGATGAAAAGGGTATCCAAAAATGTAGAAACATCTAAGAAAATACCAACATGAAATGAAACTCTTTTTTGGGTGATGTAGGATTGCCCTTACACCATTGAATGCTCGTGCATCATAATGAAACCCTAACAAGCAAAATAGAGCACAAACTAGCATGAAAATCTAAACAAGAAAGAAAAGGAAACCAATCTCCAAGCTAGATTTGATTTATCTCCATTGCTCTTCTCCACTTGCATGAGAATGCAAGATTTTGAAGGTTTGATTATTTTGATATGTTGATGTTGATTGCTCATTTTTGTAGCATAATGATAAGATGGAGATGATAGATGAAAAATAGATAGATAGATGAGAAGATTGAGAGAAATTTTAGAAGAGTGAGGATGCTAGAAGAAGATTCAATTCAAATGGATTATGTGAGGATAGATTTATAGGCAAGAGCTGATAAGATTCAATGGATATGATTAAAATTCAATTGTGTGATGTGTATGGCTAGGATTAAAATTTAATTTTAGTGCTTATGACACACATTAAATGGGTTATGACATGAGGCTAAAATTAGGATGTGAGGGAATAAGTGGGATTCTTTTATTTATTTTGAAGGAAAAGATGCCTATGACACACAATGAATGGGGCTAAAAATAGGACGTGAGTGGGAATATCATAATTTAAATAATAAAATTATTTAAATTATCTATGCATGTGGAGAGTAGTAGTCAAGTGAGACATGTTGCAATATGATAATAAGTGGGATTAATTCAAATATTTAATTTGAATTATTTTGAGACATGTGAAGGGGAATTAATTAAATAGATGAGATTTATTTAATTAATTGGGAAGGTGATTAAGTGGAATAAATGGGATGAGTGGGATAATATAATGAACCAGGGTAAAATATTAAAAGATGTCTTACAAGGTCATGAATGAATAGGTAATGTTATGACATGGACAATTTTGGTTGTCTACAGATCTAATTTATTATAACACACATATAATTGAATATAATGTAAAAAAATAGTAATTCAAGCCAATGAATAATTACCATAAGTAATTCAAGAAACAAAAACATTTGTCAAGAATGAAGCAATGTGAGATAAAATAGAAAAGTATCTACTTAATCTAAAAACATGCTTTAAAATATATATTATTTAAAATATTTTTAAGTGTAATATCTACACAAATTTACAGTTTTGATAGGTTCTTTTAAAGATGTACCATTCATTTATTTAATTTTATATGCTCTAGTCCCATAGTTTTCATTAATGACATAAGGTCCTAGCCAATCCAGGTAAACTTTCCCTTTTCGTCTAGAGTAGCATTTACATTTCACTTATTTTCATACAAAACCAAATTTCCTTTATCAAAAGATCAAGGAATTACATTAACATTGTAATTATGTTTCATTCTTTTCAAATAATCTTGGAGATGTTTGAGAGAATTTATGCATTGTTCATCAAGCATCTCAAGTTGTGGTAAACATTTTTCTCTATAAGTGCTATCATCAATAAGGCCCCTAAGAGAAATTATCAAGGAATGTCTAACTCTAAGGGAATTATTGCATCTACACTATAGATAAGATTATATGGGGTATTTCTTGTAGATGTATAAATATTGGTGTGGTAATTCCACAATGCATAAATAAGTTGAGTGTGCTAATCCTTGTTATGTTTACTAACCATTTTGTGTAAGATTTATTCATGTGTTTTATGACATAGAGCCATTTAATTATGACATATTTGAGGACTACTTCATAAATAAATACATTTCCTCTATCATTTTTTAGTTTTGGATTACAAGGAAAAAATTTGTGTGCATCTAATGATGATGTCAATTGATATCCAACACAGAAGTATGAATAGGAGTTTTGATTTTTCAACCTTTATTAAAGAAGGGTAATTCATAATATTTTGATAGAAATAAAGGGAGATGATAAATTTATATAATTTAATTTGTATTATCTTCTTTCCATATGTTGTTAAAGAGTTTGCGACCTATTTGGAATCCTACCATATAACTCAAAATCTAAGATGTTGAATGATTTTCATTGTTTGTTCAATGCTTGAAACATACATGGGACATGCATCGTTCAACATCAAACTATATTGTATATTTGAAGGATGTATTTTACAACTGGTAATGAATAATTTGGGTTAGAAAAGTGTTGAAAATTTATCAAAAATTGTGATGAATTTTTTGATACCTAGAAGGAAATGACACTTCATGCTAGCATTGATCGTAATTGGGGAGATTGGTCTCTGAATTCAAATACAACAATTATTAGAATATATGGTGCTCAATTGTAGCCATACATATTTCCTATAGTTGTTCGTGATAGAATTTCATTTTTGGAAATTTTGTGGCAATTAAATGAAACTAATAGCTAATAGGTTTCATAAATAAAGAAAAATTAAGAAGAGACCATTATTAGTGGATTCAATTATATATATACTAATTTAATGAATCTTCCAAGGAGAGATTAGAGTTGAAATATACCTTATTACACCAATATAATGAGTGCATAATAAGAGAATTATGACCCAAAAAAATTATCAATTAGGTTAGAGAGAAGTGGGAAGAGCTTAGAATTATCATGAATTTGATAAGTTTAAAGACGTAATATGGAATGTTGTATCAGACGCAGAGTTATGGAGAAGAAAAAATTGATGGCTAACAATTCTTAGAGGAAAAGAATAGAGAAAAATGGATAACCCTAATTATCTAGGAGCATATAGATAAATTGAGGACCCCATTTTTAGAGTGTAAACAATGCTTGACAATATTGCCAATATTTCTCCTAGGATTGCTACAATACCTTAGAGGTCAACTAGAGAAGAAGAAATATTTTAGGAAGAGGAATTAGAACAATCTATACACCAAATTGAAATTCTTGAAGCATTAAGTGCTCCTCAATTTGATCCTCCAATGAAACCAAGTGGTATCAAACCCTTCGTTGATTACTCAATTGATTATGTGCTAACAAAAGGGCCTAGGGAGAATATACAAGATTTTGATGAAGTGAACCAAGTCCTAGATTCCCCACCTAGGATCTAGATTGAGGATCCCGCTTAGTAACAAATGTTGATGAGCCTTAATACAAGTGGAAATATAAAAAATGACATAAGGGATTTAGCCTACCCTGAATTCCTTTCAGATGATGAATTTGTAAATTCAAAAGAATTCAAAGACTTATTGATTAGGAATAAAATGGAATTCTTCCTCAAGAAGTTGAGCAAGAAGAGATAAGAAGAAAACAAGGAAGAAATATAAAAATAATTAAAGAATCTTTGAAGGAGGTTTAATTTCATGTAAGAAACACTACTCTTGAAGAAGGAAGAAAAATTGTATAGGATAGTGGTTGCTTCTTGTTGCTAGGTTAGGACATAGAATTTACCATTGTACTAGATGCCATTAGAAGACAAGACACATGTGAAGAAGTATTGAAATCCAAAATTTAGCATTGTAAATTTTCTACCTTGATAGTTTTGCACTAGATTTTTCTCCCCTATGTGCTTGGACCTAATCATGCTCCTTATTTACTAAATTATGCATTCATATGACCCATTTTATCATTTATCAAGAAATAAAATGTGCAAAACCCATTTAAAAATTTAATATTTTACTCTCAATACTTTAGATCTCAAAAAAGTAGGTCTAGAAAAGGGAAACCTTTGTGCCCTTGTACCCTTAAAATAGCCCCAAATTTAAATATGTCGAGGTTGATAATTTATTATTTCAATTTTAAATCCTAAATATCAGCAATTTAGATTTAATTTATGGGAAATTAGATTAATTGCATATAAATACATAGTATTTTCACCATTTTAATCCTAAGAAAAATTATTGAGAAAATTGATATTCCTAAAAGCTTTCAAGAATATTCATGAGAAAAATTATCACAATTATTGTAGAATTTCAACATCAAGTCATCATTTCAAGTTTTATGTGAGTTTTTTCATGTTTATGCATATATTTTGTTTGTGAGTACTAATTTTTTTAGGTCTTCAAGTTCAATCAAGCTAAATTGAAATCAAGCCTTGAAGGTGATGTGCATGAATTTAGTTCATCAAGGATATTAGATGTGAGTCATGAGTTGTATCAATTTGTTGATTCATCATTAATTTATCATTTAGCCTCTATCCCTCAAAATGATAAGCTCTCTTTATCATTATTTTTTCCATTGTGGAGGTACAAATACCAACACAGGGTTTGATGGAGGAAAGACCCTATATGACACAACCCTTCCTCTCTATTTGAATGTGTAGGTTACATATCTGAAGAATATTGGAAGAAGATTGAAGACAAGTTGCTCACTAATGCATTCAAGCCCTACAACCTAAGAAGATATGAAAACTCCATTATCTTAGTCATAGACGAATATTCGACAACGAGATCCAAAAGAAAGAAGCCACAAACGAAGGACCTGAGGATTATAAAAGAAAATTTTAGTTTTATATATCTATTCTAGGGTTCCCTAGGTGCCCTTGTCCAATCAAATCAAGCTAAAATTCAAATCACAACTATACACATGTCTACTCTAGCTATTTTTTGTCATTAGAGTTATTTGTCAACTTCTAGATTGTTTGTATTCATATTAGAATTGGTCATTTTCATAGTTATCTAGTTGCATAATTTTATTTTATCATAATAAAATTTTCAAACACACACACAATCAAAATAAAAACATAGGAAATTGGAGATTAAGATTTGATTGATTCACCTTTCAAGTTATAAGTTAATCTTGTGAGATGGGGTTTCTTAATTTCTAGCCTAGAATAGTGATAGTTAACACCTCTAGACTATTAACCACACCTAAACAAGAGAAAATAAATAAATGGAGAGGATTATAAATGCAAAACATAAAAAAATTACTCCCCATCATGGTTGATTCACTTCTCTTGCTCTCCTTCTTCTTTTTGTTCAACTTTTCCCTCATATTTGTTGGAATACTTGTGCAAAACCTGCAAATAGTAAGCAAGAAAGTTGGAGAAATTTAGCTATTAAGGAAAAAGTGGAGGGGGGAGGCTTCTTTTATAGACAACCTTTTGAATGGACAACTGAGATTAATCCTCTAGGAAGATTCCAAGATCAATGGTGGAGGAGTCATGAGAGGGAGGTTACAGAATGGATGGTTGAGATTGAGTCTCAGAAAAGATGCCAAGATCAATGGTCTAGAATTGATGCACCAAAAATATGCTATTCTTGGTGGAATCATGATAGGTATGATGCTTGATGGATATGACAAAAATGAAGGCTATGACAGAAATGAATGATAGGTCATCTTTGACTGGAGAAGGGCACATAAATAATTTATTTCAAATTATTTATTTGAAAATGGAGAAAAATGGCAAGTGGAAAATAAATAATTCATTCAAATTATTTATTTGGAGAAAATTAAAGATGGAGCATTTAATTAAAATGATTATTTAATTATTTCTTTATCACCTTTCCTCTATAGTTAAATAATTATTAGTAATTATTTATCTATTCACAGTCTTTTAATTCTTCTATAGTTAAATAATTATCAAAATTATCTAACTATCCATTGTCATCTTCCCCTATTAAATAATTAATCTAAATAATTATTTAATATCCTATTTCTCTTTTTCCCTCCCATTTAATTAAATGGTTGAATAATCTTTTTAATTATATGCTCCATCTTTAATTTTATTTATTCAATTATGTCTAATCATATTCTTCTATTAATTAAATAATTTTTAATTATTTAATTAATTCACTTTCTAATCTTTATTCTATCTTGGTCGATTAAATAAATTAATCTTGTCAAATGAGGGTTTTAGATTGATGTTATTAGGTGCTTGATGTTTTCAAGTGCGGCTTTCCCCCATTTACACACGAGAGTCGAGGCAAGACGCGTTCCAGTTACGAGATTAGTTGGGCGATGAGGAGAGGGGTGTGCTATTGGAGCTAGGTTTATTTCATGTGACATATATGCCCGTGATTAGGGAAAACAGGGGTATACTAATAGGATTAGTAGAGCGGTGGCACTCAGAGACAAGCAACTTCTATTTGTCTACAGGGGAGGCGACAATCACCCTAGAGGATGCGTACAAGATCTTGAGGCTACCCATTCGCGGTGAGGATATGCATTATGATTCGAATCAAGGACTTTAGGAACTATATGAATATTATGAGATTTAGGAGGATGTGAAGCTCGAGATCAAGGGCTATGAGATCCGGTGGAAGGTGTTGGCAGAGACATATGACCGGTTTGACTACATCATGTGTGCATTGATAGTGAGAGTGACGATTCTCGATCATAGAGTCCATGCTTTCTTAGTTGGTTAGGGTGAGATGTTAGGGTTGATGATTCGATATAGGACAATGTATCATGGGGGACATGTTTTTTGGACATGTTATATTTCTAGCTTCATGATATTGTTTATAGAGAGGGGCAAAGTCTGAGTTGTGGTTTACCCTTGCTTAAAATTTGGGCATGAGAGCACATAGTGGTGTTTCAGCCACCATTGGTGCCGTAGGTGGTGGGCACAACACCGTGAATCTATATCAGGGGGCCCTGAGTTAGACACACGTTAGGTATATAGGCAATTAGAGACACAATTTAGGACAGTGATTGTTGAGAGGGATAGCATTAAGGCTGAGAGAGATTTGTTTTAGATAGAGAGGGATTTGGTCTTGATTGGGCAACAACAAGCAGAGCAACAAATCATTAATTTTATAGCCACCTACAATGGATTAGTGGTTGATGTTGCACGAGAGCTAGCAAGGTAGGGTACAATCACCTAGTATTATAGAGGCCTATATGAGAGGGTTGTGCCACCAAAGAGGAGGGAGCCTAGATTTTCACAGGTGGAGACTAGCAGATCACAGGGTAGATCACGCAGCCGATGGTCACACAACAAGTCAAAGGGTGAGACTTTTGATGCAAGGAGGGCCACCCCATATGAGAGACCTCCCACAACAGGGCACACCTAAGTATAGGGGCCGGAGATGAGGGAAATTTTGGATAGATTGTCTTTAGTATTTATCATGTTATTATATAGGCATTGATATACTTTATTGTCAAGCCTGCGAGCTCCATTTGATTTATGCACCATGACATTGTACTTATGACACATGATTTTGAGCAATATATATGATATAATTTTGGTGGTAGTTGATGATATGCATTATGATGTGTTTATGCATTTATTATGACATACTATGTGATAGATGCTTATGTGTTTATTTATGCATGTTCATGTACTAATTTGCAATGTGATGGATGATTATGCATGTATGATTATGATGTTTATTGCTGCATTCTTAAATGGTGATATTATAGTTTTGATGTGATTTATGATTATGTACCGATGACTATGTGATAAATGTGTATGCTTTGATGATATGTGATATTTATGGCCTAATGTTTACTAAATGCAATATGGGATGATGATGATGTATATGATGATACTATGAGTATGGTGAAATGTAATGCATTTATGGTTATGGATGTTTTGATTATGTTATGTGTGAATGATAAATGTAATGGAAATGTCCTAAGGCAATTTGAAATGCAATGTTTGTATGATAATGAATTTTTTTTATGGAATATATATGTGATGAAAAATGTGATACTTATTGTAATATGTATATATGATATGTAGTGTGATTATATGCAAAATGTGATGTTATATGAAATGTAATGTAAATGGATTGTAATGCAACATTTTATGGAATGTAATAGTATGTGATATGGGATATAATGTTATGATGAAATGGATTATACAAATGACACTATCATGATGATGAAATATGAATGCTATATGGATGCAATTTTGTGTTTTTGTATTTTCTAATGCAAATATATGTGACCTAATATGAAAATGATGTTTGGGATGATTTTCTATGATGAAATCTAATGTGATTATGGATGTAAGATGTTTTTTGTGTCACAGGACGATGTCAAGATGCAGATGGAAGAAATGTTAGAATCGAGAGGATGAGTGTTAGTGCATCAAAAATAAAGGAGATGGAGACAAAAGGTTAGATTAAGAATGACAAGGAATCCAACTTTCATGCTTACATTGTTATATTTATCATCATTGGGTATCAAAAATGTCACAAATAGTCCACAAACACCATGGTATGACATAAACTCGGGTGACCATTTGGGAGAGACAAGCAATCAAAAAGACAAGGAATGCCCTAGCTCATACTAAGGACCCAATTGTCCTAGTCTTTTTTCCAAGACAAACCACATACAAAAAAAAATAAAAGAGATCATGATTCATCATCGTCCTTCTAAATCCGTTGATAATACATCCTCAAGGAGACTAGTAACATGACCCAAAATCAATCAAGATAATAAGACAATTATAGCTCAAAAAAGTGTTTTCCATGATAGTGCTTGCCAGTGATAACAATGAGACTATTTGTTTGACCAAGATGACCGACTTGATTGATAAGTTGACCAAGATTGATTGATAATTGACAAAGGTTGACAAAGATTGATTGATAAGTTGACGAAAGTTGACAAATTGATTTGATTGACCATGCCTAGTTTTAGGAAGGAAACATCTTGATCAAGGAAAGATTTATTGATAAGATTGACAAGATTGGTTGATTTGATAAAGATTGATTGATAAAGTTGACAAGGTTTGATTGATAATGATTGTGCTTGACCTCAGGATGGACACATCATAACTAAGGCAAGATTGATTGAAAAGATGGTTTGATTGTTTGACAAAGATTGATTGAGATGATCAAGCAATGTGACGATGTCCACCTATAGGAAGGACACATCCTATTTTTAGGGAAAGTGACACATCTGATAAAGTTGACCAAGTGATAAGTGTTGACAAGGCACCTAACTACAAGAAAGACATATCCTATTTAAGGTGAATTACCAAATTGACAAAGTCTAATCTCAAGAAGTACACATCTTGATAAAAGAAAAAATATAGGATTGAATGAGACAAATGCCATAATGCCCCATTCTGATTGAATGACGAGATCGATTGATTGATGATAGGATGATTGATTGATGAAATATTTTGTTGATTATGTGTGTTTATTGATTCATGATTTTGTTTAAATGATGAATGTTTTCAGACTAAGGATATGACTAGACCTGAAAAAATGTAAGGTACTTTACCTAGGGGGCCTCGGGGGCACTTCAATAGATGGCCTTGCCTATGTAGCAATGTGCATAGACCTCGTAGTTTGACACGACTTGACTTTGTTGTATTTGACAAAAGATTGAGCCATGATTTTATTTGGACAGCCTAAAAGGACTGACCTAATGCCTCAAGGGTTCATTTAAGATGAGCCTTTCCTATGTAGCAAACACACACAGGCACCATAGTTCAACCTTTCTGACTCAGACTTAGACTCAGACTCTATTTTTGGAGTTTATGAAGTTTTATGTTGTTTTCGGGATTTTTGAAGATTTTATGATTTTTTTTTTTTATTTTTTTTTTTTTTTAAAGTTTTATGATTTGTTTGGCTTTTGATGTTTTTTGGATTTTGATGTTTTATGATTTTTGGATTTTGATGTTTTATGATTTTTTTAGATTTTGATGTTTTATGATTTTTTCTGTATTTTGATGTTTTATGTTTTTTTTCGGATTTTAAAGGTTTTATGATTTTTTTGGATTTTGATGTTTTATGATTTTTTTGGATTTTGAAGGTTTTATGATTTTTTTAGATTTTTTGAAGTTTTATGATGCTGATATTATTTCCAATGAAGATGTAGGTCAAGGAATTTCCCCCAGTTAGGTGCGAGACCAGTTTATTGTGCACAAAGGGGTAGCAAAAAATGAAAAAGAAGATTGAGATACCCAAATGTCAATGGTTCCCAGGCCATGGAAGGATAACAAAGTTTATTATGATGACATAACATGTGCAAATGGATGAGTAGATGGTTGAAAGACTAGATGGAGTGACAGTAGACAAAGGAGGAGGGATTGACTACACATGGTGCCTGTTTTCCAGGTTTTCACCAAGGTACTTATCCAAAGCACCACTGGAGTGGTTTTCACTTTTGGACAAATTATTTATCTTTACTATTTTTTTGATTTTTTTTATATTTTTTGTATTTTGTATTTTTAACTTTTTAAGGGGATACTTTGAGAAACAAGTGTAATATTTGTGGAGTTGCATGTTGTTGATAGGTTAGGACAATGACTCTCCTTTAGAAGTAGAAAGTTGATAAGCAACTGATCCTTACGATGTTGTGATGATATAAGGGCCCAACCAATTAGGTTCAAACTTTCTAGGTTTTTCTCATTTTGTTTGATTCTTTAGATTTTCTCTCAGGACTAAATCTCCAATGTCAAAGCTTCTAGGTCCAAAATTTTTGTTATAGCTATGTCGAAGGTGATTCTAGTATGCTTGTAGATGTGTTAAGGAATTCTGTCTCTTTTCATCTAGTAACTCTAGCTCATGAAGATAGGATACACGATATTCTTCTTGATCAATTAAGCCTTGCATTAAGACTCGCAAAGAGGGTAGCTTGACCTCTATAGGAAGTATTTCTTCAGACCCATAGGCAAGGGAATATGGAGTGGCTCTAGTTAGAGTGTAGACACTAGTATGGTAGGACCATAAAGAAAGATTGAGTTGTAGGTGCCAGTCGTGGCTAGTATCATTGACAGTCTTCTTTAGGATTTTTAGGATAGTCTTATTAGACACCTCAGCTTGGCCATTACCTTGGGGGTAATATGGAGTGGAAAAATGATGTTGGATATGGAATTTGTCACAAAGCTCGTAGACATCCTTTTTTGAAAGAGTGACCATTATCAGTAACGATGGACTATGGAATACCATAGCGACAAATGATATAATTCAAGATGAACTTGGATATTTGCTTTCCAGTAATGTAAGTCAATGGGATGGCTTTAACCCATTTCATGAAATACTCAATAGCAACAAGGATAAATTATGTCCATTAGAAGAGGTGGGATGGATCTTTCCTACGAGGTTGAGTCCCCATTGAGAAAATGGCCAAGGCAAAGTGAATGGTTGAAGTAGTGCATGTATAAGATCTCCATGAATTTGACACTAGCGACATCTCTTCACAAAGTGATAAGAATCACGTTCCATTGTAGGAAAATAATACCACATTCTTATGAGTTTTTTAGCTAAGGTTGGACTAGTAGAGTGAGCTCTACATACACCTTGGTGTACCTCTTGTAAGGTTGTTTGTTCTTCATTTGAGTTGAGACACTGAAGGAGGGTACTATCTAGGCTACGACAATAAAGGGTATTTTTGATGATGGCGTACTTGGACACTTGTCAGATAAAGGTTTTGTGTTGGTTAAGGGACAAGTCAGGAGGGATAACTTGGTCATGCAAGTAGGCGTAGATGTCTTTTTACCAAGGAGATTCAAGACCAACTAGTTCACCCACAAGTTTAGTTTCAGGGAAATCAAATGCAGGGACCAACAATTGTTCCACCAAGAACTCATATTGCGAGGCATTTTTAGGGATGTCCAAGAGATATCTGATGGTAGCCATTGTGTTAGCAAATTTGTTCTAGATTCTTGGAATTTTCTCAAAGGAAATACTATCAAAGTATAATCTGAAGTTGTCTACCATGTGCTTGTAGGGCATCAATTTTTCATCCTTGGTGTCATAGTCATCATTAACTTGTTTAATCACTAATTGTGAGTGACCATAGACTTGAAGATCTTTGATTTACCAATTTATTGCCATTTAGAGTCATGTCAATAATGCTTCATATTCAACCATGTTGTTTGTGCACAAAAATACTATTTGGAATGACTTAGGAATGGAGTCTCCTTGAGGTGCGATGAATAAAATACTGGCTCTTGATCTGTGACTTTTATAAGATCCATCAAAGTATAACTTCCATGTTGTTAGTGTGTCTATGACAAGAATTATTTCATCTAGGAATTCATATACTAAAGGATGGTATGCTTTTAATGGTGCATATGTGAGTTGGTCAGCTATTGCTTGTCCCTTTATTGATTTATGATCAGTATATTCAATGTCATATTCACTCAAGATCATAACCCGTTTAGCTAGCCTACTTGTCAATGCTACTTTTCTAAGTAGGTATTTCAAAGGATCAATTTTGGAAATCAACTTGGTTTTGTGATTCAACATGTAGTGTCTCAATTTTTGTGTTGCAAATAAAATGGCTAGACATGCTCGCTCAATAGGACTATAATTTAGCTCATACCCAACTAATGTGTGACTGATATAATATATTTCCCTTTCCTTGCCATCATCATCATTTTGTGCTAAAAGTTCCCCTAATACTGATATAGTAGCTCTCACATATAGTATCAAGTGTCTTCCATCAATTGGTGTCATGAGGACTTGTGGAGTCAATAAATATTTCTTGATTTGTTCAAATGTTTCTTGACACTTGTTAGTCCAATTGAAGGGTATGCCCTTTCTCAGTAGATGTTGGAATGACTGGGTCTTGTTTGCTAGCTGAGTGATTAACCTAGGGATTGATTGTAACCTTCCTTGTAATGTCCTTAGTTGACTGATATTGGTTGGTGGTGGCATGTCTAATATTGCTTTTACTTTGGTAGGATCAACTTCTATTCCTTTGTGAGAGACTATATATCCCAAGAGCTTGCCTAATTGGACCCCAAAAACACATTTCTTTGGATTTATCCTAAGTTGATATTTTTTAAGTTGGGTAAAGATCTTATCCAATACTGCTAAGTGTCTGATTTTTTCTAGAGATTTGGAGAGAAGTACATCAACATAATATTCCATAAGGACATGCATATAGTCATGAAAAATTATGGCCATGGCTCTGTGATAGGTAGCTCTAAAAATTTTCAATCCAAATGGCATGACATTCCAATAGAAAGTTCCCCAAGCGCATGTGAATGTTGTCTTTGGTTGATCTTTAGTTGAAATTCTTATCTGATTATAACCTGAGAATCCATCCATCAGTGATAGCATTTCATTTCCAGTAGTTAAATCTACTATGATGTCAATGTTGGGCAGAGGAATGTCATCTTTGGGACAAGCTTTATTGAGGTCTCTTTGATTTGACTATTTGGTTTTGTGATGGGAACTAGATTTTATATCCATTCCTTATAATCAATTGGGTGAATAAATGCAACATACAAGAGCTTCTTGAGTTCTACCTTGACAAGTAGTGTGATCTGGGGGTGCATTTTTCTTAACTTTTGTTTGAATGGTTTTTAATTTGGTAGCAATGGTATGTGATGTAGAACTAATTCAGGATCCAATCAAGGCATATCAGTATATGACCATGCAAAATTGACTTGTCTTTCTAATAGGAATGCTATGAATTGAAGCTTTTCTTCAATGGTCAAGGATGCTATTGGTTGTATTATTCTGGAGTTATCTGATGTCCCAATGTTTAGTTCCTCTATTTATTCTCTAAGCAACGACATTCTCTCTCGGTCTATTAGGAGACAATCTTGTCCTCCATCCTCAGATACCTCTAAGAGGTTTTCACCTTTAGATACATCCTTTATTTTTAATTTTTCATAATCGGCAGGCGCCTTTTAGTTTTCACCTAAAGACCTATTATTTTTATTTTTACTTCTTTCATTTTCACTTTTGCAACTAGAGGACATGACGACCTCACCAAAGTATGCATCATAATTGAGTTCTATGGAAAATAAAAATTTATGATCTCCATTTGGAATTTTGTCATGAAGTCCCATGAACTCAACAATGGCTTCATCATTTCTGAAAGTATCTAAACTTGGTGGCCCTTGTTGTTCCCAATCTATAAGTTGAGGGTAGACAAGGGGTAGGCCATCATCGATATCATTAAGGGTCATCGTGTAGGAAAATAGGGTAAAGAGGGAACTAGAGTCATTAGGCTCCCAGGAAGCCAGATCAATGGATTTCCAAAAATAGTGTTGGAGCCATTTTTCTTTAGTCAAAAACATTCTCAGATAGGTATTTGATGAATTTTGTGAAGAATCAAGGGTAAGCATTTGGTAAAATCCCCTAAATAGTTTTTTTAGGTCCATGAAGGTGGTGTAGGATAAGGAGTCCCATTCATATTCATTGGAATTGACATCATAATACCAAGTTTTTTCATGTGTCTCACTCAAATCTAAAGCACTAGAAACCTCACTTGAGGGTGACCCAATACCCTAGATAGTCACTTTTATTGGAAAAAACCCTATCTCTTGATGAAATATCAACTTAGGAAGCTGTAAAGGTTCCATTATTCCTTGTTTGTTTAGACCAAGTTTGTTGCATCCATCATATCCATGTTGTTTCATTATCTAGAACCCTTTTGGATATTGTTCAATCAACAATTTCTTAGTAATGAAGGGTACTCCCCTTACAATCTAAAACTCACGAAAACAACAAATAATGGCACAAACAAAATATTTTCTATTATCGCTGATATGAAAATGAAATTAAAACATTATATTTGCCATCACACGGGCTTTATGATTACATAAATTTTCAACTATTCAAATCAGAGCCACCTCCTATGCTGCTTTGGCCTCCCTTCTGTAGCTCCCCTTTACATCCTTTATTTGGAAGGTGTAATCACCCTAGAATATTCTAGAAAGTGTAACTACCATAGAATCTTCTAGAAAGTGTAACTTCCTCAAGAAGATATTTTGAAATTTTATTAATTTTGGTATTACAACTTCATGGGGTCATAACTTTTGATTGTTGGATTTTCTATTATAATACCTTTTCGAAAAGCTCTGGGGAATTATTTCACCAAGGAGTAGGGCCGAAGGGACAACTAATTTTGTTTCCCACCAATTTTTAGGCCCATCTGGAGCCTCTAAGTGCCTCAAAATTGACTCCAAAAATTTTACTAGAATTTTCAAAAATTAAAATTTCAATCTCTCAAATGAAAAATGTTATTGAAGTGATTTCTTCGCCATTGGATTCAATTTACCATTCTAGAGGTTCATGTGAGATTTCATGTCCAACTATGCATAAATGTAAACTTAGTAAAATAGTAACCCTGCCAAAATTAGCCCTTATTGAAAAGAAACAACATTTTTTTTGGTGATGCAAGATTGCTCTTACACCCTAGATGGTCCTTCATCAGACACCTAGGATAATTTAAAAAGTGACCCTATCACTTCTCAAAAGTTAGAGGGAAACCAAGACGGTTAACCTCAGACTCAAATAACCATGATGAATTTTCAATAGGCCTTCCTCTCCATTTCACCAAGTACTCTGCATATTGCCTGTTTCTTGTGCTTCTTCCCACATGGCTATCCAAAATTTCTTCTATCTCCTTTTCTGAAGTAAGTGCTAGAATATTCCACTGTGTCTCTATTATTTCTTCATCAATTCTTCCCTCATGATATTCTATTAAATCTGATATGTTCAACATGAGTGAAATATGAATTCCATTAGGAAACTCTACCTCATATATGTTTCCTAAATCATGCTTCTTCAAGATCTTGCATTGTTCAAACTTCTTCATCTTCAACTTTTTGTATGTACCAACTAGAAACCTTTCCTTTTACAAATGAACCATGACTTCATCTCCTATCTGGAACTCCTTATATGTCCTATTTTGATCTACCTTAGCCTTATACTGAGATTTCATATTATTGATATGCTTCTTCGCCTTGTCATGCAAATTCTTCATGTGCTCAGCAAAATATTTAGCCTCAGCACTACTCTTCTCTCCTTTATCCATCTTTCTCAATTCAGAAGCATTCCTAAGACTATTCCCATTTACAATCTAGAATGGTGATTTACAAGTGCTCTTGTTGACATAATTTTTATAAAAAAATTCTACCTATGGTAAAATGAAATTCTATCCCTTTGGTTTATCTCCTACTGAGCATCTTAGTAGGTTACCCAAACTCCTATTGACCACCTCTATTTTTCCATCAGTCTTTGGATGGTGAGCAGAACTGAAATTTAAATCTATCTTCAACTTCTTCCATAATGTTCTCTAGAAATAACCAACAAATTTGGTATCTTTGTTTCAAACAATACTCTATGGTAAACCATGCAGTCTCACCACCTCTCTGAAAAAAACTCCACAATTTGAACATCACTAGTCTTATGACAAGGAATGAAATGTGCCATCTTTGAAAATCTATCCACCACCACAAATATGGAATCATGCCCTCTTTGTGTCCTCGGCAATCCAAGGACAAAATCCATACTAATTTCCTCCCAACACTTAATGAAGGGTAATCCCCTTGCAATGCAAAACACACGAAAACAATAGATAATGGCACCAACAAAATGAAAGAAGGAAAGAAAATATTTTCTATTATCACTGATATGAAAATGAATTTACAACATTATATTTTTCATCACATAGGTTTTTTGATTACATAAATATGCAAGTATGCAAATCGGAGCCACCATATACGTTGCTTTGGCCTCCCTTTTGTAGTCTCTGTTTACATCCTTTATTTGGAAGGTGTAACCACCCTAGAATCTTCTAGAAAGTGTAACTTCCTCAAGAAGATATTTTGAAATTTTATTAATTTTGGTATTACAACTTCATGGGGTCATAAATTTTGATTGACTATCAAATTTTCTATTATAATACCATTTCAAAAAGCTCTCAAGAATTCTTTCATCAAAGAGTAAGGCTTAAAAGGCAACTAATTTCATTTTCCACCAATTTTCAGGCCCATCCAAAGCCTCTAAGTGCCTCAAAATTGACTCCAAAGATTTTACTAGGATTTTCGAAAATTAAAATTTCAATATCTCTCAAATGAAAAATGGTATTGAAGTGATTTCTTCACCATTGGATTCAATTTACCATTCTAGAGGTTTGTGTAAGATTTCATGTCCAACTATGCATAAATGCAAACTTACTAAAATAGTAACCCTACAAAAATTAGCCCTTATTGAAAAGAAACAACATTTTTTTTTGGGTGATGCAAGATTGCTCCTACATCAAACACTAGGGGTAATTTGAAAAGTGAACTTGTCACTTCTTAGGAGTTAGAGGGAAACCAAGACGGTTAACCTTAGACTCAGATAACCATGATGAATCTTCAACATGCCTTCCTCTCCATTTCACCAAGTACTCTGCACATTGCCTATTTCTTGTGCTTCTTCCCACACGACTATACAAAATGTCTTCTATCTCCTTTTTTGAAGTAGGTACTAGAATATTCCACTGTTTCTCTATTATTTCTTCATCAATTCCTCCCTCATGTTATTTTATGTTAAATATGATATTTTAAACATGGGTGAAATATGAATTCCATTAGGCAACTCTACCTCATATGTGTTTCCTGAATCATGCTTCTTTAGGATCTTGCATGGTTGAAACTTCTTCATCTTCAATTTGTTGTATGTACCAACTGGAATCCTTTCCTTTCACAAATGAACCATGACTTCATCCCCTACATGGAACTCCTTATACCTCCTTTTCTAATCTACCTTAACCTTATACTAAGAGTTCATCTTATTGATATGCTTCTTCACCACGTCATGCAAATTCTTCAGATGCTCAACAAAATATTCAGCCTCAACACTAATCTTCTCTCCTTTATCCATCTTTCTTAGTTTAGAATCATTCCTTAGAATAATCCCATATATAATCTAGAATGGTGATTTACCAGTGCTCATGTTGATAGAATTGTTATAAGCAAATTCTGCCTATGGTAAAATCAAATCCCATCCCTTTGGTTTATCTCCTACTAAGCATCTTAGTAGGTTACCCAAACTCCTATTGACCACCTCTATTTGTCCATAAATCTATGGATGGTGAGTAGAACTAAACTTCAAATCTATCTTCAACTTCTTCCATAATGTTCTCAAAAAATAACCAAAAAATTTGGTATCTCTGTCTCAAACTATACTCTTCCGTAGACTATGCAATCTCATCACCTCTCTGAAAAACAACTCCGCAATATGAACAACACCACTGGTCTTATGACATAGAATGAAATGTTCCATCTTTGAAAATCTATCCACCACCACAAATATGGACTCATGCCCTCTCTGTATCTTCAACAATTTGAGGAAAAAATCCATACTAATGTCCTCCTACCACTTAATGAAGGGTACTCCCCTTACAATCTAAAACTCACGAAAAACAATAGATAATGGCACCAACAAAATGCAAGAAGGAAAGAAAATATTTTCTATTATCACCGATATGAAAATGAAATTACAACATTATATTTGTTGTCTCATGGGATTTCTGATTACATATATATGCAAGTATGCAAATCAACGCCACCATATATGCTGCTCTAGCCTCCCTTCCATAGTACCCCTTTACATCGTCTATTTGGAGGGTGTAACCACCCTAGAATCTTCTAGAAAGTGTAACTTCCTCAAGAAGATATTTTGAAATTTTATTAATTTTGGTATTATAACTTCGTGGGGTCATAAATTTTGATTTGATTGTCGGAGTTTATATTATAATAGTTTTTCAAAAAGCTCTCAAATTTTTTTTTCCACAAAGTACAGCCTAAAGGCTATCTAGTTTCTTTTTCCACCAACTTTCAGGCCCATCTGGAGCCTCTAAGTGCCTCAAAATTGACTCTGAAGATTTTACTTGGATTTTTAAAAATTAAAATTAAAATATCTCTCAAATGAAAAATGGTATTAAAGTGATTTCTTCGCCATTGGCTTCAATTTACCATTCTGGAAGTTTGTGTAAGATTTTGTGTCCAACTATGCATAAATGCAAACTTACTAAAATAGTAACCCTACCAAAATTAACCCTTATTGAAAAGAAACATTTTTTTTTTGTTTTGGTTGATGCAAGATTGCTCTTACACCCTTGATGCTCCTACATCCGACACCTAGGGTAATTTGAAAAGTGACCCTATCACTTCTCAGGAGTTAGAGGGAAGCCAAGATGGTAAACCTAAAAGTCAGATAACCATGATGAATCTTCAATAGGCCTTCCTCTTCATTTCACCAAGTATTCTTCATATTTCCTGTTTCTTTTGCTTCTTCCCACACAACTATCCAAAATGTCTTCTATCTCCTCCTTTTCTAAAGTATGTGATGGAATATTCCACTACATCTCTATTATTTATTCATCAATTCCTCCCTCATGATATTTTGTTAAATCTGATATGTTAAATACATGTGACATAGGAATTCCATCAGGCAACTCCACCTCATATGCATTTCCTGAATCATACTTCTTCAATATCTTGTATGGTCCAAACTTCTTCATCTCTAACCTGTTGTATGTACCAACTGGAAACCTTTCCTTTTTCAAATGAACAATGACTTCATCTCCTACCTAGAACTCCCTATACCTACTTTTTTGATCTGCCTTAGCCTGATACTGAGAGTTCATCTTATTGATATGCTTCTTCACCTCATCATGCAAATTCTTCAAGTGCTCAAAAAAATCTCCTTTATCCATCTTTATCAATTCAAAATCATTCCTTAGACTACACGCATATACAATTAGGAATGGTGATTTACCAATGCTCTTGTTCACAAAATTATTATAAGAAAATTCCTCCAGTGGTAAAATGAAATCCTATCCCTTTGGTTTATCTCCTACTAAGCATCTTAACAGGTTACCCAAACTCCTATTGACCACCTCCATTTGTGCATCAGTCTGTGGATGGTGAGCAAAACTGAACTTCAAATCTATCTTTTACTTCTTCCATATGTTCTTCAAAAAGAACCAACAAATTTGGTATCTCTATCTTAAACTATACTCTTCCATAGACCATGCAATCTCACCACCTCTTTGAAAAATATCTTTGCAATATGAACAACATCACTAGTCTTATGACACAGAATGAAATGTGCAATCTTTGAAAATCTATCCACCACCACAAATATGGAATCATGCCCTCTTTATGTCCTCGGTAATCCAAGGACAAAATCCATACTAATGTCCTCCCACCACTTAATGAAGGGTACTCCCCTTACATTCTAAAACTCACAAAAAAATAAATAATGGCACAAAAAAATGCAAGAAGGAAATAAAATATTTTCTATTATCACTGATATGAAAATCAAATTACAACATTATATTTGTCATCACATGGGCTTTCTGATTACATAAATCTGCAAGTATGCAAATTGGAGCCACGATCTACGTTGCTTTGGCCTCCCTTCCGTAGTCCCCCTTTACATCCTTTATTTGGAAGGTGTAACCATCCTAGAATCTTCTTTAAAGTGTACCCACCCTAGAATCTTCTTTAAAGTGTAACCTCCCTAGAATCTTCTAGAAAGTGTAACTTCCTCAAGAAGATATTTTAAAATTTTATTATTGTTGGTATTACAACTTCGTGGGGTCATAAATTTTGATCCGACCATCAGATTTTCTATTATAATACCTTTTTAGAAAGCTATCAAGAATTATTTCACCAAAAAAGTAGGGCCTAAAGGTAGCTACTTTCATTTTCCACCAATTTTCAGGCCCATCTGAAGCCTCTAAATGCCTCAAAATTGACTCTGAAGATTTTACTAGGATTTTCAAAAATTAAAATTTCAATATCTCTCAAATGACAAATGGTATTAAAGTGATTTCTTTTCCATTGGCTTCAATTTACCATTCTGGAGGTTTGTGTAAGATTTCGTGTCCAACTATGCATAAATGAAAACTTACTAAAATAGTAACCCTGCCAAAATTAGCCCTTATTGAAAAGAAACAACATTTGGTTTTTGGGTGATGCAAGATTTCTCTTGCACCCTAGATGCTCCTGCATCAGACACTTGGGGTAATTTGAAAAGTAACCCTGTCACTTCTTTTGAGTTAGAGGGAAACTAAGATGATGAACCTTAGACTTAGATAACCATGATGAATCTTCAATAGGCCATCCTCTCCATTTCACCAAGTACTCTGCATATTTCTTGTTTCATGTGCTTTTTCCCATACAGCTATCCAAAATTTCTTCTATCTCCTCCTTTTCTGAAGTAGGTGCTAGAATATTCTGCTGTCTCTATTATTTCTTCATCAATTCCTCCCTCAAGATATTCTATTAAATATGATATGTTAAACATAGGTGAAATATGAATTCCATCAGTCAGCTCTACCTCTTATGTGTTTCCTGATTCATGCTTTTTCAAGATCTTCATGTTGGAAACAAGGAACACTGAGAGGGGGGGTGAATCAATGTTATGCAAAAATTAACTTTATTAATATGATCTTCAAAGCACTTATAACATTCAACCAAAATAAATATGCATGATCATAAAGCAAGCAACCACAACACCATAACACAAGGATTTTTTTACGTGGAAACGCTATTAGGGGAAAAACCACGGTGGATGGCCAATCCACAATATGATCTGAATATAGTCAAAAGATGTTTACAAAATCGGAATGCACTTGCATTCAGGAACACTTCCTAGAGCTCACTACTCAAAATAGAAAGGCTTACTTCCTTACAAAAGTTTGGATTAGATCCAAAGGATTGATTTGAGAAAGTAGCATCTACAAATGTCTGATTACAGTTCTAGTTAGGCTCCTTAATCTATCTTCTGACCTTTTGACTGATTATGCGCTTCTGCTCTACTCTGCTCTAACTCGTATCACAAAATACTTAATGCACAAGTGAAACTATGCATAATCACTCTATAACCCTTTTGATATTTGCAACACACATTGACACACTTCATTCATATATATCAAAATGATATAATCGATCACTTATATATATATCTACAACTAAAGATTTAATCGCAACATGTTGGCTTCAATAGAACATGAAAAATATTTACAATTGTCGGCTCAAATAATGAGTAATATTCAATGCACATCCACAAAAGTAAGCCATAACTTAGGTAGGACCCAAATTAAAATGCTCGAACACAAAAACACTTAAATAATTACTCCTTGAATATCTGCAACATGCTATATCCACTTAGTCGACCTTCATACATTGATGAACAAAAAATTAACCAATTGGATCTTCTAACTTCCACATAAATTGATACGAGGCACTAAGATTCATAGATAAGAAAATTCATACATCGAAAAATATTCCCTGAGATCCACAACTCAAAATGACAACAGAAAATTTCATGTGAATCGATGAATACAAAATTATTGGATGCTTTGTTCTAGCTTGACTATCTTCAATTTAACTTCCGATATGATCAAATGATGATGTGCAGATCCAATCACAGACTAGGGTTTCCATCAATGAAAACACTAGAAACCATTTGTAGTGTCTCTTGCCAACAATCTCCAACTTTAGCATTGACGACAACACTTAGTGAAAAATGACTAAGTGTCAGATCGGTACCAACATGAATTACACTACTAACTTCAAAACTTCAAGAAGATCTTCAATCACAACTCAAAAACTTTAACTCCCCCTAAGATAAATATACATTTTTCATTGTACTACTCTCCCCCTTTGACATCAATGGAAAAAAATGGGGAAACCACATATCAAAAATCAAACAAAATCTTCAAACTATACAAACATACTTCTATAACTTACACAAACTTGAAAATATCTACAAAGTTTTTCTTCAACAGGTTCAAACTTGTGTCCCAACCCTTCTTGAAACTCTCTAAAATCATCATGTGACCACATAATAGATAATATTGCATCTCTACTAATTCAAGGGTCACTGGATCACTAACCGCCATAGCATTTTCAACTTCCTTCAATGCACTCAAAATTATTTCCATCTTCATACCAATTAGGCCTCTTAGCTCACATGGTCTTTCCATATTTCTATAATTTTCATGTTTCAAGCTCCTTATCCTATCAAGTAGAGATATGACCTGACCTTTTTTCCTTCCAACAAAAATAGTTAAAGGATCAAAGGCTTCAAAAATAGTAGCTAACTGTTTTTCATGATCCTTAACCTTCTTCTCATTGTCCTTAGTAAATTTAGACAAAGACAAACATAACTTGTAGATCTTTCCACCTTCAGATATAAAAATTTGAATATTCTTCATATAGGTAGCTAACAAATATTTATCATTAGCTATCATTCCTTTCAACCTACTAAACCTTTTAGCATCAAATTCTTTCTGAACTTTAACCATGGCTGACTTCTCAAGGGACTCAAAATGTGTACTTACATAATTAATGAGCTTCTTCAGTTCACTAGAGGAAGAAACAAATGGATCCTTCACATGAGTAGGCATGATTCTCTTTAGAACACTAGATGAAAGACTCAAAAGTTCACTTTCCTCAATGTGGGACTTCAACAATTCTTCTCTATCCTTCTCCTAGGCAAATGATGCAACTTTCAATTTCTGAATAAGAGACAAACTAGAAAAATTAATAGGACCTTCACCCAATTCAAGGTCAAATTCTCCCTGTTTCCCTACCAAAAATTTCTTCACTACCTCTGTTGTGTCTCTTGCTTCCACTAGAACTTCCTTTACTTGAACCTTCTCTTCTTCAACTATTGATTCTAGTTTTCCTTTGAGGACCTCAACTTCTTCAATTGACATCTCCTTTTCTCCAATAGACACAACTTTAGGCACTTCAGTCTCCATAGGAACTTCTATATCATTCACATCAGGAGGAATCTGAGTGTTTTCAACTGTATCTTCATTTACCTCTTCATCCATCAGATAGATGCAATACCTTCAACATGCATTTCTTCAGAGACAACATTGATTCTGTTCTCTAACAAAAATTCCTCTAGGATTTTCTTAGTTTCTTTAGCAATCTCTTCAATTTTTCCGATCATATACTTATTCACCCTTGTCTTGCTCTTGAATTCCTTTTTAGCATTATTCAAAATTTTCTTCATTTCCTCAATAGACATTACTGGACATAAATTTGCAAGAATTCACTTTCTCATTTTCTCTTCTTCAATTCTAGCATTCACTCTCCTCATTTCCAAAACTTCATACTAGCTTTTGGGTAAACTAGACATTATTTCAACTAGAACCTTATTGAAAATATTCAAATGCTTTGTTGTAGCCTCCTCAAGAATTCATTGACTGGATTTATCAAAGGTTTCATACCACTTACAAAGTGGCTTAAGATTTCCATCCTTAATCAAAGCTTTCTCTACTTCTTCTACTGACATAATAGGTTTGTTAGTTTTCACCTTCTTCTTTGTTGTCTCTTCTTCATTGGAGGGATTTTTCTTAGTGACCTTTGTTGCCTGAGTGCCCATATGTTTTATTTCTTTCACTTCTTTATTAGATTCAGTCTCTTCATCTTCTGAGACATCTTCATAGACTCTTGTTCTCTTATTCTTCTTCCTCTTACCAGATGCCTTGGCTTGAGTTTTCATAGGGGTTGACTTCGTTGCAGGGCTAGATAGGGGTGCAGAGCTCCTTGTTGATCTAGTTCAGGTAGAGGATGTTGTCGGACTAGTAGATTCAGTTCTAGTTGGCTCTTTTTCTACTTCAACTTGTTCTCTCTTCCTTCTGGCTTCTCTCATAGCTTCTACATAAATACCCATGCTCTTTGCAAAGACTTTCACTTCTTTCCTTACTCTTTGGACTATCATAGGTTTCTTCAACTGCTCATACACTTGCATGTCATTTTCTACATAAGTTCCAAACCTATCTTTTTCTAGATCCCGAGGCTTACTCAACATATGTTGTGCATATAATTCCAATATTTTCTCATCAACTTAATATCACATTGGCATAATCCAAACTGTTCTAAGATCAACAGCTTCCATCAGGCATTGATCAATGTCCACCATAAAATAGATTGAGTCGTTATACTTTTCCACAATAGAAGTAGGAATTGTTTCTTTACTGCATTATAGTTTGAAATTTCTTGAAATATCCCTAGATTACAATTTTCTTGGGTTTACTATCTCCAATTCCATACAACATATCTCTAATCTGGACAGCTACAGGCTTACCACCTTCCCAATGCACTTTCCCAACTCCCAAAACTTCATTCATGAAGTAAAAGAACAAATACAACAACAAATTATGATACTTAAAGGAATTCTTCTTATCTTTCTTAATCTTACCAAGATTTTCCATCAACTGACTCTTGAGTAACTCATATAGGTCATAATCTACATTCTCCTTCACCATCTAATATGTTGCATAAATAATTGTACTAGATACTGAATTGTCCCGACTAGAGTGATAAATCTTGTAACTAATGACCATCGAGGAAAATTTCACATCCACTTCAATAATATCATCGATTGTCATAGCGCTTTTGTCAAAATTTGAACTAGTTGCATATGTAACCATCTGATTCTTCATGAACTTCAAGATCAGCAACCCACCATAGGAACTTAAACCTGTAACAATGCTTATGGCCTCTCTTGTAATCTTAAAAGGTTGACTCAACCACATAAATTCAACATTAGCTTGGTTCAAGATATACCAGACCCATTTTCTTTCATCAAACATGGGGAATTTCATAATTTGCGTGAATTTCTTCTCTTCTAGGGTTTTAAATTCATGCTTAACGAAAATTCTCTCCAACTATATGATTGGAATAAAAATTCAACAATTGCAAGCTCCCTAACTCCTCAATATTTGCATGAATTTATTCCCTAATGTCTTCAATATGCAAGATTTTGTATGAAACAAATGAAAATGCACCTAAGGGTTCAGTCTCAATAGATTTGAAGGGATGCCACTTGAACTTTGAACGGGGCTTGTCCTTGACATCAACTACCAATGGAGTAGCCATTTTCACAAATTCACAAATTCGCAAGTTTTTTGATAAATACCTTTCCGTCAGATTAGGGCTTGATCTCTGTATCTCCTTCACACTTGAATCTTGCCACAATTTTCCAAAGTTCACCTCAGATCTCTCTAAAATTCTTCTCTTGAAAATGAAAAGTGACAAATGAAAGATAAAATTGACCTTTTATTACTTACACACCTAACCTTTTTATTGCAATAAATTCTTTTTCCCTAACTCATTTGTTCTTGGCCCATAGTTGTTGTTGCACCAAAATATTGACCTATTGATGCTCGATACAACTACTAGAGTTAACAGATCCATGAGAGGCAATTATTCCATGTCATGAATCTCGAGGGGAGCACTAACCATCTGCCAACAAACTCCCCATTAACATTACCTGAGGGGATTCAAACCCATCACCTCTGGCTCTGATACCACTTGTTGGCCCCATGGTTGTTGCACCAAAAGATCAACCTTTTAATGCTTAATTCAAATGCTAGAGTTAACGGATCCATGGGAGGAAATTAAGCCATGTCAAGAACCCTAAGGGGAGAGTTGACCAACTACCAACACTTCCATGGTCCAAGCTTCTTCTTCTTTAACTTGTATGTACCAACTGGAAACCTTTCCTTTCACAAATGAACCATGAATTCATCTCCTACCGACAATTCCTTATACCTCCTTTTCGGATCTTCCTTAGCCTTATACTGAGAGTTTATCTCATTGATATGCTTCTTCACCTTGTCATGCAAATTCTTTAGGTGCTTAGCAAAATCTTCACCCTCAACACTACTCTTATGTCCTTTATCTATCTTTCTTAGTTTAAAATCATTCCTCAAACTACTCCCATATACAATCCGGAATTGAGATTTACTAGTACTCCTATTAACATAATTGTTATAAGAAAATTATGCCTGTGGTAAAATCAAATCCCATCCCTTTGGTTTATCTCCTACTAAGCATCTTAATAGGTTACATAAACTCCTATTGACCACCTTCATTTGTCCATCAGTTTGTGGATGGTGAGTAGAATTGAACTTCAAATCTTTCTTCAATTTCTTCCATAATGTTCTCTAGAAATAAACAACAAATTTAGTATCTCTATTTGAAACTATACTCTTCGGTAGACCATGCAGTCTTACCACCTCTCTAAAAAACAACTCCGCAATATGAACAACATCACTGGTCTTATGACATAGAATGAAATGTTCCATCTTTGAAAATCTATCCACGACCACAAATATGGAATCATGCCCTTTCTATGTCCTCGTAAATCTGAGGGAAAAATCCATACTAATTTCCTCCCATGGCCTCTTACGTATAGGTAATGGCTGATACAATCCAATATTCTGACTTGTTCTTTTCTCCATTTGACATACTATGCAACTTTGTACAAACTTCTTCACATCCTGTTGTAACTGTGGCCAGTAATAATTCTCACTAACAAGAGCAATGGTCTTGTCTCCACTGAAATTCCTAGCTAATCCTCCACTATGATTCTCCTTGATTAGATTCTCTCTCATAAAACTCCTTGGAATGCACAATTGGCTTCCTCTAAACAAAATCCCATCTTGGATTAAGAAATCCAACCATCTTGTCCCTATCCAATGTAACAGGTTCCAAACAAGGCTTCCAATTTTCTGTAAAGTCTGGATCTTTTGGATACAAACTCTTGAGTTCATTGAACCCAACAACCTCTATATTCATCTCTATCAACAAAATTTTCCTTCTACTTAAGGTGTTTACAACTTTGTTTGACCTTCCACTCCTATGTTTTAAAAAAAAAGTATAACTCTACATAAACTCAACCCATTTTAAGTGCCTTTGATTTAACTTTCCTTGACTATTGAGATACTGCAAAGCTTGATGATCAATATATAAAACAAATTCTTTTGGCAACAAATAGTGTCTCCATTTCTTCAAAGCCTGAACTATAGCATAAAACTCCTAATCATAGATAGAATATTTCTTCTTAGCATCATTTAACTTCTCACTAAAATAGGCAACAGGCTTACCTTCTTGACTCAAAACACCTCATATGGCAATGCCACTAGCATCACAATCTACCTAAAAGACCTTATTGAAATTTGGAAGTGCCAAAATAGGCTGTTCTATAACTTTTTTCTTCAACATATCAAAAATTTTGGCTGCTCCTATAGTCCACTTAAACTCTTTTCTATCTCCTCTCATTGCTTTAGTTAGAGGTGCACAAATACTACCTAAATTCTTAATAATTTTCTTGTAAAAACTTGCTAGACGATGAAATGATCTTACCTCTATAACACTCCTCAAGGTAGGCCATTCAATGATAGCTCTCACCTTCTCTGGATCCATTTTAAGACCCTCTACTGAGACAAAAAAATCCTAGATACACCAATTTTGTCTTCACAAAGCTACATTTCTTCAAATTATTCAACAACTTCTACTCCCTTAGGTTCTCAAAAACCTTTCTGATATGCATCAAATGCTCCTCCAATGTCTTTCTAAAAATTAAAATGACATACAAATAAACAATGACAAATTTACCCCAAAAATATTTTAGTACCTCATTCACGAGCTACATGAAGGTGCTTGGTGCATTGGTTAGCCCAAAGGGAATGACTAACCACTCATACAAGCCCTCTTTGGTTTTGAATGCTATCTTCCATTCATCTCCTTCTCTAATCTGAATTTGGTGATAACCACTCTTTAGGTCTATCTTCGTGAAGTACTCAGCTCCACTCAAACAATCCATGATGTCATCCATCCTTGGCAAGGGAAATCTATACTTGATGGTGATCTTATTGATGGCTCTAGAATATGTACACATCTTGCATTCCCCATCCTTCTTTGGTGCTAGTATTGTAGGTACTGCACATGAACTCAAACTATCTTTGATCAATCATTTCCGCAACAACTCTTGCACTTGTTTATTCAACTCTTCACTCTCTGCTGGAGTCATATGATGAGTTTCCTTCTTTGGAAAAGTGGCTCCAAGAATCGGGTCCATCTGATGATTAATCTTTCTTATTGGAGGCAAACCTTTAGGTACGTTATAAAAAAAATAGATTGAAACTCATTCAAAAAATCTAAAACCTCTATAGGTACCTCATTAGTATCTTCTTTATCAACTCTAGGGATCAATGCAAAACACATATTATCATGCCTTATACCTTCTAGGAACTTTCTTCCATCAACCAAAAAAATTCTTGCATTATTGCATACCTTTTCCTCTACCTCTTTCAAGGGCTTCAACTTATGGTGAACTCCATCCTTTGTCAAAGAATAGGTGTTGGCATGTTGATCATGTATTGCTCGCTAATCAAATTTCCATGGCTTTCCTAAAAACATATGACAAACATCCATAGGAATAATATCACACAATACCTCATCATGGTGATTTCCAATCTTGAACTTTACCAGAAATTGTTCATTTACTAAAGATTTATGGTCCTTCGACAACCAAGCAATCTGGTATGGATTTGAATGCCTTCTCTCCAAATGCAACTTACTAACCATCTCTTTTGAAACAAGGTTATCAGAACTATCTCCATCAATAATAACATTAAAAAATTTACCTTCACACTTACATCTAGTGCAAAACAAATTCTTCCTTTGGGATGCCTCTTTCTCCTCATTCAGCAAGTCCCTTCTATTAACAAGAACCTCTCCTCTTTCTGCATCGTCAAAATGTGAAGAATCAACATCTTCATCTACATGTGCAACTCGTGCATTACCCTCAAGTCTCCTATGTGTCCTTCTTTGATGTTGAGGACACTCATATGCCCTATTCCCTTCTTCTCCACATTGGAAATAGGTTCCATGAAAGCCTCCTCTCCTTGGTCCTTGTCTAGATCTTCATTATTTTGATCATGAGGGAAATATGTGTTATCTCCTTTATGGTTCTGGTTGCTACTGGATCCTTTTCCATTCTTTTGATCTTCATTTTGACATCCATATGACTGTCCACTAGTCCTTCCACCACAACCTCCACCTCTTTGCTTACTTTCAAACCTTCTATTCAACTTCTCTTCTACCTTAAAAGAAAACTGATATTCATCTTCAATGGTAGACATTCTTACCAGACTAAGCTCTTCTTGAATGCTCTATTTGAACCCATTTATGTAACACAAAAATTTCTCTTTGTTGGCCTCAAAATGACCTGTTCTAATCAAGACTTAGTAGAATTGTTTTGTATACTCCTTAAAAAAATTTCCTGCTTGTTTTAACCCTTGCATCTTTTTCAAAAAATCCAACTCATAGTCCCCTAGAATGAATTGTCTTTTCAAATTTTCCACCATCCAATCCCATCTTGTTATTTTCTCTTTTCCTCTTCTATTTCTTTCCAACTAGACTTCTTTCCACCATATGCTATCATGGCCTTTCAGTTTGGCCTTTGCAAATTTGACCCTATCTGGGTCTTGTATTTCCACATATTCAAAATACTCTTCCATGTCATTGATCCAATTGATCAACTCCTCTAGATTTAGGTTTCCAAAAAAAAAAAAAAACTTCTATCTTTGGACTTTTTCCAATCTTGGAAATGGCCCTAATAAGTCAGACTTCTCTAGGATCCATTAAATCTTGTGCTTCCTCTTCGAATGGCTCCTCATTTTTAGCCTCATCCTCACTTTCATCTCTTCTTCTAACATTAGCTCCCCTATGCAGCTCCTCTTGTAGTGCTTGAACTTGTCTCTAGAGGGCTCTAAACCCTCTTTTGTTACCCCAACAATTCTTCCACCATAGTTTCTTTGTGGATACATCTTTTCTCATAGACCCATAACCACAAGTCCTGGTGCAAACTGCCTCATGTTTGGTTATCTTTTTACACACTCAATAAAATACGCTCTAATACCACTTAATGAACGGTACTCCCCTTACAATATAAAGCTAATGAAAACAATAGATAATGGTGCAAACAAAATGCAAGAAGGAAAGAAAATATTTTCTATTATCACTAATATGAAAATGAAATTACAACATTATATTTTCCATCACATGGGCATTTTGATTACATAAATCTTCAAGTATGGAAATTGGAGCCACCATCTATGCCAATCTAGCCTCCCTTCTGTAGTGCCCCTTTACATCCTTTATTTGGAAGGTATAACCACCCCAGAATCTTCTAGAAAGTGTAACTTCCTAAAGAAGATATTTTGAAATTTTATTAATTTTGGTATTACAACTTTGTGGGGTCATAAATTTTGATCCGACCATTAGATTTTCTATGATAATACCTTTTTGGAAAGCTCTCAGGAATTCTTTCACCAAATAGTAGGGCTGAAAGGCTAGCTACTTTTTTTTTCCACCAATTTTCAGGCCCATCCGAAGCCTTAAGTGCCTGAAAATTGACTCTAGAGATTTTACTAGGATTTGTCAAAAATTAAAATTTCAATCTCTCAAATAAAAAATGGTATTGAAGTGATTTCTTTGCCATTGTATTCAATTTACCATTCTGGAGGTTTGTGTAATATTTCATGTCCAACTAGGTATAAAAACAAACATACTAAAATATTAACCCTGCCAAAATTAGCCCTTATTGAAAAGAAACAACATTTTTTGGGGGGTGATGCAAGATTTCTCTTACACCCTGGATGCTCCTACATCACTTAGTTTTAATATCCTCCTCTTCCTTATATAGCCATGTAAGAATGTGATCATCTAGAGATTCTTTATCAAGCTCCCCCATTTAGTAAAGATGGTAGGAGGATTGTGAATGAAAACCTTGGGATGCATAGGATGTGGTTTACCATATGACTTTGGTGACTTGGGTAACTTGCCAATGAAAAAGAGACTCCTCATATCATACTCTCCATAACCTTTTTCTTGGATCTGTATTTTGGACATGGAAGGTGTAATGAATGAGTTGCATGATTTGAGAATAATGAAAAGTTCAATGTAATGGGAAGAAGTGGTGGATGAAGTGGAAGATGAGGCCTCTCGATTGATGGGCACTTGACACTCAATATTTCATTTGAGGTTGGAACAATATTAGAAAAGGGTTAGGGTTGCTTGGAATAGTGAATTCAGTGTCGTTATGTGGGACCTTGAGGCATTGATGGTAGGTGGATGGGACTCATACACTCCTCTGGGAAATTTAGTCCCAATATAGGTTGTTTTTCCTACTTTCTAGGATTTATTTGTTGTGCATTTTCCAACATTTGACCCCTTCAAAAAACTTGACTAGGAATCATATACCTCTTAGGGTGAATTAGACCCAGATCAAACCTGAAACTATCTTTTACAACATTAAAAACATCATTTTTTTACTTTTGTTTGTTGTAATTAGATAGTTGTTTCAGTTTGTTGAATTTCTTTTAGTTGCATTTTATTAGATCTAGCTTAATTTTGTCCATTTCATGCATGGATCAATTTAAAAATGGAATTTACAACACTGCATTTTTAGATTGTTACATAGCATAACCAACCTATTATCATGTTTTAAATATGAAAATTGCATTCTCCCTTTGCATGTTTTATCTATCATTATTGCATTTTAAATTTGTAAGACAATTATTGCATCATTTTTTCATTGCAAAAATCTATAGCTCTCATACTTCATGTTGTATTTCTAGATCTTGTTAAGTATTGTAAGAAATTTTTGTTATGTGCATATGAATATGAAGTCCTCTCCCCTCTCTTTTTGTTTGTTATTGATCCCCCTCTTATCTCTCCTATTTGTGGGAACAATGTGATAAAAGAGAATACAAGCATACATAACCATGAAGACCATAGTTTTTCTTCTCCCAATACCTCTCCTATTAGTGACGAAGGTATCTTGGTGAAAGAAGATGCAATCGTTGAGAATCATGAAATTCTTCTTTGTCCTTCTCCTACACCCCCTTTAGAAGATATTATGACACAAGAAGATGAGATCATTTCCACTACCTTACTTAGTCTATATTCCTCTCCCAACACCCTAATACTCATGAGAATGCTTTAGAGAAAGATAATACAATTGAGAACGATCATGAAAATCACATTTGTAAGGAGGACATGTTGGTATTAGAAGATCCAATAATTGAAAGTTATAGCATTATTTCTACCCTTCCTGATGTCCCTAACATTTGGAAAGAACTATTTGAAAAAAAGGATTGAGTCATGCATGATCCTAACAATGGTAGTTCTCCTTCCCTTGATGCCTCCCCTATTTGTGATGAAGTTACTTTACAAAATATAATCATGGCATGTGATCAACCTATTAACTCTCCTACTAGGGTAGAAGTTATGGCAAAAGAGAATGATCCCTTAGAAAACAAGGATGAAATCATGGACCATCATAAAAATAAAATTGGGCCTTCTCCTAATATCTCTACTATAGGTAACTAAGATATTTTGATGCTAGAAGATCAAAACAATAAGAGTCATGAGAATCCTAGTTGCCTTTCTTCCCCTAGGGAAAACATTATTGAACAAGAGAATGACATCATTGGTAAACAAGAAAATCCAACCATTGATAACTCCCATACTTGTGATGAAAACATTTTAGAAGAAACAAACATTGAATTCCATGAAAATCTAGTTTGTTGCTCTCCTAAAAACTCCCCTCCTAGGGAGGATATCATAGTGCAAGAAAATGACAATATTCATAATAGTGATGTGACTTCCTTGGATAATGGTGAAAAGATGACACTAGAATCCCCTCCATTAGAGATACATCAAACTGAAACCATTGAGGTTATGAATACACAATTGTCTATTAGACCCTCCTTGATTAATGGACCTCATACATACCTTGTGGGACATCCTAAGAATCTTCTAATCTTTTACCCACCCTCACAACAACCTCAAACTCAATAAAAACCTAAATTTATCCTTTACCCACCTAAGAATAATGTTTTACAGTAGCCAAGTTATAATATCATTGCTCATACATATAACACTAGAAACAATCTGCAACTGAGACAAACACCTTCAATATCCCTCCCATTATATCAACCTATATTACCTGGTCCCCCTCATTTTCCTTTACAAAGTGGAAAGGAGTATGATCTCGTGGATGTTCAACTAATGAATACTCCTGCAAAGATATCCTTATGGGGCCTTATTCAAACCTCCCCTCATTATCATAACATGATTCAAAGTTCCTTACAACAAGTTCCTACCCCTCCTAATGCATAATCAAATAAAGTAGCAACCCAAATTCAAGCTATAACTTCAAACAACGTAGACATTAATTTTCATCAACATGAGCTACCCCCTTTGGAAATGAGATATAAAAATGATGCCTTCATGATAATAGATATCTATAATAGGATGGGAATAAATTGAACCCTTGTTGATATTGGATCTGAGCTCTTAATGTGTGTAGTGTGAAACTTTTGAATAGACTTTGCTGGATAAGTCAAGAATTGAACATGATTCCTTATCGATTCGAGGATTTGATAATGTAGGAAAGCAACCACTTGGTGTGATTACTTTTCCTGTTATAGTTGGAAAGGCTACATTACAAACTCCTATTCATGCCATTCCTGATAATATTTCATACAATCTTCTTTTATGAAGACCTTGGATTCATGAGATGCATGCAGTTCCTTCAACTTCTCATTGTAGAATGAAATATGTCTATAACAATAAAGTGTACCAAGTTGAAATAGACCCCGAGCTTGAAATTTTCTTACAAGTTGAAAAAGGAAAGAAAATTTCTCTAAACACATTAATCCCAACATTGAACATAAAACCTATAAAGGAAGAAAAACAAGAGATGGAAAAAGTGTCAAAACTATTAGATGATGATTGGGGTTCCTTAGATTTCAAACCTATCTTTGATGGGCAACCAAAGATCACAATAAAGAAGTGTGAGAAAGAAAAAGCAGTACTGTCAACACAAAATTTAGAAGAACCTTCAAAAGTATCCACCTCAACCACTTTATTAGAACATGAAAATTATACAAAAAAATTTGATGAAACTGATTATAAAAGATCATTGACTCCAAAAGAAATGAAAATTCTTTATGGAAAAGGTTATGAACTCATGAAACAACTTGGATATAGTGCAAAAGGATGTGGCACTAGAGAACAAGGTATCCTTGTCCCTATAGAGCCTAACACACAATGAATGACTAATGGTCTTGGTTATTGTCCCTCAAAAGAAACAAGTAAGAATTCACTTAATATCAACACTATTACAATAGATTCCGCTAAACAAACTTTAACACTAGTGCATCCTGAATTGATAGACACTAGTGATCTTGGTTATTGTCCTATGCAAGAAATGAAAGAAATAAATAAATCATCGCTTAATACCAAGTCGACTATCATCCATAAAACATAACTAGTCTTTATAATATATTGCATATGTTGAGTCATCCAGGATGAGAACATGATTCTCCAAACCAACAAATAATTCTCAAAGAAAACACCTTCCAGATCTGAGAACACATTAATTTCCTATCATACCACCAGCAAGAGACTATCAACAAAACCATAGCATAACATTGTTCACCTTAATATAATGTGAAGTCTCCCACATAGTATTCCATGCACAAAACAATAGTCGAATACATAGTTAAACTCTATCAATGATAAATTTATATTCACAACAAAAGAAGTCTCAAGATCTAGGGTATACCTGTATAAATGAGTCAAGAAAACATGGTTAAGAGATTAGAGTCATATCAGATTTTGCGGTGAATTTTGGACTCAAATACCAACACACCGATCCATTACAAAAGGGTATTACTGACAGAGAACAACTTCTGGTAAACCAAGCAAACTTCCCATATAGCTCTCACCATGTTGATATCAATGACAACATAGGAAAAACTAACAAAAACCAACCATACTTCATTCTCATGTTGCAAGGCTCCCAACAATCTCCCGCTTTGGCGTTGATGGCAACATGCATGACAAAAATATTTTCTAGCAATTGAATACTCTAAATACTCGCCCTATCAAAACTATTCTTCCCAAAAAAAATTTCCTTTGACTCTCTATCTCTTCATCTCTCTATCTCTCCCCCTTTAACATCAATGACAAAGGAAGGAGTTTGGTATATCTCTATATATCAAAATATAGCTAAAAGGATATGAACACAAAATTGAATTAACCTGAAGAGGAACCTCTGAGACTCTCCAAGATAGCCTTCCACAACACTTTACCTTCTTCCCATGAACCTTTTGCACTTACAAGTCTTGTAAAATAGCTCAAGCTTAGTTAAGGACTCTACACCATCTGCTAAGGTATTGGGACTAAGATTGATCTCTGATAATTCACCAATACAAGCAAGAGCACTAGAAACAGAAGTATGTCTAAGTTTAATCACGTCTCTAAGTGCCACAAACTTCTTGATAACATCTGTCCTTTGATCCTGTAGAGAAAATAATTAATCCTAAAGTTGCACAATGTAGGACCAGTACCTCTAATTATATTTATCTTCTGCAAACTTGTATGTATCTAGTTGCGTGCTCAATCGGGACTCACTCATCCTTATCTCATTTCTTATATCCAGTGTACATCTAGATCAATCTAGGAGAAAAGAAAGCAGTTCATGTGCCTCTTCTTCACAACCTTGTACACTCTCTAGTTCCTTCATCACTCGATTATGTGCATTTACACATTTTTCTTTGATATCTTCCAAATTTCCTTCATTAGACCTGATTCCAGCAGACCCTTCAAGTCTAGAGATATAGAACTTCAAAGAATCAATCATGCCATGGAGATTCTCCACAACAGAAATAGATGAATCAAAATTAGCACCAGGAATAACCTTTCACAATTCTTCCAAAGCTCTTTGAATATTTATTCTTTCATGCTCATGTTCAAGCTTACTTTCTTCTACAACTTCTCACTTAACAACACTCTTTCTTTCTTCCCTATTCCGGTCATTCTACTGGAGGTACCTTCTACATTGATATTCCTAGGGATTTCCAAAATAATTTTAGCATAATTATGAACTTCAACCTTTGACACTTCATAATCCAATTCAGATATCCACACTAACCTTGATTCAACTACTTCCATGTGACAAAAATCTGTAGACACAAGAAAATTTATGCTCCCCAAGTACCTTTCAACAACACTTACTGGAATCCTAAACCTTTTGTTCATCCTCATCTGAAATGTTCCAAAAAATGCAACAAGGGAAATATCTTGTGCATTCAAACTACCAAGACTTGTCATGAAGTTCCTGATTTGATAGGCAATAGGCTCTGAATTTGACCATTCTATCCTTCCTATTACCAGTAACTCGTTCAAAAATTAAAAGAGAAAAAAAACAACCAAATTTCCATACTGAAATGTATTCTTCTTACTCTTCTTGATATCCTTTAAATTCTTCAAAAAATGTATATGAATTAATTTACACAAATCATACTCCATACCTCTTTTAACCATATCAACAATAGTATGCACAGCAATAGTAGAAACTGTAAGGTCATTGTTAGGGATACAAAATTTGTGACCGATGATTATAGCAACATACCTTATTGTTGGATCAACAATTAATCTCAAATCAATCTCTAGAAGTTCCCTTCAAGATTCACATGGGTAACCTCAAATATCTCTTTCTCATCCATAGATTTATGTTTGGGAACTGGTCTAGAGAAACACAAACTAGTTACATCTCTAATAGCTTCTTTGGTAATTAAATGTGCCTCATCAATCCACAAATATTCATCATGAATTTTTCTCAATACTATTCAAATATAATTCTTCTCAAATTCAAACAAGGGAACTTTTCTCCAAACATCCAACTTTTTCTCAACTAATACTCTGTAGGAAACATGGCTTTCTTTCAATTCACTTTCTCAAATCATGCTCAATTGAACTAACGCCATCTCTTCTATCTTACTATAAAAAAATGCATAGATGTCTTCTATGGGAAACACTCTCGGAGGGATGCAAGAGAATACACCAATATACTCTTCCAACAAATACTTCAAATATCTTCTCAAATTGACTTGCACTTTATCCACACTATTCACAACCTTCGAATTATCCATAACAATAAAAATGAAAGATTATGCATACAGGAATACCTCTAAAAATTCCAACAATAAATGCATAGATATCCTACTTTTGGAGCCAACTTTGAATTTGCTTGACTTTGTCAAACCCTGAAACTCTAAATTTCTTTCTAAACTTCCTTTGCACGCTTCTCCAGAAATACATTTATAGCCTTTAAAATTATCTAAATTAATTCCTTTTGTAGATGTCTAAATTTGGACACTTAATTTATCCAAATTCATACCCTTTCGTTTTATTTTCGTTAATTAAGTAATACTATTATTATTTAATTAATAGCTTTAATTATGCCAAATCCCTAAGGTATTTAATCAATAATACCTTATCTCTTTAATCCTTCTTCCATCAATTGAATTAAATAAATATTCCATTTATTTAATTCCCTTCATGTCACATCCTCCATCATTTTTATCTTATCTTAATCCTTCTTCTAAATCCCATCATTAAGGTGTGCACATGCCTAATCCTTGATTAGGATGTGTCACATCCTCCAACTTTTGCAAGTTGGCCTCTAATCTCTCTTAGCCACCTAACCCCCTCTAATCCTTCATTACTCTTCCCCATGTGATCTTTGACTTGTCACATCAAGTCACATGTGAGATCTAACCCTCTTCTAATCTTCATTAATTAATCTAATCAAGTACTTGCACAATCCTAATCACCCCCTTTAGTCAACTCTCCCCATCCCCCAAGGAATTTTTAATTCCTTTTTATTTATCCTAGGCTCCTCTCTTCCCCATGTGAATTTTTAATTCACCTTTTAATCCCCCAATGCACCCTTTGGAATTTAAAATTCTTTCCCATCTCCCCATGTGAATATTTGAGGAATTTTTAATTCCTCACATGTCCTCTCACCCACATGGGGACAAGTACCTCCTTTATGAGGAGATCTTGTCCAATCCCAAGGTACTTTGTACCCCTCTCCATGTCATGTCCTTTTCCTTCCACCTCATGTCCACTTCACCTTTTAGGGCTATCTCACATGCCACATGTCAAGATGTGAGGGCTTGTGAGTTCTCAACTCACCTTAGCCCTACATCTTGATATTTGGTGGATCAATCTCAACCGTCCATTTCCCCTAGGATTTCCCAAAAATCCTATAAATACCCCCTCTTTTCTCTCATTTTGGAGAGATCATTTGTGCTAGCCAAACTCTTGCAGTTTTATTTCTCAACCTCCACTTAGTCATTTTCACATTTTCATCCACTTGCATCCATCTTCACATCCTCATCTAGCTTGCATCTTGCCATCCAAGGAGCATACACATCCAAGATCGAAGGGCCAACCAAAGGATCGACTCAACGCAAGGTATAAAGTTCCATTTCGTGGCTTTGTCTTGTTTTGTTTCTAACTTAGGCTAATCTCGAAGTGTAGGTTGTTTTAGTTGTTTATTTGTGCTCTTTAACTTGTTGCTTGTTTTCTAACACCTATTTCTACCTATCACACCTTTCATTTTGAATGATTTTGTAATAAATGCTTCAACTTGTAGGTAGATTTCCTTGAAGATTGTGTACACCTCCATTCTTTCAAATTCTACAAATTTTATCCTTCTCACATGCGACTGAAAGAATTCTTAATTTTCTTACCATATTAAATATACTTCTATCATTATATGACACAAGTACCGATGAGGAGGTTTATTAGATTTTCTATTAAATTCTCCCCCTTATCCACTTCTTTACTTAAATATTGGTGGGAGTATCTATACTGGAGGTCGACACAGATAAGACTGATGATTCATTTCTCCAAATCCTTTTCATTTTCTTTCTTACTTCTTTTAGATCAATGATTTGATCATTCTTGGTCGCCAAATGGATATTTTTCTTTCTTCTACTATTATTAACAAGGTGTTATGGATTGCTATGCCTAGAAAAAGCAACATTCTTCTTTCCATTTTCCTTTTTATTGAATAGACCAACTTCATATCCATTCTTATTGCTCTTAGAACACTTTCCAAATAAAGAATCATCCATTTTGTAGTCCTTTGAAAAATTTCTTGCACCATTGAAAGATAAATACCTTTTAGCATCATGTAGTTTGATAGGATTTTTTTCGGAATTGCTTCTTAGATCCTTGATTTTTCCATTTTGGTATCGAGTCCTCCTAATTGTAGATTTCTTCGCTTTAGAGCTTTGTCCTTTGTCAAACCCTAAATGACTCTTATTCATTTCTGGTCTTTGCAAGGTAATAAATTCGTCAAGCATCATTGAGCTTATCTTGAATTTGTCTTCAAAAATTTCCTTTTCTAGATTAGATCTCAAGATTTCTGCTTCTTCATCTAGCTTTAAGCATTCATCCATCTTCCTTTGAATTTCAATTTCCTCACATTCTTCAATTCTTTTCTTCTCATCCAATTGTTGTAGCAGGCTAGCGATAATTTATTCGTCCTCAACCAATAGATCACATGCTTTGACACATTTACTTTGTAGCTTTTCAATATACTCATTCGCTTTATCAACTTTTCCTTCACATCTTCCATTTCTTCTGAATATTCGGTAGAGACTTCTTTCAAAGGAAAACATTTCTTATATTTGAATTTCAAGACCTTCCTCAAGATGTTAGGCTTCTTCCGAGGAACCAAACTATGATACTAATTGTTGAACATTCAAAATACTGAGAGGGGGGGTAAATCAGTATTCCATAAAACCATAATAAAATCCATCTAAACACTACCACAATTCTCACTGAATCAGCAAGCGAGATCATAGAAACAAGCCAATGCAACCGTACACATAAACACCATGATTTTTACATGGAAAACCCAAAAAGGGACATGGCGAGGGTTAACTCACAATATATTATATTCAGATACAAAATATTACATGGTTCACTGCCAGGACCCATTGTCCTTAAAAAGGCTCACTTTCTGAGTACAAAAGATGGCTAACCGCCAAGATACAATGATAGTGGCTCATTGCCAAAATATTGAACTGATAGAATAAACCTTCAATGTGCAGGGTTTAGTTCCACAGAAGCTCATAATATGAAGTATTCCCACACACAGTAATCGCTTAGCAAAACTGCACTGATCACAATTGATAAAGCATTTAGGATTTGATCTTCACTTCACATTTCACATGCATTCCATATATCCACTTCCACTCCTCTTACTCTTCTCATTCCTCAAAACATATTATATATATACAAGTATATCTTGATCATCAATTAAGTTGGCCTAATTAGATGAACACAAAAATAATCAAAACCTCTTTTGTTGGCACCATACATGATTTAAACATTTTTTCCATGTAGTGCATTATACCATGTCGGCTATCATCCATAAAACACAACTAGTCTTTATAATATATTGCATACGCGAAGTTAGCCAAGACTAGAACATAATTCTCCAAACCAAGAAATAATTCTCAAATCAAACACATTTTGGATTCGAGAACACATTAATTTCCCATCATACCACCAACATAAAGACTATCAACAAAACCACAACATAAGAATGTTCACCTTAATATAATGCAAATTTTCCCACACAGTATGCCACACATAGAACAACAATAGAATACAGACTTAAACTCTATCAGTGATAAAAAAATTCACAACAAAAGACGTCTCAAGATCTAAGATATAGCTATCTGAATGAGTCAAGAAAACATGGTTAAGCAATTAGAGTCATCAGATTTTGCAATGAATTCTAGACTCAAATACCAACACACCAATCTATCACAAATGGGTATTTCTGGTAGAGAACAACTTTCGGTAAACCAAGCCAACTTCCCATGTAGTTATCACCATGTTGAAATCAATGAAAACATAGGAACAACCACAAAAACCAACCATAATTCATGCTCATGTTGCAAGGCTCGCAAGAATATTCCCAAGAAAAAATGTTGTCATATTCTTGACAAAGTGAAACAAAAGCATTTCTTTCTTCCTTAGTACAAACCTTACCAAGGTTAAGAAGTTTACCTTTGAAAATATCAATGGATTCATAATGCTCCTCTTTAACCAACATGCTAGATTTTAATTTTTTTACTTGGTCATGTGTGTTGAAAATAGATTCTAAAGTCACCAATCCCTTTGGCAACTTATTTGACTTTAGCTGTAGAATTTGATCACCAAACTATTGTTGCAACCTTTTCTAGTTACTAGCTAAAAAATTAGCTTCTTCAATCAAGAAGTTGATAATTTGTTTGTCACTTTCTTGAATACTTTCCAATGCACACATTATCAGGAATTGATGGCCTTACAACCACCTTAATATGCTACTGCTCATTAACATTTTTTTATCTCCTTTGGGATATCATACTCAGCTCCTATAGTAACCAACCTATCAACATGCTTATTTTGACTTCTTGGTTTGGATAACAGATTAAAAACATGATATTCTTCAAGCATATCCAAAACTCCATGCTTATAAGACTTAAGAAAATGATTCTTAGTCATATCTATACCTCTTACCTGATTTACAACCAACTCGTTGTCTCTACACACTTGCAAACAACCAATACCTCTTTTCCTTGCCCATTCCAAGACATGAATGAGAGTTTCATACTCAATAGTGTTATTAGTGCAACTAAAACACAATCTAAATGTTGAGTAATACTTCTCACCTTGAAGAGAAACAAGCATAGCACCTCCACCAACAACATTTTTGCTTCTTGACCCATCAAAATACAGTTTCCAAAGCTCATTAGAGTGTTGCTCATATTTCTATTTTTCACCTTTTACAAGATTAGGGATAGTAAGGTATTGTTCATGTATCATATAGATTCCCAACCCTACTTCTTCCACATGTTTAAATGGATCCACTTCATGGTTCTAAGATTCCTATTCATCTAAAAGAAAGTCAGGTATGTCTTCTACATGAGTGTTAGATTCTTGGACAATAGGTTGCTCTTCTTGGTCATGAATGATGAAATTGGTATTAATAGCACTAGGAATATATGGCTCTACATGATCATTTTCTATAGGTCATGATTTTTTAGTCACCCTAGTGCCATACCTTTTCCTAAAGAATAAATGTGACCAATCCGAAGATAAATAACCTTCTAACTTTGCAATGAAATTCTTAGAAAGACATAGCAAAATATGGTCGCAATCTTTGACATGTATATCCTGTGGTATGGTGAATTTTGGGCAAGAATGCAAAGTAAGACTGAAATCATGAAATCTTTAATCATCCCGAATACGTTTATGCTTGTCCTATCCAACTGGACTACTCCTTTGGCAAGGGGTTCATATGAGATTCCAAGCTTATCAGCTATCTATTTAGGCATAACTAAGCTACTTTCTCTTGAGTCAATCATGAAGTTATGAAAAAGGTATTGGCCAATGATTAAGGACACATAAAATGGAGGTGGTTTAACAACCTTGGTTTGTTGTTCACTCTTAACATGAGGGTATTGGAAAGTACAAATCTAGGTTGTTTTGTTGAAGCTTCATTAGATAAGGTAACATTGGAAAAGGCATTTTGTAACAAATATTTTTGGCTAGGGAGTGACAAAGAATCCCACATAGACATGCTAACATTGACCTTCTTCATATGTTCCAATTCATTAGAGTAACCTAATGATGACCATTCTCAAAATGAGAGGCCTCTTGTTCATGAGTTTCTTGTATCATATCTTGTTGAACAACAATATTTGCTTACACCATAAGGGCCCGATTTAGCACTCGATTGAAGCATGTGGCTTGATTATGGGGCTGATTGCATGGAATGAATCATTCATAGTCTTGTTCCATATTGCTTTGGATTGGCACAAGCTCTTTGGAAGTGCTAGCAGCATGCTCATTATAGGGCTGATAGGGTCTAGCATTGGAATTTCTCCTTTGGCCTTGAAACTTAGCTTGGTAAGGAGGCCCGTTAGGCTGATTGGGAAAAGGTGGGGCTTGTTAAGGAGCTTGGTAAGGTCTAAAACTTGAATTTTGTTGCTTTTTTATACTTACCAGCTCATTAGAGAATGTTTGCAGTAGTCCTTTTATCTCTTGTAGCTCTTGAGATTGAGTTGGGACAACCTTTGATTGGGTAGATATTGGGTAATCCAAGGATGGTGCAATAGGTACAATAGCTATAAGAGGTATTTGCAATGGTGTGTGTGTTTGAATCTTAGGAAAAATTGGAATTAGAGGCCTTGGTGCAATCTTGCTAGCTTGTATAATGCTATTTTTTTCCCTTATTGCAATATTATAAGCATGAGGAAGTGTCGTTCCCCCCATTAATTGGACCATCATTGAAATATCACTATTTAAAGCTCTTAGAAAATAAAAGAAAGCATAATTAGTTGAAGGCCTTACTGTTTGAGGAATCATGTCACATGTCTTCTAGAAATGGAAGTAAAATTTCATCATATGCTCATGAAGAGCTCTCTTTATGGTGGTCAATTGCTCTACCAGTGAGAGATGGTTTGATTTATCTTCAAATTGCCTACACAAGATATCACTTAATTGATCCTATGTGGTGATAGAGTTCACTGCTAAACCCCTAAATCATTGTAGTGCTTTACCTCTCAATGAAGTAGCCAACAGTCTAATAGCAATCTTCTCAGCTGTGATGTTGTGGATTGCACTAATGAAGCCACATCTTTGATATGTTCAATAGGAGAGGTTTGACTTTCTCCATTGAAGAATGGCAATCTTTTCAATGCAGCCATAGGAATATTGTCATGTAACTGCAAGTTGAGTGGATTGCCCCCTTTAAATGGAACAAACAGTTGATTTTAGGTGCAACCATAGAAATCAAAGGAGTCTGATATATGAAAATAAGTGAAAAAGGCCTCCCAGGAAGGGGTGTAGAGAGTTCTCTTACAACTGGTCTTGTAGTCCTTTTGAATATTTTGCTTCTCCTTCAAGATGGAGAGAGTTGCAAGTAAGAGAAAAGCTTTGAAATCCCTCTAGTTTGTATTCATTTCATTATCTTTGTACACTGATTACTTGAAAACCAAAGCTCTAGAGTCATTAGGTATGTATGTTACACCTCTTGAAGGATAAAAATACTATCGCGCATACTAGGAAAATTTTATGATAAAGATTATATTGAACCGAAAACTTATTTTTTCAATCCCACTAGGTGTACCAAAAATTGTTATCACCTAAGTACACACCCTTGCTAAGTTGCAACAAACTTATCTTACTAGTGAAACATGGGATCTTTTCTAGGGTTTTAGGTCACCTCCAATGGAAAAGAACCTCCAAAGAGGTATGGTTCCCTTGGTGTTAACCTATCCTAACTTACACTACTATTGCTACTTGATTGAAAAGAGTAGAAAGATGGCATAAAATGAAACTAGTTGTGAGGGTGATGCGCCCAAAAAAAGTATTTTTCTCAGATTTTGAATTGTTCTTTTTAAACATATAGGACCAATAACTCAACTATGTTCACACAACTCAAGGTTTAACATACTCCTGTATCATTGTTTTATAGAAAGGTTAAGTGTTTTCAGTCCTAGAAGGAAGAAAATGAGGTATTCTTCATAAATAGAAGTTGTTTTCACATTAAGACAAACTATAACCTACAAAAAATATATTTTTTTTAATTTTTATGTTTAAAGGTTCCAAAAATAAGATATATATTTGAGGATTCATGCTATGAAATCACAAAAATAACATCAATTACCTAATTACACACAATAGAATAGGCTTTTGAAAGAAAAAAATAGAGTTTATGGATCAAAGGTAATTCTTACAATAAAATCTGAAAATAAACTAATATTACTTTCAAAATGAAGATTTAACATAATACTTCAATTTTCCAAGACTAGTTTTTGAGTTATAGTAAAGAGAATTTTCCAATTACAACGTTGTTTTCAAAAATGCAAGAACTACTGAAAAAGAAATAAGGTGTACCTTTTTAGCACACAATCTTTTCTAAAATCCTAGTAACTAGTTTCAATCAGCATGTGACATGTGTCATAGCTACTTGAAAAGGTCAAAAGCTCTTTGGGCACCTAGTTGAGTGGCCTTCAATGCTGATTGTAGCTATACATTGAGGAAGTGAGTGGAAAGACTTCCAGCCCCCAAATTCTTGCAAATAATTTTGACTAACTCAACTCTCCCCTAGATATTTGCAACTACTATTGTATTTCTTCAAACTACTATTTGAGCCATCCCAATTTCCTTATATGCTTGCAATTGTTGCTTTTAATTTGCTAGATAGGTGGATGATTGGTTGAACTATCTCCAATTGTCTATAACTCTTCCAAACCACCATGCATGTGCTCTCCCTACTTTTAGGTCATGTGAAAAGTGACTTGAAGATGATTAAATCCTTTAAGAGGGCATTGGAGAAATTTTAGGGCTATTAGTTGAAACATGTTTCATCCATTGGTATCTTCTTGGCTTTATCTTTTTACCATCTAGTAGTCCACCATATACATTTACCTCTATGTTATCCATCTCAATTTGCCATTTGGGTTCACCATACTTTGTTATATCTTGACTTGTTAGATTCTAAACTCACATCAATGTTGTCCTTCTATCATATAATGCTTTAAATCTGCCATATACTTTGTCTTTACACTTTGAAAATTTTCTATACACAATCTTCTCACTATCACACTTATGTTATCTTCATGACTATGTTGTGCTTTCATGACTCCTCATGATTGACCTCACTATTGTGGAGCAACCTTAAGGGAGCCATATGATATGATGAGAATGCATTTTAATGTGTTGTCCTCTAATATTTTTCCTTTAAAGATTCCATGGAATGTCAACCCTTGTATGGATTTGATGGCTTCTTGTTTACTACAAAGGTAACCCCTGCTACTATCCTCATGAAATCTTCCCTTAACACTCAAGCTTCCTATATCTGCAAGCTTCTTGTATCTTTGTATAGAATTGCTACTTGCTTGAAACTCTATCCTTCTTTGTCTTGGCTCCTATATCCATGGAATGGCTATCTTGCAATGTCTTCTTAAACTCCCAACATGAATGTGAGTGTATTGGAGTCATTTGTTAATTCTTAGTGAACCATCCCTTGCTACTATCATATAACTATCATCATGTTCTTAAAATGACTATCATATCAGATCTCTCACTGTTCTTGCATGACTTGTCATAAAATGACAACTCTCCTTTAGATTTTTCTTAACATTGTCACCATCCATTATACATTATCCACTAACAACTCACTGCTCTCTTCAATAGTGAATAGAAAGTTATTCATGCACCCTTATCACTGTCACATTTCCCTTTGTGTCTTGACTACCCTTGATTTTCAATTGTAGAATATATTTTCAACCATAACCCTTTGAGCTCAAAATAATGCATTTGATTGGCTCTAGTCTCAAGCTTACCCAAATAAGGGCATATCACAAGGTTAAGAGATAGAAAAGCAACAAGAAGTAACAATGCTCACTACCTTTTGTACCTTTTTTCTTGAAGATATGAACTACCTTCATTCCCTTACAACTCCCTTTGCTAAATGATGTTAACACAACATTATGTCTCTACATTTGTATACTCTCTCTACTTATGACTTTCCTAAACACTAGCACCAAGACCACTGTCTATCAAGGTTTGTAATCTTGCCTTCCATTTCACATGATTTCACCTAAATAGTCCTCCACACTCCATTATCATTTTGACCAAGACCCTAGAGGAATAGACTTGGGTAGTCATGTTGCATGAAACTTATAACCCTTCCTCTCTCAAAAAACTAACTCACCACCCTTGACCACAACAGCTTAAGACTCCTCTCACTTTTCATGCAATCATTCAATCCTTTAATATCATGACTGTCTTTTGATGAAAAAGTCTCTTAACTAACTATTACTACAACCATTTATATGACTGTCTCCTTATGTTACTCTTGTGTGGCTTATTCAACTACAACTTTTTCTTTGGCATTATCATAGTTTCATGAATGTAGTGTTGTCTATCCTTTCAAATATGTATTTAACTATCGATACAACAAAAGGCACACCAATTACTTTACAAACACTCTCATCAAATGCAATCTCTTTAAGTGTACCAAATGAGTCTAGGTGATTTTCCTTTGTGAGTTCCTGTTAACAAAAGCTTGCTAGCATCTTCCTTGCTTGTCTCAATACTTCAAACCTCATAACAAGATTTTGCTACTTTGTATAGTGACTACCCTCTTAATACAAGGCTTGTCACACAATGTCATAATTAACTCAATGGCACCTTTTGGACATATGGATTGTCCCTTTTCACACAATATTTATGATCTATGTGCAATGACCTTAAGACTATCTTTGATAGTGTGACTGTATTTTATCATTTCCAACTAATAGTTGACACAAGGACCTCTTAGAGCACTACCCTAGACTATTTTGATAGTCCTTTGAAATTTTGATCTCTACCCATTCATGGATTATCAGGTTATTATGCCTTTCAACCTTCATGCAGACTCTTTTCATGACTGTCATATACCTTAGGTATGGTTTTTCACTTTGACTTTCAATGGATTTGTGTGGAACTCAAAGAGCTCTTCATACATCTCTCAATCTTATAGCAAGACTGACTTTGGAGCCTTATTTTAACAATGTTATGGTCTTCCACCACTGTTAGATATAGCTTGGAGATACCTAATTGTACAGTTGCAAACCATTATGTGATGACTGTGGCATCAATCATATGTGACTTAGCTTACAAAGATTTTCATAGCATAAAATCCCTGCCAACTTTTTCTATGTTGTCCACTTGAGGTATTGTCATACCTTCATGACTATCATATGTGAGCCAATTGTTCCTGATAAGTTTGCAACCTATGATCTTTTGACTATGACCTTGGGTTGTCTTTCTCCATTATTCATGGTACCCATAGTCATTTGTTACAAAACCTTTGAAATTTCTAACATGGAGGATGATGTGTAAATAATGTGAATAAGCAAATAAAACTTATACAACACACCAATGAAACATTATATCAAGGAATTCAAATAAAAAATCAAATTGAAACAAAAAATTCCTCAATGGTGTCTCATTGTACTCTATCTCCAAGGATTCTTTTAGTCATTTTTCTCTCAGATTGTTTGTGCACATGAATTTCCAAATGACAACCTAAGGAATGAGAGATGTTGGAAATGCAAGATATGTTTCCTACATTACATGATTGCTAAACTAGCTGTAGATGATGGCTCTAGGAAAATTCACTACCAACAATTCACCGATGGAAAATTCACCATTAACAATTCACTGCGGGAAAATTCACAGCCACCAACAATTCACCACCATAGAAAATTAACAGCCAAAAAATCATGCAATTAATTTTTGACATAGTGAATTGTTATGATGGTGAATTTTCCCACAGTGAATTGTTAGTGATGAATTTTGCCTCAATGAATTACTGGTGGTGAATTTGATGTATGCCATAAATGATATGCAAAGATAATAATGCTGCTATGATGTTGCTAATGAAAATGATATGATAAAACTACTATAATTACTTAAGATGCTGCTAATAAAAGTGCCATGATTAAACTACTTGATGTTAAATGCTAATACTAAAATGCTCACTAAAATGACAATGCTAATAAAAATTCTAAGAGTGTAATTGCTAAGGATTAGGATCCTTTTTGTTGTAAAATGAGGGCTTATTTATAGATTTTCCAAGGCATGAGCTTAGGTGGCAAAAATCAACGGTTTGAATTCGATTTGGAGAATGGATGGTTGAAGATGAAGAGGTTAGAGAGAAAAGGGGAGTGTGTTCCCTTCATAAAAACAAACTTCCAAGTTTGAGGAGGAATAAAATGGAGATGAAGGCCAAGTGTCCCAAATTGGTTAGAATTTGTTGAGGATAAATGCCAAATTAATTATTAGAAATATTCAATTTCTTGAGACACATGATGAGGTGGAAGGTGAGAAGAAGTTAGTAGACATGCGCTTAAATTCAAGTTTAGAATTCAAATTTAAAATAAAAGGAGGTTAATTAAATAAAAAAACTAATAATTTTTTTTCATTTAATTAAGACATGAAGAAAATGATTTAGGATAGGAAGAATTAGAAAAAATGAACTATATAAATAAATTTTTCAATTTATTTATACATAGAAGAATTAAAGATCACTAATTAAATAACTTAACTTGTATTTAGTTAATACTCCATACCAAATTTGAGCGTATACAATACACACACACACACACACACTCACTTATACATTCATTCTCATATACATAAATGCATACATACATAGGCATATTCCTACTTATTGTTATTTGGTTCCTAACATACATATTGACTTGCATACATCTATATATATATATATATTCATATATTCATATATTCATATATTGGTTTCTATGCTTTTTACCAATTTATTGCACATATTTTGATTCCAGTACATTTTAAAAATCGCTCACACATGTACTTATATTTAGTTAGTTTTATAAAGAAATTATTATTTATATATTTGCATCCATATGTTTATATAGATGCACTTATAAAATTATATTAATATATTTATACAAGTATAATATAAAGATAAGAATTTAATAACATTCTTTTAGTTTTTTTTTATATTTTATATTCAAGAATACAAATATATTCTTATATTTATATATTTATTCTCTTATTTTTGTACTTTTTTTATTTTGTTTATGCATTCATATTGACAATTCTATGCTTTTTTGGGTATTTGCATGAAAAATTATGCATCCATACCTGCCCACATACCTAAGCGTTTATATGTTTTTTAATATGCATATGCATATGCACACATATATTCTAATGCATATTTGCATTCTTATAAGTGTATTTTCTTATATATTATAAATATATAGATACATATACCATTCTAGGAAAATTCACCACCAACAATTTATCAACGAAAAATTCACCATCAACAATTCACTTCCATATACATATACATATTTATTTATTCTCTTCTATTAATATATTTATATGATAAAGATTTTATACATTTATATAATTATACAAATACATTAATATATTTATAGTTTCATTTTATATATATAAAAGAAAGGTTATAAATATTTTCTTCTATTTTTATAATTTTTAATTTATATATAAGAATATAATTATATATATATAGTCTCTTATATTTATATGTTTTGTGGTATTAGGAAAACTCACTGTCAACAATTCATCGTTCGAAAATCGACCACCAACAATTCACTGTGGAAAAATTCACCGTCATAATAAATTCATCTCTAAGGAAAATTGACCACCAAAATTAATCACATTAACATTTTTTAATATATATTTCCCAAACTTTGAAATTTTTTTTGCAAAAGAATAATTTTCACTATATTTTTATTATCATTAATCAGATTATTCTTTTAAAAAAAAAATCAAAGTCTTGGAAAATTTTAATGTGATTAATTTTCAACAGTGATGAATTGCTAGTGGTGAATTTTCCTTGACGTGAATTTGTCATGGTAGTGAATTTTCCCATGGTGAATTTTCTCACAATAAATTGTTGATTGTGAATTTTCCTAGAAACATATTTTGTATAGCATACTTTATTCATCCAAAGATATTTGCATTCATTAAAATGAATATATGTGTAGATCTATATTTACAGTTATACTTTTACATAAATTATTTTAGGCATTCATAGGAATATGCATTCACACCTATATTTATTATGCATTTTGATGTTATATGTATTCATTTAATAGATATTTGTGATCTATAAGACTCTGATGCTATTTAGTTATTGTGTGTTAACATTAATGGAAAAGATAGCCTTTACAAGTTTTAGAAAGGTGAGATAAGAAACTTGATACCTATGAAGATACCAAGTTCCATATAGCATTATTTATAATAGATAGTTGTTTATCGCTTGTAATTTTTGGGCTCAAAAATTAGAGATTGTTGGATGGGACTTTGAGAAACTATCCCATGAAATGTTTTTTCAGTTCTTTAATAAATTATCAAAATTTCAACACCTTAAAGAGACATACACCAGGGAAGGACATCTGGAGATTTTGGGAAAAATCTTTACAAGATTGGAAAAATTCAATGTCAGATTAAATCCAAAGAAGTGTGTGTTTGTGGTTACATCGGCAAAGCTACTGGGATACATAGTTTCAAAAAAAGGCATAGAAGTGGATCCGGCTAAAGTCAAAGCAATAATGGAAATTTTGTCACCAAAGAATATCAGTCAGCTACAGTCTTTACAAGGTAGGTTACAATCAATCAGGAGATTTATCTCCCAATTGGTAGATTAAAGTCATCCATTCAATCATCTAATACACAAGAATGTCTCTTTCAAGTGGGATGAAGGATGTGAAACAACTTTTACTGAAATAAAACAATATCTGATGTCGCCTCCCATACTCATGCCACCTATAGAAGAGATACCATTGTTATTATACATAGCAACCACAAATAATTCTTTAGGAGCTCTATTAGCACAAGAAGATCCTGAAGGAAGGGAACAAGCTATATACTATATCAGCAGGACTCTAAATGGTTATGAAATAAACTACACCTTCATCGAGAAAGCATGTTTGGCAGTGGTATTTTCTACCCAACAATTGAGGCAATACATGTTGACCCACACAGTTAAGCTCATTGCAAAGATTAATCCATTAAAATACTTACTCAGCAAGGTTGCTCTAACAGGGAGATTAGCCAAATGGTTCATGATCTTGAGTGAATTTGATATCCATTATGTGGATAGGAAACCCATCAAAGGTCAAGTGATTTCCAATCAATTAGCTGAAGCTCCACTATTTGATGATCATCTAATGAACATTGAGTTTCCTGATGCGTACATTCTAAATGTGACAACACAACCATGGAGGATTTATTTTGATGGGTCATACACACAACGTGGGTCTGGTGCAAGCATCCTTTTTGTCACACCTCAAGGACATACACTCCCAAGGTCTTATAGACTCATGTTTTCATGCACAAATAATGTAGTTGAGTATGAGGCTTTGATTATTGGAATCAAAATGGCGATAAAATGGAATATCAGAGAACTGCAAGTATACGATGATTCATAGCTAGTCATTTATTGGGTAAATGATGAATATCAAACAAAGGATGAAAATTTGATGCCATACAAGAAGATGATAGATGAGCTCAAAAATTACTTTGTAGATATCAAGTTTGAAAAGATTCTCAGGGCAGAAAACAAAGCCACAAATGCTATGGCTACAATTGCTTGTCTTTTACAATTGCCAGAAAAATGAGGTCTTATGAGTTTATGGTAGAACAAGTGTCTACTCCTGCCTATAATAGCCCATAATCTCAAACCATATGCTATTTAGTTGACATTGAATCCTCCATCTATGGAAATACCTATGCTTACCTTAAGGATAATATCCTTCCTCCTGATCTTTCGAGAAACCAAAAATGCATCTTCATCCGCCAAGCTGCCCAACATACCTTAATTGCTGACACACTTTACCATTAAGGTCTAGATGGTACTCTTCTTTGGTTTCTAGAACATAACGAGTCTGAAATAGCTTTACGTGAGGTTCATGAAGGTATTTTTGGAACTCATTCAAGTGGACCAACCTTAGCAAAGAAATTCCTCTATTTTGGGTATTACTGGTCAAATATCGAGGAGTCTTATTAGTTTGTTAAGAAATGCTAGAAATGTCAAATACATGGTAACATAATCCACACACCAGCACAAGAATTGCACCTGTTCACATCAACATTGTCTTTTTTTCAATGGGGACTAGACCTAGTAGGGAAGATCAATCTGTCTTCATCCAATGGACACAAATTCATAATCACAGCAACAGAGTACTTTACAAAATGGATAGAAGCGGTTCATTTAATAACAATCACTAGAAAAAATAGATCTTGTTGTTCATATTGAACTACCTCATTTGTAGATATGTGTCTCAATGGGTATTTTTTAGATAGGTTAGCAAATTAAATCAATAATATAAAAACCCAAAGAAACTATAGAGCACAATGAAAGCTAAATAACAAATAGAATGATTATATCATATTTCCTTTGAAGCCTCCATGATTCACCTCCATAGCACCTTCTAGCTTTCTACAAGTGTGTGATTGTTACCCTCAAATTTGAGTGTGTGAGCAAGTGACTATGACAATTGTCCAATGTAAGGTTTGAAGGATTTGGAATGACAAATACTATAGTATCATGCAAATGATAAGTAAAATTATGCCAATATGACTATGCCTATGAAATCAAATATTCCAAATGCCAAGAATGCTACGAAATGTAAGTATAAGCATTGTTAAGTAATGAAGTGGTCCCGAGAATGTGAGCAAAATTGGCATTTTATAGAAAATGCAATTTTGGACGGACGGTCAAGATTAAAAGCTGATGAAAGCCTAAAATCAGAGGTCAAGATTGCATGTGACAACCCATAATTAGGGTTAGGGCAAGAATCTTAAATGAGTGGCCAAGATGCAATTTTAGAAAATCGCATTGATGATTAAGAATAAATGTGACAATTAGCCAAAAAGATAAAGATTTCGGAAGTCAAGAAGATAAGTACTAGACAAAAGATAAGATTTGAAAAATCAAGAAGATAAAGACTAGACAGAAAAAGAAAATTTGGAAAATCAAGAATTTGATCAATTACTTGATTTATGGAAGAATATTACCATTTCTAAATTAAAATTAATTCAAAAATGTGGATTTTGTGTGACAGTAAATAATCTTTTTAGATTATTTACTTAAAAGAAGTGACAGTTAATAATGTGAAGCCATTTTAAATAATTAATTTTATTTCAAATGAGGGACATTTTAAATGAGGTAATTAAATAATTAAAGATAATTCTTTAATTTAGAGAATGCAATTAATAATTAAATAAATTAATAAATCTATTTAATTATAAGAAGATTTAAGAATTAGTGACATTAAATTAATAGATAAAAATTATTTATTTAATAATCAGGAAGACATAAATGGAAAAAGATAATTAAATAAATTAAGAATTTTATTTATGGGAAGATTTAGACAATTAATGACGTATTGAATAAATAAATAAAATTTATTTATTTAATAATCATGAAGAATAAAAGGATATGAATTAATTAATTACTTAATTAATAGTTGAAGGTGGACAAAGGACATAATTAAAATGTCATAATTATGCTAGGATGAAAGTGGTAAAAAATAGAGCTTGTAGGCCTAGGTCATTTTTAAGTGTCTACATTTTTCCCCTCTTTGTCACAATGTAGCATGTCGCATTGTGACAAAGAAAATAAGTTGAAGTCATGCCCCAACAAAAGTACAAAGTATCGATGCGCCCTCGGAAAATTTTTCAAATTTTGGGCCAATGATAGAAAAATTTGGAAGTTGGAAGGTGACCCGATAAGTCAATTTGATGACAAGAAAAAAAATGGTGCAGACGGTTTCATTGTTAAATTGAATGGATGTCATGTTTATGATTATGTTAATACATGACTATATATATATGATCTAATATGTGATGCAATATATGTGGTTTAATGATATAGATGATGTATGTATGGACCTAGTGGAATGTTTATATGATCATGTATGCATTTATGTTTTTGTATGCTACAGGATATCATCAAGAGAAGACGACAAGACAGAAGAAGATGACAAGAAAGAAGAAGATGCATGTTAGTTCCTAGACCAAATCCTTCAACATATCACCATAGGACTTTAATATTTATTACTCTTAATCATCATTTGGCAGATTATTATAATAGTCAACAAACAACATGATATGACATAGATCACGGTGTGCAAGGTCATACCATCACATGAGACAAGCAGTCATAGACAAGGATGATCATGACTCATACTAAGGGCATAGTTGCCCCAGTCTTTTCATCATAACCAACCACAAGCAAAAAGACAAGAGAGACAAGTCATGAAATGTCGTTGCTCCTCTAAATCCTGTCATCGGGACATCCTCGAGGAACTAGCAACATGACTGCCAAAAACAAAAAACAAGACAGTCATCATGATAAGGCGTTGCTTCTCTAAATCCCCAGATCAGAACATCACGGAGAAGCTAGTAATAGGATGAAAGAGTTAAAGGCCAAAATTCCAAGAGCATTTTTTTCAAGTGTTTCCAAGTGTGTCTGAATGTCGAGTGCTTTAAATGTTGAGATGCCAGGTTTGATGATGTGGAGATTCCAAGGTGTCATGTTTTGACAATGTTTGAATGTTGAATGTCCAGGTTTTCGAAATTTAGGAAGGACACATCCTGAATAATGTTGATGTCAAGAGGATCCCTCAAAATGCCAAATGATGGTAATGATGTCAAGATGACAAATGCCAAAGATTGCCAAATTCAGGAAGGACACATAATGTTAGATGATGCTGAGGATGCCTAGGAAGGACACATCCTAAGGCATAAATGATAGATCTATTCTTTAGGACACATCTAAAAGATACTGATGTTGAGAGGAGTGATCCTTAAATGTCAAGAGGATCCCTCAAAATGTCAGATGGCAGTGGCAATGCCTAGGAAGGACACATCCTAAGGCATAAACGACAGAGGCTATTCTTCCGAAGGACGAATTTGAAAGATAACCAAGAGTTGACAGTTTGACTGAGTTTGACCAAAGTTTAACTAAGTTTGACATGTGTTGACTATACGTCGATATTGTCATGCTGATTTGATTGATATGCTGATGAGATTGTCATGTTGAATAAATGATTTTGTAATTTGTTTTAGAAGTTTGCCTGTTCGTACATGATTTGCTTTGAGTTGAAGACACTTGAGGTGTGTGTCAGTGTAGTGTCATGAACCCTAATGGACTAACCTAGTGCGGCCTTGGGGCTCATCGATGGCCTTGCCTATGCCATGCACTCAAAGACCTCATAGTTTGACATGACCAATGACTTTGTCTTGATGACAAAAGATTGAATCATGATTTTATTTTGACAAACCTAAAAGGACTAACCGAATGTCTCGGGGACTCAAAGATGAGTCTTGACTACATAGCAAATGCACAGAGAAAATGTAGTTTGGACAAATGACAAAGACTGATTGATTGGATGAACTTGACCAGGATTGATTTTAGTTTTGCATTTTCAAGACATTTTGACTTTTGTTGGAGTTTCTTCAGGATTTTTTTCCTATTTTTTAGATCTTTCTTCAAGGTGTTTTATGTTGTTTTTGTCTTTCTTCAAGAATTTGTATGATGTTTTGGTCTTTCTTCAGGATATTTTACAATGTTTTTGTCTTTTTTCAGAACATTTTATAATGTTTTTGTCTTTTTTCAAGACTTTTTGTGATGATTTTGTCATTTTTCATCACTTTTTATGATGTTTTTGTCTTTTTTTTAGGATTTTTTGCAATTTTCAAGACCATGTACAATACCCACTATAGTCACATGATAAAAATTTTCCCCTAGTCAAGCCCAAGATTTAGCCAAATTCAATGGACGTGAAAAGGATACGCATGGGGTGATGGATGGACAGTGTGCAGGTCTTGATGTCAACCACATGTCAACCATGAAAGGATAGATGAAATATCATGGCAAGTGTTGTGGTGGTAACAAGGAATGTGTTTCATCATAGGCCAAGACAAAAAAATTGATAGTAGATGGCAGAGCAATGATTGACTATGCATGGCACCTATTTGCTAGGTTTTCACCATGGTACTTATCCAAAGCGCCTATTTTCCAGGTTTTCATAAATTGGATGAATTATTTATCTTTATTATTTTTGTAATTTTTCAAATTTTTTTATTTTATTTTTTATTTTTGGTGTCACCAGAATGCCTATTTTCCAAGTTTTCATCCAGGTGATATTTTTTTTTCAATTTTTTTGTATTTTTTAAGGATTTCGGCCTGACTTTTTGATGTTATGCATAGAAATTCTGAAGATGTAGATTGTTGATAGGCTCTATCATTTTTTCTCCAACTAGAGTCACCAACTGATATGCTCCAGAACCAAAGGAGGATATGATGATGTAAGGACCCAGCCAATTTGGTTCAAACTTGCCAAGTTTTTCTCTATCTACCTTTCTTAGGATTTTGCATGAGGACTAAGTCACCAATGTCAAAATTCCTGACCATGACTCTCTTGTTGTATCTACAATAGAGACGGTTCTGATATGCCTACAGATGGTTCATGGAATTATGTCTTCTCTCCTCTAACATCTCCAGCTCATGTAAGTGCCACTGTCTATATTCCTCATCATCAGTCAGACCTTTCAAGGAGACTTGTAAGGAAGGAATCTCAACCTCGATGGGAAAGATGGCCTCAACTCCAAAGACCAGGGTGAATGGAGTGGCTCCCATAAGCATATGAATGAAGTGTGGTAAGCCCACAGAGCAAGGCTAAGTTAGATATGCCAGTCACGGTCAGCATCATTGACAGTCTTTTATAGAATTTTGATGATGGTTTTATTAGATGCCTCCGCTTGACCATTTCCTTGCAAGTAATATGGGGTGAAAAATAATGTTGGATATGGAATTGCTCACATAACTCACGAACGTCTTAGTTTTTGAACAAATTTCCATTGTCAGTGATGATGGATTGTAGAATACCATACCGGAAAATGATGTAGTTGAGAATGAATTTGGAAATTTGTTTTTCAGTTATGTACATAAGGGGGATGGCTTCGATCCACTTCGTAAAGCACTCATTGGCAGTGATGATGAATTTTTGGACATTGGATGAGGTAGGATGGATCTTTCTCATGAGGTCGAGTCCTCATTGTGCGAAGGGCCAAGGAGAAGTAATCGGTCGAAGTTCCTGCACTGGAGCATGAATTAAATCACTATGAATATGACATTGGGAACAAGTCCTGACATATTCTAGTGCATCTTTCTCAATGGTTGGCCAATAGTACCCAAGTCTCATTATCTTCTTGGCCAAAGTAGGACCACTCAAATGATACCCGCATATACCCTCATGTACTTCACGTAAGGTTGTGTGTGATTTTTTGGTGTCAAGACATCTAAGGAGGGTGTCTTCAAAGCTCTGGTGGTAAAGGGTGTCATTGACGATGGCATATCTAGAAAAATTTTAGATAAAGGACTTTCTTTGGTTATTGGATAGGTTGGGTGGAAGGGTTTGGGATTTAAGGTAGTCATAAATATCTTGATACTAGGGAGAATCGGGACCAAAAAGCTTGCAGACCATCTCTGATTCAGGAATGTCATAGGCGGGAACCAAAAATTTTTCTACCAATAATTCCAATTGAGGCATATTGCTTGGAATGTCTAGGAGAGAGCTGATAGTAGCCATTGCATCTGTTGCTTTATTTTGTGCTCTCACAACTTGTTCAAAAGTCACCATGTGAAAATATGTCTGAAAACTGTCAATCATCCATTTGTAAGGCATTATTTTCTCATCTTTAGTGTCATAGTCATCATTGACTTGGTTAATGACTAACTAAGAATCTACATAGACATGAAGTGTTTTGATTTTCCATTTTATTGCTATTCTAAGGCCTGTAACAAGTGCCTCATATTCTACCACATTATTTGTACACGGGAAGGCTATGCGAAAAGACTTAGGAATGGAATCTCCCTAAGGGGTGATAAATAGTATTGCTACCCTTGAGCCATGATTAGTATGAGATCCATCAAAGTATAGCCTCCAAGGTGATTTGGTTCTGTATGGAATATTGACTCATCAGGAAAATATGCCACCAATGGGTGATCACTTTGTATAGGTGCATCTACCAGTCGGTCTGCTATCACTTGTCCCTTTATTTCCTTTCTTTCTACGTACTGAATATCATATTCACTCAAGATCATTACCCATTTTTCCAGACGTCCTGTCAATGTTGCACAACTCAATAGATATTTCAAGGGGTCAATCTTTACTACCAACTATGTCTTATGACTCAAAAAATAGTGTCTTAGCTTCTGAGCAACAGAGACAACTTCTAGGCAAGCACATTCAATTGATGTGTAATTAGCTCATATCCGACTAGTTTCTAACTAATATAATATATGACTCTTTCCTTTTCTTCCTGGTCATTCTATTCTAGTAATGCTCCCAGTGTTGAAGTAGTGGTAGAGATGTATAAAATTAAAGGTTTTCCTTGAATGGGAGGCATAAGGACAGATGATGATAGTAGGTAGTCTTTTATTTGTTGAAAGGCCTCTTTGCATTTATCTGTCCATACAAAGGGGATTCCCTTGTGCAGAAGATATTGGAATGGTGGACACTTGTTGGCCAATTGTGCTATGAAGTGTCTGATTGACTATAACCTACCCTATAATGTTTTGAGTTCACTTATTCCTCTTGGATGAGGCATGTCTAAGATGGCTTTGACTTTAGCTGGATCAACTTCAATGCCTCTTCGAGAAACTATTTATCCCAAAAAAAATCTAGATGTCACGCCAAAGACACATTTCTTAGGATTCATTCAGACTTTATATTCTTCTAATTTCTTAAAAATCTTGTCTAATACATTCAAGCAGTCTTTTCTTGTCATGATTTAACCAAAAGGTCATCCACATAATATTCCATTATCTTATGCATCATGTCATGAAAGATTGTGGTCATAGCTCTCTGATACATGGTGCCTGCATTCTTAAGACTGAAAGGCATGACATTCCAGCAATATGTACCCCAAGAACAAGTGAATGTTGATTTATGTTGGTGTTCTGGGGAAATACAAATCTGATTGTAACCTGAGAAACCATCCATGAGAGACAGCATCTCATATCCTGCCATGAGATCCACTATGATGTCTATGTTGGGCAAGGTAAATTCATCCTTTGGACATGCTTTATTCAGGTCCTAAAAATCTGTACAGATGTGGATCTGACCATTTGTCTTTATGACAGGCACAAGATTTGATATCCATTCAGCATAATCTATGGACCGTATGAAACCCATGTCTAACAATTTTTAAAGTTTTTCTTTGACTAATAATGCAATTTGTGGGTGCATCTTTCACAACTTCTATTTTACTAGCTTGATGTCTGGAAATAGTGGCAAGTGGTGCAAGAGAAGTTTTGGATCTAATCCAAGCATGTCAGCATAGGACCACACAAAGTTGACCTTATGCTCTAAGAAGAATTTGTGAAACTCAGGCTTCTCTTCCTCTGTCAAAGAGGCTACCAAGAGGACCATCTTGGGATCTTCTATTGTCGATATGTTTATTTCCATGGTTTCTTCTATGAGCATGGATAATTTCTCTTGAGTTATGGGAAGAAAGTCAAATCCTCCATCTTTGGGTGCCTCAAAGAGGTTTTCACCCATAGATACGTCCTTTATTTTTACTATTTTGTCATTAGAACGCGCCTTTTGATTTTGCTAGTAGAGGACAAACCAGTCTCCCCAAAGTAAGTTGCACAATCTAGGTCAATGGTGAATCCTACCTTGTGATCACCACTGGGTATGCCCTCACACAGTCCCATAAATTTTACGATGGCCTCATCATTCTAAAATACGTCTAATGCTAGTGGGCCTTGTTGGTCCCAATCGATTAGTTGCGGGTAGACTAAGGAAATGCCATCATCAGCATTGGTGAATTGTGGGGAGGACATAGAAAGCATGTAGACAAATTCAGAGACATTGAAAATGAAATTATCATCATCCAATTCCACATCAGACTCTATCCAATATTCTCTTTCACTTGTCTCATACTCATTGTCAAAGTAAGGGATGAAGGAATCAGAGTCATGGTCATTAGTGTCATGTGGCAATTCAAATGGATCCGACTGATGGTTTTTAGATTCATATGGTTGGGTTGGTATGTCATGAGGAAGGTAAATGGGATTAGAGGAAGACTCTAGCTTGTCATTCTTCCTTGGGCTTTTGGGGTTGTGATTACTCGATGCTTGATCAATTTTAAATGTTTTCCAAAATCTTTGTTCAAAGGTAAGTTTTCCATTTTCAAGGAACAAATCATCAAGGCAATAGTCACTTAGGGATTGTTGGGAGCCTAATTTCCACTCATGGGAGTTAGTTTCAGTGAGGGATTCCTTAAATGTTTCAACATTTTCCAAAGCATTTACATTCTCACTCGAAAGTCCATTGGTACGTCGATCGTCATTTTCGGGCAATCCATACCCTAATCCAAGAATTTTTGGTCTTTCAGTCAGCATCAAAGGTTCTTGAATCCCTATTTTATTCTTACCAAGGCCACTAGTACTATCATATCCTTTATCCTTCATGATGTTGTAACCTTTACCATATATATGGACTGGTAATGGGGCTAATTCTTCCATTTCTTTGTAAAGCCATCCTAATATGTTAGCAATGTCCTTGTTTTTCATGTCTCCCCATCTTATGAAAATAGTTTTTGGTGAAACTTTAAAAAAAAAATTAGGTCCCATTATGAAACATGGCCAACCATAGATCTTTGGAGACTTGGGTATTGTTGTGATGCTATATGTTGTATTCAGTTTGAATTCTCCACAGCCTAAGTCTTGGATCTTGATATTGGTCTCAGCCTTAGTAATTGAGGAAAATGGTGGCATGGCAGAAGATGTGGATGGAGTGGAAGTGGATGATGATGCGAGTGTGGATGGGTCAATGTATTTAAAAGAAGAAGAGCTAGGAGCTTCTCGGTTGATGGGTACTCGGTTTTTAGAAATACCCCTTAGGTTGGTACAATATTGAAAAGGGTCGGGATCTCCATATATGGTGATTTATGTGCCATCAAAGGGGAATTTCAAGCATTGTTGATATGTGGAGGGAACGGACTTTAGGGAATGAATCCATGGGTGGTCGAACAAGATGTTTTAAGGTAATTCTAGATCTAGGACTTGGAAAGTTATGTCCATAATGACTAGCCCAACTCTGATGGGAAGAGAAATAATTCCCTGAGAGGAATTTTCTTCATCATCATATGTATTTATGACTATGCTCTTTGTAGCATCTATGCAAGCATCAGAAAAGCCTACAGCCTTAACCAATTTTAAGGAGCATATGTTCAATTCTGCTCTGCCATCTACTAAAACTCTTCTAACCTTATACTTGTGGATGAAAACTTTGATGTGTAATGTGTTGTTATGGTTGTTCTTAGGTGACGAATAATCTTGATCAGAAAATGTTACATGGTGAGGTGTAGTGAGGTATCCCACCATGGTCTCAAATCGGTTGACTTCAATGTCTTATGGGATGGAGGACTCTTGCAAGGTTTTGTCAAGTATAGCTTTATGTGGAGGAGAAATGAGAAGCAACAAGTATGGAAATTTGCGCAAGGGTTTTACCAAGCTGGTCTATAAGGTTAAAGTGACTCTTAGGCTTCCATTGCTTTATGGTTGAGGCAGGTTGAGATTGCTTAATAGATGGGCCTAGTATTGTGATTTTAGGTTGTCTAGCAGGAGGCGGACCAGCTATGGTGACCTTTCCACTTCAAGTGGTAGTGTTGCATTGAGGTGCTCTTTTGACTATAATAGTATTGACACACTCATCATCAGTTTAGACATTGTTTATAGTAGGTCCACCAGAATAGTCATATGTGGCATGGTTGTAATTGGCTTGGTTATTGTTTTTCTTAGGAGCTGATGTTGAAGCTTTATTAGAACCATGGTCTTGCAACGGGTTCTTATTAATGGTATGGTCAACATTTGATGGAAATTGTGGCCAACCCAATTTGATTATTCAACTTTCAATAAGGTCTTGCATAATATTTCTAAGTTGGCAACAATATGATGTCTTATGCCCTTTGGCTCGGTGGTAATAACAAAAGGCATTATCATCCCACCATGATGGTTTAAATTGCCCTAGGTCATATGACATAGGTTCCTCAAGTGTGATGATACCATTTTCAAGGAGTTTCTTAAGGACATCCTCAATTGGTTCTCCCAAATTAGTGTATGTTCGTCTTTTCGATAATTGTCTTATCTGGCAGGGTTGTCCTTGACTTTGACTGTTTTGACCATTTTGGTTGTTTGGAGTGACATTGGTGGGGGGTGTCATTATCGTTGTTGGTTTGTTTTGTAGTTGAACCCCTTTTAGAGTGAGCATTGGACCCATGGTGTTGATATCGTTAGCATCGACCACACTGTCATTAGTAACATGTTTATTTTTTACCCAATATTTATTTTTGTTGGCGGGTGGGTTTGCTTTTGTGTTTTTAGGACCATATTCTAGATCTCCTTTTGCAACAAGAGCCTTCTCAACCTAAACACCCTTTTCGACTAGGTCCATGAATGTTGTGCAGTAATGAACTTGTAATCCATATTTCAAAGGGCCTCAAAGTGTTTGAAAAAACATGTCAACCTTTTCTTTTTAAAGTATGTCGATGTGGCAACAACTAGCTAAACTTCTCCATTTTTGGAAGAATAGGATAAAAGTTTCACTAGCATCTTCTTGCATGAGATTGCATAAGCTAGTGATGGAGGTGTCCATGTCGATGTTATACGTGTAATTTTTTATGAATTTGTGTTTAAGTTCATCCCATGTTTTGATATTTTTTGAGTGGAGAACCATTCAAGGGCAAGCCCTGCAAGATTTTTAGAAAAGAGTCTCATCAAGTATGTTTGTTCATAGGCAATTTCCATACAGTTGGTCATGAATTCTCAGACATGTTCAATAGGATTTGTCTTTCCTCTATATTTGGTAAATTTTGGTGAAACATATCCTAGAGGAAATGATGGCATGTATAAGTTTGTGTCAAAAGGATATACAAATAAGTCATATGACACTTGAAATTTTTTGTTGGAAATTTGCATATTTTCTATAGTCTTTTGTAATTAAGCCATGTGGGCTATCAAGGCATCAATTGTGGGATTATTTGTTGCACCATATATTGGAGTGATCAGTATGCCATGGGTCCCTATTTTTTGTGAGTAGATGTTGGTGTTTTTTTGTGGGATGTGTTATGAAATCTATGATGTGTTTTGGTTTGCGTGTTGTTGGTACTAAAATTTTGGATTGGGGACATGTTGGTGGGTGTGAATATGGGATGAATATGTTAGAATGTGTCCTCCATCCATTTGAGTTGAAATTTTGGGAATATGGTGACCATGACTATTTTGGTATCTTAAGGATGCCATATGTTGTGTTTATTGATTGCCTTATCCAAGTTGTTGGAATTGTCCAAGAGGAATATTCGTGTTTTGTCCTTGGGAGGGATTGGTATTAAAGTGTATTGATGTTTTAACATTGGGTTGTGGTCCTTGAATAAAGACACGTCGTTGACTTCCTCCGAAGGGATTGAATGAGGTACCAATGAGAGGATTTGATGAGGGTGCACTCATGGTACTAGATGTAGTTGTAAATAGAGGATTTGAATAGCTTGATGATTCACCCATGGGACTAACTGTACCAGAAAATAGAGGATTTGAATAACTTTCCCACATTGTTGAGGACCCAAAAGTGGCTCCAACTGATTGTGACGATATTGTGGACATTGTTGGCAATGATTGTGAGATGGGTGGTGTTCCTCCAATGGATGTTGTGTTGATTGTATTTGGATTGTTTTGATTATTGGAGGTAGCACTATTGGTGCTTGTGATAGTTTGGGAAGTAGCACCAACAAAAGCATTGCTTATGTTGTTTTGAGGTTGACTACTATTGTACATGTTTGTATTGTTGACATTAGGGTCAGGTGATGTTGGTCTCAAAGTATTCATGTCAAAGCCACATGGTAACTTAATCCCTTCGTCCAAAAGCATGGCTAGATACCTTTGGGGGTCATGTAAAACTAAGTCTCCCATGAAATTGGCTACATCAAGATTTTGTGCTATAGCTTCTAAGTCCCATGTGTATACATGTCCATGTTGATCTCTTTGTATGAATGGTTTGACTGGATTATGTGATGAAGATGGCATGTTCGTGGAAGATTGTATGTTCATGTGCTAAATGGGTCAAAAAAAGTTCAGTTTTGGTTTATGTCCCAAATGTTATTGTCGATGTTGGAATTCAAATCTTGTCCAAAGTTTTCCATTTGTCTTTTCTTTCTTTGGAGTCTAGTTTCCACCATAAAAGGAAATTTCTCAAATGAAGATGATGAGAATGATAACTAGATATAAGGATGACACTAGCCTATGTTTTTGTCTTTTGTGATAAAGGACGACAATGCAAGGTGATAATGATGTTTGCCTAAGGAAATTACTAATGCAAGATGACAAGGTTGTCAATGCCAAAGTGCCAAATGAGGACTAGGATGATAAACTTGACTAAGGATATGATTAATGTAAAGTCTAGGTTCAGAACAAGGACTAGGATGGATAGTATTTAATGCAAAGTCTAGGTGCAAAATGACGACTAGGATAGAAAATATTAAAGCAATGTCTAGGTGTGAAATGAGGACTAAGATGGACAAATAATGCAAAATCTGGGTTCAAAATGAGGACTAAGATGGACAATTAATGCAATGTCTAGGTTGAAAATGATGACTAAGATGGACAATATTTGGAGAAAGGTTTGCCTAACCACTCTAAACTTAACTTGTGTCTCAATTTTGGTTATCAAGAGGACTTGCTAAGGGGACCAAGTGACAAGGTCAAAATGACTAGTGAGCTTTCCTAACTAGACTGTTGAGTTGGAAGTTCTCACGAAAAGGACAATGACTGGAAAGAGTACTGATGACTATGTCCCAAGATAGCCTAGTTTTGAAAAAAATGGTTTTGCAAAGTATGGTGAGTTAGCCTGATCCAAAGTCTGCCAAGATTGAACCTAAGAGAAAGTTTATGTTGGAAATGATGATTATGAAGCCTAGGGAATGCAACTAAAATTTGGAGAATTAAACCTATGGTCAAAAATGCAAGCTATGGATGAATGTTTGAGCAATTTCAATTCTGGTTTCTAACAGAGACCTCTGGAAAATATGTTTGATAGTAGGCAAAAATGTTTGGACTTGAATTTTGGCCTGAGATAGGGTTTTTGTTTTTTCCAAGAAAATGTGTCATTGTAGGTAACAAATGCATTGCAGTTATCAGATGCAGCTTTACAAAATGCAAATGTGGTTCACTATGTCGAGTGCAGGTTTTAAAACAACATGTGTGGTGCAAGACAGGCAATTACTTTGTTAAAAGTTGAAAATGTGTTTTGACAAAGCAAATGTGTTGTACTGGCTAGAGAATGCAGTTTGAAATAGTGAATGTGGTTTAACAGTTGCGGTGTAGAAAGCAAAAGTCTAGTTTTTTAGATGTTTTGGTCAAAGATGTGAATTGTTTGAAGTCTGATTGTTTCTTTTGTTTCAGTATCCAAAAAAAACTTGGAAAACATGATATTTTAAGTGTAGACAAACACATAAGATAACAAGTACAATCCTATGGTTAAGCTAGGACAGTATTTGCTAGATTCCACGTGGGTTCCCCAACTGCATATCCTTAGCATGTGAATCTAGAAGCTTGGTTACACGGGCTCCCCCTTACATTGCACTATCTTCTTAGGCCAATCAAGCTTCCAACCCCCATCAAACTCCCATGGCAGATTGATCACCTCTACTAAAGAATAGGAAGATGTGGATGCCTTCACACTGACCAGTGTTGCACTAGCAAATAGAAATTTTTTGGCTACTACACAAGAGTATTTAGTTAAGGACCCCCATTCAAGTGGCCATACATGGGGCGTAAGATTAATCTCCATTTAGGAGGCACTCCAGCCTGAAGAGGTTATGCTCAATAGGGTTTTGGGGAGCACTACTTGGTCTGTATGACACATTCACACTCATAATCCTAGACTTTCCCTTAGGATTCTCATTTATATACAGGTTGGGGGTAGCTTGGATTTAGCTCCATTGTCGGTTTGAGTCACCTTGGGGTGAGTACTTTTTCCCACCAAGGTAGGCCCAAATTCTAGAGGCAATAACCATTTCTCTGACACCCAGGATCACATAAATATGTAAGGGGAGAGGATACTTCGATTATTCCATCAAGGTTACACAGAAACAAGGTAGGTCTAGTTTTATGATCACCTAGTTTGCATAGGGTGAGAGCATAGTCACCTACAACCTTCAAACATAGTAAAAAAAAATAGAAGACATGTTCATTCATTGTACCAAATGAAATGTTTTCTAATCTAAAAATCACAAGCACAATGTTTAGAAGTGATAGTCTTGGACACTCGAACCTACAAAATCACAAGTTAGAAGTTTGATCAAGTTGTCTTGGACCTACAAAATGTAAATGCCACACACTGCAAACAAAGATTAGTAACTTGGAAACACCTATGCTAGTACAAATGCATAATAGAAAACTAGAATGCCAAAGGAAATCTAAAAAACTCAAATGTAAAAAGAAGAAAAATGATTACTAGGCAGATGGGTCAAAATAGAGCAAATGTGTCACTTTGTGCAATAAATGCAGCTCGATTCTGCACTCTGGAGTTTGACAGATAGATGCATCTCAGAGATCAAATGCGTTGTTTGAAGAATTAGATGTGGCTCAGTCTATCAAATGTGGCTTTTTGAACTATGTATGCGGCACCTCAAAGCGATTGTGTCATTTTAACCTTTGAATGTGTCACGACACATCAAATGCTGCTTGAGAAAAATCAAATGCGGCGTTTTGTACCTGTACCTACAAAAATAATAGAAAACCAAAAATTGTACGAAAACTACAAACATAAATAAATAAATTTGTCGAGTTCACCAATGTATCAATAGGTATTTTTCAGATAGGTTAGTAGATTAAATCAATAATACAAAAGCCCAAAGAAACTATAGAGAATAATAAAAGCTAAATAACAAATAGAATGATTATACCATATCTCCTTTGAAGCCTCCATGATTCACCTCCATAGCACCTTCTAGCTTGCTACAAGTGTGTGATTGTCACCCTTAGATTTGAGTATGTGAGCAAGTTACTATGACAATTGTCCAATGCAAGGTTTGAAATATTTGGAATGACAAATACTATAGTATCATGCAAATGATAAGTATTAAAATTATGCTAATATGACTATGCCTACGAAATCAAATATGACTATGCCTATGAAATCAAATATGCCAAATGCCAAGAATGCTATGAAATGTAAGTATACGTGTTGTTAAGTAATGAAGTGATCCCGATAATGTGAGCAAAATTGGCATTTTATAGAAAATATAATTTTGGATGGACGGTCAAGATTAAAAGCTCATGAAATCCTAAAATCAGAGGTCAAGATTGCATGTGACAACCCATAATTAGGGTTAGGGCAAGAATCTTAAATGAGTGGCCAAAATGCAATTTTAGAAAATCGCATCAATGATTGAGAATAAATGTGACAATTAGCCAAAAAGATAAAGACTGGACAAAAGATAAGATTTGAAAAATCTAGAAGATAAAGACTAGACAGAAAAAGAAGATTTGGAAAATCAAGAATTTGATCAATTACTTGATTTATGGAAGAATATTACCATTTCTGAATTAAAATTAATTCAAAAATGTGGATTTTGTGTGACAGTAAATAATCTTTTTAGATTATTTACTTAAAAGAAGTGACAGTTAATAATGTGAAGTCATTTTAAATAATTAATTTTATTTAAAATGAGGGACATTTTAAATGAGGCAAATTAAAGATAATTATTTAATGTAGAGAATGCGATTAATAATTAAATAAATTAATAAATCTATTTAATTATAAGAAGATTTAAGAATTAGTGGCATATTAAATAAATAGATAAAATATATTTATTTAATAATCAGGAAGACATAAATGGATAAAGATAATTAAATAAATTAAGAATTTTATTTACTTATGGGAAGATTTAGACAATTAATGACATATTGAATAAATAAATAAAATTTATTTATTTAATAATCATGAAGAATAAAAGGACATGAATTAATTAATTACTTAATTAATAGTCAAAGGTGGACAAAGGACATAATTAAAATGTCATAATTATGCTAGGACGAAAGTGGTAAAAAATAGAGCTTGCAGGCCTAGGTCATTTTTAAGTGTCTACAATATGGAAATCCCTAATCCATAGTAATAGGAAATCGAGGACATTTTAAGAACTAGGATGTCTAGGAATTGTGTCAAATATTTCATATCCAACATCATTTCTCAACACTGTACTACCCTCAAGGAAATGTCCAAGCAAAGGCCTCAAACAAAACAGTTTTGAAAATTCTAAAGAAAACAGTTGACAATGTTGGACGTGATTGGCATGTTCAATTAAATCCTACTCTTTGGGCACATCAAACTAGCATCAGAACACCCACAGGAGCTACTCCATATGCATTGGTATATGGATCAGAAGCTATACTACCCATTGAGGTTGAGATTCCATCAATCTGTGTATCATTGAAAGGTATTATTCCAAATGAGGATTATAGGGTCTCTAGACTACAAGAGTTGGAACTTTTGTATGAATGTCATCAACAAGTTGTGAACCATCTGACGACATATCAACAGAGGATTTCCAAAAGCTACAATCAAAGGGTAAAGCCTAGATTCTTTCAGGTTGGGGACTTGGTCCTAAAAGAAAACCCTAGAAATCAACAAGATAGTGAAAAGAGAGGGAAGTTTGAACCTGATTGGCTAGGTCCCTTTGTCATCATATCAGTTTATGGATTTAGAGCCTATCAACTCTCTACACTTGAAGGGGATATTTTTGATGAACCTATCAAAATTATCCATCTTAGAAATTTATACACCTGAATCACCTAGTGCATGGGTTAGGATCTGAAAATGGTTACCTTGATGAAAACCTAGCAAACAGACATCTTGGTGATAGAAAAAATCATGAAGAATGAAAAAGTGCAATAAAAACATGCAGTGAAAACCTAGAAATAGATGCTACTTGTGATTTTAAGGACATATTTTCTATCTATTAGACGCATGTCATGGTCATTACTTCCACCATCATTTTACATCCATTGTCATATCATTATGAGTAGTTACATCCCACCCTAGCTTGGGGGAAAAATCCTAACCTCACTGGGGGAAATAAATCTCAAGCTTAACCAAATAGACAAACATCAAGAAGAAAAATACAACAAAAACAATTATTGAAACATAACCCAACATGATACATCAATCACCATCAGAAACACATTGGACATCCATATCACAACAGAAAATCCAAAAACAAGTGAAAAAGTCAATCTCAAAAAGTAAAAAAAATAAGAGTTTTTGTCAATCAAACTACATGGTCTTTGCGTGTATAACATAGGAAAGCCTAATCTTAGATTAGCCCTTGAGGCCCCTAGGATAGGTCTTTATGTTATTTTTTTGGTCAAAATATTGAAAATCACAAAAAAATCGTAAAATCAAAATGGATGATCTAATTTGAATAATGGTTGAAATACTATAAGGAAAAGGTTGGATATGTTGTACTTTGATCTTTGTTATCATTTATTTGGAGCAACTCGATGATGTATTAAACTAGAGAAGCTGGGAAGGAGAATGGTTTTTTTCTTTATCTGTTGTCTATGAATTAATCATAATTACTATGTGAATTGTCGTGAGACGTGCTCTACAAAGTGTCACTGATGACATTCGGAATTCACATAGGAAAGTGATTGATTCTTGTCTGTTTACGCAAGAAATGCTTAGATCATCTTGGTTTAAATTATACCTAGATGCTTGTGTTCACTTGAAATATCAAAAATCATGGAAGTAGTACTCAGGTCATCATGGTCTAAATTATACCATCGATGCTTGTACTCACTTTCAATAATCTTAAAGCTCTATGATGATACGAAGCACAATAAAAGTACTATTAAGATGACAATGATTGCATATAGATTTTCATGGTAAAAATAGATTGCATTCATAATATTTTTACATCTACAAAAAAATTTATATAGAAGGGTAACCAATTCCAAAAAAAGATATATTTTTCTCATAATGGATTGAGTATACTTGACATTAACAAAAACATCATAATTATCATGTGGTTGCATCATCATTTTCATTCCATACATATAGAAAGCATTTATTTTATCATTTCATCATTCATACATTTAAATCAAATAATTTGCATTGATCATATCATATTTTTCATAAATGTCATGGACTTTAATGCTTAACTGTTAATATTTCCATAATGTTTCCCTCAAACCATTGACATTTGATCCCTGTGAACTTTAATGATACTTGGCATGAAATGTGAACTATCTATATTGATTTTGCATGTGATTATTGAACGTTTCTTAAGGTGGTTATAAATGTGTAGTTATTATGCGTACTGACCTTACCATGCAGATTTAATCTACCAAGTTGAGGAAGACACCACCAGCTGGGCATGCACCATAACGACTAGCAAAGGAAGTGCTCCAAGTCAAGAAGATCGATGACAGAAGATTCTACATGCAGTCAAAGTGTAACCGCCTTGTTGTAATGGACTTTTAATGTTTGAGCATGCATGAGTGTTACTGTTGTGTTGAGTTTGTGTCTCACTTGCATGTCTAAACAAATTCCATGCATGCATAACCACCATTGCTCCACTTTCTTTGCTTTCCCTTATTTGGCATCCTCCTAGTCATGGAGTTGACTACCTTGTTATTTGTTAGCATAAATAATAATCGGATGCTCCTTCCTCAAGGGAGAAAAACTAGTGAGTTGATTGTTCAATTAAGAACAGAGGAAGGGGTTGCACGATTTGATATTGTATTTCAGTTTCAATTTGCATTGAATGAAATAGAATTTTGAGTTTGAGCATTTGAGTTCCTGTTAGTTTAGAGGATACTTATCCAAGGGGGCCCACTTGGTGAGTAATTTGTTTCATTATTTTAGCATTATTTTAGTACTACTTGATGTTCAATACTTAGTTGAAAATCTAGCATTGACTATTCCTACAGCCACTACAAGTCCATTATGTGTATGTTCCTACAACCAAAGCAAATAGAGTAGTTCCCTGCTTGTTGCCCAGATCTTTTATTCCTATCACGCATTTCAGTTCAGCATACTATTTGGTTGATGTTTAGTATTTTCTTTATTTATTTTTCAGCAATTTACTTTCAGCATTATGTTTCCTAGCTATAGAATGCAATGACTACTTGAACCCCTAGTGCACATACAATGCTAGACCATTTCAAGGTCACATCCCTAGGTTGAAAATTTAAATGCACCTTCATGATGATTGAAGTATCTATTTAGGTTAGATGCCCAATATCTAAATCATAGATGTAAAGGCTTAGTTATGGAATCATTGTAGGAGGCAAATATTTTTGGCACCATTGTTGGGGATGGTGTCAAGCTAGGAAGTTTTTGAGTCATTGTTAGTTTCTTTCCATAGTGTTTTTTGAATTTGTTCTTAGTATACCTTCATTTAGAAGTCATTCCTTTTATTTTTTTCCAATTCTTTGTGTGTGAGCTGACTGATAGCGAGTAATACCGCATGCATAGAGGAAGGAAAAGGGATGCTTACTGGGTATTCCTTCCTAACAATCCTAATCCATTTCAACTAGTTGAATATAAAAACTTATAAAAAGAAGAAGAAGATCCACACTCCTTTGCAGATGCATATCCTAATCTAACTAGTTCTGAAGTATCCTATTAAGATCAAAATCAACTTGAGAACCCCCTTGCTTTGGAACCACGTCGAGCAGGCATGGGTGATGCAAATGGTAATAGACCCAACCACCTAGCTTTTCCTTTTCCCATTACCCAATAGAATGATGTTGGAAACATCAAGAAAATCCTTGCTTCAACACTCCCAAAGTTTTATGGACTTGTCACAAAAGATCGTGATACCTTTTTATTTGAATTTGACATACTCTGCAAGAGTTATGATTATACTACTGATGCCCATTAGCTTAAGTTATTTCCTACTGCTTTGAAGGAAGCTACATTAAGATGGTTCATGAGCCTAGGCATAAATACTATGGAAACTTGGGAAGACATGAAGGAAAATTTCCTTGAGAAATACAAGGAATACTACAAGGGTAGTGATATGAGAGGAGGTGACATTTTTAGGATGCAACAAAAGGAGGACGAGAGCCTAGAAGACAATACTCCAAGATTTTTGTCTTTCCTACAAAAGTCTCCACACCATGCACTTAATGAGGATTCACAAAAGTTGCTCTTCCTGAGAGGAATCAATGACAACTATACTGATGCCTTCGACCTCATGGAAAGAGGAGATATCTCCCAAGTTCCTTGGGAGGATATCAAGAAAATATGCCAGAATTACTCTAAGGAAACTTCAAAGAAAGGGAGAGCTTACCAATCTTCCATGGGTAATTCAACTACCAGTGGAGTTTCAAAGATGGAGATCACTCATTTGCCAGCAGACTTCAAGCAAGATATTATTAAAAATCTAGCTACTCAACTAGATACACTTTAGGATAAGAAGAAGAAAAAGGAGGCAAAGTTGATGCTGACAGAGTATTGTCTCCACTACAGGAAAAAGAAGAAGAAATGTAGATGTAAGATGATAGCTAACTTGGAAAGCAAACAAATGTCACCTAAGTTCAAGCCAATTCATATTAAAGAAGACCAATTTTACTATGTTGCACAAAGGAAGCCTTGGGCTCCAAGACAAGGTATGCCACCAGATCCCCTATCTTATGTTGGGCCATATTTTAACTCTTATTCATTTGGTAACCAATGGAAGTCCCAATACCCACCCACTTATGGGGATATCCACCACATCCTTGGATTAACCCTCCAAATGCTTGGACCAGTCATCAAATTTCTCCACCTTAGTGGTAGCACCCTCAGGCGAATTGGCAGCAATTCCAAGGAATCTGGCAACCACCCCCAAGAAACTAGCAGCAAACAAATCAATGGAGAGGAGAACAACAATGGTCTACTCAGAAAACCAATTACATGCAACCACCTTCACAGTCCTAGCAACACACTCTAATTCCTCCACCTACTAACTCATGCTCAAATGCACCTAAGCCAACTCAATTACCAGCTCAGCCCACACCCAATCCTAATAACAAACCACAATAGTAGCCTGCATACTCTGTTGATTCAAATAAATTCCTTGCATATGTTGTGAGTGTAAGTGATATCCATCTGTGATCAGGAACCACTCTACCTGGCCCTTCCAAGCCCATTATCACTAAACTTCCTATAGAAGAAGAGGACAAGCCTTAGAAAAGCCCCATTCAGCCAAATGCACCTAAAAATCCTAAACCAATTCCTATCAAATAGTCTGAGCAAGAACCATCATTTCCCCAAAGATTGGAGATTTCTGAGAAGAAAGAAGAAAAGGAGGATACCACCTTTGATATCCTAGATTAGCTAAAGCATACATGTGTTTAGATACCCCTATTTCAAGCCATAAAGGATGTTCCAATCTACAACAAAGCTATCAAGGAAGCTTGTCTCAAGAAGCCAAGAAGGAAGAAGAAAGACCCAAATACAGCTCATGTGGTGGGCCAACTAGTTGATATCATGCTAGGAAAAGTGATTATTCCCAAGTATAATGACCCAGGCATTCCTATAGTAGCAATTGTCATAAATGGGATCAAAGTAAAATATGCTCTGATTGATCTAGGGGCAGCAATCAATGGAATGACCAAAGACATTCTGCAGCAACTAAATATTGTAAGTATGAGGTCTACTCCTACCATCATGTAGCTTGTTGATAGCTCTACTGTCAAGACAGATGGTGTAGTGGAGGATGTTGTGGTAGTCCTAGATTCCTAGGAATATCCAGTAGACTTTATGATTCTTTCCCCTAAGGCTACACTAGGTGGGTACCCCATCATTCTTGGAAGACCTTGGTTGGTGATTGTAGATGCATACATTGGATGTCGTTCTAGTGATATGACTATTTTAGATGGAAGGAGTACTAAAATTTTTGTTCTCTATCCACTTGCTCAGCCATCTCATTCTAAAGAATATTTTGTACAACCACAAATTGGTGAAGAGGACAAGGAAGTTAACTCTGTGGCGCAGCTTATGATGATAGGAAGAAGCTCTTTTCTACAGCTCCAAGATCAAGAAGAAGTGTTGGCTAATCTCATTCAAAACCATTATGAAGTAGAAGAAGCATCATCTTCTACTTTGGTCAAAACACTTATGTATGCTCTTCCTATAGCCACCATTCCTATAGACATTTTTCCTACAACCACTCTTCCTGTAGCAATTGTTCCTGCACACACTCTTCCTACAATGAAATGTATGTTCCATACATTGCTTTCATGTGAACTAAAGGTACAATGTATTAATGAAGCAGTCATGATAGAATTAACTACACAAATCTAGGTGTCTGAAGGAAAATACCTAAATGTCAATAATAAATTGAGTGAATAATAGCAATTGTCACTGGAAATCTATTAGCGACCCATCAGCATGCATTTACATGGGATTATCATTACATGAAAGGTTTGGATCCTAGTATCTATACACATAGAATTTATATCAGAGATGATTGCACTCTAGTGAGACAACCACAAAGGAGAATCAACCCTACACTGAGAAAGATTGTAAAAGGAGAATTGTAGAAATTACTAGATGTGGTATTTATATACCCCATTTCAGATAGTCAGTGGGTATCTCCATTGGTGATTATGCCCAAGAAAGGATGGAAATGGTGAGTTTGTATTGATTATAGAGAACTTAATTCTACCACCAAAAAGGATCACTTTCCTTTACCCTTCATTGATCAAGTTCTAGACAGCTTGTAGGAAAGCAATATTTCTCTTTTCTAGATGGATTCAACGGCTACAACCAGATCCAAATTGCACCAGAAGATTAGGAAAATACCACATTTACTTGTCCATGGGGGACCTATGCTTATTTAGTTCTCCCATTTGGCTTGTGCAATGTACCTACAACTTTCCAAAGGGCATTCATTAGCATCTTCTTAAAAATTTATCATGATTGCTTGGAGATTTTTATGGAAGACTTCACCACCTATGGTGTTGACTTTAATCAAGCATTGGAGAATCTCAAAAGAGTTTTGCAGAGATGTGAAAATCAAAAATTTTCCTTAAATAGTGAAAAGTGTTTCATGATGATGCAAAAAGGTGTAGTTCTTGGCCACTACATCTCCCACAAAGGAATCCAAGTAGACCCTACAAAAATTGAGGTAATCACAAATTTTCCTACACCTGCAAAACAAAAGGATGTTAGTAGCTTCTTAGGCCATGCAAGATATTACAAGAGATTCATTAAATATTTTGGCAAGGTAGCAGCACTATTGTATACTCTCCTCACTAAAGATGTTGAATTTCAGTGGACTGAAGCTTGTGACAAGGCATTTTCTGACTTGAAGGCAACTTTTACAAATGCTCCTATACTTAAGGGACCCAATTGGGAGCTTCTTTTCCACATTCACACTGATGCATTAGACTATGCCATAGGAGCATTCCTAGGACAGAAAGAGGGGGCTATTTAAAATGCTATTTACTTTGTCAGCAAAAAATTTCAAGGAGCTGAATTCAATTATACCGTGATAGAGAAGGAGATGCTAGTAGTAATTTATGCACTGAACAAATTCAGGAATTACATAACAGGTTACCAAATATTTGTACACACTGATCATGCAGCCATTAGGTATCTCATGAATAAACTATTGATCATAGGTAGATTGGCCAGAAGGTTATTGTTGATGCAGGAGTTTGATACAACCATTGTAGACAAGCTAGGGAAAGCTAATGTTGTTGCAGATTTTATTTCAAGGCTAACTATATCAAAAGATAATCAGCCCATAGATGACTATTTTCCTTGTGAGCATCTATTTTCTCTCAATGTACAAATTCCATGGCATGCTGACATAGCCAATTACTTGGTCGCAGGTAGAATTCCTTCTCACTTCTCTCCAAAAGAGAAAAAGGCGCTTATTGAAAGATATTTTCCTTTTTCTTTGATTGTTGGATGTTTGTTTTATACTGGACCTAGCCATGTCTTGAGAAGATGCGTGAGAGAAGATGAAACATATGAAATTTTGTATGCATGTCATAACGAACCATGTGGAGGACACTTTGTAGCCAAGAGGATAGCAATGAAGATTTTGAACACAGGGTATTATTGGCCAACACTCCATAAGGATGTAGGAAGCTATACCAGAAAATGTGATAAATGTCAGAGAATGGGAAAACCAACAAGATCTAATGAGATGCCACTATGCCCTCAGGTAGTAATTACTCCTTTTGACAAGTGGGGACTATATTTTGTGGGACCAATTGACCCTCCATCAAATGGTAAATCTTATATACTAGTATGCATTAATTATGTAACTAAATGGGTAGAAGTCAAGGCCATGAAACATGCAAGAGATAACAAGGTTGCAAAATTTCTTTATGAAGAGATTTTCACAAGATATGGAGTCCCAAGAGAAATAGTGACTAATCAAGGGCCACAATTCACATCAACTCTTGTTTCAACACCAGTAAATGAGTAAAATATAAGGCACATAAAGTTTAATTCTTATCACCCCCAAGCTAATGGCCAAGTTGAGGTAACCAACAAGGAAATTGAAGCCATTCTAACTAAAAAAGTAGATATTCATAAGAAGGATTGGGAAAATAGATTACCAGAAGCTATTTGGGCCTATAATACAACATGGAACATAACTAAAGGCTTCACCCCATTTGAATTACTATATGGAAAGATAGCCATGATGCCAATCGAATTTGAACATAAGACTCTGTGAACTGTAGTAAATTTGGGGATGGATATTTTTGAAGCACAGAGAGAAAGAATCATGCAGCTCAATGCTTTGGATGAGATAAAAAGAGCAGCCCTACAACATATAGAGATATTGGAGAATTAGAAAATCAAGTGGCATGACAAATCTATTAAAGACAAAAAGTTCAAACTGGGAGATTGGGCTTTGCTCTATGATTCAAGTTATCAAGATAACACAAGAAAATTGCAGACAAGGTGGCTAGGACCATATGAAGTTGCTAAGGTATTTCCTAATGGAGCTTTCTATCTCACCACCATTGACCCTGTCAAGTTAAAATTACTTTTCAATGGTCATCGCCTTAGATTATACCATAAGATAGCTTCTAAAGAAGAGTTCCTGCAACAATTCATCCAACACTCAAAGCCTCCTGTAGCCAAAGGTAGTGGACCTAATTCCCCTCCTTCAGCCTAATTCAGGTACATACTTTCCATAATAAAGACTTTCACATGTGTGGAATTCCACTTCTTCATCATCCACCCATCCACCCATCCATCACCACCTTTCTCTCTCTTCCACATCACTCCATTCCTTCACCTCATTCCACCTCATCTTCATTTCCTGCTCGATTCATTTTTTTCAACAAGGCGAGTGTTACTTTATCTATGATCTTTATGGGAATCTTCCCCAACTCAGGTATGTACATGTTAATTGTTATCTTTAATCATCTTTTAAGTACATTTATTTAATCACTGTACGTTAGTATAGACATTTTCCTATAATGCCATCCTTCCCTATCACATCAACACTCACATAATGTATGTGTGGACACATGTCCAAATTTAGGTTGGAGGCAAGGAAACGAAAAAGATGAAAATATTGTATTGTCCAGGTGTCGAAATTAAAATCCAACAAAGGACAGCTTGCATGTGTGAAGTGACAATGGTTGCAACCGCCATTTCTTCCTATCATGAACTCCCTTTATCACTCCTTTTTCTTGCCATTATTACCCTGCCATAGTCTTGAGTTGCAAAACAAGAGAAAGAAATTTAGGTGACACGAGCACAAGAAATTTAGTAGGTTGGTCCTGAAATTTAGCAGACACTGTAGGGAAGTGCATTCAATTTCCAGAAGGGGAATTTCTAGAAAAATTTATAGAGCATTAGTTTGGTTGCAGACAATGGGAGGTGGGTTAATTCGAAACAAACCCACAATGCATGATATTTTATTGTAGGATGCACAATACCTAGCTAAATTTCAAAATGGTGGATGGATAGATTACTTTTCGAAGTTGAATGATTTTGATGAAGGCATTGCCCTTGAATTTTCCCATAAATTTTCAGAAGGAAAAGCCACAGTGAGAGGGTTAGAAGTTGTGGCAATAGAGGAAAGAATCAAAAAGGTTATAGGGTTACCTACTGATGGTGAAAATTACCCTATTTCCAGAGACATTGGGTCAACTAGGGTTGAATTCACAGAGCCAAATGACGCCCCATTGAGCATAGACAAAAAGAGTGCAAAAATAATGTCCCTACCCAAGCCGTGGAAGTAGATAGTCATGTATGTTATCAAACACATCACTTGTGAGGCTCGCCAGTCAAATTTCTATTCTATGCACTTCAATATTTTGAATCACATGAGGCACAAAAGAAGAATGAATGTGCCCAACGTGTTGTATAATCTTCTCTCAATCATGGCAGCTGAAACCCCAAAAGGTAGGAATAATTTTGTTTCCCACCATTGCTTGATCAAAATGCTAGTTGAAAGGTCTTTGCATGATGTATCTAGAATGACCTGTGAAGAGTTTATAAATGTTGATCAAATTAGACCTGAGTACTTGTGATCTAGGACTTTACCTCAATCCCATAGGTCTAGAGGGAGAGTAAGCATGACTAAAGCCATTCCTAGTGCTTCAACCTCTAGCATGAATCCTCCTGTAGTAGAAGAAGCTATAGAAATTAGTTCTTCTGAAACTAGGCACTCAGAAAAAGGAAGCTCCTCTCCCTCAGATTTTGATGATGAAGTTCCACTTGAAACCCTAATGAAAACTAGGGCACAGTGGAGAGAAGTGGAAATGAGAAAGGGAAAGGCTAAAACATGGCCTGAAGGAAGAAAAATGACAAGTTCTAAGAAGAGGAAAGCTGATACTATTCATCCTACAGCCAAAGGAAAACGTGAGAGGCCTTCCAAAAAATCAAGACTAGTTGGGCCTGTGATCGGTATGCCTCTACAAGAAAGCCCTAAACCTAGTGAGACCTCATCCAAACAAAAGAATGCTGAAGAAGAAGGTATGTTTAAGGAGGCAGTAAACATAACATTGGCTGATCTTGCTAGCATTGTAGTGGAATTGGAGGAAAAATAGAACCTCCTATAGCATGAGCAAGCAGTCTTACAACATGAAGTCCTGCAACAACCAGAACCAGAGTAGGAGTTCCTATAGCCGTAGCTAGAGCAAGAGTCCCTACAACGAAAGGAAGGAGAAACATCATTCTTACATCCAGAGATAGTTGGACAGCCTAAATCCATGCAAATAATGATATATGAGGAGTCGTCATCAATGAAATGACTGGTAGGAATTCATAATCCTCCTAATTTTATAGTACATGCAAAAATTTTGAATCTATGGAAAGAAATATAAAGAAGGGAGGAAGAATGGACAAGGTAAAAATGGTGATTAAAGGAGGAGATTCAAAGAAAGGATGAAGAGATTAAGGATAAAAATGCAAAGATTACTACACTAAAGCAAAGGGTAGATGATATGGCAACCTTGATGCCAAAGATTCTAGAATGTAGAGCTCCTCCAAGCATCTATGCTCTGTTCCTAAAAGAGAAATATATCTCCTTTAAGATGTCAAGACTTGCCTCAAGTTTGAATCCATCTATTGATACTTCTATGGAATTCTTCAATGCTTATAGGATTGCCTCCTCTGAAATGAAGAATTTACTATGTGAATTTTATTTACATAATTATGTTGTCACAAAAGACCATGATTGGAACCTATTGTTGTATGTTGGGGATGTTCAATTGAGAGAATTCATGTCTTGGGTGAAAAATGAGATTAGTTGGGGAAAGAAATGTGGTGCTTATAAGCAAATGGAGTATGATATTCCTTTGCTTGTTAGGGCTGAGTCAAGAAACCTAAGAGAAATTTATAGAGAGTGGCATAGAATGTTGCTCAGACCAAGCTATGGCAATAGGATTATGCCTTGGATTGAGGTAGACTATAGTGAGTGTGAAGTGAAGAGAGCAACAAAGGAGGAAACCATGAGAAGATACCTATCACAAAGATGGAATAGTTTGATTGATGAGCTGAAATAGGATGAACCCCACTCCACCTACAATTACACTGCAACACTAAGGAGAATTAAGAGATATATCCAGATTGGTAAAATAGAGGGAAGATTTTGGCTTCCCCTAACCTTCCATCCACCCATGCTCATGTGGCCAGTACCAAACTTTAGAGGCTACCAATATCACCCAATTGCAGAGAGCCAGAGATGGGACATACTTGACAGATTGGGAGGATTCTATTGGGATCCTAATTCATGTACTGTTGCCACAGATGTTGGGCAGATTTTAGAGCCTTGACCAAACAGAAGAACAACTCTCTCCTTGCTCGAGGACCAACAAGATGTTAGATTGGGGGGAGTGATGAGCCTAATTTTTGGTCTAGGTTTGTGGAGAATCTATAGTTTATTTGCTCATAGATGTCATGGATTTAATGCTTAAGTGTTAACATTGGCATAATTTAATGTTTCCCTCAAACCATTGACATTTGATCCCTATGAACTTTAATGATACTTGGCATGAAATGTGAACTATCTATATTGGTTTTGCATGTGGTTATTGAAAATTTCTTAAGGTGGTTATAGATGTGTAGTTATTATGCGTACTGACCTTTCCATGCAAATTTAATGTGCCAAGTTGAGGAAGACACCACTAACTAGGCATGCACCATGATGGCTAGCAAAGGAAGCACTCCAAGTCAAGAAGACCAGCGGCAAAAGATTCTACATGCAGCTGAAGTGTAACTGCCTTGTTGTAATGGAATTTTAATGTTCGGGCATGCACGGGCATTACTATTGTACTGAGTTTGCTTCTGACTTGCATGTCTAACCGAATTCCATGCATGCATAACTGCCAACACTCTAATTTCTCTGCTTTCCCTAATTAACATCCTCCCAGTCATGGAGTTGATTGTCTTGTTAGTTGTTAGCATAAATAATAATCGGATGCTCCTTCCTCGAGGGAGAAAAAATAATGAGTTGATTATTCAATTAAGAACAGAGGAAGAGGTTGCACAATTTGATATTGTATTTCATTTTCAACTTGCAGTGAATGAAATAAAATTCTAAGTTCGAGCATTTGAGTTCCTGTTAGTTTAGAGGATACTTATCCAAGGGGGCCCACTTGGTGAGTAATCCATTTCATTAGTTTAGCATTAGTTTAGTACTACTTGTTTTTCAGTACTTAGTTGAAAATATGGCATCGACTATTCCTATAGCCACTGGAAGTCAATTATATGTCTATTCCTATAGCCAAAGCAGACAGAGTAGTTCCATGTTTTTTTCCCAAATCTTTTATTCCTGTCACGCATTTCAATTTAGCATAGTTGTTGGTTGATGTTCAGTATTTTCTTTATTTATTTTTCAGCAATTTACTTTCAACATTATGTTTCCTATCTATAGAATGCAACAACTACTTGAACCCCTACTACACATACAGTGCTGGCCAATTTCAAGTTCATGTCCCTAAGTTGACAATTTAAATGCACCTTTGTGATGATTGAAGTAGCTATTCAAGTTAGATGCCCAATCTCTGAATCATAGCTATAAAGGCTTAGTTATGGAATCTTTGTAGGAGGCCAACAGGAGCAATCATGAAACTAGGTGATGTTGGCTCTAGACGGTGCAGGAATCTTAGAACCAGTTCCTCCACCATCACCAAATGTACCAATATCTCTCAGTTCTCTCAAAAGAGGTTGTGTCACACCTGCACTACCAGTCCTAGTACGAGTCCTACCAGATTGGGACTACCCATAGCTCACTCTCTACTTTGAAGGGATGGCATCATAGAATTTACCTCTGTAATACTCTACCTCCTGACCAACATGGAAACCCTCTCGCATATAATCCACTACAGTGGTTCCATCTTCCAAACTTTGCAATCTCTCAACTATAGCCTAATCCCCCTATGTAGTAAATCTAGTGGCATCCCTCTCGGTTGTCAATGATGTAATCTGAGCTTGAGACCCCTCTACAATTTGTCTAGTGGCATCCCTCTCAGTTGTCAATGCTCTAATTTGTGCATGAGCCACTTCTAACTAAGTCTATACCTATTTTAGATCCTGTGCATGAGCCTCAGCTTGTGCCTATATCTATGTCTGTGTCTAATTCAATAAACCCCGGGCCTAAGTTACCTGACCCAGTAAAGTCTATACCTATACTTGTAGACTTGCTATCTAAGTCTATTGCTACTACACACATTGTTCTAAAGTGCCTACCACTGCTCACCTCTTACGAGGCATCATGTACTCCTCTAAAGCTACACCTAACCTACTAGCTACATCTGGTCCTCCACCTCCATACCCCTCATCACCATCACTACTATCATCATCATCACTTTTGTCCTTCTCATCACCACTACCCTCAACATCTTCTACCTCCTCATCACCATTGTTCTCAACCTCCTCCTCCACCACCACCTCCTCATCACCAACCTCCTCTCTCATTTGTCAGTGACAATGTACAATGGCAACCTCCTCCTCAGTAGGTAATGGTGTTGGCTCATCAGGAATGGTAATACATGGAAATGGATGTAGCTCTAGATACTCAGCATAATCGGCTATAACCAGTGCCTCAACAATATCTAGATGGATCTCCCAAATAAGAGGCTGTAGAGCTTGGAACTCCTGCACAGTAGCATCATATGACATTCTGGGCCCCCAATCTATAGAATCTAACTATCAACAAGCATAATGGGAAACACCCTAAGGAATGCCCTAAATAATACCATATTGATGGAGAACTCATCTAAGCAGAATTCTCTTCAAAATCCAATGAGTCCGACCAATCCGAATAAATGACTAACAAAAAAATGGCAACTAAACGTCATCATCGTCCCAATGCTCACAATCTAAATATGGACGCCATGTCACAGTCTCCATATCATCCAATATTCTATTCCAATGATCCAATTTACCCAATCTATGCTGAGTAAGATGACCTGTATATTTATGCACATATGGCCACCTGGTGAATCACTGCTTCACCATCACTGGATGCATGATAGTAATATGCTCCCACGCCCACACCTATAGAAGAGTAACTCCAACCTCTAGTATAAATAGTTGAATGCAAGTCATTATACTGATGGGAAAGCATACACATGCCCCAAGCATATCTCATGTTGTGCACAATCATGCTCTCCAGCACATGGCCCCAACCAACAGCAAATCCCTTTGACCTACAATCAGGACAAAGGATCCCTCCAATAAACCCAGCAAGTACTATAGGAAAAGTGGCATAAGCATCTACCATATCACACCATGGAATCCAATATCTAGCAATGGTATCATCCTAAAACACTCTTCGAAGAGCATCAGTCCCACCCTACTCTGATGAATCATAAACAATGACATCACCAATAATAGGTATCTAAAGAATCCACCAAACATCCTCAAGGGTGACTATAATCTCGCCAATAGGTCAGTGGAAGGTATTATGCTCACTATGCCACCTCTCTACTAGGGTTGTCTGGAGACCCTGATTAATCCTAATTTGGGGAATATCTAATGAGTACAATCCACAATGTACGATAACTCCCATCTTAGGTTGTGAAAGTTGTGGTATCAAATCAAAATTCTGAGGAAATCGCTCTGTAATCTGGAGGTTTAGAAAAGCCTCCTATCATCACGAAATATTCAAAGTCAATATTTTTTGTCAAAACATCAAACATCAATTATCCTATCAAACCTAATCAGCTCTTGGTGAGACTTTTGATTAAATCCCATAAGTGAACATCATTAAACCTCACCTATCATGAGGTCAATCATCAAACATCATTGAACCTCGCCTATCATGATGTTCATCAATCAAACATCAGACCTTGCATATCATTAGGTTGAACATCATCTACTTCATTAGGATCATCAATCATATCAAACCAATAGCTGACAAGATTGAAAATCAACAAAATCAAGGAAAATTTTGACAAACTTTATCAATCTGACTTGGAAGTGCTAAAATAGAATTTCTATGCACCACAATATCAGAAGCACCATTAAAACACTTAAAATCACTAAAACAAACGCTCAAAGCACTAAATCATTACATGTGCCATTTCATCAGTCAAAAGTGTTATTTCAAGCTGTCAAAGCGCCATTTCATTAGAAGCGCTATTATATTAGGTCAATGCGCTTATTTATTGGGTCGATGTGCTAAGTTAATCAAAGCGCTAAAACAAACATCAAAAGTGCTAAAATTCCTATCAAAGGCAGTCAAATTTCAAAGCCGCTAAAATAGTCTACCTAAGCACTATAATATCTAGCCTAAGCACTAAAGCATTAAAAGTGATATAATAGATGTTTGAAGTGCTACATTGGCATGCAAAAGGGCTAAAGGAAACTGAAAATTAAAAATGTGAAAAAAGTACAAAAAATGAGAAATGCACTTATAACTATGGGATTCACGAGTATGTATCGGAGGTCCGTAGGCAACTGAGCAATTATGTCGTCACACGAGCTTAAACTGCTGAGTGTGGTAAGGGATTAGCATCTTACTCAATTTTCTCTCTCTCACAAATTTTACAAACTCAAATTGCACAAATGAGTTTGAAAATGACCTTTTTGACCTTTTATAGGTTAATTAAGGTGGGATTTTTGTGCGATTAATTATTTTTTTTTAAAGGAGATTAATTCAAATTCATCACAAGGGAAATTTCTACATTATTTATTAGGAGATAAATTATTTCAACATCGAATCTTCATCAAATCATCATGGAAATTGTGAGCCTAGTGTTTTACCCTATTCTAAGTATGCAAAATAACAATGCAAAAGGGAAAACACAAGAATCACTTCAAATGACTAGCCTAAGGGATAAAAACACAAAGGAAAGATGAAAACAAGATAAATATTATACCCTTTTTGTGCAGCTCCTTGGTTGGCCCTTGATTTTGTTGACTTGTGTGCTCCTTGGATGGTTGTAAAATGAAGGGGTGGATGCAACATGGAAAATATGGATGCAATATAATGGAATCTTGATGAAGCTACAATAGAAAAATGCAATTAAACTAAGATGCTAATGCTAGTGGATAATGAAGGATAGTGCTTGCAAGTGAGTAAGAAATGTGGTAGCATAAGGGTGCAAATGGCTAAGTATTCTAAATACATTAGAAGAGGGGGTATTTATAGAGGTAACTGAATTCTCTAGAGAATTCAATGGTCAAGATTGAGCCAGCATGGTCAAGATGAAGGGCTATGGTGAGTTGAGGACTCACAAGCCCTCACATCTTGACATGTGGAAGGTGAAGTGGCCAATGATGTGATGAGGTGTAGGTGAGGTGGAAGAAGGACATGTGATGTGAAAAAGGACATGTACCTTGATATTACATTGGGAAATGAGAAGATTTTTTCAAAAAAGAACTTCTTGTCCCCAAATGAAAATGAAAATGACACTTGAGGAATTTTGCAATTCTTCAAAAATATACATGGGGAAAAGGAAAGTAGTTGGAGAAATAAATGTGAATTAAAAATTCACATGATTGGAATAATCTAGTGGGTAAGACAATGTTCCCAAAAGGGTAGGATTTTGACACATGTGGGTGATGTGGGAGGTCAAAGGTTCTAGAAGACCTTGGCACATGTGAGTGATGTGACAAGTCAAATGTTCTAGAACTTGCATGGGGATAAGAAGTTTTGAAAGAATAAATGTGAATTAAAAATTCACATGGGGAAGAGAGGATTTCTTGGAGGAATAAAAGTGAATTAAAAATTCACATGGAGAAGACAAAAAGGAATTAAAAATTCTTTAGGAGATGGGGAGAGTTGACCAAAGTACTGCTTAGACTTAATTGATCATTAATTAGAAGATAATTAGTGGTTAAGGAAGATTAAAGGCCAGCTTGCAAAAATTGGAGGATGTGATACATCCTAATCAAGGATTAGACATGTGCACATTCCTAATGATGAGATTAGAGGGTTGATTAAGATTAAGAAAAAAATGGGACATGTGAGAAATTAGATAAATTTCATATTTATTTAATTCATTTGATGAAAAGGAGAGTAAAGGGGGATTGAAGAGTAAGGTATTTAATTATTTAACTAGATACCTTAGGAATTAGAAGAACTTTATAAGGTATTAATTAAATAATAGAGATATTACTTAATTAATGCAAATAAGAGGATGTTTAGATGAAAAGGGATAAATTTGGACAAATGAAAGTGTCCAAATTTGGATGTCTAGATTTTTCCCCTCTTTGAAATGGTGTTACCAGGTAGAATCATTTCAAAGAATATTAAAATATAGAACCCAGAACAAGATGGTCAGATTGGGAAAGATGCCCCAATCATCAAAAGATTGATTGGGAAGAAAGATGATCGGAGTGAAGATGAAGGTTAGGGATGAAGGATTCCCCCTCGAGAGGACATGCGGGTTCAAGAGAACACGAGTGTGCTCAAGAAATGGATGAGATGATGCAAGGGTAGATGAAGATAATAATGCAAAGTGATGGATAAGAAAGGATGATAAGCGATAAGTGATCGGGAAGCACAAATGGATTGAAAAGCAAAGGTGATGTTTCCCCAGTCAATCTACAAGCCGAAATGGGTTGATGATAGATGGGGTGTTGTCAATGAGGGAATGAAATATCCTGAAACAACACGAGGATAGGGAGAATACATCCCAATGATGATGATGAAAGTGTTGTTGATGAGGGAAGGATACATCACAAAACAACACGAGTATAGGGAAGGATATATCTCGATAAAAAGGGTTGTATATGAGGGAAGGATACATCCTGAAAAACACACCAAAGGATAGGGAAGGATACATCCCAATGATGAGGATGATTTGATTGAGGCTTGTAATAAGGTTGGGGACAAGACCAAGGATGTGACTAGATGATTTGTGCTAGATTGAATTGATGATGATTGGATTAAGATGGGAGATGGAGGAAAGGCATAAAGATGATGGGGGACAAGATACTTAGAATAACCAATCGATATTATTCTAAGAAGTTTGAAGAGATGACAATAAGATATTGGATGGATAGGGGAGGGAGAGTGATGAAGGATGAATGGATGGGGGGGATTTTGATAGATGAGAGGATGGGAGATACATGCAAGACAATGGAATGGAAAATTAAATGCAATGCTAATCCAATTTTCCATCTTCGGAGCACTGATTTTTGCTATAGCATAAGACACAAGATGCTAGGGTATGAAGAACCAAGGAGAATTAGTGTCTAATGCATAAAACAAGCACAATGGAAAAGAAGGCTATCCCAACACCCCAAAGTCACAAAGACCTTGGTCGGGCCAGGTATTGGGATAACCACAAGCACAAAAGGATGCCCCAACATAACATAAAACCTCAAGGATCTTGGTGGGTACTACATGGGACAACCTAGAAGATAGCAACAAAAAGAAAAAAGGATCAAGATATACCCCTATGTTGTTTAGTCAAAACGCACCATAATATGAGGGATCATAGGATCAAGGGGATGGATGGTGTTTATGAGGTCTGTTAGGAAGGATGCATCCTATTGAGACTGATGATGGATACTAAACTAAAAGATTGATATGACGTAGGAAATTACCATTGGATCTCATGCTACGAATGGATCTCATTTATGAAGGACCAGCTAGATATCGATATACTTGATGACACAACACAAGAAACGAGATACAAGATTGACTGCCCTAATGACCTAAGGGCTTGAGGGCCGATCAAGTATTAGCCTTGCATGCATGAAAGTGCAGAGCCCTCATAGTTCAATAAAAGACTAACGATTTACCATGGATAAAAGTGGAAAGAGGATAATGGAGGCCTTGATGGATGACCAAGATAGGATAGACAAAAGTGAGCCTCGAGGGCAGATCAAAAGATTGACCTTGCCTATATGAAAGTGCAGGGGAAACATAGTTTGACCAAAGACCAATGACAAATGATGGATGAAGGATGATGAGATGACAGGATAAGTGGATAAAAATATGGTACCAATATGATGAGACAAGATAAACCTGTTGGATTGGATAGGATTGATGAAAAATACATGAAGCTCAGGGATGGGATAGTTATCCAAATTAGAAAAAGATGAATTGGGATGATATGATGGAGAGATGAGTGATGAGAAAGGATAGGATATTGAAAAGATGTGATAAGATAGATGACATTGGATTACATGGGGAGTAGCCTATAGTAAGATACCGATGACAAGGGATTATAAGATGGGATGAGGATAAGGAGATAAGGATGGGGAGATGAAAAGGATTGTTTGGATGGGAAGATAAGGATGGGGAGACGGAAGGGATGTTATGATAGGAAGATAAGGATGGGGAGATGGAAGGGATTGTTTGGATAGGAAGATAAGGATGGTGATATGGAAGGGATTGTTTGGATGGATATGAAGATAAGGATGGGGAGATGACAGGGATGTTATGATAGGAAGATAACGATTGGGAGATGGAAGGGATTGCTTGAATGGATAGGAAGATAATGATGGGTAAATGGAAGAGATTTTTTGGATGGATAGGAAGATAAGGATGGGGAGATGGAAGGGATGGTATGATAGGAAGATAAGGATGGGGAGATGGGATGGATGACACGATGGATGTGAATAGAGGGATAAGGATGAGGAGATGGAAATAATTGTTTGGATGGATAGGAACATAAGGATGGGGAGATGATAGGGATGTTATGATAGGAAGATAAGGATTGGGAGATGGAAGGGATTGTTTGAATGGATAGGAAGATAATGATGGGTGGATGGAAGAGATTGTTATGATAGATGATGTCTCCAAGGACTATGTCACAAAGGGATATAAGTTCCCCCACTCTAAATATGTCATGTTTGTGAGGCAGGAGGGATGCAAGATGAGTGGATGGGAAGATAAAGGAGATAACTAGAGGAGGATAGGATGGGTGACTAAAGAATACAATAGAGAATGGATGAAGGGAATGTATACCAAGAGGTGTCCAAAGCATGCATACATAGGTGCCCCTATTTTTATCAAGATCACAAGAAGGATGGAGGGATTGGAGATAAATGGGATATGATGGTAGGATGTGGAAGATAGGTGGAATGGAGGGGATGAATGAAGAGGATGTATAGCAGGAAGATGGGTGCATAGTTGGAAGCATAGAAGGAAGCATAGAAGGAAGCATAGAAGATGGAGGGAATGCATATCATGAAGTTTCCCCCAAGTCTGGAAAAGGATGGATGGGTATTTATGAATGATGCCTATTTGCTAGGTTTTCATAATGGTACTTATCCAAGGTGCTTGTTTTCCAAGTTTTTACCATTCGAAGAATTATTTCTCTTTAATTTTTTTTTTAACTTTTCTAGATTTTAACTTTTTTGAATTTTTGGATAGCATGCGGATGGAGATGGACAAGGATAGAGACATGTGGATAAGTAGATACATGATAATAATATGGATGAAGGAATCAAGCATCAAGTTCCATACAAGGTATTAAGATCCCATGTGTGAAGTGACTATTTGATGTTGGTACAACCTTATTAGGATAAATGGATTATGCAGGAGGATGAATTAGAGGGATTTGATGGGGAAGATATGTGGGATAATGGATGGGATGTTGGAAAGCGTATGGATAGAATGATGGGGTAGGTGTGTGATAGGGTAGTGAGTTCAAGAAAAACATTGGCACATGTGGTGGTGTATGTGAAAGGATACAAGGATTCATGGATGGAGAATGCAAGAATAATGGAGGAGATGGGATAGTGAATTTTGGGACATGAGGACCCAAAATAGATTTAGGAGATGAAAGGGGTATATGATTAGCTTTTGGATTAGGAAATTTGGATGTTGTTATAGATTTTTCATTTGAATGTATTGCATCTTTTTTCTTTGGGATCCACATGTTTTTGATCTTTTTTTTGGTGGGCCTTTGTGGCCTATAGATTTGATTTGGATTTTGAATTTGATTTTTCTTTTCTTCAACATTTCATTTTGAGGGGACATAAGGAGTTTTAGATTCATGTGGATATTTAGATTTATGCATTTTCACATTAACATCCAAAGTTCTTTTAGTAGCAATGGGATGGGTATGATGAGATGGATGATGTGGAGCAATGGAGGTAGGATTATGGGGATTATGTGTAGACAGAGGATGAGTAGATATTTGCCTTTGTTGATCCTGATTAGGGGACATAAGAGTGGGACGTTTATGATGGGAAATATGGATAGGTGATGGATGGATAGAAGGATAAATAAGATAGGATGGTGGTGGTAAGTGTGGGGTATAAGGGCCCAAAATAAACGTAGGATCGGATGGAGTAGATGGAGGATGGGAAATGGTGGATGGAGGGATGTAAGGACCCAAAATGGATGGAGTGGATGAAGGAGGAATATGGATGGTTGTTTTGAGGTGATATGATGGAGGAGGGGGGATGGCAGTGAATGATTTTGCAAAGTGATGGGAAGAGCCTATATTTCTTTTGGAAGAGGCTCATTGAGGATGTATAGAGGTTGTACCAACATTTTCAGCTTGTGAGACTTGAGAGATATAGCCAAGACCACATGTGTATTCATGCTCTTGGACTTGGATGGGCTCTAAAATACCTTGCTCATGAAGTCCTAAACCTTTTCCTTGATAATTCATGTTCTTAAGAATTTGATCCATGACAGGATTTTTGTTATTTCGGAAGAATGATGTGAGTCAATTATTAGGCAGAGGATGATGAGTGGTATATATACTTTATTTTTCTTCTGAAAGGAGGCCACCATGGAAGAATGTGAGTACCAAGGGGATATAAAAGTGGTGTGGGGATGGTATGGTTAGGCGATGGTGGAGGATCATTAGATGGAGATGAGGGGATAGCAGCATCTTGATCGGGACAAGGGAGTGGTAAGGGATCAAGAGAGGAATTAGGTGACATGATAGGATCTAGATTTGTGGTAGCAGGTGATAAGGGCTCATGCGATGGAGATGGAGATAAGGGCTTATGAGATGGAGTAGTGGAATCTTTAGTGACAAGGGGATCATGGGATGGAACTGATGGGAGACTATGATCTCGAGATGGGCTAGATGGGATGACAGGATCTTGAAGTGGAGGAGGGGATATGGAATGCTTTGGATCAAGATCTTGGCATGACTCATCATGTGTGGGAGGCATGAGAATGGAGGAATGTTGGATGTACTCCCCAAGTGGGTGAGGTGGAAGGATGGAGGATTCATGAAGTTCAAGAGGAGCAATTGCGATGATACTAAGAGTGGAAGGAGTGGATTGGATTTGCAGATCTATGATGGATTGGGAGGATCTAGGTGTAGGAGGAGAGGACCAGATTTGGTTATCTTTGATGGGCTTGGCAGATCTCAGAGTAGGAGATGGGGGCTTAGTGGATTCATAGGATGTGATGGTTTCGATGGCTTGAGTGGTGCTAGGGGTGGTAGCATCAATGATAGGTGTGGGATGGAGATGGGTCTCATTATTAGTGACCATGGATGACAGATTGGGATGTCATGGTTCCACGATTTCAAGTGGTGGATTTTGGGATGTCTTCTTTGTCATAATTCCTTGGAGAACTTTTGGAGTGAGAAACTTGCATATTCTAGGTTTAGATGGTGAGGTTAGAGTGGATGATCGATTGGGGATTGGTGGAGGATTCAGATTAGATGGGGGAATGGGATTGGATGTAGGACTGGGAGTATATGGAGGACAAGGATTGGATAGAGGGTTAAGGTAGGGATATTAGAATGATGAATTAGGAAAAGAGGATATGGATGGTGGATTAGGACAAAAGGATGTGGGTGGTATATTAGGACAAGAGGATGTGGGTGGTGTATTAGGACAAGAAAATGTGGATGTTGGATTAGGATAGGTAGATATGGATGTTGGATTAGGATGAGTAGACTGGTATGGAGGATTAGGATAGAGGGCATATTTGGATGAAGGATTGAGATAGGAGGATGTGGATGGAAGATTATAATATGGGTGTTGGGATATTGGATTGGGATAAGAAGTCATGAATGTCATATAAGAAGATGATGTAGAGGGAGGATATGATGGAGATGTGGGTGAGGAAAATAATGGAAATCCCTTGTCAAAGGTAACATAAGTAGCATTATTAGGCATGGATGAAGACATAACGGGATAGCTTGGAGGGGGATTGGATTTTGGAAAGAGACTAGGGAGAGTTTACTAGCAATGATAGCATCAAGGGGATCGATGTCATACACCTCTTGATCGGCAAGAGTCTCATTATCGTCGTCAATGTAATTAGGGTTTCCCTTCATTGCTACTGATGGACGATAAGGATTCATGATGATGGAAGGATAAATAGGATGGGTCAAAGATTTTGCATGGAAATGAACTAAAAATTGAATCAAGATTTAGGTCAAGCTCAGATCGGGATTGGATTAAAGCTAAGATTAGGATGATTGGATTTGATCAATAAAGGATGATTACGACACCGAATCTACCTTGATATGAAAGAAGATTGATTGGGTATGAGATAATTGGATAAAGGTGTGGTTGAATTAGATTGGATAAGATTGACTAATGAAATGATTGATAAGATCAAATGATAGATCAGAGAGGGTTAGGAGAGGGATTCTAAATCCCATTTAGAGATTAACCTAGGTAACTTAGGATGTTGATTGATCAGATTAAATGATGAATAGATGATTGTGGCATAGAATCCACCTTGAGATTGAAGATGGATTGATTAGGCTGATGCTGATAACTAACTTAGAATGGATGACGATCCTAAGCAACTATGGATGGTGATGATCAAATTCAAACTCCTAGGTCAATTTGGATAACTTCTTCAAACAAAATTCATAGGATTTGGATGGGGGACACAATGATGGATACATAACCTAGAGATGTTTAAGGATAATGTATTAATATGATTCAGATGATGAATGAATGAGCTCAGCATAATGCAAATGGATTCAGATGCAGACCGTGAGTGAATGGTGTATTGGAACGGGGTATCAAAATGAGAAAATGAACACTTGTAATGAAGAAATGGATGCTCAAAATGAGGAGACTAATGCTAGAAAGGGGAGACAACTACTCAAGATGAGAAGATGGATGGTTGGAATGAGGAAACGACCCCTTGGAATAGGCAAAGGGATGCTAGAAATAGGCAAATGAATGCTCAAAATGAGAGGATGAAGACTTGGACTGAGGGCATGAATTCTCAGAGCAGGGGATGGATGTTTGGAATGATGGAAAAAATGCTCAAAACAACCAAATGAATGTTTGAAATGAGGGAATGGCTAGTCAAAACAAGTGAACAGATGCTTGAAATAGGTAAACGGGTGCTTGGATCATGGAGATGATTGTTCAAATCAAAGGGATGAATAATCAGAATGAGGAGACAAAGATGTGAAACAAGGAGGTGGATGATTGAACTGAGGAGATGGGCCTTCAGAACGAGTAAACGGGTGATAGAATTGGGAAAACAGGTGCCTTGAGAGGATGAAGGTTTGGATTAAGGATATGAATGCTTGCGATGGGGAATGGATATTTGTAATGGAGAGATGAATGCTTGAAATGGGTAAATAGGCACTCAGAATGAGCAAATGGGTGCTTGAAACAAGCAAAAGGGTGCCTAAAATAACAAAATTGACGATGAAAAAGGTCGTTTGGAGGGCAGTTTCACCATAGTTATAGCAGGTCTGCCCTTTTAGAGGGAAATTTTTCCCCTTTAGAGGCAAATTATGCCCCTCTCAAGGGTAGGTCCACCGAAGGATAAGGGCAAGTTTTCCTTTTGGTGAAATTCGAGCAGAAAATGAGTGATTTGATTAAGTATACAGGTGCTCTGAGAGGATGAAGGTTTGGATCAAAGAGATGAATACTTGGGATGGGGAATAGATATTTTGAATGGAGATATAAATGCTCAAAATTGATAAATGAGCACTCGAAATGAGCAAACAGGTGATTGAAACAGGCAAACGGGTGCCTAAAATGACAAAACAGAAGATGAAAAAGGTCATTTAGAGGGCAGGTCTGCCCTAGTTAGGGAATCTCTACCCCTTTTGAGGGAAATTTCACTGCTTTAGTAGGAAATTATGCCCCTCTTAAGGGCAGGTCTGCCCAAGGATAAGGGCAAGTTTTCCTTTCGATGAAAAATAGGCAAAAAATAGGTGATTGGATTAAGTAAACAGGTGCTTTAAGAGGATGATGGTTTGGATCAAGGAGATGAATGTTTGGGATGGAGAATGTATATTTGGAATGGAGAGACAAATTCTTAGAATGGGTAAATGAGCACTCAGAACGAGCAAATGGGTGCTTGAAATGGGCAAATGAGTGCCTAAAACGACCAAATAGACAATGAAAATGGTCATTTGGAGGGTAGGTCTGCCCTAGTTAGGGAAGGTCTTCCCCTTTAGAGGGAAAGTATGCCCCTCTCAAGGGCAGGTCTTCCCAACAATAAGGGAAAATTTTCCTTTTGGTGAAAAATGAGCAAAAAATAGGTGATTGGATTAAGTAAACATGTGCTCTGAGAGGATGAAGGTTTGGATCAAGGATATGAATGCTTGGGATGGGGAATGGATATTTGGAATGGAGAAACAAATTCTTGAAATGGGTAAACGGGCACTCAAAATGAGCAAACGGGTGTTTGAAATGGTTAAACAAGTGCCTAGAATGACAAAACGGATGATGAAAAAGGTTGTTTAGAGGGAAGGTCCACCCCAATTAGGGTAGGTCCACCCCTTTAGATGGAAATTATGCCCCTCTCAAGGGTAAGTCTGCCCAAGGATAAGGGAAAGTTCTCCTTTTGGTGAAAATGGGCAAAAAATGGGCGATTGGATTAAGTAAACAAATACTCTAAACGAGGGGGTGATTGCTCTGACTGAGGGGATGGTCACTCGATATGATGAAAGGATGTTCAAAATTGGGGGGGCCGATTGCTCAGAATGTGAAAAGAAGTACTCAGGACAGATCAGCAGGGTGAAATTGGTTGTTTTGGGGGTAAGTTCATGCCTTTGCAGGGCAAGGTTGCCCTTCTGCAGCAAACCTGTGGGAAAGTTCGCCCTTCTACAAGAGATTTGTGGGAAATTTCACCCTTCTATAGGAAATTTGTGGGAAATTTCTCCCTTCTACAGAAAATCTGTGGGAAATTTTGCCCCTCTATAGAAAACCTATGGGCAAGTTCACCCCTCTACAGAAAACTTGTGGGCAAGTTCGCCCCTCTACAGAAAATAGTGACTTGACTTGGATGGAAACGAATATGGAAAGGACTTAAAATATAACAAATAGCAAGCAAAAAGGCTTCCTTGTCAAAAGTTTTACTGTTTCTCACATGAAGACACTTGAAACAAACACAATCCTATGATTAGTGTTAAGGGTATGGCCAACAAAGTTCTTAATCTAGGATGCACAAGGTTTTAGGGAGTCCTCAATATACTCTTGGTACATGACGCACAACTGTGAACACTAGTTTGTCACAAGCGTGAGTTGGGAACCCTGGCAAGATACTAAAAAGGCTTAGACCAACTCTTCACATCTAGCTAGGTATCACCCTAGCTTCAACGCTCTACCAGACACAACGTGACTAGATTGGGGTACAGCTTTAGCTCTCCCCCTTTCTATACCCCACTGGTACACGTGGGTTGGATTGTCCCTTGGGGTGATGAAATCCCCAAGCAAGTCCCGCTAAAAAGAAAGCACTAATCACTTTCAAGTACTCCCCAGGCTCACACGAAGTGCAAGGGGAAAGCATGAAAAACTAATGCCTCCTTGGGTAATAAAAAATAGATTTATAGACACAACAAACAACAAATTTTTCTTCCCCCTAGTTAAACTATGTTCCTACATTAACAAAAACAAGGAAAGCTTTAAACAACTAAGAAAATAGATTGTCTTGCAAATAAATTTTAGTTGTTTTATCCTCTGTTCTTCATCAATCACAAAATAAACTGCATGAATGTTAGCAAAAAACACAAATACCCTTGCAAAGGACAATGTTAGGGGGTTAGAACTTGAAAATGATAAAAAAAATGAAGCTAAAACAGTCGTTTTACCTCCCAAAATGTTTTTTCTTTGGAAAAGTTTTGTTAGTGTAACTAATTAATTAATTAATTATTACACTAGCATAAGTTAACTTAGCTCATATTTCATTTAGTCCTAGGTTGCATTTTAATAGATTATTTAATAAATGGGATATTATTCCCTTCCTTGTTTATAGGGATAAGATTCCTTCTAGAAGATGAGTTGTCCTTCTAGAATTTATCTCAACATTTAATAATCATCTAGATAGGGTTCACATGTTCTCACATGTTGTTAGATAATGACACATGGCAACATCTCTTGCATCTTAATTTTTCCTTCTTGCCTATATAATCAAGCATTTTGTTCATTTGTAACATATCAAATCAATATCAATTAATCATATCAATAGAATCTCTATTGTGCATGCCTAGTTGCAACACTTTCTAGTTGGTTGATTATCTTTCCTAGCTTAAAGGTCCTCCATTGAAGACTGAAGCTTCAAGGACCACGTGCATCCATAATCTCAACATGGTATCAAAGCTTGTCTAGTGAAACGTCAATCCTTGATCAAGAAATTTGGTGTGCAAGATTCTTGCAGGCTTGAAGGTTTCCATTAAATGCTACTTTTTTACACTCGGGGACCAAGCTGATTTTTGAAGCAGATAGAGTCAAATCTGAGCTCGCCATTGTCTTCAGAAGGCCTCGAAACCCTAGGATCACCTGCCCATTCATCAAAGTTGGATACATCAACCCGGGAGCATCAGAGGCATTTGGCTTTACAAAATCAACTAGTACGATCCATAAAAATTTGCAGTAAAAAAATTCATCCTGTCAATTGTCCTCTGAGGCAAAAAAAAATTAGTCACAAGCCTTTTTCTATTTTTAGAAAAATTGGGGCATTTTCTATATATCATTGGCAAAAAAAAATATTTTTTGGCTTTTTTCTATAGTTGCAAAAAAATATATATATTTGGGTGATTGCCTTTTTTATTCATTAGTTGGCATTTTATTAAAAATTGTGGGGTTTATTTGCAGTCGACATATAATATTATCACGATTGGCATAAATATTTTTGGGATTTTATTTGTTAAATCTCCATATTGTGGTCGGCATTTATTCTGCAGATAAATTTGAATTATCAACATTATTTTTTGAATTGCTTTTTAAAGCAATATTCAAAAAATATATATCTTTGTCATTTTTCGTTTCAAATAATTTATGTAGACTTTGGGGGGGTACTGTGTGCCCGTCACATCCATCACAATCCATGCACCACTTGTACTCCTCCATTGACCACCAAATATGGGACCATCACCGGTTGTTGTTTGTCACCGACATCATGACCTCCAACCACCAATGTCGGCTATGGTACCAGCACACATCACCGCTAACAACCTTCCCGCTAGTGCCCAGTACAAGCTCTCACCGATGGTCTCATCGCAGACCAAGGGTTCCACTATAAAAAGAGGAGCAACCGCTCTGCCCACTGCTCTGCCCCGACGCTACTTAGAGCGGTGCCTTGTTTTTTTTCCTTATTACTCATGCCGGTCATATGAACGACCAGGTGTTAGCGCCCGGGGGCCTGATTTTTTCCCCTCATTAGCCTACAAATTGCCTAAAATAGGTATTTTTTCATTTTTTCATAACTTTCACCCAGAGTATCAAAATTTGACAAATGAGATACCATCGGAAAGAGAATTTGTCTAATTTCTAGTGGTGACATCAGCTCTATGAAATTTTTCTTGTAGAAAATTCTACATCCAACTGAAGACAAAACCCTAATTTGGACATAAAGGCTCGTAACTTTGCAACTGTTCATTGGATTTCGGTGATTCCAACGGCATCAGGAAGGTTTTTCAAAGCTTTTTTATTTAGTTCATTTTTTTTTACTAGTTTCAGCTTCAGGTACTCTTGCATTGATTTTTTTCAGTTTGGTGCATTTGTTCAATAACCTAGACATCTTGAAGCTTGGGAAAATATTTTTTGATCTAGGTAGCATCACTTTAGTTATATATCTATTTGGAAGTCTTTATTTTCTGTTGAAGGTCAATGTCTTTATTTTTTGTGGAGAAATTTCATTATGGGGCTTGCATATACTCCTTCTTTGGTTATGTTTCATAAGGGTAGCTATAAGCAATGGCGAGATGGGATCAACCACCATCTCCAATCACTTGATTTATTGCCTCATCTATATGGTATAGTTCCTCATCCAAGTGAATATATTCATGAACTTGCTTGGAGTTGCAGAAGATACACTATTTTAGAGATAATTTCTATGCAAGTTGATTGTGATGTTTTGATTTTTATTGATCATTGTGAATTTCCTCATATCCTTTGGGCTAAGCTTTGGGAGATCTATGGAGGATCAGACACTCCACCCTTCCCCAATGGTCATGATTCAAAATGTCATTCTTCAGATGATATTGTTGTGCAGGAGGTTGATTGCCTTGATCTTTCCAAAGAGGTTGACAAGGTTCCTTTAGGTGCTTCTTCTCCATCAGAGACTATTGGTATCCCTTCACATTCAGTGATTCCTTGTCTAGAATCATTGATTGAGGATTCCACCATCATCATTCATCAGGACACCTTCATTTTTCCATACTTGACATCACGGGATGGCTTTGTTTCAGGTATCACTATCTTGGCTACCTCTACAGGTTTGGAGGACATTCTTGAGGGGATATCACTCCTCTATTCAGATACTTGATGCATGAGACTTCTTCCCTGTCATTCCATTCAGGATTTTAGGTTTCTTCAGCATCTACCATTGAATTTGCTTCAAACTTCTTTTAGTGGTTTTGAGGACACTTCATTCAGGGGGGGCTATCAAGTCTCCATCATATCCATCACACCGTCTTTGGATATTGTTTAGCATCATTTTCTGCATCATCCTAGTTTGTCACCCTCTTCATTGATTGTGGCATCTTCATCATCAGGCATGGAGACATTTGAGCAGAGTTCAGAGACATCATAATCACCCACTTTCATCCTTCCTGCCTTCAATTCCTATTTGGAATGGGAAGCATCTTTGCACTTGCAATTGGTTTTGTTTCTTTCGAAAGGGAGACAAGTTGTTTTTCAACATTGGATCATGTTCTGTCTTCAAACACTTACCATTTTTGTAGGTGATGTCATCTTCTAGGGGGCTATATAGTCTCTCTCTTTCCTCCCTATGGGGGAGCTATCTATTGTATTGTATCCATGTGACAGATGGTGTACTTGGGGGTATTTGGGAGTCCTCCATCCTTCCCATCCTATCTCACTTTTTTGCTTTTTCATCTCCTTTTTGGAGAGGGGTTTTGTTCCCACTGGGTTTTCTCTTTTTCTCTAATTGTGGGAGATTTTATGCATCTTCATGTACATGGGTACCTAATATGGCCTCGTAGCCGGGACCCATCATCTTCTTGCATAATCATTGCATTTTCCTACCTAAGTTGAACTTATGAGGGGTGTTAGTGTAATTAATTAATTAATTATTACACTAGCTTAAGTTAACTTAGCTCATATTTCATTTAGTCCTAGGTTTCATTTTAATAAATAATTTAATAAATGGGATATTATTCCCTTCCTTGTTTGTAGGGATAAGATTCTTCTAGAAGATGAGTTGTCCTTCTAGAACTTATCTCAACATTTAATAATCATCTAGATAGGATTCACATGTTGTTAGATAATGACACATGGAAACATCTCTTTCATCTTAAGTTTTCCTTCTTGCCTATATAATCAAGCATTTTGTTCATTTGTAACATATCAAATCAATATCAATTAATCACATCAATAGAATCTTTATTATGCATGCCTAGTTGCAACACTTTCTAGGTGGTTGATTATCTTTCCTAGCTTAAAGGTCCTCCATTAAAGACTGCAACTTCAAGGACCCTGTGCATCCATAATCTTAACAAGTTCACCCCTCTGCAAGAAATCTGTGGGAAATTTTGCCCTTCTATAGGAAATCTATGGGAAAGTCCGCCCCTCTACAGTAAATAGTTAGCAAACAGGTTTATAAAACACAATGTTGTGGGCAAGTCTGCCCCTCTACAACAAATAGTTAGCAAACAGGTTTATAAAACATAGTGTTGTGAGCAAGTTCGCCCCTCTGCGGCAAACAATTAGTAGACAGGTTTATAAAACACAGTGTTGTGGGAAAGTCTTCCCCTCTATAGCAAACAGTTAGCAAACAAGTTTATAAAACATAGTGTTGTAGGCAATTCCACCCCTCTACAGCAAACAATGAGAAAACAAAGTTACAAAAAACTCAATTCCTTAGGCAAGGACACCCTTTTGCAACAAATAGTTAGCCAATAAAGTTCAAAAAACTAATTTTTTGGGCAAGGTCGCCCTTCTGCAACAAACAGTTAGCAAACAAAGTTCAGAAACTCAGTTCCTTGGGCAAGGTTTCCCTTCTGCAGCAAACAATTAGCCAACAAAGTTACAAAAAACTAGTTCCTTGGGAAAGGTCACCCTTCTGCAACAAACAGTGATCAAACAAAGCTATAGAAAACTAGTTCCTTGGGCGAGGTCGCCCTTCTGTAGTAGTTCTTTGGGCAAGGTCACCCTTTTGCAGAAGTTCTTTGGGAAAGTCCACCCCTCTACAACAGTTCTTTGGGAAAGTCCACGCTTTCAGTAGATTCGTGTTTTAAATTGGTTTAATTGCTTTTGAATCTTTGATATAATGTATTATTAAGAAGTGTTCTTAGTTTACTTATTCCACACTTACAGGGACAATTCTGTAAGAACTTCTTGTACTTAATCAAGCTACAACTAGAGGTTTTCTTCCTGGTTCTTTCCTATTGATATGCTCGTTTCAACCAGGTTTTGTAATATCTCCTATTTATATATAATAAATTATAGTGGCTTGCCACTTTTGCCAAAAAAAATGTAAAAAAGGTCATGTGAGGATCATTTCCAATGTAACTGAGTATTTGATCTAGAAAAGTGGAAACAAGGTATTTGGTTGTGCATGATGTTCAACTTGATTGGATAAGAGTTTTCTTATGCAAGAGCTAGGTGGCTTTAAACAACACAATTACAATTCAAGATTATTCAAACTCCAATTTGATCCTCAAACCCAAACTTGGGTGCAACTTCACTAAAACAGTTACTCTTCCTAGTTGGTCTGTAGACCTCTTTTTCTCACATTTCACAATAAGGAATAGCTCAAACAACCAACCCTTGACACTTTCAAAAATTCAGTAGGTTCCTTTGAAACAAAAGTTTCAAACTAGCACTCTTTTATTGTCCAAGAACCTAAAATAGACCCATTTTACAAAGAGTCTCATATTTAAACACTTCCCAAACCTAAAATTTTGATGGAGCAGCATTAAATAGCTTACCAAACTACCAAAACCATAATTTTTTTGGTGAGATACGTTTTCTAAAGCTCTATTTCAACAAACCCTCATTTTTAGCAACTTTCTTGAGGTTTTAAAGGAAATAAATGTTTCCAACCTTTCCACACCCTATAAACTCATCAAACACATTTATTAGGACCTACAAAACCTTGATCCAACCTTAAATCTTGCTGCCCCCACGTTTCATTGACATTAGCATGTTGTAACCACCATTTTTCACCTAATTTCACTCATTTTTACCATGCATGCCAACTCACCAACTCAACTACAAACCTTTCCAACTCTTTAAACCCACATAGTCACCTTATATAGTCCTAATAATATCTACCATGGCCATAACATTGAGTTATAGATCGTACAATAGATGGTATGGCCTTTTAGCACTTTGGACTCTTAAGGGAAATCGTCAGTCCAATGTAGCATAAAGTGATTCGGCGTATTTAGGTGAAAAAGAGGACCATTCATAACTTAAATGTACCCATCCAGATGTGTCAGAATAGTATGTTTGGTCATACAAGTTGCAAAATGAAAGTTGCACCACTTCACAACTTTATACTGCTTGCATTTAACAAATGTTCCCTCAACTAAAAACTCGTCACCACGGAAAAATGCCTCTAAGATAGAAAAAACTAAGAGAGTTTATTGCAGAGGGTCCCAACATGATCACATAGCCTTTGATGAAGAGTATGTAAGCATCACAGTTTCTAAGAAATATCCCTTCAAAGATTGCTACCTTTTAGCACTTTGAACTCTTAAGGGAAATCGGCGGTCCAATGTAGCTTAGAATGTCAGTCCAATGTAGCTCAGAGTGGTTCGAAATATTTGGGTGCAAAAGAGGACCATCTCTAGCATAAATGTACCCATCCAGACGTGTTTAAATAGTTTTTTTTGTCGTACAAGTTGTAGAATGAAAGTTGCACCACTTTGCAACTTTACACTGCTTGCATATGACAACTTTTCCCTCAACTAAAAACTCATCACCATGAGAAAACACCTTCGAGATAGAAAAAATTGAGAGAGGTTATTATATATGATCCCAACATGATCCCATAGCCTCAGATGAATAGTTTGTAAGCATCGTGGTTTCTAAGAAATATCCATTCAAAGATTGTTGTCTTTTAGCACTTTGGACTCTTAAGGGAAATTGTCGGTCTAATGGAGTTCAAAGTGATTCAGCATATTTGGGTGCAAAAGAGGACCATCCCTAGCATAAACATACCCATTTGGACATGTTGGAAAATTTTGTTTGGTTGTACAAGTTGCAGAATGAAAGTTGCACCACTTTACAACTTTACATTGCTTGCATTTGACAACTTTTCCCTCAACTGAAAACTTGTCACCACAGGAAAATGCCTCCGAGATAGAAAAAACTGAGAGAGGTTATTGTAGAGGGTCCCAACACAATCCCATAGCCTTGGATGGAGAGTCTATAAGTGTCATGATTTTTTAGAAATAGCTCTTCAAATATTGTTGTCTTTTAGCACTTTGGACTCTTAAAGGAAATTGTCAATCCAATGTAGCTCGAAGTGATTTGGTGTATTTGAGTGAAAAAGAGGACCATTCCTATCGTAAAAATATCCATCTAGATGTGTTGGAATAGTTTTTTTGGTCGTACGAGTTATAGAATGAAAGTTACACTACTTTGTAGCTTTACACTGCTTGCATTTGATAACTTTTCCCTCAACTAAAAACTCGTCACCACAAGAAACCACCTCTGAGATAGAAAAAATTGAGAGAGGTTATTGTATATGGTCCCAACACAATCCTATAGCCTCAGATGGAGAGTCTATAAGTGTTACAGTTTCTGAGAGATAGCCCTTCAAAAATTGTTGTCTTTTAGCACTTTAGACTCTTAAGGGAAATCATCAGTCCAATGTAGCTTGAAGCGATTCGGTGTATTTGGGTGCAATCGAGGACCATCCCTAGCATAAAATTACTCATTCGAATGTGTTGGAATAGTCTGTTCAGTCGTACAAGTTGCAGTATGAAAGTTGCACAACTTTGCAACTTTACACTGCTTGCATTTGACTTCTCCCTCAACTAAAATATCATCACCACAGGAAAATGCCTCCGAGATAGCATAAAATGAGAGAGGTTATTGTAGAGGGGCCCAACACAATCTCCTATCCTCAGACAAAAATTTTGTAGGCATTACGGTTTCCAACTAATAGTTCATCAAAGATTGCTACCATTTTTCACTTTGGGACTCTTAAGGGATTTCCCTAGTTGAACGTAGCTTGGACTGTTTCGACCTGTTTGGGGGTGAAAGGGGACCATACCTAACCTAAACGTACCCATTCAAATTTGTTAGAATAGTCGGTTTGGTCATACAAGTTGCAGAACAAGATTTATTTATGCCCTTACAAGTTGTTTTCAGCCTCCAACCGAACTCCAATGTTGATTTTCATGTGAAAAAAAGCCATGAGACCATAGCTTGTTGCTTACTAGTATGCTTTGATTATTTTTTTCCAAGCAACCATAGCTTGTTTGAAATCACTTGTTTTAGGATTTTAGCAATACCAGTAAGGAAATGAACTATTTGAACAAACGCTTTGGCAAACATGTACGAAAATGTGGTAGCATAGACAAACTTTTGAAAAAAATGTCTGAAAGAAATGAGGTGTCTCGTGGTGATGGAATGCCATGAGAATCAAAATTGTTTTTCATTGTCATGGCATTCTATCACCATGAGACCTCATTTCTTTGAGGCATTTTTTCAAAAGTTCATTTCCTTGTCTATCTTATTGCTTACTATTATGCTTTGACAGAGTTTTTCCAAGCATCCATAGCTTGTTTGAAAGCACTTGTTTTAGGCTTTTAGCCATAGCAACAAGCCAGTGAACTGTTTGATAAAAATATTTTTAGACATGTATGAAAATGTGGTAGCATAGACAAGACAGTGAACTGTTTGAAAAAATGCCTCAAAGAAATGTGGTCTCATGGTGATAGTATGACGTGACATACACATTGAGACCGCATTTCTTTGAGGCATTTTTTTGAATAGTTCACTGCCTTGTCTATTTTATTGCTTATTATTATGATTTGATAGGTATTTTTTGATGCAAGGACAAGGGTGGAAAAGGTCACAACAACTCAAACTAACACAATTTCAAACTTTGATGAAGGCTCCAAACCCAACAAAGGGGTTTTCTACCATTTCAACTATTCACCAACTAGGGCACCTATACCTAGTTTTCATTCAATTCCATTGTAGATGATGGACTAAAGACAAGACCAAAAACAATTTGAGCACTCTTTAACACATTTTTCAACATATCAAAAAGGTTCATGATGTTACTTTGGAACAAATTGGTCTAATTAGACATGTAGTGTTGTAATTAGGCCTAAATAGGCCACTTTTACAGAAGAGGTGTGCTCAAATTAACTCATAGACTCCAAATAACTTCATCAACAGACTCATTCAATGGAAAAACATAGGAATCCATCACTTATTTGACAAAATCTTTTGAAAAGTTGTTGATCCATGATATTCTCTTGATTTCCTAGGTTAACACATGAGAAAATCAAGCTAGGGATCAATCAAAAAACCATGAAACGTACTTGCTCAGCCCTGAAACTAATAAAATATGATAAATCACCCCACAAAGCATCATTCCACTAGTTTTCACAAAATTCCAATGGTGGAAGGATGAGATTTTACATTTTTACTAATCTCAACCCTTGAAAATGAGGGTTTCAAACCACCCAACAAAAAAATACTTAGAACTAATTCATTTTTTTATGAAATCAAGCCAAATAAGAATCAAATGAAAGCTAAGACATAGATCTAACTAATCCCAATGATTTTTTGGGGTAAATCTTCCGTACAGAACCATACTAAGCTTGACAAGTCTTGAAAACACATAAATTTTCTAGAAAAACAAAGCAAACTTCTATTATTCACTTCAAAATCATTCAATCTTCATGCCTCAAATCAATCAGAGGATTTTCAACATATTTCCCACCATATTACATCAGTTACAAGAAATAATTTGAGTGGAAGAGAATTAATCCTCCTCTAACTTGCAAAGTTGACAAGCTATACAAAGCAACTTCAATACTATTTTTAGCATCTTTTTAAAAAACTGACCCCATAAGGCCTCTATTACAATATTTTTGGTCTAATAGACCTTATTAACAACACAATAAAATTAAAACTCAAAATTTGACTCACTAATGGTGCAGAAGCACCTGCTTATTTCAATGAATTTTCTCTAGTTGCTACATGAAGAGTTGGGTCCTAGTGATGGAGTCTAAGTTGTTTAGGTTTTTTGTGTCTAAATAAGCTTAGTGAAGGCCATTTTTTATGTAATTGGCAACTTTGGGATCTTTTGAAACCATATTGTAAAAGTTGTAAATCTTGTTGGAAAAGTTGTCAAGTTTGATAAAAAGTTGTCAAGATAGGTTGAATGTCATTTTTTTCAATGTGTGGTTATGTTTATGGATTCAATAAGGTCTAAGTAGACCATCTCTAATTTTTTAGGAGTCTAGGAGGGTCAAATTTCAAAATAATGCAAAATGAGCAAAAATGTTGTCAATAAAATATGTAAAAAGTGTAATTTTGTACTACAACGGTCATAAGGAGTTTGAAAATTGGTTGAAGTCGGTTGCGGGATGGTAGTTGGTGTATTTCATATTTAAAAATTCCTCTCATGTTTTAGTTTGAGGTTGGAGAAATCAATTTTGAAAGAGAATCAATAAAATCTTGTTATCTCCATGCAAATTTCTATGTTTTTCCAAAATTATTGAAGTTTCTTTGTACTGTATGGTTATGTATAGTATGGTTGTGCTTTCTTTTTATGGAAACTGGTGGGAAACAAAGTTAACTTCTTCACAAACTTGGTTTGAAGTAATTTCATTCATTTTTGTGCATTTAAGAGGCATTCTACTAGAGGTCAATCTGTGAGCCCTGTTCCAAGGGTTTGAGTGAATTTAAAATGGATTTTTAAGCCTTCCACCCACTGTACGATGTTATAAATTAGTGGATAGGCTTAGTTAGGATAGATAAACATTTTTTCATTGTTTCTTGTGTAGGGGAGGTTAGGATTATGATTTTTGGTGATGCCCTAGATAGCATTTAGGGTGTTTTTGCATGGAAAAGTGAGGTTAGAGAGGGTAAAAGTGTGAATTGTTTGAGGGTAGTCACTTTTATTATTCTTTTAATCTTGTTTAGGGTTATTCAAGGGTGTTGGAGTTGGTGGTAAATTCTAGGGAAGTCTGTAATTAGGTTTTTCAATAAACCCTTGCCAAATTTGAGCAATTTGAGGTTTTGTGGAATAGGGTCTTAGAGGGTGAGTTCTCGAGGATAAATGGGAAAATTTGAGGTTTTCATCTATTGAATGTTTCCCCAACAATTTTTAGGGTCTATGAAGTGTTCCAAGGGTGGTTTCTTTGGAAATTTGGCCTATTTGGCTAGGTTGAGTAGCATAGTTTGCATGATTTGTGAAAGTTGTTCCAAAGGATTCCTATGTGAGTTGGAAGTATGTTGAAGGGGAATAAAATAAGTGTCTAGAATGATGATTAGTTGCAAGAGTTGTTAAAGAGATCTGAGATTTAAGTTGAGAAAATTGGAGTTGCTGACCTACAAGCTTGTCTAGGTGAAAGATTGGAAAATAAGTCCAGATTGAGTTTGTAAAAAAAAAGGTAGTTAGGAATCCCTTGTATTGTGAAAGTGAGTGGTTTTCCATCCTTGGTTGCATCAACTAACCATCAACTAGTCCTCTATTTCCAAGGTGCTCCTGCACCATTTTCTAAGCATCCATATAGCTTGTTTGAAAGCACCTATTTTAGGCTTTTAGCCATAGCAACAAGGAAGTGAACTATTTGATAAAATGCTTTGGTAGACATATGAAAAATGTGGTAACATATACAAGGCAGTGAACTGTTTGAAAAAATTCCTCAAAAAAATGTGGTCTCATGGTGATGGAATGCCATGACAATCTATAGCAATTTTCTTGTCATGGCATTCCATCACCATGAGACCACATTTCTTTGAGGCATTTTTTTTTAAAAGTTCATTTCCTTGTCTATGATATTGCTTATTATTATGCTTTGATAGATTCTTTCCAAGTATCCATAGCTTGTTCAAAAGCACTTGTTTTAGGCTTTTAGCCATAGCAGCAAGGCAATGAAATGTTTGATAGAATGCTTTGATAGACATGTATGAAAAATGCGATAGCATAGATAAGGCAATGAACCATTTGAAAAAATGCCTCAATGAAATGAGGTCTCATGGTGATGGAATGCCATGATAATCAACAAGGTTGTCAACTATTTGAAAAAATGCCTCAAAGAAATGAGGTCTCATGGTGATGGAATGCCATTTGAATCAAAATTGTTTTTGATTGTCATGGCATTCCATCACCATGAGACCTCATTTCTTTGAGGCATTTTTTCAAATAGTTCATTGCCCTGTCTATGCTATTGCTTACTATTATGAGTTGATAGGATTTTTCCAAGCATCCAGCTTGTTTGAAAGCACTTGTTCTAGGCTTTTAGCCATAGCAACAAGCCAGTGAACTGCTTGATAAAAAGCTTTGGTAGACATGTATGAAAAATTTGGTAGCATAGACAAGGCAATGAGCTATTTGAAAAAATGCCTCAAATAAATGTGGTCTCATAGAATTCCATGACAAGAAAATGCAATTAACAACTGCTCCTAGTTATTAGTTATGCAATGTGAAGTAATTGCATAACTACTTAGGTTGACTTTGTAAAAACTATATTGTAATTGAATTTTTTTCATCTATCAGCATCTAGTTGTTAGTTATGCAATGTGAAGTAATGCTTTGAGTTTGAAATATGTGCAATGCAATGTAATCAGTGATATGAATATAAACTACATAATATAACCAATATTTTTTATGCTATTGTATGTTGATATTTAACTATTGCTCAAGATTAAATTTTCAAAGAGTTTAATCATACACATGAGGAAAAAATTATTTTGATTGTCGACGTCTATATATCAAATTATCTAATAATCAAGTGTATGTCCATATACAAAAATGGCATCAACACCAACTCAAACATTTTTTTACAAAATGTGGCATATGCCATCTCGATATCTATTCAAAATTTACATGCCAAAATTTCTATCTCATCCTAAACTACTGGTGGATCATCAAAATGGAGCCTCTTTGAAGCACTCTTTGGCTCTGAAACAATTGAGATTAGTTATACTATATAATTCAAAATAAAATAATTAACATCAAAATCAATATACATTGAATTATAATTGAACTCTAAAATTGAAATCTTTATTACCTCAAATATACATCTCTTCAAAGGGTCGGGAGTCCTAAAATATTCCCCTCTCAAAGAACCAATCAAACCAACTTTTGAAATTTCAATCTACATATGTGAACAAAAACATAAAATTGATACAAGTTAGCATACAATTGTTAGTAATAGGAACATATTTACCAAACACAAAATAAAATAAACACATACCTCTTTAGGCATCTCTTTTTCTTTATCTCCTTTAGGTGTTTTGACACCTCCTCCTTGAAGTGTTTCAATGCCTACTCCTTGAGGTGTTCCAATACCTACTCTTTCAGGCATTGTGACACTTGTCAACAAGAATGTATAGCTCATAAACGCATGTACATAAAAATGACAAGTACATATGAAACTACCAATCTATGTCGGTGTATGTATAATCAATATAAGATCTTAAAAATCTTACTTCAATCAAATTTGATTTCAATTACCTTTCCCTTATCTAACATTGTGCCTACATAGTCTAGAAAGCATTGCACCTCACTTACACTAGGTGTTTCCTACAAGAGGAAAATAAGATAAACATATAAGTTAATATATAATTTCAATAATGACAATTCAAATAACAAGCAAGTATATAATAAAAAATGTAAATGAGTGAGTGCGAAAATATATGTTGTGTGCATGTTGAGGCCAAATGAAATGGCCCTAAGGGTGCTATTAGTCACCTGTGTAAGCTCCTCCTTAGACATCAACTATTAAATAGACCATGTAAATAAATATTAGTACTTGATGTTATCTCTAATTAATATTCATTTAAAAGCAATTGCAAGTTATGAATTTACAACTTAAATCTTACCTATGTAACTATTCCAACGTCCCCCTCTCTAGCAGGAGAGGACTATGTAGGGTGCACTCCACTCCCCTATGTCTGATCTCCTATAATGTCCACATCATGGAGGTCATAATCAAAAGTGTCCAAGGGATGCTCAGCGGGTTGTACAAAAGGACCCAAGAATATCTGGTGGCACATAGTGCAAGTATGTGGCACACAAATATGTGGACCTGAGGAGGATTATGCAGTAGCACTCAATCCATCACCAACATCACCAGCATGTGGCTAAGCTACTATAGCAGTATGGGAAATTAAAAGATCACTCAAAGAGTGAATAGCTTGAATAGTCTATGTGGCTGCATCTTGGATGATATCTGGATGATGTATTGGAGATTGTTGAGGAAGGGGAACATATGGGCCCTGGACTACTCTAACTACCCCTAGTCTATCCTAGGGCATACCTCCACTAATGTCCTGGAAGGGTTTAATGTTAAAGTAATTGACATGATGCCCTAACACAAACTCAACGTATAATTTTTTAATAAATTAAAATGGTATATCACTATTGTTGTTGGGTGGTTTATCAAAAACCATCCACCAACGATCCCAAAATTTATCTACAATGTTCTTATTTGTGCACCATTTTATAGAAAGTTTTGGTTTATTAACATTAACTAGCAGACCGGTGCAGGGGTTAACAAATAAAGAGGCTATTTGGGCTCTTGTTATTTGGAGACCTTTCACATCTTCATAAGACAATCCACTAGACTAATATTCCCTCATGGTTTCTCGCCATGAAACAATGGCATTATGTTGGGTGGAGAGGGTTTTTATATTTTTAATTATTTCCTTCAATGTGTTTCTTATCTGGGATAATCAAGGGATTGTCTTATAAATATCACAAATGCCCCTTAATTGCTCCAATTTTTCACCAATTAAATCTTCAATTGATGGTCGCAGAGGTGGTGGAGAGTTTGGAATTTGTATATTTTCATTCTTAGCCATAATACCTGATTAAAGTTAAAAACTAATTAATCTAATTGAAAATACAAAATATAAATGAAATTACTATAAAAAAAACCCTAGTTTTTAATAAAAATCCATAAAAACCCCAAAAAAACCCTAGTTTTTAATAAAAATCCATAACGGGCGAGGGGCATAGCTCGGTTGGCTAAGTAATTCCGTTGCAGCTCTGCTGGTCATGAGTTCTAGTCTCCCCCGTCCCCGTGGTACCAGAGGGCGTGTCGCGCCAGCGCTTCCGGTCAAGTTAAAAAGTTTACCAGGTGCACTGCAGTTTATAGGGGGTCGTGCTACCCGATTCCTGCAGTCTAAACAAAATAAAAAATAAAAAATAAAAATCCATAACAAACTCTAGTTTTAATAAAAATCCATAAACAACACTAGTTTTTAATAAAAATACATAAGAAACACTAGTTTTTAATAAAAAATTCATTAAAAACTCTAGATTTTAATAAAAATCCATAAAAACTAGTTAAAATTATACAAAACTAATAGAAAAATCAATTAAAACAAAAATAAAACCAAAAACTTACCTTGCAAATCAGATATCAACTCGAATTGGATATCGAATCACCCTAGGTCATGCTCATTGTGTTTTTAGTTGTTTAAAATGATTGCAAATTATTTTAAATGGCCACTTATACCTATTTATACCTGACCCAAATCAGATATCCGATTTGAGATTATTTGCTTTGGGCATTGCTTTGGAGCAATGTACTAACATCCAACCCAAAAAAAAAAATCAACTCGGAACTTTCGCACTTTTTGGTGGATGCAAAACACAACCTTTTTCACATTGCCACTTTTTGGCCCATCATGATCTTAAACATACCCCGGTTCCCATCATGATCTTACACATACCCTAGTTTCAATGTCATACTTTTCCACTTCCTTCTCATCTCTGTTTTGAATAATGTTTGTGCATGGAACTAAATAGTCTGTGGGGGGCTTTTCCCTCCCCCTCATGCTTCCCTAATACAAGTTATTATTATCTCTTCCTTGGGAAACCCTCATGGCCTCGTGTTTCATAATGTGGTTCTTGCAACTACTAACTTTACCTTGGATTTCCCTCATGATCCCATGACTCATTTTAAGGCTCTAAATCTCAATGCCTAGAAAAAGGTTCTTTTGGGTGAGGCTCAAGGTGAACATGTTAGTAGAGCCGCTAACCCTGTGTTCCTTGATTCTTGAAACACTGAAAAATAAGTTTACCAATTTGAAATGGGGAAAATGAGGGTGATGAACCTATCTTTTCTTTATTTCATTATGAAATAAGATCCCCACAAAGAATTGACTTACAACCCTTAGGTGAATCATCTCAATGGGGGGATCTATTGGTTTCCTTATGATTGAGGATGAGGGTACTAGCTTGAACAACACTTTTGGGAGAAAAACTAAAAATAGAAAATCAACTCAATCATGCCTAGCATTCAAACTTGCAACATTAATTTAAATCATAATACAAATAGAAACAACAAAGTTCTAGTAGATCTAAGAAGGTATGGATGTTGTGCACCTATCATAAAAATCTTGCTTAAGAATTTTGTCGTGGAATCATTCACCTATAGGTGAATGGGTCTTTGTAGGGATTTTTAAAATCACTTTTTGGGTCCTCTGCTCCTATATTTGCAATCCTGATTCCACTATCAGAGAGCAAAAAAAGAATTCAGGATCTAAGTTTCTATGGCTTGACAACAAGGGTGACAACAAATACAACTTTTCAAAGTTTCTCTTTTGAGATCTTCAACTTTTCAACTTATGAACCTACACATACACAAGAGGGAAAATTTGTTTGTTTTTGGTGGATGGGGATTTTCCTCGGTCAAACCTCATTTTGGTAATTAAACCTTGAATTGAAATAATGAAATATGAAAGGATTGATGAATGAACAATACAATTGTAGACACCTAAATTTGGACACTCGCATTTGTCCAAATATCCTCTTACTCGCATCAATTAAGTAATATTGTTATTATTTAATTAATGCCCCTAATTCTTCTAAATCTCTAAGGTGTTTAGTTAAATAATTAAATACCTTACCCTTTATCCCCCTTATCCTAAAATAATTAAATAAATAATACATTTATTTAATTCCTCGCATGTCACATCCTCCATCACTTTTTCTTAATCCTAATCCACCTCTTAATCTCATCATTAGGGATGTGCACATGTCTAATCCTTGATTAGGATGTGTCACATCCTCCAACTTTTGCAAGTTGGCTTCTAATCTTCATTAACCACTAACTATCTTCTAATCACTGATTAGCTAATCCAATTAGCATCTTGGTCAACTCTCTCATTCCGCAAGGAATTTTTAATTCTTTTTTGTCTTCCCCATGTGAATTTAAAATTCACTTTTTATTCCTCCAAGGATTCTCTTCTTCCCCATGTGATCATTGAAAGGTCACATCAGTCACATGAAGCCAAGAGCCTTCTATTATAAGAACCTTGTCTTATCCACAAGGTACGTTTCAGTCTCCTTCATAAGAACGTTGTCTTATCCACAAGCTGCTCCTCGTATGAATTTGAAATTCATATTTATTCTCCCAACCACCTTATCCATTCCAATCATGTGAATTTAAAATTCATATTTATTTCTTTGACTACTTTTCTCTTCCCCATAGAGATTTTTGAGGAATACTAAAATTCTTCATATGTCACTTTCTTCTCATATGGGAACAAGAAGTTCCTTTTTGAGTAAATCTTCTCCCCTCCCAAGGTACTTTCAAAGTACTTTTCCTTCTTCCGCATCATTTGTACCATTTTCATCTCACCATGTCCTTTGGACACTTCATCCTCCACATGGCAAGATGTGAGGGCTTGTGAGTCCTCAACTCACCATAGACCTTCATCTTGGTCATGGTGGTTTAATCCTAATTGTTGAATTCTCTAGAGAATTCAATTTCTTCTATAAATAGCCCACCCTCTCATTCATTCAGGGAAATTAGGCATTTTATCACACTTATATTCTCAAGCCATTCAAGCATTCATCAAGCTCAAGCACTTGCACATATTTTGCATTCAAGCACTAGTTCATATCCTCCATTGTTGCACATTTCCAAGCTTCCATCCCCTTCCTTTACATTCATCTCTTAGAACACCCACATCCTCCATTGCACCTTCACCTAATTGCATATCATTTTAAGTCATCTTGCCACCAAAGGAGCACACATCTAAGCTTTAATCAAGGGCCAACCAAGGAGATCAATACAGATAAAAGGTACACTCACTTTTGTTTTATCTTTCTTTTGTTTCTGTTTAACTTAGGCCAATCTTGAGGTGGTCTAGTGTTCTTTACTTTACATTTCTTAGTTAGTTTTGCATATTATGAGGTAATAACACTTGCACACATTTATGGCATGTCCGGTGGGACCCACAAACGAGCCTCTTTTTGCTTTCATGTTTGTTATTTTTTTATTTTTTGCAGGTTCATGTGACATATAGGGGCGACACTGCCCTAGGATAGGCAACCCCAACCTAAACAGAGGTGACCCCACCCAGACACAGACACCTTTCTAGGACAAAACACTTAGTTTCACTCTCTATTTTGGCAACAGAGGTGACAAGGCCCTGCAAAGGGATGACTAGGCCCTAAGAGGGGTGACCAAGCCCTGTAGAGGGGTGACCAGGCCCTAAATAGGGGAAATCTTTTCCAAACAAAGTTGTTTGACATAAAAACAGTGTTTTAAGTCATTTTCAAGGCCTATTTTCTATCATTTTGATTAATACTAAACCCCTAACTCATTCTTTTGGTGATTGTGGTGGTTTTCCTAACATTTGTGCAGTTATTTCATGCTTTGATGAAGAACAGAGGTTAAAACTACTAACACGTTTGTTGTAGGACAAAAGGACCAAGGCATTTAGTTAGTTGTTTTCTTTCACTTTCACACAAATTAGGCACATAGTCTAAGTAGGGGAGTCAATACATTGTGTGATTTATTTGTAAGTAAGCTATTGACGTATTCAATCCCCTTGCACCATTTGATGATCCTGGTTGAAGAGAAATCATAGCTTATTTAAGTCATTTGCATTACCCAAGGGGGCCTTACATCATTCAAGCTTTCCCTTTGCACTTTGTGTGAGCCTGGGGAGTAGCTGAAAATGGTTAACGTTCTCTTCGTAGTGGGACCTGCTTGAGGATTTCATCACCCCAAGAGATAATTCCAACCACACGTACCAACGGGGTATATAAAAGGGGGAGGCTAAAGTTGTACCCCAATCCAGCCACATCATGTCTGGTAGAGCATTGAAGCTAGGGTGATACCTAGATAGATGTGAAGAGTTGGTCTGAGCCTTCAATGTCTCATTGGGGTTCCTGACTCATGCTCGTGATGGGCTTGTGTTCACGGTTGTGACTCATGTACCGATTATATATCAAGGACTCTCTAGATTGCCTTGTTTAGCTTAGTTAGAGGACTGGGTTGGCCATACCCCTCATACTAATCATAGGATTATTCTGCTTGAACTGTCTTTTCTATAAAAACTAGTGAATATCTTACTAGTCAAGTTAGTCTTGCCTTTTTCTTGTTGTTTGCAGTGTTTTCTATCCTTTGCCATAGCTATTTTTCCTAAGTCAAGTTTAGTTCTTCCAACAGGGGTGACTACGCATTGAAACAGGGGCAACCCCGACCTCAAGAGGGGTGACCCCGCCGTCTATCTCAGTCATTTTCCAATCTATTTGAGTAAAAATTGTTCATATTTCACTCAGAGGGGTGACCAGGCCCTGTCCAAGGGCAACCACACCCTAGGAGGGGCGACCATGCCCTGAAAAGGGGTGACCATGCCCAAACAAGTGTTTTTTCATCTTAAACGGTCATTCTCACCTCCCATTCAATCATTCCACCAATTCTTTTGCTTGTTCTATGCATCTGTGAGTTTGTTCCCTCATTTTATGAACTTGATAGTCCATTTAGAGAATTCATTCACTATTCAAAGAACTTGTCTCATCATTCAGAGAACCCGTTGTGTCGTTTGGGGAACCTGTTTCATCATTTTTTCAATCGTTCTCTATCATTTTCCATTTTTCTCACTTGTTTCCTAGAATAGGTGGTCTTTCCCACTAGTTGGGTCACCTTGCTCTCAATAGGAGTGGCCCTGCCATCAAATAGGCATCCTTGACCCTAAAACGGGTGTTTTTCCTTGCTTTTTACCTATTTTGTCAGTCATTCTCATTCTTTTTTTATCGTTCTCACCTATTCCCTAGAATAGGCAGCCTTTTCTCCTAGATGGATGACCACACTCTCAATAGGGGCAGCCCTACCCTTAGATAGGCATCCCTAAAACTAAAATGGGCGTTTTTCCTTGCTTTTTTAGCCATTTTATCAGTTGTTCTCTATTTTTTTCAATTTTTCTCACCCATTCCCTAGAATAGGTGGTTTTTCCCCCTATTTGGGTGACACACCCTCAACAGGGGTGGCCCTACCCTTAGATAGGCATCCCTGACCCTAAATGAGTGTTTTTCTTTGCTTGTTTAGCCATTTTGTTAGTCGTTCATTGTCGTTTTTGATCATTCTCACCCGTTCCTTAGAATAGGTGGTCTTTCCCCCTATTTTAGCAACCACACCCTCAACAGGGGTAGCCTTTCCCTTAGATAGGTGTCCCTGACCCTAAAATGGGTGTTTTTCCTTATTTTTTAAGCCATTTTGATAATCGTTCTCTGTTGTTTTCAAACATTCTCGCTCATTCCCTAGAATAGGAAGCCTTACCCCCTAGTTTGGTGACCACACCCTCAACAGAGGTGGCCCTACCCTCAAATAGGCATCCCTAACCCTAGAATGGGCATTTTTGCTTGCTTTTTCAACCGTTTTGTTAGTCATTCTTTGTTGTTTTCCATCGTTCTTGCCTATTCTTTAGAATAGGTGACCATTCCCCTAAGTTGGGTGACCTCTCCCTCTAGTTGGGTGGTTTTCCCCCTTGGATGGGTGATTTCACTCCAAAAATGGCCAATCCCATCTTCCATCCAAGTCGTTCTTTCAGTCATTTTTTGTTGTCTTTTTTTGTTTTTGATTGTTTCCAGTGAATAAGCATGTGCCACCTTCTTGAGTAAGTTTTCCATCAATTTGAGTGAATTTTCTTCTTGAACAACTAATCCTGTCTCTCGTTCAGTCAATTCATTCATCCATTCTATTTATTTGTCTCCTTGTTCTGAGAGTTAGTCTCCCCTTCCGAGCATCTGTTTCCTCATTCTAATTATCTACTCTGGGATTTCATCTCCTTGTTTTGAGAGTCATTCTACCCCTTTGAGCATCCCTCTCCTCATTCTGAGCTTCCATTCTCTCATTCTAAGCATCCATCTCCTTGTTTCGAGTATCTGTCTACCTATTCTGCAAGTTTTTCTACCCATTCTGAGGGTCCATCTAATTGTTCTAAGAGTCCAAAAACTAGATAGGCAACCCCGCTCTAAGAGGGGTGACCAAGCCCAAGGAATAGGTGACTAGGCCCAAGGCATAGGTGACAATAGCTCAAACATAGGAGACCACCCCTAGTGGATAGGCGACCTTTCCCTCTAGTCCATTTAGATCTTCCATTCACTGGTGATCTTCACTTTATTCCATTTGTAGGTCATCCATTCATCATCTAAATCAAATAGGTACATCTTAGAACAACTCTAGGCTACATATCCATCATCGTTTTCTTGATCCAAATCCCCTAAACTTCATTTTAGAAGTTATTATCCAAATTGACTTAGATGTCTGCATTCGATTGGCATCACTCACATCTACTCAGGATTTTTATTCGTCTTGAGTCGATTATCATCTTCAGCCCAATCAATCCGCTTTCAATCTCAAGGTGGATTCGGTGCTGCAATCATCTATTTATCCTTTTATCCGATCAATCAATGCCTTAAGTCACCTAGGGTGATCTTTGAATATGGTTTAGAATCCATTTCATCATCCTATCTAATACATCATCTAATCTTATCAAATCATCTCATCAATCAATCTTATCCAATCTAATCCCATCACATCCTCCAATCATCATAATCTGAGCTTTGATCCAATCCCAATTTGAGCTTAAATTCCAATCTGATTTTTAGTCCACCTACATCCAAGATCTTCTAATATCGAAACAAATCTTTACCTTTTCATCATCTTTTCTTTCCTTCTAATCATCTATTTCCATCTTTTCAATCCATATCCATCCCATTTGACATCGTGAATCCTTATCCTCCATCGATGCAACCAAAAATAGTAGTCAAGGTGAATCCTAATCACGTTGACGAAGATAATGAAAGTCTTGTTTATCAAGATGTATATGACATATATCCCCTTGACACTATCATTGCTAGCAAGCTTTCCCCAAGTTTCATCCAAAATCCAATCACCTCTCTGAGCTATCACATCTCCATCCACACCTAATAACTCTCCTTATGCTACCTTTGACAAGGGATATTCATTATCTTCCTCACCTTCATCTCCATCATATCCTTCCTCTACATAATTTTCTTATCCACCACCCACATCCTCTTATCCCAATCTATCCTCCCAATCTTCCCATCCTAATCTACCATCCCAATACTCCTATTACAATTCCCTATCCATGTCCCCCTATCCTAATTCTCCTTACTAGTCTACCCATTCTAATCCTTTTTCCACACCTTCTTATCTTAATCCTACACCCCCATCAACCTATCCTAATCCAATATCCACGTCTTCCTATTCTAATGCACCATCCTAATATTCCTATCTTAATTCTTCATCTACTTCCTCCAACATCAACCAACCACCTGCGGCTTCCTATTCTAGTCTGCTATCATAATATTCTTACCTTAACCCTCCATCTAATCCCCATCCCCCCTCCAATCCTAATCCTCCATCTACTATTAGTCTCCCATCCAACCCCATTCCTCCATCCAATCCTAGTCCACCACTCCATAATCCCAATCCTTCACCAATCCCTAATCCTTCATCTATTCCCATCACCCCAACTAAACCTATAGTATACACCATTCTCACCCCAGAAGTTCTCCAAGGACTTATGACAAAGAATACATCCCCCACTCCACACATTGTAGTCATGGAACCATGCTATCCCAATCCATCATCTACGGTCACTAGTGATAATACCCTTCTCCACACCACACCTATCATTGATGTTACCACCCCTAGCACCACTCAAACCATTGAAATCATCAAACCCACCATTCCATTGAGTCCCCATCTCCTGCTCTGAGATCGGCCAAGCCCATCAAAGATAACCAAATTCAATCCACTCCTCCTACACCTAGATCCACTCAATACAGTGAAGACACACAAATTAATCCACTTCTCCCACTCTTAATATCACTGAAATCCATTCCTATGAATGCCTTGAATCCTCCATCCTTCCATCTTCCCCACTTGAAAAGTCCCTCCAAGACTCCATCATTATGCCACCTGCACAAGATGAGTACTCATGCCAAGAGTCTGATCCAAAGCATACCAACATATCCCCTTCTCCACATCAAGATCCTATCGTCCCATCTAGTCCATCTCAAGATCACAATCCCCCATCCATTCCATCCCATGATCCCCTTGATACTCAAGATCCAATCACTCCATCATATGATCCCTTATCACCTACTACCACAAATCCAGATCCTATCATATCACCTAATCCCTCTCCTGATACCACCCATCCAAATGTTGTTATCCCATCATCTCCATCCCATGATCCTCCATCGTTTCCTAAACCTACTATTCCCTCACCGCTTTTATATCCCCTTGGTACTCTCACATTCTTCCATGGTGGTCTCCTTGCAGAAGAAAAACAAAGCATATATACCACCCATCATCCTCCACCTAATAATGGACTTGCATCATTCTTCTAGAATAACAAAAATCCTATCATGGATCGAATGCTCAAGAACATGAACTATCAAGGAAAAGGATTAGGCCTTCATGAGCAAGGTATTTTAGAGCCCATCCAGGTCAAAGAAAAAATCTATATGTAAGGTATTGGACAAATTTCTCAAGACTCACAATCTAAAGATGTTGGTACAACCTCTAGATGTCCTCAACGAGCCTCTTCCAAAAGAAATATAGGTTCTTCCCATTGCCCCACCAAATCATTTTCTACCATCCCTCCTCCAATGTATCACCTCAAAACGACCATCCATATTCCTCCTTCATCTTATCCATCCATTTTAGGTCCTTACATCTCTCCATCCACCATCTCCCATCCTTCATCCACTCCATCCATTTTGGGTCATTATGTCCCTCCACCTGCTATCATGCATCCTCTGGGGACCACATCTATTTTGGGCTCTTATATCCCAAAATCACCTCCTCCATCTCATCCTATTCATTCTTTCATCCATCCATCAACCCTCCATGTCACCCATCATCAACATCCCACTCTCATGTTCCCTAATCAAGATCAAAAAGGCATGTACCTACACATCCTCCATCCACATATCATCCTCAAAATCCTACCTCCATCACTCCATTCATGTTTCCTCCACACCACCCATCTCATCATACCCATCCCATTACTACTAAAAGCACTTTGGATGCCAAAGTAAAAATGCATACATCTAAACATCCACATGAATCTAAAGCTCCCAATGTCCCCTCTAAAAGACATCATGAAGAAAAGAAAAATCAAATTCAAAATCCAAATCAAATTTGTAGGCCTCAAAGGCCCACCAAATCAAAAATCAAGACCATGTGGATCCCAAGGAAAAACGATACAATGCCTTCAAATGAAAAATCTGTAAAAACATCCAAAGTCACTAATACAAAAGCTAATCATTCTCATCCATATCCTAAATCTATTTTGGGTCCTTATGTCCCAAAATTCACTATCCCATCTCCTCCATTATCCCCACATCATCCACCCATTAATCCTCCTATCATTTCACATCCACCAACATATGTGCCAATGTTGGTCCTTAGCTTATCACCCCATCACACACCTACCTCATTATTCAATCCATACACTTTCCAACATCCCATTCATTATCCCACATATCTCCCCCATCAAATCCCTTTAATTCATTTTGTTGCATAATCCATTTATCCTCATAAGGTTGTACCAACATCCAATTGCCAATTCACACATGGGCTCTTAATACCTCATAATGGAACTTTATGCTTGAGTCCTTTGTCCATCTCCTTATCACATGTCTTCTAAATCCACTTATTCATATCCTTATCCTTATCCATCTCCATCCACCTGGTATCTAAAAATCCAAAAGATCAAAAAAGTCAAAAAAAAAAAATTTAAAAAAGGTAAAGAGAAATAATTCATCCAATGGTGAAAACTTGGCAAACAAGTTCCTTAAATAAGTACCATGATGAAAACCTAGCAAACAGGCATCATGCGTAAATCCCAATCCGTCTCTTTCCACACTTTGGGGCAACTACATTCCCTTCACCCATCTCCTCCATCCAACATATCTTCCACATCCTACCTGTCATATCCCATTTATCCCAATCCCTCCATCCTCCTTGTGATCTTGATATTGATAAGGGAAAACATATATACATGCTTTGGACACCTCTTGGAATACATCCCCCTTTACCTACATCCATCTACCTTCCTTGTCCACCTATCATGCTAACATCACTCTCCCTTCCTTATACATGCATCCTACCTATATCCATCTCACTCCTTTATTTACCTATCCTTCTATCATTCATCCCTCATGCCTCATCATACATGACATATCTAGAGTGGGTGCATCTATCTTCCTTTGTGATATAGTCCTTGGAGACATCATTCATCCCTCATGTCATCCTTGTCATCTCTCCATCCTTATCTTCCTACCTATCCTTATCTCCTTACCAATCCAAACAATCCTTTTCATCTCCCCATACTTATCTTCCTATCCCTCCAAGCAATCACTTCCATCTCCCCATCCTTATCTTCCTATCCATCTAAACAATCCCTCCCATCTCCTCACCCTTATCCCTATATCAATCCATCATCACAATCCCTTCCATCTTCCAAATCCTTACCTTTCCATCTATCCATCCAATAACCTTTTCCCCATCCAAATCTATATCCCTTTATCCATCCATCATGGCAATCCCCTCCATATTCCCATCCTTATCTTCCTATTTTTATCTATCCATCCCTTCATCTTTATCCTCCTCCCATCTCATAATCCCTTTCCATTGGTATTTAGCTATAGGCTTCCCCTCATGCAATCCAATGCCATCTATCTCATCATCATCACTCCTACTTCTTTTGTGCATCTTTCCAATCTCCTATAATTTATCATCACTAATCTCTCCATCGCATCATCCTCCCAATTCATTTTGATGATTTGGATAACAATCCCATCCCTGAGCTTCATTTGATCACCATTATCCTATCTAATCCACCAGGTCTATCATGTCTCATCATATCAGTCCCATCATTTTATCCACTTATCCTAGTCATCTCATCATCCTTTATCCATCATTTGTCTTTGGTCTTTTGTCAAACTACATTGCCCCTGCGATTTCATGTAGGCAAGGTCGATCATTTGATCTGCCCCTGGGGATTTTTTCTTCCATCACTGGTATTCATTGTCCTCTCTCCACTTTTATCCATGGTATTTTATCGAACTATGAGGGCTCTGTGCTTTCACATAGGCAAGGCTAATCTTTGATCGGCCCCCAAACCCCTAATTCTTTAGGGTCTGTCAGTCTCATATCTTGTCTCTCTTGTGTTGTGTCATCAAGCTATGCCCTTATCTAGTTGGTTCTTAACAAACGAGATCCACTCATATCATGAGATCCAATCAGTTCCAAGTATCTTGTGTCATATCGATCTTTTAGTTCAATATCCATCTTCGGTCTCAACAAGATGCATCCTTCCTAACAGACCTCATCACTCCTATCCATCCCCATGATCCTATGGAAAAGGACGTTTTCAAATTGATTGCAATCTTTTGATGCTTTTGGATTTTTTATCATTTGAGCTCCCTATCATCACTTGTCAGGGCTTCCATGATCCATCATATTATGGTGTGTTTTGATCAATTAACATAGGGGTATATCTTGATCTTTTTGCTTTGTTGTTGTCTTCTTGGTTGTCCTGTGTAGTACCCACCAAGACTCCGATGGTTTTGTGTTACGCTTAGGCATCCTCTTGTGCTTGTGGTTATTCCAATGCCTGGCTTGACCAAGGTCTTCATGAATTTTGGGTGTTGGAATATCCTTCTTGTTTGTTGTGTTTGTTTCATGCATTAGACACTAATCCGCCTTGGTTATATATACCCTGTCACCTAGTGTCTTATGCTATAGCAAAAATAAATGCTCCAAAAATGGAAAATTGCATTAGGATTTCATTTCATTTTCCATTCCATTGAATTTCATGTATCCTCCCTCTCTTCTCAAACATCTTTCCATCAATCCTCATAATTTCATCCTCTTTTCAATCTTCTTAGAATAATATAGATTGGTTATTCTAAGTATCTTTTCAACCATCTCACATCTCCATCCAATCCTCATCCAATCAAATCTAGCACAAACCATCTAATAATATCCTTGGCTTTGTTCCTAGCCTTGCTACAAGCCTGTATCTAATCATCATCCTCATCATCATAATCATCATCGGGATGCTACCTTCCCTATCCTTTTGTGTTGTTTTGGGATGTATCATTCCCTCATCAACAATACTCTTATCATCATCGGGATGTATTCTTCCCTATCCTTTGGTGTTGTTTTAGGATGTATCCTTCCCTCGTCAACAACACTTTCATTGGGATGTATCCTTCCCTATCCTTTTGTGTTGTCTTGGGATATATCATTCCCTCATCGACAACACTCCATCCATCATCCACCCATTTTGGCTTGTACCTTGCCTGGAGCAACATCACCTTTGTCCTTAAATCCATTTGTGTTTCCCAATCTCCTATCACTTATCATCCTCTCTTATCCGTCACTTTGCATCATCTTCCTCATATACCCCTTGCATCATCTTATCCATTTTGAGAGCACACTCATGTTCTCTTGAACCAGCATGTCCTCTCGAGGGGCCATCCTTCATCCCTAATCTTCATCTTTGCTCCCATTATCTTTCTTCCTAGTCACTCTTTTGATGACTGGGGTATCTTTCCCAATCTAACCACTTCTTTTGGGTTCTATATTTTCATATTCTTTGAAATGATGCTACTTCGTAACAATATCTCAAAGAGGGGAAAAATGTAGACACCTAAATTTGGACAATCACATTTGTCCATCTTTTTACTTGCATCAATTAAGTAATATTGCTATTATTTAATTAATGCCCCTAATTCTTCTAAATCCCTAAGGTGTTTATTTAAATAATTAAATACCTTACCCTTTATCCCCCTTATCCTCAAATAATTAAATAAATAATACATTTATTTAATTTCTCACATGTCACATCCTCCATCACTTTTTCTTAATCCTAATCCACCTCTTAATTTCATCATTAGGGATGTGCACATGTCTAATCCTTGATTAGGATGTGTCACATCCTCCAACTTTTGCAAGTTGGCTTCTAATCTTCATTAACCACTAACTTTCCTCTAATCACTGATTAGCTAATCCAATCAGCATCTTGATCAACTCTCTCATTCCCCAAGGAATTTTTAATTCATTTTTGTCTTCACCATGTGAATTTAAAATTCAATTTTTATTCCTCTAAAGGATTCTCTTCTTCCCCATGTGATCATTGAAAGGTTACATCAGTCACATGAAGCCAAGAACCTTCTATTATAAGAACCTTGTCTTATCCATAAGGTACTTTTCAGCCTCCTTCATAAGAACCTTGTCTTATCCACAATGTGCTCCTCATATGAATTTAAAATTCATATTTATTCTCCCAACCACCTTATCCATTCCAATCATGTGAATTTAAAATTCACATTTATTTCTCCAACCACTTTTCTCTTCCCCATGGAGATTTTTGAGGAATACTAAAATTCCTCATATGTCATTTCTTCTCATATGGGAACAAGAAGTTCCTTTTTGAGTAAATATTCTCCCCTCCCAAGGTACTTTCAAAGTACTTGTCCTTCCACATCACTTGTCCTTATTTCACATCATTTGTACCATTTTCATCTCACCATGTACTTTGGACACTTCATCCTCCACATGGAAAGATGTGAGGGCTTGCGAGTCCTCAACTCACCATAGCCCTCCATGTTGGTCATGGGAGCTCAATTCTGACCATTGAATTCTCTAGAGAATTCAATTTCTTATATAAATAGCCCCCCTTCTCATTCATTCAAGGACATTAGGAATTTTATCACACTTATGTTCTCAAGCCATTCAAGAATTCATCAAGCTCAAGAACTTGCTCATCTTTTTCATTCAAGCACTAGTTCATATCCTCCATTGTTGCACATTTCCAAGCTTGCATCCCCTTCATTTACATTCATCTCTTAGAACACCCACATCCTCCATTACACCTTCACCTATTTGCATATCAGTTTAGGCCATCTTGCCACCAAAGGATCACACATCCAAGATTTAATCAAGGGCCAACCAAGGAGATCAACATAGATAAAAGGTATAATCACTTTTGTTTTATCTTTCTTTTATTTGTGTTCAACTTAGGCCAATCTTGAGGTGGTCTAATGTTCTTTTTTTTTCATTTCTTAGTTAGTTTTGCATGTTAGGAGGTAATAACACTTGCACACAACAATGTTACAACTCACCAAACCCTTGAAGGACTGAAACCTTGATCTTTATCTTACATGAAATGGCTTCAATGGATGTGGATCTTGATACTTGAATCTTGGCTTGAATATTGATTTTGATCTTTGAAACCTACATCACAATGTTAGCTCCAAAAACATGCATGATGCTTGAGATCTTGATTGTTGTTGTAGATGACTAATAAATCTACCCTTGAATGTTCTTGATGATAATATTTTCTCGTAGAATTGATCTCAAAAATCTAATTGAAAACCTCTAGTTGATTTGATGAAATAATTGTATTTATAGATATGTATCCTTAATTTCCAAAAAAATAAACATCACAAGTCGATATTGAAATTTGAATTTGGGATTACAAAAATACTACCAAAAAAATGTTTTAAAAATAGGCTCAAAGGCCTAGGGAGGACCCATTCACCCATGGGTCCTAGGTCCCTATTCCTAGAACACACATTGCTCAATGTAATGTACTATGTGTTGGCATTAATTGTTGTCAAATTTCCCCTTTAGAAACTATAATTTATTAGGCTTGTAGATATAAAATAAGTCTTATTAAGGCATAATTAAGTTTAATTTCATTGAGGGGACCCAAAAAAAGTGTTAAAATGTAAAGGAGTACATTTTTCTACACTGCATTTATCCCCCACTTTAGTGAGAGGATGAGCCCAAGTGCAAACTCACACTAAAGTAGAAAAATATGTGTCAAGAGGGGTCCAAGTGTACAAATATGGATGGGATAGGATGAAAAAGATCAAGGGGGTGGTTAAGCCCCAAGATCTAAGATCCCATGGAAAAATAACATAAGCACAAAGGGAAACACATGAATGTATGATATGAAGTAGCAAGAAAGATACAAAAACATACAATGTTAAATTTAATGCGAAAGATGGACTAGCAAGTTGCATTATGCCACATCCATCAAATACACTCAAAAGGATGTAAAATCATTTATGAAATACATGGATCCATAGGTAAGCAAGTTGTGTTATGCTCAGTGGCCATGAAAAATACACTCACAAGGGCTAGTGCAATCTGATATACACTAGGTGAGCCCCCAAGAAAGTGAGACATACACACGGTCAGTATGTTCCCACAAAAGGATGGCCAATGGGAAAGTCACGCCAGGTCTACACCCTCCCAAGCAAGTTGTTTTATGCTTTGTGGCCTTGATTCATGCAATAAGATAGGATATTCAAAGGGTTTTTCTTAGTTCATGAAAGGTCTCACCTTAGGGAACATTGTCCCTAATGTCTCCAAGAGAGGACTAGTCGAGGATAAAATATTTGCAACTTAGGGTGTGCAATTTGTAGCATCACCACAAAGAGGAATTTCATATGCCAAGAAAGGTCTCAATCTTGAAGGAAATTGAACCCAATGACACCACCAAGAAGACACATTATGTGAAGTATTAATACCACACTTTGAAGAAAACAATTAATAGGGGACAATATGCCCCCTCTTAAAATGTCAACATACTTACTATGTTGGTATTTTAGGTAGAAAGAAAGAAAGAGGGGATCCTTGGAAAGAATGCATCCTAGAAAACTAGTTATCCTTGCCCCCCAATCATATAGACAAAGACAACAACTAATAACTATCATATTGTTGCCAAATATGGTTGCACCTAATATTGTACCACCATGAATGGAAATGAGCAAGACACATAAAGTTACCAATGCCACATAGTGATGAGAAACATGATATGATGAAAATCAATATCAATTAGATAAAATAGGTGCATCAACACAAGGAAGAGCAATACAATCCTTAAGATGTTGAATTTTATCACTCAAAGCTTTATATCCGTTATTAGAATGACCACGAACTCTATGAAATGCACAAAATGAATTATTTTTATAAAATTTCTTTCATTTTCTTGGAGGGAGAGTAATCAAGCAGGCTTTGAGAAGCCTCAACAAGATACTCTCTTGATCAATAGAAGGTGTCCCTTTATTTTGCAACAAACATATCTCTTTCTTAGTACAAGGTGTCATAGATACACAAGACTCTTTAGATTGTGAGATTTTGTACTATCCCTTAAAGGAGTATGTAAAATCTAATGAACTCCAATCATTACTAATACATGTGTTTGAATATGTCCTAGGAGTGTTTTGTGTAATGACATTGATATTAAGTGAAGATTTATTTGATTCTTTCATTTGTTTCGAGGGACAATAACCAAGACCACTAGTTCTTTCTATCAATTCAGGATGCACCAAGGTTAAAGTTTTCTTAGAAGAATCTTTTGTAATAGTATTAGTATTGAGTGAAGGATTTTTTGATGCTTTTTTTTTATTTTGAGGGACAATAACCAAGACCACTAGTGGTTTCTTGTGTGTTAGGCTTTATAGGGACACAAATAACTTGTTCTAAAGCACCACATCCTTTTCCACTATAACCAAGTTATTTCAAAAGTTCATAACCTCTTCCATAAATATTTTCCCTTTCTTTTGGATTCAGTAGTTTCTCGTGATCACACTCTTCATATGTGGATGTATAATTTGTGTTTTCTTCTTCTTTGCTAAAATTTGTGGACTCACATGCTTTTGAGGACTCATCTTGTGTTGATACTATGTCTGTTTCTTTCTATTTTCCTAGTTTGTGTGTAATCTTGTATTCTCTCATGAATGTAGGTGTGAAATCCAATTAACCCTCATCATCACCCAATAGTTTTGTAACTCTTTCAATAGTGTTATCTTTTTGTTCCTCTTGCATGGGTTCTACTTTTGAAGTTGGTGTCAATGTTTTCAAAGGACTTTCCTTATCTCTCTCAAAGTGCAAGAAACTTTCTAGTTCAGGGTCGAACTTGATTATATAGACCTTATTTTTATAGACATACTTCATTAAATGATGAAGAGTTGAAGGAACTACATGCATTTCATGAATCCATGGTCTACCAAAAAGAAGATTGTATGAAAGATCTTGGGGCATAACATGGACAGGAGTCTGCAATGTGGCCTTTCCAACTTGTATAGGTAATGTGATCACACCAAGTGGTTGGTTTCCTACATTATCAAATCCACGGATAGATAAAGAGTCTAGTTGTATTTGGATTTTGTCTACTCCAAGTTTATCCAAAAGGTTTATGCTACACATGTTAAGGGTTGAGCCATTGTCAACAAGGATTTGCTTTATCCCATGTCTATTAATGGTAGCCACTATCATGAAAGCTTCACTTTTTTTTTGCACATCTAGCAAAGGTAACTCATCATGATGGAAAGTAATTTCTAAGTTGATTGAGTTCATACCTTGAATTATGGTTGTTGCATCATTTTGTTGTGCACCAGGATGGATAACAACTTGTGGTAAAGAACTTTCAAAATGTTATGATAATTAGGTGAGGCTTGAATAAGATCCCATAAGGATTGTAGCTGCCTATTTTTCCTTGTGTTACATGTGTGAGAAATGGTATTATAACCTGGTTGCTACAAAACATTGTTACTAGTAATTTTCCATGTAAAATTTGAGATATCTCCTGAAGGTATTGGTTGCTTTTTAGGTGGTTCTATGATAAGTATGGGTTTTTTTTGCTATTGATTTTGATGTGAGGGTGGGTATATGGTAAGAAGTGGCTCAAGAAATGACTTGGGAGGTCCAATAATTAGAGGAATTTTAAGAGAACTCAAGGGATATCTAATGTTCATAACCTCAAAAGATTTATCCTCATTGTGATGATATTTTAGTGAGGGGAAATCTAGTGTCTTCTTATCATATTCATCTAAGGAAGCCACATTACTATTGTTTGAAATACATGTGCCAATGCTATCATCCTCTTGCACCATGATATCTTCCCTAGTAGGATATTTTTAGCAGAGGAGAAAACAAGATGTTCATCAAATTCCATGGTTATCTTTTGTAAGATAAATCTATCACAAGTAGGGGAGGCATCTAGAGTAGAGCAAATATTATTTTCTTGATTATCAATGATTGGATCCTTTTGTTCAATTATATCTTCCCAAGTAGGAGAAGCATTAGGAGAGGTAGAAACAAGATTATCATGACTCTCAATGAGTGTATCTTCTAACACCAAACTATCCTCTTTACAAATAAGAGATATATTAGGAGAAGAAAAAAATGATTGTCATGATTGTCCATGATTACATCCTCTTTTGCTAAAACATTCTCATAAGTGAGAGATGAGTTGAGAATAGGTAAAGTGATGTTAAGAAACGTATCAATTATCTCATTCTCTTGTGCCATAATATCTTCCCAAGTAGGAGATTTTTTAGGAGAGTAGCTTTCAAGATTGTCATGACTCTCAATGAGTGTATCTTCTAACACCAAGATACCTTTATCACAAGTAGGAGAGGTATTGGGAGAAGAGAAACTATGATTGTCATGATTGTCTATGATTACATCCTCTTTTAGTAAAACATTCTCACAAATAGGAGAGATATTAGGGGATGTGAAATTAAGGAATGTGTCAACAATTTCACTCTCTTGCAAAGAGACTTTCATAACTAGGCAAGATATTGGAAGAATGAATAGCATGCTTATTAATGAGGATTTTCTTGGCATACTTATAAAGGAAAGATACTAACATTGTGTGAAAAGTAATCTATCCAACTTATGCAATGCTTCAAAATGTAAACAATTGTCCTACAAGTTTGATGATTTTGAATATTGAAATACAATAGAATTTTTTATGAGTTTGCAATAAATGAGACAAAATAACACCTTTTCTTTTTCAAAATTTAAAAATATAATTTGAATAGCAGAAATAGGAATCCAAAACAAAGATTTAAATGCACTTAGAAATTGGTCAAAATTTCTGCACAAGGAATCATTCTCCCATGAGTGAATGGGTCCATTCTTAAGGGTTTTTTTAAATTGAAATTTTCAAATTCTGGGCTTTTGTATGTGATTTATGTTTCTAGTTGTAAAAAATTATTTCTATAACAAGTTTTTCCAGATTAGGGTGTCTAAATGCAAGTGCAAATATGGTCAAATGATCAAAAAGATGACTATTTTTAGAATAAAATTTGAACCTAAATCTAAACCTATATGATTGAATAATGATCTTGATGCAAGTACAATGCAAGATTAATGAAACCTAATGCAATTTTTTTTATGAATTTAAGTGATGCAAACATGCAATATTAAACCCTAAATGCAATGTCCACTAATGATGTAATGCAACTAATGAAAATCTAATGCAAACTTAGTGCAAAACTTAGATCTAGGGCTGAAATAGACTCTAATTTTTATATTTTTGTTGTACAACATCAGGTTCGTCAAAATGAAACACCAAAAAATATGTTCATCAATTTGAAATGGGAAAAATGGGGGTGATAAACCTATATTTCCTTTATTTCAGTAGGAAATGAAATCTCCACAAAGAATTAACTTACAATCCTTAGGTGAGTCAACTCAATGGGGGAATCTATTGGTTTCCTTATGATTAAGGATAAGGGTATCAACCTAAACAACACTTTTGGGAGATAAACTAAAAATAGTAAATCAACTCAATAATTCCCATTCAAACTTGCAACATCAATTTAAATCTAAATACAAATGGAAACAACAAATTTTTGATAGATCTGAGAAGGTCTAGATGTTGTGCACCTACCATAAAAATCTTGTTTCAAAAGGTTGTTAGGGACTCATTCTCCTATAGGCAAATGGGTCTTTGTAAGGATTTTTAAAATTACTTTATGGGTCCTCTACTCCTATATTTGCACTCTTGATTCCCCCATATCCCACTATTGGAAATCCGAAAGTAAATTTGGGATCTGAGTTTTCATGGCTTGACAACAAGGGTGACAACAAATGCAACTTTGCACAATTGCTCTTTTTTGATCTTCAACTTTTCTTCAACCTATGAACATGCACATACACAAGAGGGAAAAATTGTTTGTTTTTGGTGGATGGGGGTTTACGTTGGTCAAACCCCATTTTGGTAATTAATCCTTAAATTGAAATAATGGAACATGAAATGATTGATGAATCGACAATAACTCACCAAACCCTTGATTTGAAACCCTTGAAGGAATAAAATCTTGATCTTGATCTTGCATAAAATGGATTCAATGGATGTGGATATTGATACTTGAAACTTGGCTTGACTATTGACTTTGATCTTTGAAACCTATATCACAATGTTAGCTCCAAAAGCATGCATGATGCTTGATAACTTTGACATGATGCTTGATATCTTGATTACTATTGTAGATGACTGATAAATCTACCCTTGAATACTCTTTACAATAATATTTTATCTTATAATTGATCTCTCAAAAATCTAATTGAAAATCTCTAGTTGATTTGATGAAATAACCTTGTATTTATAGATGTGTATCCTTAATTTCCCAAAAACTAAACATCACAAGCTGATATTGAAATTTGAATTTGGGATTATAAAAATTCCACCAAAAACATGTTTTAAAAATGGGTTCAAAGGCCTAGGGAGGACCCATTCCTTGGACCCATTTTCCCATGGGTGAATGGGTCCCAAGTCCCTATTCTTGGAACACACAATGCTCAAGGTAATGTACTATGTGTTGGCATTAATTATTGTTGGGTTTCCCCTTTGAAAAATGAAATTTATTAGTATTATAGACGTAAAATAGGCTTAATAAGGCATAATTAAGTCCAATTTAATTGCGCGAACTCAAAAAAAGTGTGAAAGTGTAAAGTACATTTTTCTACACTACAATTCTAATAAAGGAATTGTTATTAAACTTCCAAACTCTACTATGAAAAGGATTGTCTCTTTAATGGATAATCCTTGGTTGGAATTTTTTTCTTTGTGCCCCACAATTGATATGGTTAGGTGATGAGAAGTTATCAAATGGTGACAGAAAGGGAGTGTGACAGTTAGCACAATGGTTGGTGGTCTCTTCCTTTTCAAATTTACTTCAAAGGATCTCCTATTAGTTATCACTACCAGCCCATGGACCCATGGCAAGCACATTCTATCTCTCTATAGATAGAAGTCAATTTTTTACCCAATAGTGGACTAGAACAAAGCCCTTATTTGGATTAGGTTACCAGGCCTCCCACTTGATTTTTGGGATGAAGAATTCTTCACCTAGATTAGTAATTCTTTTGGACACTTTATCTTTTTCAACAATATCACAAAGGATAACGTTAGGTTAGTATTTTATAATTTTTGTGTTAGTATAGATATCCATAAAACCCTTCCAAATTCAATCATTCTGGATTCTAAATTTAGAAAATGGACTCATTCAATCATGTATGAAATTGCTACAGTATTTTATAAAATTTGATCTAAAGTGGGTCATTTATTCACTGAATATATATCCCCAAAGAAGAAAACCCAAAAAATTAAGAAACCTATGACAAGCCAATGGGTCAAAAGATTACCCCTTCAAAGATGATATTCTCAACTTAATAAGTTCCCCCCTTTTTGAGAACCTTGCAGAGGATAAAAATGTTAACCCAGAAAAGATGACCACTACAACTCCTATAAGGACTCTTAATAGGATGGATATCAATAATTTTATGGTTGAATTGATGATGAACAAATAGTCAAATGGATATATGGTACGGAACCCATAAATTTTAACTCCTATAAGCACTCTCGCTAAAATTGTAACCATTGAGTCTATGGTTGAACAATTGACCAACAAACAGACTAATGACTATATGGTAGGGGTGCCCTCCCCCCATTATGAAATAAAAATAAGGGTAATTCACTATTGAGTCCTCGACCTCATCTGCCTTACAAAATGGTTCCCTGCAGCCCCTGAACTAGAGTAGAGGGAAACTAAACTACGAAAGGTTTATGTGCTCCACTCCCCTTTGAAATACTACCTATACTTTTCACCTAGGGAAAGGAAAATTAAGATAAGTGAAAATTCAAAATTCCCTTGACCATGAGGGATGGTTTAACCCCAAAAATAAAGAGTGGGAAAGAATTGGAGTTGAAACTAAGGTTGGAAATCCTTCTTAGTGTGAGACAAGACAAAGAGAAGTAAGTATAGAAAGGGAAAGAACCTAAGAGACTTCCTCTAGAAACAACCATAAATGAAGATTATCTCATTAAATATTAGAGAACTTAATAGTCCTAAAAAATCTCATTAAATATCAGAGAACTTAATAGTCCTAAAAAAAATCTCTCTTGAGGATTGCATTCTCAAGAATAAAATTGGTATCCTCCTTTAGGAAGTTAAATAACACAAAATAAATTTCATATTATAGCTAAATTTATGTCTCAATGTTGATTTTTGCATTAGTGAAGCTCTTAGGGAATCTAGGGTTATTCTTACAATGTGGAACCCCAAAAAAAAATTCTTGAGCTTTTATTTCACATTTTAAAAGCTCCTTGGGAGTAAGGTTCACTTCCTCTACTAGAACTTGGAGCCTTATTAACATAAATTCACCTAATGTGAGGAATACTAGAAAATGTGCATGGGATGATGTGGACTCCCAATTTCTATCCAATAAAAATAATTTTTGGATGGTGGTAGGGGATTTTAATTCCCCCATTTTTCCCATTGAGAAACTTCAAGGATTAATTGACTATACTAATAGCATGCAAAAATCTAGTTTATTTTTTAAATTCTATCTGGCTAATGAATATTGGACTTTAAGAGCATATTTTCACTTGGAAAAAATGGAGGAAAGGTGACCACCTTATTCAAATTAAATTAGACAATTTTTGGTATCTTCCAACTAGTACATTATCACCAACTCTAATCATACTACTTTGTCAAGAACTGCCTTTGATCACAACCCCCTAATTCTATCTTGGAGAGATAGCTAGCTTACTTTTCCTTACCCTTTCAGATATGATATTATGTGGTCATCTCACCTTGATTTTATGGATTATATATTCACTTTTTGGAATATTCCTATTCATCACTCAACTATGTACATGGTGGCACAGAAGCTCACTATTGTTAAAAAAAAGTTAATGGATGGAATAAATTCACATTTTGTAATGTTCTAAAATTTAAAAAATAAAATATTTTATTTGCTAATCTAACTAATATCTAGATAAGAATGGCTCAAGCAGACACTGTAGAGGATACTTGTCAAATTGAAAGTTCATTACAACAAGACTAGGAGGATATTTTTATAAAGAGGAAATTTTTTGGAAGAAGAAATCTAGAATTCAATGGTTGAAAGAGGGAAATAGGAAATTTGAATTTTTCACCAATATACTATGAGACATAGGAAAAGGAATGCCATTAATAGACTCCTTGATAAGAATGGTTTAGAAGTTTTCTTAGATAATCAAATAGGGAAGTTTGTTTCTAGGTACTTCCAAACCTTCTTGTCTGAATAGGAATTTGACCACTCTGGTGCATACGAAGAATAATTTTTGAACAACATCCCTTCTTCCTTATCATGTGAAGAGAATATCACGTTATTTTATTAATTTATGAGGAATTTAGAGCTACAAATTTCATGTTAGGGGATTTGAAGGCCTTGAGTCCTAATTGATTCCCCCTACTTTCTTCCAATATTTTTGGGGCATTGTGGGATTCAACATCACCATGGCTCCTAAATACTTCTTTATAACTAGCAATATACGAAAAGAGCTCAATAATACCTTTATTTCCATAGTTCCAAAGAAACTTGACCCTTCTTCAATGTCTAATTTTAGACCTATTAGCCTTTATAATACTATCTACAAGATCTCTAAAATTCATGTTAGCAGGATCCAACCTTTACTTGAAAAAATGATCAATAGTATCAAAAAGGATTTGTTCCTAGTCTACAAATTCTTGATGTTGCTATCTCGACTCATAAATTACGCATTCAATAGAAAGGATTAATCTCCTTAGAATGGTTCTTAAGCTTGACACCTCTAAATCATCTGACAAGGTCTCTTGAGACTTTTTATTTAAGGTTTTACAAACAATTAGCTTCCATGAAAGGATCATTGACCTAGTTAAGGAATGTGTAACTACTATTAAATTTTATGTGCTTTCCAATGGCATCCCCAAAGGATTTGTCAATTTTGGAAGAGGGATTAGACAGGGTGATCCTTTTTCCTCATAACTTTTTATGTTTCTAGTTGAATTCATTAGATTAAATATTTTAAGGTTACTATGATTTGGTGAGCTTAAGGGAATCAAAGTTTCTACCTCTCTTATCCCTTCATCCATACAAAAATTTGTTTATGACACCATATTATTTGGCTCTACTTTATTAGTAGAGCATAGGAGATGAGAGACTTGTTTGAACAAGTATTTTGATGTGTTTTACTAATGTGTCAACTATAAGAAGAATCAAATTTAATTCTTCAATACCAACTTGAACCTGGAGCTAAAAATTAATGCCATCCTAGGCTATGCAACTGCTTCTCTTCCTAGTATATGTCTCAAGCTCTTGCTAACTATCAAAGAGGTTACTCCCACTTTTTGGATATTGGTCTTGGAAAGAATCGAAGCTCCAACAAGATGGAAGTGTAAAATTTTGATTCATGTAGGAAAACTTCAACTACTTAAGGCCTCTTTGCAAGGCATCCCCATATACTCATGTTTATTTTTAAGGTTTCCAAACTCATAGTTGATAAATTTGATAAAATAAAAAGAAACCACCTCTGGTCTAATATGGACGAGAGGAAAACAATTTCCCTCATCAATTGGGATAAGGTTTGCTTTCCAAAAGATCATGGCATAGATTGCATTAGGAAATTCCACCTCACCAACATAGCTCTTATAGAAAAGGTGAATTGGAGAATTATTAAAAATACTTAGGACTAGTGTGGAATTATGAAATCTAATTATCCAAACAACATTCAGACAAGTAGGGTTCTTATTGCAACAGGTATTCCTAAAGGTTCATTAATATGGAACAATGTCTTAAAATATCAAAATCTCCTATAGAATGTCCTTAAGTAGAAATTAGCGAATGGTAATTTATTATATTTTTGGATGACACATGGATTATGGACCAGCCTCTTGATAGTCCCCAAAAATTAAAACGTTTGGATGGCCCAAATAATAACTATTTTGGTGGGATGTTCTATGATTACTTTGAGCTAAATAATAGGGTAAAACAAATGAAGAACCTTGAGGCTTATTGTCACAATCATGAGGATTTAATTCAAAAAGCTAAAGACCTACAACAAGAACTATAGATGCTCAATATCCTCATGATTTCAAAGGATGGTGGAATTAATTGGGCCATGGATAAGAGGGGAAGGTTTTCTACTAAGTCTACTTAAAGACTGTTGTTAGATATTTTTAACTTGAATATGTTTTGGAAAAAGATTTGGAACTAGCAACTCATCTCTAAAATTAATTTATTTTTTGTAGAAAACTTCCTACAATAAAATACTCACTCAAGATAACTTAAAAAGGAGAGGATTCCAAATCCCTAATAGATTTATTTTATGCAAAAATATATAAGGATATTATGCATCATCTACTCTTCCATTGTGAATTTGCTAAAGAAATTTGGAGATTGGCTATACAAAATATGGGATTCAATTGGGTTATAAATGATGGGTTACCTATATTGGTGGGAATTGAAGAACTCCCCTCTCCCACTGACTAATCAAAGAGTTGTGGAACCAAATCCCCCCTCATATCTATTAGTGCATCTGAAAGGAAAGGAACAATCAAATGATTTCCAATAACTCTCATAGAAATCCTCAAGAATGTTTACGGCATCCAAAATTATGGTAGAAAATATAATTATATGAAAATGGAAGACTCTTGATACTCCCCCTAACCTTTTGGAAATCAATATTAGAAAAATCTGGGGAATCTCTATAGATACTGTTATTAAATAGATTTGCACCCTGCTAAAACTAAAAGTTCAGCAATCTATTGACACATGCAAATGTTCTTGAGTTGTCGGTAACTCAGTACAAGAACGAATCTCCAGAGTGAGTTGGTTCTCCAAATGATAAATACTATTCTAAGTGATTTTCTGAGGGAAAGAGTTAGAAGATGACTGAAATTAAAACCTATGACTAACAGATGATTTTCAGAACTTGGTAATGATTTAATGATGATTCTGATCTCTTCCTCACAAACAACTTTCAAAAAACACAATATCTCACAACCTCTCATGAACAATTAATACATAAATAATTTGCATGAAGACCTAACTTGAAATACAACATGCAACTTGTATTTTGAACTTTCTGCATCAAGAATTACAGTCTTAGGACATAACAAGGACTCTGTGAATAGAAAACACAAGATAACATCAAACTGAAACTGCAAGTAAAACACATAATTGAGAAGTAGGAATGTTGTCTTTATTCAACTAAAGGAGTATACCAAAATCTCTCTGAACTGAGTACAAAATGAGTTTACAAGCTCAAAAATTCTAAGAGCTAAAAACTAAAATCTGAACTAAGAAGAAGAAAAACTAAGTTTCTTCAAGATATAACCTTCTAGAAACCCAAATCTGAGCTCACAAAGAAAGCTCAAGGAAAAGGCCTCAAACTGTCTCATAAGTCTGCATGAAAGTAGAAAAAACACACTATTTCCATGTGCATACTGAAAAGCTCCTCAAAAAAAACTAAATCTACTTTTAAAGAGAATAAAGCACCTTATCTCTCCAACAGGAATATCAAATCTGACCAAGGCAGAAATAAAAACAATCTGCTAAAAATAGCAAAAAGCTAAAACAATTTGCTTTAGCTTTGCTTTACATGGTTGTAGATTTCACAATTTGGCCTATTTTTGAAAATAAAATTTTCTTTGAAATCTTTTGCAAAAACAACTTAATCTCTATTTCTCCAATACAATGCTTGATTTTTCTCAAAAATCATAAAAATATATGAATATCTCTCTTATCAAAATCTTAATTGATTTCCTCAAAATCAATTAAAAAATGAAATCTAAGTCTCACTTACAATTCTAATGATTTTTCTCAATATCAAAGTGTTTTCCTCACAAACCTTTAAAAAAAATAATTAAAGGCTCCACCTAGAGGCCTAAAGTCCTCAAATAATAATCAGCTTTATTATCTCAAAAAAGACTTAGGCAAAAAAATTCATTACTCAAATCTCTTCATAGCTCGACCTAGCACATGAAATTGGCCATTCTAGACTATGCACAAAGTTTGATAAAACCACAAGTCCCCAAGCTAGAATTAGGGCAACACAACAAAACAAGGGAAACCCTAATCATTGACTTCATTTTGCATTCGATACTTCGAAGTTTGGCTCTGCCTGGGTGCTGCCTCCATGAGAACTTAGGGTTTCAGCTCTAAGCTTCCATGCTTGCCATTTCCATTTGTCCTTCTAACCCCAAGGCCGCAACAGGAGCACAACTTTTGAACTCTTGTTGGCCACGATACACAAGCTTGAGCTTGTCATTAACTATTCACCAAATTCGGCCTCTACTGGTAAGCTTGACTTGTGCAACTCTTATTGTTTCTTTGTATTCTCCTTGGCTCCTTTTAATGAGAAAAAGGCCTTACTGGTCATAGCCATAATTGTTATTTTTGATGCATATCTGTATTTATGTGTGTTTTTTGTTGATGCCATACCATTTGGCCACCATGTTTGAACTCGAACTGGGAATTTTTACTTGATTCTTCAATGCTCAGTCATGGGTCCTTCTCCAACAATGAGGGTAAGTAAATTCCTTTATTTACCAAGCATTTCACTCTTAATGGCTTGTCTCGAGCTAAAGTTTAAAAAAATACCAGTGACATAGGTCACGGCTTGTGGGAGCCCATTTTTCTCCACATGCTTGGTCTTCAAATGATGATCAACTTCGTGATTTTCCATATACCTACACAAAGAAGCAAAGATGTTAGCATAAAAAGCAATATATTAGGATATTGATGTCTCTCTTCCAGCTCATGTTTCCACACTTCTCTTCATTGTTTTAGTGCATGATTAGTGGCATACTACATTATTGTTGATGGTTCATGTAGGTATATTCATAGTCGGAGCCTCTAACATCCCTCTCTTCCTTCCTGCAGGTTAATAGAGCTCAAAGAAGACAAATGGTGCACCACTTCTACGCCAGCCATCGATCAATAGGCAATGATGATTATGTTTATGCTTATGTGATTCCCTTTTATGCATCTTCTATAGTGTAGTGTGTTGTTTATGATGCACTATGATAGTCTCATCCACGGATTTTGTGGATATTTGATTTCAATCTTATGCTTTTCATTTTGAAAAGAAAAATGCATCTCAATGCAAATTTGTACTATCATTTGAATTCTCACAATCAAATGAAACTCTATAAATATGAATCACTTTATGAAATAAATAAAAAAGAAATCTTAAATTCTTTATTATTGTATGCTCAATTTTGTACTCCATTTGATTTTGAAACATTGAATAGCAACTTCTGAAATTTTGATTCCTCTTTTCAAAGCATAACTGTCACTTAAAAAATGATGATTAACATACAATCAGCACTTAGCATATGCAACAATAACTATATTTTCTACTTTTAAATATAACAGTATTTAATCATGCTCCACCAATTGAGTTATAGCGAAAAATTGGTAACATTTTGATGATTTCCGTTAAATGCTTGCCTGCTAAGCATAGATCAGTTTCCTTAAAACACTCCATTGGGCGCAGATTCAAATCTTCCCCTTTGTGAAACTCAAAAACTTGAACAAGAACACTCCAAACAGCAGTAAAACAAAATGAAATAGAACTAAAAGAAAACTAATAGGCCCTGATGGCCAACAGAACATGCGCAACAACACTTAGGGAAAGCAAAAACTACTAAAAGTAAATGTGCATAACGCACTTATTTGAAATATTATTCTACTTATCTACAAGATAGAACTTATCTCAGAGGCAATGCTTGAGGTGGATCCCATTAACTAGGATAGATAGCACCTCTCCGGTCAACTTAGAAAGTTGGAACGCATTGTGTTCCTTGCACTCTGTGATCACATAAGGCCCGTCCCAAATTGCATCAAACTTGGAATGTCATCTAGGTTTTCTTTTAAATTCATTCCATCTAAAAACTAGATCTCCAACAATGAACTCACATGGTCTTGCTCTTTTCTCAAAAGAATGCTTCATCTGAGCTTGATGTATTTCAAGTTGTCTTAGAGCTTCCTTTCTAGTTTTCTTCGAGTTCTACCAACTATGCAAATCTCACCTCAAGAGGTTGTTCATTTAGCAATTCCAGTTCTTTAACATAACTTAAAGTTGGTAACTCAATGGAAATAGGTAACTTAGCTTATTTACCATAAGTTAGAACAAAAGGAGAACAACTAGTAGCTCTTTTAGGAGTTATTCTATCAGCCCAAAGGGCTAACTTCAGCTTTTCATGCCATGTCCTTTGATTGTCCTCAATAGTCTTCTTGATTATCCGAATCAAATTCTTATTTGTAGATTATGCCTGACCATTGCCTTGTGGATAATAATTAGAAGACGTGTTCAAATAAATATTATTTCTAGCTGACCAATCAGAAATCCTCAAACCAATAAAAGCCAAACCATTTTCAGAAATGATTGAATCGAGAACACCAAATCTTGATATGAGATCTTGATAGAAGTTAAGCATTGAAGTCTCATTTGCTTCCTTTAAAGCAATTGCCTCGGTCCATTTGGTAAAATAATCTATGGCAGTAAGTATCCTCTTATGACCCGCACTTGAAGGCAGATTAATATGGCCAATAAAATCTAAACTCCACTTAGAAAAGGGTTGTTCTACCTGAATGGGATGTAGGGGCAAGGCTGCAAGCCTCTATTTTCTAGAAAATAAAGCACATTTCTCACATTTTTTGACCCAAGCAATAGCATCTTTGAACAGATATGGCCAGTAATAAACAGCTCGCATAACTTTTAGGGTTGTTATTCTTGTAGCAAAGTGACCTCTTGAACGTCCATCATGAAACTCTACTAAAAGCTTATCAACTTGATCAGGTTGAATACAACGCAATAAAATACCTTGGAAATCTCTCCTATAAATAATGTCATCAATAATTGCATAAGGAATGGCTTGTAATCTGTAATACCTTCTTTTCGCTCTATCTAAGCCTTCGGGGCACTCACAAGTTTGCAAATAATGCATCATCTATTGTAACCAAGTAGCAGGCAATGCTAGAACAGCAACTACAACATCATTATTTAGCATTGAATCTGTATTTACAGCTTCTTTTAAGTTGTTGTCTTCATTACCAACAATCTTCTCACACAAACCTTTGCCTCTAATGAGCTTGGTTACCCTTATATCAATGTCGAACTCCATTACTTTGGTAACCCAACTAGCACGCTTATCATTTATGTCTTTGTTAAGTAAGAAATCCTTAACAGTTGAATGAGCTACCAGCAAATGGATCTTGTTGTTGGACAGCATATGCCTGAATTTTTTTAAACTTCTTACAACAACAAAAACATGCTTCTCGACAAAAGAATATTTTACCTTGTAATCATGCAATACTTGGCTAAAAAATGCTATAGGCTGCTCCAAGCCTTCATCATTTTGTTGGAATAACATAGATGAAATTGTATCTACTCCTTCAAAAGCATAGAGAATGAAGTCTTTGTCAAAGTTAGGATTGATGAGAGTAGGAGAGGCTGCAAGGGCCTCCTTAATCTGCTCAAAGCTCCTCTTACCTTCGTTGGTCCAACTGAAAGGCATTTTTTTTTAAGCATAGAAGTGAGAGGTTGCAACAAAGATGCAATATTCGGTATGAACCTCCACATGAAATTTATTCTTCAAAAAAAGCTTTGTAAGCCTTTCTTATGAGCTGGTAATGGCAATTTAAGAATTGTGGAGACTCTTTCAGGATCTATAGAAATACCTTGCTTTGAAACAATATGTCTAAGGAGTTTACCTTCATGTACAGAAAAAATACACTTCTTCAGATTGAGAGACACTCTGAACTCTCTGCATCTCTGAAAAATTTTCTCTAAATGATCAAGATGTTCATTAGCATTTCTAGAAAAAATAGTGATATCATCTAAGTATACTAGAACGAACTTGTTCGTAAGGCCGTGAAAGGCCATACCATCGCTCACTGAAATATTGCTCCAACATTGGATAAGCCAAAAGGCATCTTCTTGTAGGCCAGTGTGCCCCACTTGGTTGTAAATGTTGTTTTGAATTGATCTTCTTGCTTCACCAAAATTTGGTTGTAACTTGAGTAACCATCTAGTAAAGAAAATATGTCAGAACCAGAAACTACTTGCAGAATTTGCTCCATGGAAGGGAGTGGGTAGTGATCCTTCAATGATGCTTTATTTAAATCTTGAAAATTGACACATAATCTAATTTCCCTACTTTTCTTCCTGACTAGTACTAAATTTGACACGCAAGAGGTATGCTTAATAGGAAAAATAATACCACTCTTAACTAATTTATTCAGTTCAGCCTTCATAAGGTGTTCTAATTTGGTGTTAAGAGGTATTTGTGTCTACCTTACTGGTTTTGTGCTAGGCTCTAATTCAATAGTATGTTGGGCTAGTTATGGGTTAAAACCCCTCATATCCTTGTACTCCCAAGCAAAAACATCACTAAATTTCTGACATACAAGAATAAATGTCTGTTGTTCCTCTTTATTACATACCTTTCCCATCTTGAGAAGCTTTCCTTTGAAAATTTCAATGGTTGCATAATGTTCTTCCTTAACGGTCAGGCCACACTTGTCTTTCCGCGCTTGGTCATTTGAATTGAACACAAATTCCAACGTCACCAATCCTTTTGGTAGCTTGTTAGTCTTCAACTGCATAATCTATTTGTCATACTGCTGCTGCCATTTTTGTTGGTTTCCATCTGCAAACTTAGCTTTAGCAATCAAGAAATTTACAATTTGCTCATCACTGTCAAAAACCTTCCAACTCACATTATTGTCAAGCACGGAAGGTCTGACCACTATTTTTACATATTGACGTGCCTCTACTTTATGAATTTCATTGGGAATATCAAACTAGGCTCCTATGGCAGTGAGCCTATCAGCATGCTTATTTTTGTTTCTAAGAATCGAAATAATATTAAAAGCATCAAAATCTTCCATCAAATCCCATACACGATGCTTATATTTCTTAAGCAAATCATTCTTGGCAGCATTTAAATTTCTGATCTGATTTACAATTAGTTTTGAATCACCATAAACTTGCAAGCATTTAATACCTCTTTTGCGGGCCCATTTGAGGCCATGCACCAATGCTTCATACTTAGCTGTATTATTCGAACATATGAAAGTGAATTTGCAGGCTGAAAAGTATTTATATCCTAGTGAAATCAACATAGCCCCACCTCCAGCACCAATACTGCTTCTCGAACCATCGAAGTAAAGCTTCCAAAGCTCATTTCCTATTTCTATAGATTGTTCCTCCTCTTTACAAAGATTAGGCATATCAAAATTAGGTTCTCAAATCATATAGACTCCTAATCCTATCTCATATGTGTGCTAAAATGGATCAATCTCATGATCTTTGGCTGCCCATTCATCTAGATTGATATTTTCTATATGGGTGCTACAGTCTAAGGTCATGGTTTGCTCCTCTAGTGCAGAGGTGGCATAGAGGTTAGCATTTATAGGATTTGGTGAATATGGTTTGATATGGTCTTTGGTGAGAGGCTCAGACTTTATGGTCACTTTCGTACCATACCTTGTTCTAAAAAACAAATGAGACCAATCAGAAGACAGAAACCCACACAACTTGGCTGTAAAATCCCTCGAGAGACAAATGGCAAAGTGCGGAAGCAAGTCAATGACATGTATATCCTGATGAATAGAAAAACTTGGAGATGCATGCAAAGTAAGAGCCAAATTTTTTATAATACCAGCAGTTTTAACAGCAAACCCATCTAATTGCACTACGCTTTTCTGGGGATTAGGCTCATAAACAAGACCTAACTTATTGGCTAAACTTTTAGGCATGACTGAACTACTAGCACCAGAATCAACCATACAATTATGAATGATTTTATCACCAATAATCAGACTTAAGTAGAATGGGGGAGGCTTTACCTCTTTAGTTTTCTACTCATTTTTATCATCCATATCATTAGCAAGCACAGCCTTTGCAACTCCTTGATTAGCATTGTCAGAAATAGACAACTCAGCTAAAGCTTCCTGCAGTAAACCTTTATGCCCTAGAAGGTGCAAAGCATCTAATACCAACATATTCACAGTAGTTTTCATGAGATGCTCAACAATATTAAATGATGAAGAATTTACCTTCTGTTGGTTTTTTGTGACAGTAGCATCATTTTTCCTTTGCAAAGGCTACGAATGTGTTCTTGACTGCTCCTTGCTAGGTATCTCTTGGCCTCTTTGCAGAATTTGTACTTTAGGTTGTGTTTCAGCATTAACATTTGATGAGATGGGATGCTTACTGTTTGTGGGTTGTTGTTGTGAATTTTCAGCTTGTTGTCCCATATCCATAGCTCTCTTTTTTGACCTAGTATTAGCTAAAATAGTAGAATTTTGCTGATCTTGACCATTCATGCCACAAAATTCAAAGCTCTGCCAGTTTGGCAAGGCAATTTCCATGTTATCTTGATGTTCCTGATTCTGATCTGCAACATTTCTAGAACCAAGATAGTTGTTCTGGACCATTAAAGCCTGATTTCTCATTCCATTGGCGCATGTTGATTGGTTATGGGGTTGATTGCATTGATAACACCAATTGCAATCCTGGGCAACATTATTTTGGCGCACAAGTTCCTTTGACGAATAGCTACATTTGGATTGTATGGTTGGAATGGCCTAGGGTTAAAATTCCTTCTTTTGGCTTGGTAATCATTTTGAAAAGTAGGCCTATTTGGCTGGTTCTGCTGATAAGTGGCTTGATAAGGCTTATGTTCATGACCTAATTGCTTCTTAATGCTCACAAGATCATTCCTGAAGGTCTTGAGTATACTTTTAATCTCTTGAAATTATTGGTTCAGGGCTGGAGTATCAACTTCTTAGGCTGCGTTATGATAGCCTATTGTTGGAACAAGCGGGACAGCAGCTAAGGGGGTATAATAGTAGGGGTAGGTGGCTATATTTCTAGAAACAAAGGCATAGGAGGTCTAGGAATTATTTCTCTAGCTTGGATGAGACAGTTCTCAGCTCTAATGGCTATGTCATAGGCGTTAGGGAGTGTAATCCCACCCATAGATTGGGTCATAACCACAATCTTTCTATTTAAAGCTTTTAAGTAAAACAGAGAAGCATGTGTTGGTAAAGGTTTTACCATTGTAGGAATACTATCCCAGGTTCTCTGAAATCGGTAGTTGAAATCAACCAAGTGCTCGTGTGGCACCCTCTAAATGGTGCTCAACTACTCTAACAAAGACAGATTATCAGATTTATCAACAAAATGTTGATATAAACCATTACCTAACGCATCCCATGATGCAATTGAGGTGATTGCAAGACCTCTGAACCATTGTAACACCTTTCCTTTGAGCAATGAATCCAACAACCTTAACGTGACATTCTCCTGTGTGATGTTGTGAACCGAGCATAATGTGGCTACATCACGGATGTGCTCAACTGGCGTAGTGAGGTCCTCCCTGGTGAAGTATGGCAGACTTCTAACAGCTAAAACTGGGATGTCATCATGTTGAACGATGTTTAATGGACTGCCTCCATTGAAAGGCGTGAATGGGTGTTGCCTTAGTGTTGCCATTGGCGGTACCTACGATATTGGAACCAATACCCCTGGTGATAAAATCAAGGAACTGAAAACAGGAGTTGTTGACTTTGATCTTGCAGGTGTCTCAAAGAGCCTCCTTGTTGTTCTGCCTCTTCTTCATGGTGGGGACAACTCTCAATATTTGAAGGGTACAGTACTTGATCTGGTCTGTAATTTTCTCATGCGCAAGCTACACTAGCATGCAAAATCAAGATCAGAGTCTCTAGGTATATTGAAATGAACCTCCAAAAGGCTGCACAAATTTGTTGCATACACCAAACAGCAAATTAAAAAATTCTAAAACTTCTCTTAAATGGTTTTCAGAGTCCCACTAGGCGTGCCAAAAACTATTATCAAATAGATTTTCACCCTGCTAAAACTGAAAGTTCAACAATCTATTGACACATGGAAACGTTCTTGAGTTGTGGGTAACTCATTGCAAGAATGAATCTCCAGAGTGAGTTGGTTCTCTGAATGATAAATACTATTCTAAGTGATTTTCTGAGGGAAAGAGTTAGAAGATGACTGAAATTAAAACCTATGACTAACAAATGATTTTCAGAACCTAGTAATGATTTAATGATGATTTTGATCTCTTCCTCACAAACAACTTTCAGAAAAACACAATATCTCACAACCTCTCATGAACAATTAATACATAAATAATTTGCATGAAGACCTGACTTGAAATACAATATGCAACCTGTATTTTGAACTTTCTGCATCAAGAATTACAGTTTTAGGACATAACAAGGACTCTGTGAACATAAATCACAAGATAACATCAAACTAAAATTGCAAGTAAAACACATAATTCAGAAGTAGGAATGTTGTCTTTATTCAACTAAAGGAGTATACCAAAATCTCTCTGAACTGAGTACAAAATGAGTTTACAAGCTTAAAAAGTGTAAGAGCCAGAAACTAAAATCTAAACTAAGAAGAAGAAAAACTAAGTTTCTTCAAGATATAACCCTCTAGAAACCCTAATCCGAGCTCACAAAGAAAGCTCAAGGAAAAGGCCTCAAACTGTCTCATAAGTCTGCATAAAAGCAGAAAAAACACATTGTTTCCATGTTCATACTGAAAAGCTCCTCAAAACAGACTAAATTTTCTTTTAAAGAGAATAAAGCACCTTATCTCTCCAGCAAGAATATCAAATCCAACCAAGGCAAAAATAAACATAATCTGCTAAAAATAGCAAAAAGATAAAATAATCTACTTTATCTTTGCTTTACATAGTTGCAGATTTCAAAATTTGGCCTATTTTTGCAATTAAAGATTGCCTTGAAATCTTTTGAAAAAATAACTTAATCTCTATTTCTCCAATACAATGCTTGATTTTTCTCAAAAATCATAAAAATATATGAATATTTCTCTTATCAAAATCTTAATTGATTTCCTCAAAATCAATTAAAAAATAAACCCTAAGTCTCACTTATAATTCTAATGATTTTTCTCAAAATCAAAGTGTTTTCCTCACAAACCTTTAAAAAAAACAATTAAAGGCCCCACCTAAAGGCCTAAAGTCCTCAAATAATAATCAGCTTTATTATCTCAACAAAGACTTAGGCAAAAAATTCCATTACTCAAATCTCTTCATTGCTCGACCTAGCACATGAAATCGGACATTCTAGACTTTGCACAAAGTTTGATAAAACCACAAGTCCCCAAGCTAGAATTAGGGAAACACAACAAAACAAGGGAAACCCTAATCGTTGACTTCATTTTGCATTTAATACTTCAAAGTTTGGCTATGCCTGGGCGCTGCCTCCATGAGTACTTATGGTTTCATCTCTAAGCTTCCATGCTCACCATTTTCATTCATCCTTCTGACCCCAAGGTTGCGACAGGAGCACACCTTCTGAACTCTTGTTGGCCACGATACACAAGCTTGAGTTGGTCATTAACTCTTCACCAGATTCGGCCTCTACTGGTAAGCTTGACTTGTGCAACTCTTATTTTTTCTTTGTATTCTCCTTGGCTCCTTTTAATGAGAAAAAGGCCTTACTAGTCACGGCCATAATTGTTATTTCTAATGCATATCTATATTTATGTGTGTTTTTTGCTTATGCCATACCATTTGGCCACCATGTTTGAACTCGAACTAGGCATTTTTACTTGATTCTTCAATGCTCGATCGTGGGTCCTTCTCCAACAATGAGTGTAATTAAATGCCTTTATTTACCAAGAATTTCATTGTTAATGGCTTGTCACGAGCTAAAGTTTTAAAAAAAATACCAGTGACACAGGCCGCAGCTGGGGTATTTGAAATGGCTATATCTCGTATTTCTACTATTGTATTTCTCTCTGTCTAAATAAGCCGCCATGTATTCTTGACTATGAACTCGAAACTAAGATTTTGTAAGAACTTTTCAAGAGCTAAAAACTCTTCTCCAGGTCGCGCCATGAATGCATTTTTCAAGAGCTTTCTAAGTATTTTTGAGTTCGACCCATCATGGCTTTCCTACTCTTTTGAATTCTGTAGTTTTCAAAAAAACCCTGACATGGGTGATAATAGAAAGCATCTATTTTTTATTATTTGTAGAAATCTCCATATGGGTAACTTGGAAATGGAATTAAATCTATCTATAAACGCAAACCCCAATGTGTATGTATGAAAAATAAACAAAAATCTGTATATTTGATATCTGTGTAAAATCTAGGCTAGACCCATTATTTATTTCTACATTTTTCTGTATCTACTTAAACTCCACCATATGGGTATTTGTTGTTTGTGAAGAAAATGTATTTCCTTTGTATTTCAGCTTCAACCATGAGAGCACTGTGTAGATCTCACTTTCTAACAAAACTCCACCTGAGTGTATAACATTCTGAAGAATACATACTCCTTACCTTACTGTTGAAAACCCTCATTTGGGTATATGAGATTCTAAAAATGTATCCTTGTTTATATTTCTAATTGCCATTATATTGTTGTTCCCTCCTTACACACAAAAATCTCTTTACTTCAACTCTGTAGACTATTTGTTTGCTTCAGTCTCTCATGCACTCACAGCTACATTCTTCAGGGATGCACTTCAAACCTTCATTCAGACTTTTTACTTGTTGTACCACTATTTGAAATACATGATAAATGAGGAAAGAATAATTTTTAAAAAAATAGTACACTCTTGGACTATTTCATTCCACTGTCAGCCAAAAAGATATATCAAACACACCTGATCACTGTATTTTGTACCTACAAGCAAGTTGATTGCTTCACCTCTTAATAGATGACTAAACTGTTCATACATTGATTAGATGTTGTCACTATTTCTTATCTGGCTCTCTTCATGCATTTTTATGCTCCATTTAATAAAATTGTTTCATGCACTTGCTTTCCTCTAAAATGAAAATCTGAAACAATTCTCTTCATCAAGGCATTATGTATGCCTATTCACTATCCTAGAATGTGAGAAAGAATATTGTTGAACCTTGCATAATATCCTGAACATGATTGTAGACACCAAAAAAATGTCCTCTTACAATACCTTGTCACAACATTGCATCATTTAGACACCTTGTATCATGTTTTGCCCTAGGTACCCATGTCATCATCTAATTAGTTAAATAAATCTTATTTATTTGACTAATTTCATTTATTTCCTTCCTATGCATAATCCATCCATTCCTCTAATGTTAATTAAATAATTTATATTATTTAATTAATTAAATCATTTCCATCCATTCCTCTAATGTTAATTAAATAATTTATATTATTTAATTAATTAAATCATTTATATTAATTCTTCTAATGTTAATTAAATAATTTATATTATTTAATTAATGAAATCATAATTCAACATTAATTAAATAAATCAAATATTTATTTAATTAATTAAATCTTTAAAATATCTTTTCGCTTTTTTTCCAAAATATAAACTCATATGTATCTAATTAATTTATTTAATTAGATAATTCATCAATTATCCTTCTCATCTTTTTTAGGATTTATTTCCTTTGAAAGAGAATCAAAATCTTTCTATCTTTTCACATCTTATCTTATCTTGTTTTAATTCCTTTAAAACAATAAATCAAAATCTTTCTATCTTTTAAAAATCTTATCTCATCTTGTTGTATTTCCTCTTTTGTCAAAAATCAAATCCTTATCAAATCTTATCAAATCTTATCTCTGTCCACATCAAAAATCTATAAATCTAACCTTTCACAGGCCATTTGCATCAAATTCTTCAAACATCCTTATGCTGTCAAAATCATTCTTCTATCTTCCATCCATTGCCATCTATCATCATCATCAGATCATTATGCTGCAGAATTGAGCAACCAACATTCCTTCAACAATCAACCTTCAAAATATTGCATTCTTATGTAGGTGGAGAAGAGCCATGGAGGTCAATCAAGTCTAGTTTGAAAATCGATTTGCATTTCCTTTGTTTATTTTTATTTTCATTCTAGTTTGTGCTTCATGGTGCTTGATAGGGTTTATTTATTTTGTTATTTTCAACATTCAAATTAAGCTTAAAATTTTCCCTATCTACATAATGGTGAACTCAACATGAATCCTTTGATCTAACTTGTTATTTTGCAGGTTTTATTGACATTTTGTTGCAGATCTGCCAATTTTTGGACAAAACCACAGGTTTTAGAAATTTCTTCATATCTTCTACACAGTTGTGATTTTTTCCACAAGATTTACACAAAGTCTTTGGCATCATCTCAAGAGGATATATTAAAACAATCGATGGTTCATCATCATTTTTGTGGGAGTTATTATGATTTTATGTTTTTTCATAAAATTGGCTTTCTAGATGCAAATCGGTGAATTTTTCAGAAATTTTTATATTTTTGGAAAGCTCTTTAAATTCTAATGGGGTCTATGTTTCACATATTTAATTTTGAGGTCAAATACAATGCAAAAAAATCCAATCTTCATTTTCTATATGGTTTTCACAAATCCGTGCTTTTGAGAGAAAAACAGGGAATTTTTTTGACTTCTTTACATTTATGGAAAGCTCTCAAAAAATTAGTAGGGATATCTTCTTTGATTTTTCATTTTTAAGATCAATAAAATCATGAAATAATGAAATCTAATTCGGCTATGTCAAAAACATGTATCTAAAATTGCATTTTCCTAATGAGCTTGTTTTTTTTTCTTTGGTTGCATTATAATATTATTATTTTTTATCTTGTAGGTGATCATAAGGAGCTATAGTAGCAGAAATATCACTCACAACAAAAATTTGGAAAGTAAAAATAACCAAGTGCACTCGTTTAATCTTTCACCTCTTAATCATTGTTTGTCACACATTTGGATTTGGGCTCTTAAAACGAATCTTCTTTTCAATCACATCAAAAATTGAGGCTAAAATTAACCATTTTATTCCATCACATCTTGATTTGGGGATAGAAATAGAAAGTGCTTGAACTATTTATAAACATTTCAATTTTCTAAAGGGTAAATTAACAACTGTGAGTGTGAATCAAGTGTGTGTGTGTGATCACAAACACCTCACTTGGTTTACTTTTGTCAAACCTTTCATAGGAGGCCTACTAGGAGATTTCATCACCCCTAGGGATGACCTCAACCGAAGTGTGAATCTAAAGACACGCTTGTTTGGGAGTTAAAATCTTGTCATTCTTGGCTAAGCCCCAAAGAAATTTATACCTTTTGGAAGTGAAGGTGAAGGGTGGGTTACCCCTTTCTCCCGACTGTGTGGCAGGATTTTTCTTTCAAATCATTCCTTAGTCAACCTTGTGCAAACTAGCTTGAGACCTAATTGGCCATACCCCACTTAACTAGTCATAGGGCTTGTTGTTGTGTATTCAAGTGTTTGCTTAATCATAACATCTAATCTTCAAAGACAAATTTATCATTGTGTTTCGTGTGTGTGTTCATGCATTTACATGTGAAATATTGTGTTTGATAGTGCCCAAGTCAAACTTCCAATAAACACTTACCATATCATCCAAATCACACAATCTTGTCATTCCACATCATATCCTAATCATCATCTCTTTAATCCAATCAACAGCATTTTACACCATGAAAACATTGGAAGACATAGCACAAGAGGTTGTTCACCTGCTTCATACAGCTAAAAAAATTCAAAAACCTTTGCCCCAACAACTCATTCACGGATTCCATGACGTAATACAAAAACTTCAAGAAAACAAGTCGCCTCAAATCCAACACCTCCTAGCTCAAGCCCAATACCTCATGGCCACTTGTCAAATCCAACAACCACCACATCATCCCCATCCATTCATTATCACCCTTCCACCTCATACCAATCTAATCCATCCACTTCTTCGCATGACAATGCCACATCAACCTATCAAGCCACATCACGACAAACACATGTGAATTCAAGTCCACCTAGGCAAAAAAATCAAGAGCCTTTAAGTTCTAATGCAACCATTCACAAGGGGAACACTGATATAGGTTATGTACTCTCTAAGTATATCATACCACTATACAATATAAATAAAAATCCTAAGCCAACACCTTCCACCCCTACACCTCCAAAGGATGTGACCCAAGGGCTACAAGCAAGGAATCAATTTTTGCCATGTCATTCAACACATATACTTGAACATACAAAAGATTCCTCAAACATCATGCCAAGTCATTCAAGTCAACCATGTCATCCACAACTCCTTCAGCCAATTCAAGAGTCTCCTGTCATAAGTCCAAGTCACCCTCTTTCATGCTCCTATGTTGTTGACCATCAAGAATATGTCAAGTCTTTCCATGAGTCATCACCTTCCACTTCCATTCAATCAACCCAAGAGTTATATCAAGAGTCTACTCCCAAGCATGTGGAAACATCAAGCCCTAGTCCTAATCAAGATCAAATCATTTTCATCCAACCTATCCATAATCTATATTATTTTTATGATCAAGATGATATCCATAATGATGAAGAGCCTATCCATGAGAAACTTGATCCTATACCCATCCATGAGAAAGATATTCCAAATTCACCTCCACCTAGTCATATCCATGATCCATCAACATTTGCTTCCCTTGATGAGACATATGCCTCCCAAGCCAACATAGAAGATCAAACAAATATCTCAGATCTAAGTGACCACAATGCTAATCAAGATCCTAATGATCCTCCATCACCCACTATCGACCCCATTGAAAGTCCCCTATCATATCCTATTGGTCTTTCCACCCTCATTCATGAATGTTCCTCCTTAGAACAACAACAACCATTATCTTCCCTTGCTTCATTTTCTCCATCCAATAAGGAACTCATGTCTAGTGTTCCACCTACACCTATTCCCATTGTCTATTGCACACTCCAAAACATGAACCACCAAGGTAAAGGTCTAGACCTTCATGAACAAGGTATTTTGGAGCCCATCCATGTCAAAGTCCCTCCATGCTCTTATGGCCTTGGACATACACCCCAAGAACAACAACCTAAAGATGTGTGTACTTCCTCCATGCCTCCTAAGTCCACTTTCCATCATAAATCCTATCATATCCCTAAAACATGTGTTGCCATCCCACCTCCATCATCCTACAAATGTCAAAAGCATGTGACCATACACCTTCCACCATCAACTTTGCCACCATTACTTCCAACTCCTAATATTCCACCATCAAATTTTACACCATTACTTCCAACTCCTAATATTCCACCATCAATTTTCCACCATTGCTTCCAACTCCTAATATCCCTCCATCCACTTTGCCACCATTACTTCCAACTCCTAATATTCCATGATCAAATTTTCCACCATTGCTTCCAACTCCTAATATCCCTCCATACACTTTACCACCATTACTTCCAACACCTAATATCCCTACCATCCAATCTTTTTATCCATTTATCCATAAATACCCTAATATTCCTAATCATGACCAACAAATGCACACATTGTCTAAAAATGAAGCTTCCACCCATTCCACCATACCCATGGGATTCAAAAGCGAGAATTTCAAGGCCTCTACCTATAAAGTAAAAAATCCTAAGGGTTCTCATCCCTTAGGACATCAATACAAAAAGTCAAAGAAAAATACATCTAAAAAGTTATATAAGCCCATACCTCCAAAAGTAAAGGCCAAAATTAAATTGGTTTGGGTACCTAAGAAAAAAGAAAGCATGTCAAATGAGGAATCTACATCACAAAAATCCCAACCATCCCCTTCCATCCAAAATTCACATTCCATTCAAAAATCTCAAATTCCTAAAACCCACAAGCAAAACAGAAATCATAAAAATACTAAGTCTATGTGGGTACCTAAAACACTTCATCCACCATCTCCTAAGAAAACATCTCCATTGCTTACTACACCTCATCCACATCAAAAGCTTCAACGTTTATCACAGTGTGTGCAACCATTCATCATGGTTCCCTTCCATTTCCCAACAATTCCACATACCTCCATCTCCTCATCCTTCACTCATTATCCTACATATCTCCCCCACCATCTTCCTATGGTCCATGCTTTTGGCTAATCCTCCCCATTCATCTTTTCCATAAGTCCCATATAAACCCTATCATCTTCCCTACATAATCCACATCATAATCCATTATCTACCTACTCCATTTCCATTTCATGTCATCCCTTACCAACATCTATGAGCATAATGACATTTGACATGGTCCATGCAATGACATCCATATCTAGTGGTACTACCATCTTTCATGGAACTAGAAACTTGAGTCCCTCCTATCCATATTCCCCTTCTCCTATCCAAAAAGCCAAAAAGTCAAAAAAAAAGAAAAAAGGAAAAAAAGTAAAGAAAAATCTCTTCGTCCAATAGTGAAAACCTGGTAAACAGGCGCCCTGGATAAGCACCATGATGAAAACCTAGCAAATAGGCATCATGTGTAGGTTGATCTTCTATGTCACTTACACTTGGGGGCACAATGTCTTATCTATCAAACCTATCATTTTCATGTCATATCATTTCCATCTTACCTACCATCTTTAACCATCATATTGTGTCTATTCATACATACATATCATATTGAGTCCATTCATCCACCCTTCTTCTTTTGATCTTGGTGAAGGTATAGGGGAAAAAGGTTGACACATGTTTTTTGAGTATCTCTTGACATACCTCATCCTTCCAAACAAGCCTATCACTATCCTATTGTCATAAGCTTTGTCATGAAAAAATCTTAAGTCTTGTACCTAGAATGGGACATGTTATTCCTATGCGACATAGTCTTTGGATATCACATCCTTTCTCTCCTATGATGCATACATCCATACCATCCATTCATCTATCATGAGCCTTTTATCCCTTACCCCATCACCCACCCTTGCACCTAGACTTGGTTTTTCCCCTTGTCACTGGTATCTAGCACGAAGGCTACTTAAATTTTCATCCTTTGCCACCTCAAAACATTTCAAAATTCCAAAAAAAAATCAAATATTTCAAAAATCCAAAAAATCACAACATTTCAAAATTCCAAAAAAAATCAAATATTTCAAAAATCCAAAAATCAAAACATTTCAAAACTCAAAAAAAAAAAACATTTCAAAATTCCAAAAAAAATCAAATATCCAAACAAAAATCCAAGCAATAAAATCAATCCATGCAATTAATTCTTCCAATTTCATATACTTAATCCATCACCTCAATCTAATCATCCAACCAGTCAACCAAATCAATCATCTTCATCAAATCACTCAAAATTAATCCAAGCAATAATCCAAATGCAAGTCAATCCTTAATCCATACCAATCAAGTTGATCAATCTTGTCAAATTATCCAATCACATCCTTTGGTCTTGATCCTAATCTTGTCATAAACCAAATCAACCAATCAATCAATCAATTATCATCATCCTTGTGTTGCTCTAGGGATATGTCACTCCCCACCACGACAACACTATTATCATCATCATCAATCAACGGTTTACAACTTGACGGGGGCAATTCCTTGTTTGTTTTTGTATCATTTGTGCATGCTTGCTAACTTGCTTGCTTGTGTGTGTTATCATTTTATATTGCATTTCTATCAAATCTGTATCATTCTGGCTAATATTCATATCTTGTGTATGTTGGAGTAGCTTTTTGCACTATCCTTTGCATCTAAGGTCACATCATACCTTTTGTGCATTAGGACTTTAATGCTCTAAGTCTACTTCCTCATATGTCTAGACAAGGTTGTATTACACTGGGGCACGAGACACATCGTCACCTTGGTCCTTATATCTTGGTGCATAACGTATAGTGCTATATCAAACATCATGGTTGCTCACCTTCATTACAGCATAATGTATCATTCATCTCCTTCGTCCACTTTCTATCTTGCATCATCCTGTCTATCCTTATCATTTCATTTCGAGAGCCTACCCGTGTTTGTTCAACCCGCTTATCCTCTCGAGGGGGCATCATCATTCCATCATCCTATCTTTCTATCATTATCCATTTTCCTCTATCCATACCTTAACTTCTTTGAAATGATGTTACTCGACACAAATCTCATCATCTCGAACATCATCTCAAAGAGGGGCAAAATGTAGACACCAAAAAAATGTCCTCTTACGATACCTTGTCACAACATTACATCATTTAGACACCTTGAATCATGTTTTTCCCTAGGTACCCATGTCATCATCTAATTAGTTAAATAAATCTTATTTATTTGACTAATTTCATTTATTTCCTTCCTATGCATAATCCATCCATTCCTCTAATGTTAATTAAATAATTTATATTATTTAATTAATTAAATCATTTCCATCCATTCCTCTACTGTTAATAAAATAATTTATATTATTTAATTAATTAAATCATTTCTATTAATTCTTCTAATGTTAATTAAATAGTTTATATTATTTAATTGATGAAATCATAAATTCAACATTAATTAATAAAATCTTTAAAATATCTTTTCGCTTTCTTTCCAAAATCTAAACTCATATATATCTAATTAATTTATTTAATTAGATAATTCATCAATTATCCTTCTCATCTTTTTCAGGATTTATTTCCTTTGAAAGAGAATCAAAATCTTTCTATCTTTTCACATCTTATCTTATCTTGTTTTAATTCCTTTAAAACAATAAATCAAAATCCTTCTATCTTTTAAAAATCTTATCTCATCTCGTTGTATTTCCTCTTTTGTCAAAAATCAAATCCTTATTGAATCTTATCAAAACTTATCTCTATCCACATCAAAAATCTATAAATCTAACCTTTCACAGGACATTTGCATTGAATTCTTCAAACATCCTTATGCTGTCAAAATCATTCTTCTATCTTCCATCCATTACCATCTATCATCTTCATTAGATCGTTATGCTACAAAATTGAGCAACCAACATTCCTTCAACAATCAGCCTTCAAAATCTTGCATTCTTATGCAGGTGGAGAAGAGCCATGGAGGTCAATCAAGTCTAGTTTGAAAATCGGTTTGCATTTCCTTTGTTTATTTTTATTTTCATTCTAGTTTGTGCTTCATGGTGCTTGATAGGGTTTATTTATTTTGTTATTTTCAACATTAAAATTAAGCCTAAATTTTTCCCTATCTACAATGATGACTCATAACACTATGGCAGAAGAACATAAACCATACACCAATGTTTGATATGAACGTACTCAGTTAAATTGATTAAGTAGATTAAACCCACTGTTCACCCGTAGCTCTCATAAAGCATTTACATGATTGTTATGAATGCACAGTTGGTTTAATGGCTTGGTGGATAAATCTGCTTTACTCTTTTAGTTGCATTTCCTTTCTTCATGAATATGATGATCGCAATCTCTATCTCAGCCCACTTGTAATGGATAAGGGTCAGCATTTCGAGCTCTACCCTTGTGGGAGCCCATTTTTCTCCACATGCTTGGTCTTCAAATGATGATCAGCTTCGTGATTTTCCCTATAGCTACACAAAGAAGCAAACGATGTTAGCATAAAAAACAATATATTAGGATATTGATGTCTATCTTCCAACTCATGTTTCTGCACTTCTCTTGATTGTTTCAGTGCATGATTAGTGGCATACTACATTATCGTTAATGGTTCATGTAGGTATATTCATAGTCGGAGCCTCTAACATCCCTCTCTTCCTTCCTGCAGGTTAACGGAGCTCGAAGAAGACAAATGGTGCACCACTTCTTTGCCAGCCATTGATCAACAGTAAATGATGATTATGTTTATGCTTATGTGATTCCCTTTTATGCATCTTCCATAGTGTAGTGTGTTGTTTATGATGCATTGTGACAGTCCCATCCACGGCTTGTGTGGATATTTGATTTCAATCTTATGCTTTTCATTTTGAAAATAAAAAATCATCTCAATGCAAATTTGTACTATCATTTGAATTCTCACAATCAAATGAAACTCTATAAATATAAATCACTTTATAAAATAAAATAAAGCAATCTGAAATACTTTATTATTGTATGCTCAATTTTGTACTCCATTTGATTTTGAAACATTGAATAGAAACTTCCGAAATTTTGATTCCTCTTTTCAAAGCATAACTATCACTTAAAAAATGATGATTAAGATACAATCAGAACTTAGCATATGCAGCAATAAATATATTTTCCACTTTTAAATATAACAGTATTTAATCCAGCTCCGCCACTTGAGTTGTAGCGAAAAAATGGTAACAGATACTACTAGGTTAGAAAACTCTAAAAAGATTGCTTGTCAAATAACTAAATGGATGCCCCCCTCCAAAAGGATGGAGAAAATTGAATTTTGATGGGGATACAAAAGACAACCCAATACTGGCTAGTGGTGGAGGAGTCCTATGATCTCCCAAAGGATGAATTCATTGTTGGCTACTTGAGGATATTAGGAGTGAAAGTGAACAATGTGGAAAAAACTATGGCTCTAATAGGGAGTGTCAAACTTTCTCTCTCCATGGGTATAAAAAATCTCTAAATAGAAGGTGATTTTAAACTCATAATTGACTCGGTCAAGGGAAAGGTGGATTTGGGATGGTTTATGGAGGATATTATCCATGATATTAAAATTCTTCTTGTGGGTTTTGATAGAAATAAATTATTGCATGTCTATATGGAGGGGAATAGAGTAGCTAAAGAAATAGCTAAATTAGGAATTAATTTCAATTCCTTGAGATGTTGGAGGAATAGTGTAAATTTTCTTGATAACATAAGATTCCTTTTATGGGAGTTGCAATACACCTACCATTCAAATGATGATATTTAAAAAGAAGTCTTATAATTTTGAATATATAATTTTATATATTCATTTGATAACATGTATCTTAGGAAACACTTTCCCCATTCTTTTTTGGGTGTAGTGGTGACAAGGACCAAAGATGATGACAAATACAAAATGATGATTGGATGGAATTTTGAATCTGTTAAGGTGGCAGTGACTAGGATCAAAGAATGTATATGGGTAATTTGAGTTTTGATGATGGGAATGGTTATCATAGGGACCCAAAGGCCTTCCTTTCTAATGATTACATAGCTTATACTTCCTATCAAATATTTTTTCTTGGGAAAGTGATAAGGAATGTTGGCACAGATATATTTATGAATTTGCATGGTAAGGATGTGCAAAGGATTCTGATTTTGCATAGGATATTTGACATTAATTTGATGGTGCCAAGTAATAATGAGTTTTACTTAGGAACGCATCATCGTTTATTTTCATATACTCTAAGGTTTCATAACCTTGACACTTTCTTCAAGGTGATGAATACTCTATTCTAGTATTTTTTGTAAAATTTTGAGAAATCAAGATAGTTTTTTCTAGCTATGGCAATCGAGATGGAGTAGGGGTAACTATAGGAACACTTATTCTTCTACCATTACAATTATGCCACCTTGTGAGGATTGTCACAATGGGTAGAGATAGGCTTTGCACAAAACTAGTTTTTTGCAAAGAATTTAAAGTTGATGCCACCCTCTAGTGCATATGTTATTAAGGTGTTATTACCCCTTTTTTAGAATTCCTAAATGGCTACGATGAAAACCTCTCCATCTAGTTTTCCACTCATGGAATAACCGTTGGGTGTAGTTGGGAGGTATAAGCTTTGAGATAGGAAAAGAGATAAGCTCGCATGCCATGGGAATGATGTACAAAAGGATAAAACTAAAAATGTAGATTAAAGTCTCAGATAACAAAAATATGGCTCTATTCTTTAGGGAGGACAAGGCTTCGGTGGAATTGCATGGAGGGCTCAATAGAGTGAAGCTCCCACCTCCCTAGGATAAGGTATGTTTTATGATTATGAAGTATTTCAATTTAGAGGGAAGACTTAAGAGATTTTATCATTACCCATTCTCCCTCTTCAACCACTTTTGACACAAAACCCTTATTATTTTTTCATTCTACTTGCTATCTCTCTAGAATCATCGATCAAAGAAGCAAAATATTTGTTTTCCAAATATCCTAATAAGGCATGTTAGTTAATCATGCATTAGCTAGTAATTAATTAGTTTTTAACTGATTATTAGGCCAATTCATTTCATACACTTAAGCTAAAATTAGGAGTGTTTTTTATGTTAATTGAAGTGAGATTTCATCAGATCATTTTGTCTCATCACATAGAATTTTTTTTACACTTGTTATGATCTAATCCCTTTATCATTTAAGGTTACTCATATAAATCACTCACCCTCATTGTATTATCTTGTGGTCTCCTTGAAGACTCTTGAAGTTCATTCTATAAGTTTTCTTGTTGATCATATAGTAAATTATTGTTTGTAGCTACCTTGTGTGGAAGGTGTTTTTGTTCATTATTTAATTTTTTCTCTTGTGTTTATTCAAAGTTCTAACATGGTATAAAAGCATGGATTCAGTAAACCCCTTCTTGATTTTTGAGGGTTTTCTTCAACTAAGATTATAGGGGTCCATATCTAGAATCTTCATTTTTAGTTTTGCAATTTTTGGAGTTGGGAAATTTTTTGGTGTATTTTGGCATGAAAAGGACCTTACCATTACATTCAGGAGGCCAATTCGACAAATTTTGATACAAAATTTATCCTATTTTGGCATTGGGAGCTTCTAAGGAATTTTTATTTTCACCATTGAACAATGATTTTTTTAGTGGCTAATATTCGCTCTTTGGCTAATAGTTAAAATTTGGGAATCCAAAATTGGCTAATAGTTTGAGCTACAACATGACTTGAATCACCACATTTTTTCAAAATTTTATTAGTCTTATTTAAATCACCAAATAATTTATTTTATTAAAAAAATTAACTCAAAAAATTTCCACAATATTTAATACATTATTAGATCAAATTGGCCTAAATTTTATAAATTATAGTAGAAATCTATATTAATTCGCCAATAGTATATCATAATTCTTAGTTGCTTTAGGACCATATTTCTAATCTTTAGTTTCCATCATTAATTTATAAGATAATCTAATGGCCCTTGTATTTCATGAGGTAAAATGTACTCATGATCTATAATGTTGATGGGGCCCACAATTTTGGGTCTCATGAGCATTATAGATTGCGAGTAAATTTTACCTTACAAAGTACAATGAGGGTCATTAGATCAATGATCTAAAATCAATTTTGAGCCCCATGAGAATTACAAGCCATGGGTACATTTGACCTTGCAGAATATAATGAGGATCATTATATTATATTTTAAAATAATGATGGAAAGTAAACATTATATTCTACCCCTTCAACCCATTGTTAATTTCCACTCTCGGGCCCCTACTTTTCCATGAGAATTGTTTATAGATTGGATAGATTCACCATTATAATTAATGATTTTCCTTTTTTTTTTTACATTCTCCAAAATTTTCTACAAAATTTTAGTGATGTAAAAAAATTGCCAATAAAATTAATATTTTTTTTAAGAAAAGGAAATATTCGCCAATAGAAATTAATATTTTTTCCTAAAAAATGGAAGATTCACCAGGATTTTACGTCTTTTTTTAGGGAGGTTTATTAAAGTTATCACTGCCATCGAACGACCCTCAAAAAGCCATATCATACAGCTTTTTCAATAAAAAATAATAATTTTGGGCATGCCATTACCCACCACAAGCATACTACCCATAGAGCAATTCTCATTAGTGGCCACAATGACCACCAATGGTAGCAGAAACCACCAATGGTAGTGGCTTGCCACTAGTTGCCAATGGTTGACTGCTAACCGCTTAGCATAACTGCCACAAACTACCATCATGATGCAAGAGCATCTAGGGGTACTAGCAATTTTGCATCACCAAAAATAATGTTTTTTTTTAATTTATTTTTATAAGGGTTTATAGATTAGAAGAATAAATATTTTATTTGAAACTTTGTAATTTCCCTTGGGTTGAAATTATAATTATAATTTTGGTGGGAATTATGCATTTATCAATAGTTTCTAAGGAAAAATTAGGAAAATACCCCTCTTGGGCGTCCCATTCTTGGTAGGGGCCACTTGGGGTGCATGTGCTTGCATGTTCAAGTGCATGTTATGCATGGATTTGCATGTTGTTGCATGCCCATATTTGGAGTTGTTGGGGCCATCAAGAGTCAAAGGTGTCATAATTGACCAAGGTGATTGGCCAAAAGTTAGGTGCCCATGTGAAGGTTATGAATGCAAGGAATTGTTTATATTTTATGTTCTTATCTCTCCTCAAGTTGGGTGTGGTATTTCAAGGTGGTTATTGGAGGTTGTTTTAGAAAACCAATGGTGGTTTCTTCTCACACAATTTTTATATATTGATGTTGTTTCATTTGGAGAGAGGGGATTTTTTAAGAGTTGGTGGTTGCATACCTAGATGCCTCCGAAATAAAGTTGAAATGTTAAGTTACATATTTTTGTATGTGTGAAGCCCATGTTGTAAAGGAGCATGTGAGCTCTATGTTATGTAATTATTTTTCAAATTTTGAACATAATACATATTTCAGATTTCCCTTCCTTATTATGTGCTTCATGATAATTAGTTGTCATCTTGCAAGTCTCTTTGTGTGTGTTTGATTTCAGATTTGTAGGGGGAGTCCCCTTCACCAATGGTATCAGAGCGGGAGTTCCTGAGTGTGTAGGAAAAAGTTTTGATGTGAGGCAGTTTGCACCAGGACCTAAGGGTGGAGTGTGTAAGAGTTTTTTGTTGCTAGTGTACGGTGCAACTTGCAAGAGAAACTACACAAAATATTTGAGTAGAGGTTCTTGAGTGTGTAAATAGATCATCGAAGGTGGGGTGGTTTGTAATAGAACTAGAGAGAGTTGAGGAAATTGTAGCAAATAAGAGGATGGGATGGGTCTTGAGGAGGCCCCTAAGAATTTTATTTTGGGAACAATATTGGGAAGAAGTAGAAAAAAAGTACATGAAGAATTTGAAAATCTCAAGTCTGAAGTAGATGTATTGAAAGATGGTTATGGAGAATATAAAAATATGGGATGAGAGATACAAGAAGAAGAATGTTCTCATAAAAGAGGACAGTGAAGAGAAGATCAAAAATAAAAAGTATTGCAGCCCTTTGGTAGAGGTCAAAAGGATAAAACAAGAAGAGAGGGGAGCTGGAGGTAATTCTAATTATCTTTCTTATGATATTTTGAATGTAGGAAAGAAAGAAGATGTAGCACAGTGTCATGCATGTGACACAGAAAAAGAAGCAAATGAATGCAAAGAAATTGATGAGCCTAAATCTAATGAATTTCTATTGGAAAATATGAAGGATGAAATTACAAAGGTTGCAATAACAACAAAAGAGTTGAGTGCAAAGGATAACATTGAAGAAGAGGACACTAAGTTGAAACAGTAAAAGAGGAGGTAAAACTTGCATTTTGTGAATTAGTTGGTGATTTTGATTTTCTTATGAATTATGTGAATGGAATGGGTGAATATGAAGAAGCTAAATTTTTTTTTGAAGTAGTAAGGAAGAGGATAATATCAATTTTTGATGAGGTTAGAACCAAATCTGATTTGTGTTTGAATGATATGATGAGTTATAGTGAAGAAAGAATTGTAGCAGTGAAATTTGTAGCTAAAGGAAATGAGGTAAAATTAGATTTTAATGTATGTTTTGATGAGGACAAGAATGTATAAATGGATAAATTTTTTGCAACAATGAATCAATTTGAGGTCAAAATTGAGAAACAGGAGGTGAAGGTAAAAATAGAGTTTGATAAAGATATTTGTATGTATGACAATTAGTTGTAGGATGGAAAGGATGAATATTTTGATTATGTTACTAGCATTGAAGTGGATGTAGAGGAGGAAGATGGGAAGGATGAATATATTGATTGTGTTATTGACATTAAATTTGCAACAATGTTTATAGGGCAAGGAAGTGGTATAGTTGCATGTCTTGTAGAAAGCATGAAGGAAAAAAAAGTTGAAGATGCAATAGGTGATGAAAAGGTAAATTCAAATTTTAATGAATTTGAGAATAATCATTTTCATGTTGAGATGGATGAGTCAGTGAATGCAAATGAGATGGTTCATTTAGATTTTTTTAGAGATGATTGGTATGCAAAGAAGGATTTGTATGGTGTTCCAAAGTTTAGTGCAAGTGCAAATTGGTGGAGGTGGATAGACTATGGTGAGTTGAATCCCACAAAATTGGAGGATGTGAATTACACTAGGATAAGGTGGTTAGTTTATGGTGGAAATTATTCCACATTCAGGAGGTTGAGTGTTGAGCAGAGTTGTTAGAGAAGGGAGTTTGTTCTCGTTAACTGTTGGAAAAGGAGAAAGAAGAATAAATTACAGGTACCAAATTCAGTGATGGAATTTGGTGAGGATTGCTTACAATTTGAAAGGGTGGTACTACCACTCAACTCCATTTTGTGAATCCATATTCACAATTTTTTTCCTACCCTAGGTGTCTGATGCAGGAGCATCTAGGGGTACTAGCAATCTTGCATCACCAAAAATAATGTTATTTTATTTTATTTTATTTTCAACAAGGGCTTAGGGGTTAGGAGAGTAAATATTTTGATTTACAACTTTATAATTTCCCTTGGGGTGAAATTGTAATTATAATTTTGGTGGGAATTATGCATTTATGAATATTTTCTAAGGCAAAATTTAGAAAATACACCTCTTAGGAGTCCCATTCTTGGTGGGGATGACTTGGTGTACATGTGTTTGCATGTTCAAGTGCATATTATGCATTGATTTACATGTTGTTGCATGCTCGTATTTGGATTTGTCAGGGCCACCAAAAGTCAAAGAAGGTGTCATAACTGATCAAGGTGATTGGCCAAAAGTTAGGCACCCATGTGAAGGTTATGAATGCAAGGAATTATTTTATATTTTATATTCTTATCTCTCCTCAAGTTGGGCATGGGATTTCAAGGTGGTTATTGGAGGTTTTTTAGAAAACCAATGGTGTTTTCTTCTCACACAATTTCCATATATTAATGTTGTTTCATTTGGAGAGGGGGGATTTTTTTAGAATTGGTGGTTGCATACCTAGATACTATTGAAATGAAGCCATGATGTTAAGTTGCAAATTTTTGTATGTGTGAAGCCCATGTTGCAAGGGAGCATGTGAGCTCCATGTTTATGTAATTCATTTTCAAATTTTGAACATAATACATATTGTAGATTTCCCTTCCTTATTATGTGTTTCATAATAATTTATTGTCTTCTTGCATAGTGTTTTATGTGAGTTTATGATCAAATTTGAAAGGAAGTCACCCTCTTCATCACAACACTTCAGCCATTTCGACTCCCCTTCATTGCATGGGCAACCAATGCCCAAGCCAGGTGGCCTAAAATATTTTTTTTTTGCAAAATAAGTAGAATTGGGAAAATTGACATAACTTTTCACTTGACTATCAAAATTGGGAAAATGAGATATCATCAAAAATCTAGTTTTGAGCACTATTCAATTGTGCTAGTTTGTTTCTCATTTTTTTGTTGGTGCATTTTACAACTTTTTAAATTCAAATGTATCGTTTCACTCTCGAGCTCACAACTTTTGACCCATTTATCTATTTTTCATAATTCTAGCGGCTTTGAAACAATCTTTTAGATCTCTTCATAGCCATCCATGCAATTTTTCTAGATTTTTCTCTAAGCACATTTTATTTGGTTTTTTTTGTTTTCACATTCTAGTGAATTACTTAGACATTTTAGCTCTTGGAAACTTCCTATTGGATGACTTGTTTTTGGTTGTTTTATATGTATTTCCAATATTTTATCTTATTAGGAATTGTAAACATATTTTGCATGAAATTTCTCTTTTGTAGACGAACTAAGATAAAGTGTCACTCTATTGTATAATTTTTTGGGAATTTTACACACCCTATTGTGCCTATTGTACTCACACTAAGTTATAAAGTTTCATGGGTGGGTTGTGAGCATTTTTTTTACATCACACATTTTTCAAGTGAGTTCCTTCCATGATAGCATCGAATCCCAATGATTCTTGACTCATGTCTGTGTGCCTTAGTTTTGTGTTCCTTAGTTTGCACACTATTTTATTTTGTAGGTACTTTCATATGCACATTCAGATACTATTTTCTCTCCTACATGCTCTTCTTGGTGATGTAATGTTTTACTATACTGTTCTTGGCTCACTCTTTCCATATTATGGGGGGGTTTCTATTATTGGTGCTAATGCTTCCTTGGATTCATTTTGAGAGCAATCTACGCATCTAGTTTTCATTCTTATGTATTAGGCAGATGCAAAAATTGATTACCCATGCATTTTGGTGAGATGGAGCATTTACCATATGGACACTCTGCATTCCTATTTCTAGAGGTAACCTTCCATTTTCATTTGATAAGTGTTCTTCAGACTATTGGTACATCTTCCATATGTATCTTTGAATTTCAAATGTTTTCCTTTATTTTACATTTGATTTGAGTAGTATTGTTGGGGCATTCATGTAAATTATTATCTTCTTGATCTTTCTCATCTATTTTAGAGGAGGTTCTTCATTTCAATACTATAGAAATCATCATTCGATAATCTACAGCTTCTCTATTCTTCAATTATGTTATTCATGTTCCTATTATTTTTAGTACATTGGTTTGGAGGATTTTTGTAGTCCTTCATTCACCTTTCCCTCTTTTGGAGAGGATTTTTCCCATGAGGTTTTCTCCTTTTCTCTAGTTGTGAGAGATTATATTATTTGTACATGGGTACTTCATCACCTTGTTTTCTAGGACCCATCATGCATTCTCCTTTTAGGGTTTTAGCTACTCCCTAAGTTCATCTTAAGGGGGGTGTTAGATTAATTATGAATTAGCTAATAATTAATTAATCTTTAATTGATTATTAGGCTAATTAATTTCATGCACTTAAGCTAAACTTAGGAGTAATTTTTTATGTTAACTAAAGTGAGCTTTTATTCATTGCACTTACGCTAAATTATTGCTTGGAACTCTATTGTGTGAAAGGTGTTTTTGTTCATTGTTTGATATTTCATCTTGCATTTATTCACAATTCTAACAAGGTGCCCATCTCACTCCAAAAAGGGATCATTTCCATTTGTATTAATTGCGCCTTTCTTTATGCCCTTTGAAACCCATAAGGTTCTACCTTATTGAGGACTCCCTACCTAGGGTTCCTTCTAGAAAGAAAGTTGCTTCTCTTGTTGTGGAGTCTGTAAAAAGAAAAGTTAAGGGACTTAATATTGTGACACCCTCCCACTCAAAATAAAAATATAAAAGGCATGCCCCCTCATTGGATGTCCAATTAGATTCTTCCCCTGATGTTGTTGCTAAACCTATCTCTTCTTTGTGTTGTTTGAAAACCAATTCTCCAAAGAACCCTTGTTCCTCCTCTCAGAAGGACACTGCAAAGGGCCTTTGTAAACTTAAAAATATCCCCCTAAGGACTCATATTTCTAGATCTCCTAGTAAGCGGAGCCCTGTAGAGAATCTCAAATTTTCCAAATCAAAAAGTTCCAAAAAAATCATCCAACTCATTAAAGATGATGATACTTTGGTTGGGGAGGAAGAATTTATTTCAAAGGAGGAAGACAAGATGAACATGGTTATAGGAATAAAGGATGAGGCAGGGGGTATGGTTCAAGAATAAGAAGGTATAACCAAATTACAAGTTTTCCAACCCCTAACCTCAATATTAGGGATATTTCAAGTGAGTATACAAGAAGTGAGGAGAAAGAAAATAAAGAAAAACATAAGAGGAAGATAATGAGGAAAAAGACATTGACGGTCCTAGTTTGTTCAGGGAGATGAACACTCCTCTTAGATTCAGATGAATTTGGCACTGCTTCCAATCCTGAACCAACCCAAAAAGGATGCACTAAATGCAATCAAAAGATATTGCAAAGATGATTGCCCTTAAGACCAAAATGGAAGAACTAGAAGGAAAGATGAAAGTCCTTTTTTCATTCACCTCTAAATTATGTATAGGTCAACCACCATGTTGTGTGTAATGCAGGATATGGAGTTCAAACATCATGGTAAATATACAAGGGCCAACACTAATACCAAATATGTGGAATTGCACAAGTTCCTTATAGAGGATTGAGGACAGCTTTTTTCTTAGTTTGATTTTTAATTTCCTTTGTTTAGTTATTTTAACATATTAACCTTAATGTTATTAATGTGCTATCAATGCCCTATTGTTGGTCTATTTTGATTTACCTTTCAATATTTTTGTTTTAAGGGTTTAGCACCCTATTATAAGCTTGAATTTGAATCTTCATTATAGTTTGTTGCTTATTTTATCATAAAAATAAGATTTAAACTTAAAATTAAATTAAATGTATTCAAATGTTATACTATTAAATCACCCTCCTTCATTTTGATAAAAAATAATTTTATTTTCAAATATAACTTATTTACTAGAGTTTTTTCTTAGTAGATATCACCTAACCATTTTTCATAGATCGTAAGTTATTTTCTCTTCAAAAAAATCACTAAGATAGAGTCTACAAGACAAAGCCAAAATTTTCCCCATATTTTCCTATCCATCTTATCCCAATCATCTTGATCTATCTTGTTTGGTTTCTTTACCTTTGTTGTTTCCAACCACTGATCCCCATTTTTAAGGAGATCCTCCATTTTTAGCTTCTATAGATCATAAAAACTTCCATTAAACTTCTCACTATCTAAGTGAGATGAGGATGTAGTCATGGCTTCTACATGTTACAAAAAAAATTCAAACAAAACTCTCACTATAGCTCAAAAAACTTTCACCCGTCCACCCAAAAAGAAAATCTAGCCAAGTTTTGATACCAAATTTTAGAAATTAAAGTGAACACTATATATGGAGCTCTAATTTCAACCATAAAAATGATCTTAACTAGTTAATAACCAAATGAAGATAGTAGGAAATTAAATCAACAAAACAAAAATATGAAACAAAAGATAAAAACACATAACACAATGTTTATGTGGAGAAAGCCTTTTGGAGAAAAACTCCACTAAGAAGAGAGGCTTAATTATATATTTTCTTAAAAATAGATATTTCATAAAATACTTTATTTCTCATCTTCAGTCTCCAACCTTCAACACTTGTATAAATAGAAATTTCTTACTTGCTACTTGTGTTTATATAACATGTTTATCCCATAAATGGGGCATCCAAGTTTGATATCAAATACTAGCATCACTTCTTGAATAAACCAATAATCTATGACATGATGATATAGGTTGCAACTATTTTACTCAACTAAGTAAAATTTGGATACCTAATTATTGTTAGTTTTTAATCAACCTAGTGGTTATTGTTTATAACCACAAGATGTTTTAACCATAATAATAGTCATAAAAGGTGACAAAAAAACCTCATATAAATTTGGGCACCGAAAACCACAACCTTCAAGGTTCTCTTCTGGTAAATAGTAACTCACTATCAATAAAAATTAATTATCAATCCCAATAAAAATTTAATTATTGTGCCAATAAAACCTTGATGTGAAAAATAACTAATACTAATGGTGAATCCCTAATCTTTGATGAATGACTTATAGCCAATATTATGAGTCATTAAATACATATGATTTAAAATGTTGATGGTAACTTAATCCTAACAAAAAACTAGAATTTGAAATTCAATTTACAAGTTTACAAAATGATGGAGAAATTTTATAGTGTTTTTAAACAAGAGGTAGGGATTGAAATATAATTTATAAAAAAAAAAAAAAACATTTATACTTAAAAACTCTCCAACTCCACCATGAAGAAAATTACTCAAATTTGACCCTTGATACTCAATTTTTCAACACTTAGAATCAATTCCAAAAACTTAAGGATGACATCACCTTTTCCCCTTGAGATAAGGATAAGATTTTGAACAAGGAATTTGTATAACTTGTATTCAAAACCCAAAAATAGAAAAGCTCCTAACTCAAAACTTGAAAATAAAAAAGGGGGAACATATTTTGATTTGAAAAAAATAGGACTCATTGTGTGAGACATAGTATATGTGTTTGTGACACTTTATTCTTCTATAAAGGATTAAATTCCTTCATGAAAAGCCAAGGATCCCTCATTAGTCTTGAAGTAAAAAGTGTCACTCTTCTCAACATGACCACTCTAAAATATGTATAAAAGTGAAGGTTGTTGATTTATAAAGTCTCCACTAGAAAAGGAGTAGGATGCAATAATTACACTAAATCACATTAATCTAGGACTAGGTCGCATGGCATGACTTAGTTCATAAAGGTAGTGATCTTTTTATAGAATTGTTATAGCCTCTAAAGTATAGATCAACAACAAGATTTTATATTCAATTTATATGTAAAATTATTCTAATCAATTAATTTACCATGATGTCAAATCAAATAAACATATATATCTCTTTAATTATTACAATTATTAATCTTATATATTCATCTAATTTATTATTGATTTGACTAATATGTGAGAGTAACAAAACATTTATTATATTAATAAAAATATCAAAAGATTAAATAAAGCATGAATATGACCTTAATAAGTAACAATTGCATTCAAGAATAATTAAATAAATTGTATATTTGTTAAATAAAATAAAAACTAGTTTTCACAATAAATATTTTATTTCCTAAAAATATAAACTCTATTTTTTATTCTATTGTATATTTATTCAAAATTAAATATTAATAAAAGTTAATTATACCATCAAATAAGTAAATCATTTATTTTTTCTAAAATGTAAATAATTAAAATAATATATTCTTAAAAATGTAAGAGAATTTATTTTAATACTATTAAAAATTCTCGTTGAATAAGGGCTTCTAATATATTTTCTTGTAACACTTCAACTCTTTGAAGTTCGCCCCGATTCATCACCTGCATGAGTTTCACAAATTGTTTACACTATAATTATAATAAATACTCTCCAAGAAAATTATAATATGAATATTTTAAAATCTTATATAAGATTATTCAGATTATATTTTTTTAAATGCTTGCACTTAACAATATTTTAAATAGAATTAAAATTAACTATGGAGTAAAACAATAAATTAAAATTACTATCAAATGTTATTATAATGTGTACTTATATTGGGTGAATGTAAGGTTATAATAAGATAAACAATAAAATCAATTTTGAACAAAAATTTGTCACCATTTAAATAGAAAAGTATTCATATTTCTAGCTCAAATTTGAATTCCCTAAAAAAAAAAATTTATATTACCTTAGGTTTAAATACGTGGAATTCCTAAACTTATCAATACATATAAAATTATATGTTTAGTATTATGGAAAAAAATTGACTTTATTCTAATGAATATTTTTAACCAAATTTAATATAAAAAAAAATAGTAGAGAAAACACTCAAGATTATTGAAATGTATCTTATTTCTTATTATAACAGTAATACTCTATTATTATTTATTTTATTTATATGTATATGCATATGCACTAAATGTATATGCATATTCACTATATGTATATGCATATGTATATGTATATGCATATGCACTATATGTATATGTATATACATATGTATGTATAGCCTAATAAAGGGTTAGATTAGTTTACATCATCACATTAGTGTTAGAAATATGAAATAGATTGAATAACCAAGATCTTCTATAAGAGAAGCTATAAAATTGTAAATGAAATAACAAAATTAAAGACCCAAGATTCTAAAGGATGTGCAAATGTCAAGATGACAAGATTGCATTGGGAGCTCAAAGAAAATCTACAAAATAATGACACCCTAGATGCTTTCACATCAGCTAATCTATAGGAAATATCTTCCTACCCACTCATATTTAAAGAATAACAATCAATACATGAGTAATTCATTTATGTAATCTTATTTTATTCATACTTGAGCATTAAGGATACAAAAAACATAATAATGGCTCTAAAAATCCTCTAAATCCTTGATTGTTTTGTATAAATGTATTATCTACATAAAAAATTGATTAATTTATTTCCCTCATATAGATTCCAATGTTCATTTACAAGGATAACCCCATAGGTTTTGCAGATCCTAAAGTGTAGTAGGAATTATTTTTCTCTCATTTATTGGCCAACTTCCCAATAATATTTGAACATAAGAAATTGAAAATAAAAATTTGTTAGAAGTGGGTTGGAGAACCAACATTACCTACATTTTATTAACCTCCATCTCTAATTTTTTAAGTGGTGGCACACTTCTTGTTTCTTACACTTATTTTCGCTCTTATTCTATAAAAATTTCTTGCTTAAGATTTTCCTTTTGTACATTATTTTCTTTGAATTTTGTCAAAAACCTACTTATCACTAATAATAATTAATCTAACTTAATTAAGTCTTTGAGATTATGTGTGGTATTTATATTTTTACTTCTCCCAATGATTTTTCAATAAACTTGTTAACATCCAATTATTATTTCAAGAGTCTCTCCATTGCGATTTTATGCATCATATCATGTATTTAAAAAATAATAATAGGAGATATTTTGTAATACCTACCTATGGTTCTAAAGTTGAAGTTATAAATAGAGTTAGCATTAGAGTTGCCCGATATGATAGCTACTTTTGTTGGGAAATGAATTCCTTTGTTTTGGTCAAGGGTCCAAAATTTGTGAGGTTCTAGGAGTAATGAGGAGAGTATCAAATATTGTTTTATCCTTATTCTTCTTTATTCTTATCTTTCTCCTATAGTGTATTTTATGAAGTTTGTTATTTTTCCTTCTCTTATTTTTATGTTTTTATTCATCACCACCATTAGGCCTTGTTATATTATATTGATCCTTTAATATTTATTTTTTCACATATATGATAGCATTGTGTAAATCCTTAATTAGTTCATAAACACTTATCCCTCTATGTCATAGTCTAGTTGCTTTATTTGAGTTAATTTTTATTTTTCTTTCTATTCCACCAAAACATTATAGGTCTTCTTTAAGGGCTCTAGGTTTTATTTTCTAACATTTTCTTTCATTAAATCCACATCTAATAGGAGAGTATCTACTCTCTACCTTGTTCATAATGTTATGATTTATATTTGTGCTAATTCATCCCTCCTAGCAAGAGAAAGATCTATTGCTACTTGTTCTAGAGATTCCTTCCTAATATATTATTCTATTTGTGTCACTTATTCTCTTTTCCCTTCAATTTTATCTATTGATTATTCAAGGGAACCCTTGATGATTTCTATAATTGGGTGAGGACTCTCAACAATGTAACCTAATAATACCTCCAAAATAGCATGGTATATGTCTATGTTGTTTGTAGAGGCATTCCTAGTGTGAAGAGTGATCTACACATCAATTCGACATCCATTGGGTCCTCTTCCTTATTTAAATTATACTCTTCATAAAGTCAATAGAGACACCTTTATTTTATTCCTTTTTCCTCTCTTTTCTTTTGTTTTGCTTAAAGGGATTTAACTAATATAATATTTAATTTGACACCATACAAACCCTTAAACACATTAATATTTACTAGTAGCATTAAAAAATATTAAATACACTTTAGACTTCCTTGTACTCCCCCAGAATATATTTATTTTTTATATAGAGAACTCCATATCTCAATGGCATACTTTACATTTCATTATTTTCCCCAATCTGACAAACCCTAATATCATGAGCAAGGTTCACTAGTAAAGATGGATCACAACTTTAAATACATGTATCAAAATTAGTAAAAACTAAGTTTAACCATGAATCTATATTTTTGTACTTAAAAAACATAGAAAATTTATAGTCACACAAATAAAATCAAACCCTATTATGACAATGTGAGTTAAAAATGAGAATAAATCATAGGTTAGAATATTTTATCATATTTTACTAATCCAATTTAGAAATATGGATATGCATTCATTAATTCTTATTTAAAATTGTTTTACAAACACTCAATAGTTATAGGGAAATTCTTACACTGATACAAAGCATGGAAATATAATATAAATTTTATGTCAAAAAAACTTATGGACTAAGGAGGCTTTATTGGATATTCACAACCTTTTGCACGTTAGTTTGATTTTCTCCTATGGGAAACCACCACCATAGATAGCTCTAGAATAATTGATTCTACTGTGACAACAAAAAAATTTAAATGATCTTGACATCATTGATCTCAACCACTATTAAATCTTAACCACAAACTTTGTTGGAAGCCTTGAAACATGTGCATGAAGGTTGGATGGTTGTGTTGATTGTTTCTATGTCGTCATTGATGTCAATATGGAAATAACTACATGGTGTTGACTATATGGAAGTTTTCTTAGTTTACCGGAAGTTGTTCTCTATCCATAACACTCCTCTGTGATGGATCAATATGTTGGTATTTGAGTTTCGAACTCATTGCTACATCTGATATGACTCTAATATTCTAACCATGTTTTGTTGACTCATTCAGACTAGTTTTTTGGATCTTGAGATGTTTTTTTATCTATGAACAGAAAGTCATCTCTAATAGAGTTCAACTTTGTATCCTACTATTGTTCAGTGTGTGGTGTACTGTGTGGGAGACTCTGCATTCTACTAAGGTGAACATTCTTATGTTGTGATTGAGCTAACAGTCTCTTTACTAGTAGTATGATGGGAAATTAATGTGTTCTCAGATCCGAAAGGTGTTTGATTTGAGGGTTAATTGTTGGTTTGAAGAATTTTTTTAGTCTTGGATGACTCAACAAATGCAATATATTATGAAGACTAATATCCAACTTCGCATAATGCACTACATGAATAAAATATTAAATTGTATATGGTGTTGACCTATTTGATAAATAAGATATGCTCATGTATATACAAGATGCTTTGAAGATAGAGAAGTAAAAAAGAAGAAGGGAAGTGAAAAAGAGAGAAGGTGTGAGTGTGTTGTGTGCAAGCAAGTGAATAGAGGAGAAGATCATAGCTTAAATACTTTATCAATAGTACAAATTTGTTGAGCAATGCAGTGCTTTTATTCTAAGCCTCAGTAGAACTGAACCCTGCACATTGAAGGTGTATTCCATCAGTTCATTTTTTGGCAGTGAGCCACTATCATTGTATCTTAGAAGTGAGCCATATCTTTTGTACTCAGGTTGTGAACCTTTTAAGGATAGTGAGTCCTAGCAGTGACCCCCATAATATTTTGTATCTAGATATAATATATTGAGTTAACCCTCACCGTGGTTTTTCCCTCGTTGGGTTTTCTATGTAAAAATCTTGGTGTGCTTATGTGTGTTGCATTAACTTAGTTTTATGTTCTCTCTTGTTGATTCAGTCAAAATAGTAATAATGGTTAAGTGGATTTTATTATCAGTTTATGGAATATTTATTCACCCCCCTCTCAGTATTTTGGATGTTCAACAATGGGTATCAAAGCTTGGTTCCTTAGAAGAAGCCTAACAACTTGAGGAAGGTCCCAGAATTTGAATATAAGAAATTTTTTCCCTTGAAAGTGGTCACTACTAAATTTTCAGAAGAAATGGAAGCCCTAAAGAACAAGTTGATAAAAGAAAATGAGCACATTGAAAAGCTACAAAGAATTTGTATAAATGTAGGTGATCTATTGACTGAAGGAGAAGAAATCATTACTAGCCTGCAAGAACAATTGGATGAGAAGAAAAGAATTGAAGAATATTAGGAAATTGAAATTTAGAAGAAGATGGATGAATGTGCGAAGCTTGAATTAGAAGCAGAAATCCTAAGATCTAATCTAGAGAAGGCAAAGAGTTTTGAAGACAAATTTAAGATAAGCTCGAAAATTCTTCATGACTTGATTAATTCTCAAAGACTAGAAAAAGATAAGAGCAGTTTAGGGTTTGAAAAAGGTCAAAGTTCTAAAGCGAAGCAATTCACTGAAAAGAAGGCGTGGTACAAGGATAAACAAGTCAAGGATTAAAGAAGCAATTCTAGAAAAAACTCTTGTAAAATGGTATGATGCAAAAAGGTATTTATACTTCAATCATGTTTGTCATTCCTGCAAGAGATTTGGTCATAAAGCAAAGGACTGTAAAAAGAATCTGAATGACTCTAAGAACAAAAAGAATGAATATAAGGATAAAAATAAAAATGGAAAGAAAAATGTTACTTGTTGTAAGTGTAGAAAACTAGATCATCCTGGTAAAAACTGTATAAGGAAGAAGAACATCTATCGAGCAAAGAAGAATGATTGAACCTTTGATCAAGAAGTGACAAGAAAAGAAATGGAAAGAATTTGGAGAAAGGATTCATTAGTTTTGTTTGTGTTGACCTCTGGTACAGATACTCCCATCAATTTCTAAATGAAAGCAGCGGCTAAGGGGGTGCAATCATCAAAAAATCTAATAAACCCCTTCTTGGTACTTGTGTCATATCATGATAGAAGTATATTTAACGAGGTAACAAGTTTAAGGTACTTTTCGCATGTGTGAAGAATGAGGTCTACAGAACTTGAAAGGATGAAGGCATACACTATTTTTGAGGTAATCTACCTGTAAATTGAAACATTTACTACAAAATCATTCAGAATGGAAGGAATAAGATCATACAGCATTAAAAGCATATGTATTTTTGAAGAAGCATGCAAAGGAAGTTTGAAAGGGAATTCAAAATTTCAAAATTTAAAGAAAGCAACAGTCAAAGTGAGCTTCGGAAATAGAACATCTTTGCATTTTCAGAGGTATTCTTGTTTGCACAGTCTTTTACTTTTATTGATGGATAATTCAAAGATTGTGAATTGTGCGGATAAAACTAGATTGAAGAGATATATGAGGAATGTGTCAGAAGAGTCTATTGGTGCATTCTCTTGCATCCCTTCGAGAGTGTTTCCTACAGAAGATATTTATGCATTTGTTTATAGTACTACTGAAGAAATGCCATCAATTCAGTTGAATATGCTTTGGGAAAATGAATTGAAAGAGAATTATGATGCTTACAGAGTATTAGCTGAGAACAAGTTGGATGTTTGGAGGAAAGTTCCCTTGTTTGAATTTGAGAAGAAGTATACTCGAATAGTATTGAGTTGTATTCATGATGAATCTTTGTGGATTGAAGAGGTGCATCTGGTTACCAGAGAAGTAATTAGAGATGTAACTAGTCTATGTTCCTTCGGACCAGTTCCTAAGCTGAAGACTATGAATGAGAAATAAATAATTGAGGTTACAGGTGGGAGTTCAAAAGAAAAGGAAATTGGGTTAAGATTGATTATTAATATGGTATTGAGGTATGTTGCTATGGTCAATGGTCATAAAGTTTGTATCCCTAAGAATGACTCTACAATTTCTACTAATGTGGTGAATGTTGTTCTTGACATGGTGTTAAGAGGTATGGAATATGACTTGTGTGAACTACTTCGCATACATCTTTTGAAGAATTTAAAAGAAATCAAGAAGAATAGGAAGAATACTTTTCAGTATGTCAATTTGGTTGTTTGTCTACTCTTTTAATCTTTGAAAGAGTTACTGGTAATAGGAAGGATAGAATGGTCAAACACAGAGCCTATTGCCTATAAAATCAAAAAAATTATGATAAATCTTGGTAGTTTGGATGCACAAGAATCTACCATTGCACATTCTTTGGAACATTTCAAATGAGGATGAACAAAAGGTCTAGGTTTCCAATAAGTGTTGTGGAAAGATACTTCGAAAGCATAAATTTTCTTGTGTCTATAGATTTTTGTCACATGGAAGTAGTTGAATCAAGGTCGGTTTGAATATCTAAATTGGATTATGAAGTGTCAGAGGCTGAAATTGATAACTATGCTAAAATTCTCTTGGAAATCCCTAAGCATCTTGATGATGAAAGTTTCTCTAGTAGCAAGACCAAAATAGGGAAGAAAAGGAAAAGTGTGGTAAAGATAGCAGATGAGAGTAAGCTTGAACGTGAGCATGAAAGGATGAGTATTCATAGAGCTTTGGAAGACCTGTCAAAGGTTATACCTGATGCTAATTTTGATTCATCTATTTTTGTTGTGGAGAATCTCCATGGCATGATTAATTCTTTGAAAGTCTACATATTTGGACTTAAAGAGTTTGTTGGAGCTGGGTCTGATGAAGAAGATTTGAATGATATCAAAGAAAAATGTGTGAATGCATACAATTGAGTAATGAAAGAATTAGAAAATGTACAAGGTTGTGAAGAAGAGGCATAGGAACTACTCTCCTTTTGTCTAGATTGGTCAAGCAATACATTGGATATGAGAAATGAAATAATATTGAGTGAGTCTCGACTGAGAACTCAGGAAGATACATATAGGTTAGTGGAAGATAAAGATAATCAAAGGTGATCCTACATTGTGCAACTTCAAGACAATTTTTTCTCTCTACAGGATCAAATAACAGATGTCATCAGAAAGTTTGTGGCACTCAGAGACATGATTAAATTCAAACATACTTCTATTTCTAGTGCTCTTGGTTGTATTGGTGAAATATCAGAAATCAATCTTAATCCCAATACTTTAACAGATGGTATAGAGTCTCTAACTAAACTTGATCTATTCTACAAGACTCTTGTAAGTGCAAAAGGTTCATGGGAAGGAGATAAAATATCATGGAAGACTATTCTGGAGAGTCTCAGAGGTTCCTCTTTAGGTTAAATCTATGTTCATATCTTTTTGGCTTCTTTTTTTATATACATTTTTATACCAGACCCCTTCCTTTGTCATTGATGTCAAAGGGGGGGAGAGAAAGAGATAAAGAGATAAAGAAATGGAAAGAGTGGAAAATTTTTTTGTGAAGATCAATTTTGATAGGGGGAGTAAGTCAAAACTTTTAGTTGCGGTATACTTCAAAAAAAAATTGGTTTTTGTCATGCATGTTACCATCAATGTCAAAGGGGGAGATTGTTGGAATCCTTGCAACATGTGCATGAAGGTTGGATGGTTGTGTTGGTTGTTTCTATGTTGTCATTGATGTCAACATGGTAATAACTGCATGGTGTTGACTATATGGAAGTTTGCTTAGTTTACCAAAAGTTGTTCTCTGCCAATAACACTCATATGTGATGGATCAATATGTTGGTATTTGAGTCTGGAACTCCTCACAAGATCTGATGTGACTCAATCTTCTAACCATGTTTTTTTACTCATTCAGACTACTTTTTGGATCTTGAGATGTTTTTTTATCTATGAATAGAAAGTTATCTCTAACATAGTTCAACTTTGTATCCTACTATTGTTTTGTGTGTGGTGTACTGTGTGGGAGTCTCTGCATTCTACTAAAGTGAACATTCTTATGGTGTGTTGAGCTGACAATATCTTTATTGGTAGTATGATGGGAAATTAATGTGTTCTCAAATCTTGAAGGTGTTTGCTTTGAGGATTATTTGTTGGTTTGAAGAATTTTTTCTAGTCTTGTTCGACTCAACAAATGAAATATATTACGAAGACTAATAGCTGACTTGGCATAATGCACTACGTGAATAAAATGTTAAATCTTATATGGTGTTGACCTACTTGATGAATAATATATGCTCATATATATACAAGATGCTTTGAAGATAGAGAAGTAACAAAGAAGGGAATTGAAAAAGAGAGAAGGTGTGAGTGTGTTGTGTGCGAGAAAGTCAACAGAGGAGAAGATCAAAGCTTAAATGCTTTATCACTAGTACAGATTTGTTGAGAAATGCAGTGATTTTATTCTAAGCCCTAGTGGAACTAAACCCTACACATTGAAGATGTATTCCATCAATTCATTTTTTGGCAATGAGCCACTATCATTGTATCTTGGCAGTGAGCCATATCTTTTGTACTCAAGTTGTGAGCCTTTTAAGGATAGTGAGTCCTGGCAGTGAGCCCCATAATATTTTGTATTGGGATATAATATATTGTGAGTTAACCCTCATCCTAGTTTTTCCCTCATTGGGTTTTCCACGTAAAAATCTTGGTGTTCTTATGTCTGTTGCATTAACTTGATTTTATGTTCTCTCTTGTTGATTCGGTCAAAATAGTAATAATGGTTAAGTGGATTTTATTATCAATTTGTGGAATATTGATTCAACCCCCCTCTCAGTATTTTGGATGCTCAACAAACTCTAGGTGAGAATCACCTTTTCCACAAACAAGTTTTTCATCCTCGATAACTCATGAACCAATAAGGTTTTTTTCCTTTAGTTATTAAAAATCTGCAAGGTTTCTCAACTCTATTCATTTGAACATGAGTGCTTGAGATAGTCTAATTAGGGTTTAGCTTGGGTGTTCAAAACTTTCTTTTTTTTCATAGGTTTCCAACCCAAAATATCATTCACAAAGAGGTTAAAAATGGCATGGATAGTTTTGACTACTAAATAAGTACACAAGGTGGGTGCCCACACCAACCATTGTCATTTTCCTCTAAATTAGGCCCAAATATGTGTCCATATGCTAGAGATGTACTAGAGAGGTATGGAGGAAGATACTTGAAGCCACAAAAACAACCCATAATTATGGTGAGATGAATTGAGGCTATAAACCCTAACTATCATATTAATGGTAGTGAGGGTGATATATGCAACTCTAGCAGAAATAAATATATGCATGAACATGCCCTCTAATTAAATAATGTCACTAGAAATAAAAACCAAAATAGAGCCACATGTCAAGAATAAACAATATGGATTATCTACATATAAAGTGGTAGGTGGAATGAATAGTGCAAAGAGGCAATAGTTACAAGGCAACTTGCTTGATTTGGGGAATAATTGATAATAAATTGGACTTAATGAGGCCTTGATTCAGTGTTGTGAGGTATTTTCCACATCCACACTAGGTTTTGGACCCTTCCAAATGCATTTATTGATGTCTTATAAAGGTGTTGTAAAGTGTTGTAAAAGACTTTCACACCTCTCTAGACTTAATGGACCCATTTCTCCCTAATTCAACATTAGAAAATGTGTTTAATAACATTATCACACTAATTTAGAAGTTTTTTAAATTAAACTTAATGTTAATCTAGTGTTGTAATGTGTCTTACATGTTCACATTGGATGTTGTGCCTTTCTAGGCTAAGTGGACCTCATTTTAGTGTTGTAAAGTGTATTTAATCACACTTTCACATTGGATTTTGTGTCCCAAGCCCTAATTACTCTTTACATCATCACTAATAGGCCCCTATTACCCCATATTGTGCATCCCAAGGCTTGAATTATCAAATACTCGATAAAATCATCATATAAACCTAATTTATGTATTCCCCAACAACCCAGCTAGCAAATGGGCCCCTCTGGGACTAATTCGCCATCTGTGGTGAATGAGTCCCTACCAGGTGGGACTGATTCGCCCAAGGTGGCGAAAGAGTCCCATTTGGGCCATGTTTTACTTTTAAGCAGGAAATTTTGGACTTTAAGTTTAATTTCTCTTCATGTTGGCCTTGGGGATCCAATTAACAGGAAAATAAGGTGAATATCCTATAAAATTAAGTCTCTAAGCCCTAATTCATAATATCTTAACACATTCACAACTCATTCATCTTTTGTCTTCTCTATCAAGTCAAGCAAGTTAGGGTTTTATCACTCTAAGTCATCAAGAAAGCTTTCAAAGAAATTCAAGGGTTGAATCTTCATCTTTGTTGCATCAGTCCAAGATCAAACATCATGGAAAGTTATTGACTTCATTGTCTCATGCTTCATTACATTCTTTCTCTATTTTGGTTTAATTACCTAAAAGGGGTTTGGCCAAGGAAAACCCCCATACCCTAAACATTTCTCTTTCTCTTCTTGTTTGTTTGTATATTTAGGAATCTTGGAAGCTTGGAAGTCATTGAAGATCAAGTTGAAAAGTTTTTCAAGTCATGTCTTCATTGGATAAGGCAAAATATCAATTAAAAGTCACTTTTTGACCCGAATTTGACAGTTTCAGAATTGGACACCTGAAGAAGCAGAAAGTGTAGATCGAAAGATCCTGTTTCCACCTTTGATTCTTTTTAAATTCAAAATTGGACTCATTCACAATGGGTAGAGAATGAGTCCCACTTCTAGGCTTGATTTTAGTTTTCTGTATTTTTGGATAACCATTTGTTCAAAACGAGCTCCATAACAATTTCCCAGAACTGGGACTAATTCGCCCAAAATAGCGAATGAGTCCCACCACACCTAAAAATTAGGATCAATAGCATTTCAGATGTCATTTCAAGTCTCCAGCAAGATCTCAGGTGCACACTTTTAGTTTCATCCCTTTATGTTGCAATTTGCATTCATTTCTAGGTGTTTTTGCATTACATAATGTGTTTTCAAACAAGTTGTATTTCTTTAGTTTCCATTCAATAATAAATAGCGTTCATTAGTTTATTGCATTTATATCATTGCATTTAGGTATATTTCCATCATGCATACATTATTTTGAATGAATCACCTAGGTTTTTGGCCTATCTCTCTCCTTTTAGGTGAAAAACCCTAAGAGTGCAAGAGAAGTACATAGACTTAAAAATATATGGTTCAAGATGATAAGGAAATCACACCTATATGGTAGGTGAATGAGGTGAAGTCTAATTTTGATGAGATAAAATTCATTAATAGAGGAATGACAAGAAAAGAGAACTTAAGTATGGGAATGTTGGTAGTGGTTGCCATTGATGTCAACTCTTGGTGAATTGTTTGTGGTTGTTATTGATGCCAAGCACTAGAGACCAAGGGGAGATTGTTGTGATATCAAAACTTAGGGTGTTTGTTGGCATTGGTTTTCATTGTTAACAATATTCATGTTGTGTTAACATTGATGAATGATGATGTTGTTAAAGTTCATGGTTGGTTGTCAAATCTTGTTTGATGTCAAGAAAAGTAGTATTGAGTATGTTGATTATCAGCAAAAGTGATATCATGATGTTATATTAAGATGAGGATTAGAAGTATTACTAATAGTGGGGAAATATTGCTAATAGTCTTGGGTTTCTTCAATATTCTCTTATGTTATTCTTGAGGAAGTATGTATTGTTTTATGGAGGTTCTAGTCTTTGGATGTCAGTGAAGGGTTATGCGGTAGGAGGTTGCTTTGAAGACTTTTATGGAGAATGCTCCATATTCCTAAACTATTATAGATGTTTCCTTGTGGTTTGGGACTTATTTATTTGTTTTGTGGATGTTGTAATCCTATCTTTTCATGTCATTAGTGTTGTCGAGAAGGTCCTTGGTAATTGCAATATGTTTGTAGTCTAGTTGCTTGTGTGGACTGGTCCAGAAAATACTCCACATTTCTCTACAATGATTTTTCTACTCCTATGGCTTGGTGAATGCTCTCTCAAATTATATGCAATGTCTCAATTCAAATTTCATGTGCTGACATGATCTACAAGTTGATCTATTAAAGCTATATCTCATGGTTATGTATGTTCTATTTTTGGGAAGAAGTATTTTGTTCTTGTTTTGGATATGTCAGTTTTTGATGGCATGACAACATGAAGGAGGTATTTTTAAGTGTTTTCGTATGTCCAAGAAACACCCCCATGTGATCTACACATTGTCGGTTGATCTCTTTGGCGTTGCATTGGGTCTTGAGTTGGTTTTTTAGATTATTCATGGATATCTGGTCAACAAGGCTTGTTTTCTTTCTTGAATCATGTGCTTGGAGGTTTGTGTCTATTGGTAAAATAGGGGTAGACAACTAAGAGGGGGGGTGAATCAGTTGTCACAGAATATTTAAACTTTTCAAATTTTACCTAACTTAATCTCAAATCTGATGAATGAATAGTAAACCATGAACAAGCAACATATCAAAAGCATAGAGAACACCAAGAATTTTTATGTGGAAACCCTGTTAGGGGAAAAACCATGGTGGATATTAGTCCATAATATTATACCTTGTTAAAAGTATAAGAAAAATAATGGGAATGCACATGCATTCAAGCACACTTCCTAGAGCTCACTACTCAACTACAAGAGGGCTCACTGCCCAATAGTATACAGCAATGTGGATTAGATCTGTAGGGTATGAACTAAGAGAATAGATTCTACACAAGCCTGATTACAATTCCAATTAAGCACAAAAACCTTCTTCACACTTCACTCAAACTTCTTCTCACTCTACTCTGCAATCGAATGATTAGAACACTATTCACACATCTACACTTTCTCTAGCATACATTCACTCTTATGCACACACTAACTTCACTCAAACAATTGCTCTTATATATATGTAACATGGAATTACATCAATAGCCTAGTCGGACAAAAAATATAAAACATATTTTCAATATCGGCCCAAATTTACAAATAAATTTTCAATGTGGATCAAACATCGTCAGCTAATGTTATGATGAGACCCAAAACAATATCCTCAAGTGCGCCAAACATTTAAATTTAAATCTTCAAGGATCTGCAACTCGTCACAACCATCATGTCGGCAAAGAACATGAAAACCCAAACATATCGAGAAAAATCCTCAACCATGAGCACACTAATCAATGCGAACATACAACAAGAATAGAGAATGATCTATAAGCATCCATAAATAATAAGAACTAACAGAGAATCATTCCCATTAATAGAACTTACTAGAAACACATAAACTTCAATTAGGAACACTAACAAAACCCACATAAATATTGTCAAAACACAACTAATCATAGCACGATCAAATCTTCACACAGACCTCTGAAACTTCTGGTAGATGAACTAGATATTCTCAGCAATAAACCCTTCAGTTCACAAAAATTGATATTCAACATATAGACAAAAGCACCTTCATGACCTTCACTATTCCACTGGCAACCTGTAACTCTTCCTTTAACAATTTTTTCAATATCCTCGACATATACAGCCTTCAACACAATAATGCTACTAGTGTTGACATCAATGAAAACCACATATTAACAACACAACCACAGCATCCAACAATCTCCCCCTTTGGCATTGATGGCAACACATGATGTGAAAAATACCACCAACACAGCTACATTTACTACCCCCTTTGGATCTGATTCTTCTCAATTGCTCTTCTCCCCCTAAAGTATTTTTCACATTTCTCTTCTCCCCCTTTGACATCAATGGAAAAGATAAGAATTATCTTCCCACATACAAGCTTCGAACCACATATCTAAACATCTAACTTCTCCCCCTGAGTAGCAGCCATGGAAACATCAATCTGGATCAAGAAATATCTATGAAACGCATAGATTGATGTAAATAAATGCATCTCTAGTTCATATTAGGAGGGGTAATCACCCTTAGCATCCCTCTAAGATACTCAAAAGTATCCTTCGGCAATGGCTTGGTGAAAATTTTTGCAATCTATTATTTGGTAGGCACATACTCCAGTTTGACTTATTTCTCACTCACTTTTTCCCTCAAGAAGTGAAACTTGATTGATATATGCATGGTCTTAAAGTGTAGCACTAGATTCTTTGATATGTTAATTGCACTTGATTTGTCACGGTATATGGCAATAGGCTCACCATATACTACTCTAATATCTTTTAGCATTTGTTTCATCCACATCACTTGAGTACAGTTATTTGCAGCAGCAATATACTCTTCCTCAGTAGTAGATAGAGAAATGGAATTATGCTTTTTGCTCAACCAAGACACCAGCTTCTTCCCTAGGAAGCACCACCACTAGTACTCTTCCTGTCATCTACATCTCCTACCCAATCTGTATCAGTGTAGGCATTCAAAGTAATATCATCATCCTTAGGATACCAAATCCCAAAATCAATTGTTCCTTTCAAATATCTAAAAATTCTCTTTACAACAGTCACATGAGATTCTTTTGGATTAGCCTGAAATCTAGCAACCATACATACAGCATTCATAATATCTGGTCTGGTCTAAGTTAAGTAGACCAATCCACCAATCATTGACTTGTATCTTGTTTGATTTTCCTTAGGAGAATCATAATTTTGTGTTAACTTACATCCGGTTACCATGGGAGTACCAACAGGTTTTGAGTCATCTATGCAAAACTTCTTTAGCAGCTATCACATATTTGGACTGAGATATAAAGATACCCTTGTCTAACTGAGTAACTTGCAATCCCAAAAATAACTTCATCTCTCCAATCATACTCATCTCAAATTCAATCTTCATTTCATCAGCAAACTTCATACATATATTGTCATCTCCTCCAAAAAAAATGTCATCAACAAAGACCTCAATAATTAACCCTTTGTCATGATCCAATTTGAAATACAAGTTGTTGTCAGCAGTACCTTTATTGAATCCAAGCTTTAGTAAGTATTTGTCTAGTCTAGCATTCTAGGATTTGGGGGCTTGCTTGAGTCCATATAAAGCTTTCTTCAATCGGCAAACCATGTTTTCCTTATTAGTCAGTTGAAATCCATCTGGTTGTTCAATATATACTTCTTCTTCTAGCTCACCATTCAAAAAAGTTGACTTCACATCCATTTGATAGACTTTATAGTTCTTATATGCAGCATAAGCAAGAAATAATCTTACAGCTTCAATTATGGCGACAAGGGCAAAGGTTTCTTCAAAATCAATACCTTCCATTTGTGAATACCCTTTACATACCAGTCTTGCTTTATTCCTGACCACTTCACCTTGTTCATTTAGCTTATTCTGAAACACCCATTTAGTACCAATCACATTTTTGTCTTTAGGTCTGGGAACAAGTATCCATGTATCATTCTTTTCAATTTGCATCAATTCTTCCTTAATAGCTTCCATCCAGTGTTCATCATTACAAGCTTCATTGACATCATTAGGCTCAATCTTGGAAATCAGGCAATACTCTTTTGCAATCTTTCTTCTAGTTTACACACCTATACTCTTGTCTCCTATAATTTGATTTTTAGAATGATTTAGATTTACATACTTTGGAGTTTTAGGACTCTCTCAAACTTTTGGTTCTTTTGTTCTTTCCTCTACACTTGCACTTGTCTCTACTTCCTGACTACCTTGATTTACCTGAACAAATGGAAGTTGTTTTACCAGAACATATGGCACAATTTGAAGTTGATTATGTGTCTGAGCATTCTTCCCTTTGTTTGTGTTGTATTCTTGGTCATCTGAATCATATCCACGATATCTAGATGATTTAGCAGAGTCCTCATCAACTCTGAAATTTGCACTCTCAACCATTTTTCTCAATCTTTTGTTATAGCACTGGTAGGCCTTGCTTTTAGTAGAGTAACCTAGAAATATTTCTTCATCACTTCTTGCATCAAACTTTCCTATTTCCTCATCTCTTTGGATATAACACTTGCTTCCAAAGATCTTGAAATATTTAACAGTAGGCTTATAACCAAACCATAGTTCAAAAGGAGTCTTACCAAAATTACCATTTACATTTACCCAGTTCAAAGTGTACACAGCAGTGCTTACAGCTTCACTCCAATAGATGTGAGGCACATTTCCTTCATTCATCATTGTTCTAGCAGCATCTAGAATTGTTATGTTCTTCCTCTCTGCAACTCCATTTTGTTGAGGGGTTCAGGGAGCAGATAATCATCTTTTGATTCCATGCTCTTCACAGAAAGAGTTAAACTCCTTGGAGGTGAAATCATCATCTTTGTTTGACCTTAAGCATTTTTTTTTCATACCTTTCTCATTTTCTTCCATAGCTTTGAAACTTTTGAACTTCTCTAATGCTTCACATTTTTCTCTTCAGAAAGCAACCCATATCATTCTAGAGTAATCATCAATAAGCAGCATAAAGTACCTTTCTCCATGAAGACTTCTGACTCTGGAGGGACCACATAGATCAATATGTACTAGCTCCAATAATCCACTTGAATGATGTTTTCTCTGAAAAGAGACTCTAGTATGTTTTCCCATCTAACACTCCTTGCAAAATGTGTTAGCAGGCTTCACTAGCTTAGGTAGATCTCTTACTGCTTGAGTGAAACTTACTTTGATAATGTTGTCAAAATTCACATGACATAGCCCTCTATGCCATAACCAGCTTTCATCTACTTGAGTAATTAAACAACTTTCACTAGCAGCATTCAGGTGAAAAACATTACCTTTTGTCTATTTACCTTAAGCAATTATATTTCCAAAACTTTCAAATATCTTGCATCTTCCATCTTTGAACTAAAGATCATAACCCTTTTCCACCATCTATCCAACATTCAACAAGTTGTGCTTCATGCCTTCAACATAAAGAACATCATCAGTGTTATGCTTACCACTAAGATAAATAGATCCTCTGCCACGAATCACACAAGCATTGTTATCTCCAAATCTTACAACCCCACCATCATACTTCTCTAGACTTACAAATTTTCTTTTGTCACCAGTCATATGATGTGAGCATCCCCTATCAATGACCCACTCATCCTTTTCTTCAATTCAGGTTGCAAGATTTTTCTCAACTTTGGCAAATTCAATAGCCACTGGACTATTTTCCTTGATAGCAATGAAAACCCAATTATCTTCATTTCCATTATCTTTATCAGACTCATCATCAATCACTCCTTTAGCATAGTAACATTTCTTTTGGAATCTAGATTTGTACGGCTTAGATCTAAGAACTCTTTCAAGACACCTTGATGCAAAATGACCTATTTTACTGCAAGAAAAACATTTGATAGGCAGCTTTCCTTTATACTTACCTTGTCCTCTACCTTCTTTCTTTACAATCAGTGCTTCAAACTCTTCTACCTCTCTTGCTTCATCTTCAAGCTATTTCATTTCTTCCTCATACTTGAATGTCTTTCTAGAACTTTCACCTGGATCATATATTTGTTTGTTTCTTCCAGATATGGTAGCCTTAAATGCAGTTTCAGCCTTGGGAACAGATTCAGCGAATTCAATCAACTCAAAGGTAGCAAGTTTACCAATCAATGTATCCCTTCTCACATTTGTCAATGATCTAGTTTCTTCAATAGCATGGGCCTTTGCTTTGTAGGAGGGAGGCAATGATCTAAGCACCTTAGCCACAATTTCTTCCCCATCCTGGGTACCACCAGCACATCTAATACCCATCACTATTTCATTTACTCTTTGCATAAAAGAAGAAATATTTTCATCTTCACCCATCTTCAAATTTTCATACTTGCCTTTCAAACTTTGTAGTTTAGCCAACTTCACATGTACATCTCCTTCATACAAAGTTTCCAACTTCATCCACATCTCATGAGTTGTCTTCAGACCTATCACATTTGTCATTTATGAATATTTTAGAGCACTCAGCAAAGCTTCAATAGCTCTGACATTATTCTCAATCTCTTTAATCTCATCAGTAGTGGAAGGACCATTCTGAGGAATAATATATCTATTTTTTGTCATCTTCCAGAAGTTTTCACCAATACACCTCAAATGACCCTCCATCCTGGTTTTCCACAATTAGTAGTTTGTTCCATCGAATCTAGGACTATCCTTCTTATCTAATGCCATCTCAGATCACCTCAAGCTTTTAAACTTCTTTAGAGGAACCTGCTCTGATACCAATTGTTGGAAAAATAAGGATAGACAACTGAGAAGGGGGGTGAATCAGTTGTCGCAGAATATTTAAACTTTTCAAACTTTACTTAATTTAATCTCAGATCTAATGAATGAATAGTAAACCATGACCAAACAACACATCAAAAGCATAGAGAACACCAAGAATTTTTATGTGGAAACCCTATTAGGGGAAAAACCACGGTGGATATCAGTCCACAATATTATACCCTGTTAAAAGTATAACAAAAATAATGGGAATGCACATGCATTCAAGCACACTACCTAGAGCTCACTACTCAAATACAAGAGGGCTCATTTCCCAATAGTACACAGCAATATAGATTAGATCCGTAGGGTATGAACTGAGAGAATAGCTTATACACAAGCCTGATTACAATTCTAATTAAGCATACAAAACCTTCTTCACACTTCAATCAAACTTCGTCTCACTTTGCTTTGCAATCGAATGATTAGAACACTATTCACACATCTACACTTTCTTTGGCATACATTCGCTCTTATGCACACACTAACTTCTCTCAAACAATCGCTCTTATATATCTACAACATGGAATTACATCAATAGCCTAGTCAGCCAAAAAATATAAAACATATTTTCAATGTCAACCCAAATTTACAAATAAATTTTCAATGTGGATCAAACATTGTTGGCTAATATTATGATGAGACCTGAAACAATACCCTTGAGTGCGCCAAACATTTAAATTTAAATATTCAAGGATCCACTACATGTCACAACCATCATGTCGACCAAGAACATGAAAACCCAAACATAATGAGAAAAATCTTCGACCACAAGTACACCGATCAACACGGACATACAACAAGAATAGAGAATGATCTAGAAGCATCCACAAACAATAAGAAATAACAGAGAATCATCCACAGCAACAGAAATTACTAGAAACACATAAACTTCAATCAAGAACACTGACAAAACCCACAGAAATATTGTTAGAACACAACTGATCATAGCACAATCAGATCTTCACACGGACCTCTAAAACTTCTAGTAGATGAACTAGATACTCTCAGCAATAAACCTTTCAATCCACAACAATTGATCTTCAACGTCCATAACAAAGCACCTTCATGACCTTCACTATTCCATTGGAAACTTGCAACTCTTTAATAATTTTCTTAATAGTCTCGACATATACAGCCTTCAATACAATAATGCTAATAGTGTTGACATCAATGACAACCACATATCAGCAACACAACCACAGCATCCAACAATTTCAAAATTTGAATATTTGTTAGTTTATATTTAGGCCCTGACCTATCTTGGTTAGAACTACACTAAGTAAATTTTATTGGAAGTATGTTTTTGGGTCGACTGATTATGTGCTACACAATTTATCGACATATTTCCATATTGCCGACTTGCTTTGATGTGCATTAGTGTGTGAATTTTTTGGGATCACATTGGAAGATGTAATGAGATTTTTTTGGTCCCCTCTATCTCCTGGATAGGACTGCTTTATATAGCATTAATGTTTTTTTGTTGACTTGATGAAATGAATGTTATCTTTTATTTTGGCTGACCTAATTGATGTTTTGTGATGTTGTGAAGGTTATAAATAAAATATAAAATCAATTAAAAGATGGATGAGGAGTGAAATGAATTGAATATCAAGTAGAAAAGTGTGAAATTTTTTGGAAGATAGATCAGATGCTCTTGAATGCCACAGTCAACAAAGTGCATTGTTGGCATATGTTGTAATGTCTATATATCTTTGTATCTTGCATTGAGATAGTGAATCTCATCAGGCCCCTGTATCTTACCTTGAAGTTGTTCGCTATAGCTTGCAATTCCTATTTGTATCTTACCCTAAGGTAATGTTTATTAGTCTACACGTCATTGGCAATGAGCCTTGTTGTAATTTTGTAGTTACCATTTTATATTATGAGTTAATTCTCACCATGGCTTTTCCCTTCATTTGGTTTTCCACGTAAATTCACTTTTATCTTATGCATGAGTGTTCTTTGTTGCATTGCTAATCTAATTAAAGGTAGAATTGTTATATCTTTCATTTGCTAAGAGTCGTTGGACTTGTAAAGAAATTAAATTGGTATATTATTCATTGTTAAGGGTTTTTGGTTTGAAGGTCAATTTGTGTTGAAGAGTTTAATTTCCAGAGGATTTTAAGTGTTCGAAGATATTTATTCACCCCCCCTCGCAGTATCTAGTGTGTTCAACAATTGGTATTAGATCCATGTTTTTCTAAAGAACCTTAGCTCCTTGAGGTAAGGGTTCGGGATGACACATGATGGATCTTACAAGGGTCCTAGGTTTGATGGGACTAATTACACCTTTCTATAAATTAAAAATGGAAGGCCATATAAACTCTCTAGGGTTTGGTGTATGGAAATCAGCCAAGGATGGTTATACTACTCTTGCTACTCCTCCAATAGATCATGTTGCGATCAAGATGTATGATAATAATACCAGTAAAAATTCTATCATGTGTGGATAAGCTGATTTAGAACTTATGAAAGTGATGAGTTGCAATTTCGCTAAAGATGTATGGGAAAAACTTAGTAACATTTGTGAAGGAGATAATAATGTAAAGCAAGCCAAGATGAAGATATTTAGGAATAGATTTGAGACATTGAGGATGACAGAGGATGAAGACATTTCTAGTTACATGATCTGGGTAGATGAAGTGGTCACCGGCATCAGAGGTCTTGGTGGAGAAGTAAAACATAATGAGATTGTGAAGAAGGTTTTCAGATCTCTCTGTAAATCTTATAGTCATAAGGTGTCTGCCATTGAGGAGTCTAAGGACTTGGATAAATACTCAATAGATGAAATGTTTGGTTCTTTCACATCCTTTTAAATGAGAGAATTTGATAAATATGTTCCAAAGAAGGAAGCTTCTTTCAAAGCCAACAAAAAGATAGAAGATGAATATGTGGATTAGAATGAAGAATATGATGAGATTGAAGAAAAAATTATAAGAATATTGAAGAAAGGCACTAACAAGTATAAAGGAAAACAAATTTAATAAAAGATCCATGGTTGTAAGGATTTCCTTTCATGCAAAGGAAGGAGCAAATTCTTGGGTGATAGATAGTGGTTTCTCTAACCAAATGACTAGTGACAAGGGAAGTTTTATTAGTCTTAAGAAGTGCAATGGTGGAGCTATTAAGTTTTGTGGCGATGAGTCAACACAAATTTGTGGAAAGGGTACTATAACAATTGATGGAAAGAACATAATTGAGGATGTCCTCTATGTCGAAGGTCTAAAGCATAATATTCTCAATATCAATCAAATGTGCAACAAAGGATGCAATCTTACATTTCATGCCAATGGTTATGAGATCAGAAAGGCAGGATCCAGAAGACTAGTTTCTTAAGAGATAAGGAAAAATGGAAATTTCTATCATCTAAAGGAAGCAAATGGAAGAATCTACTTATTGGATCAGTCTAGAGAGTGTTGGTTGCGCACAAAATGATGGGACACATCAATTTTTACAATAAGGTAAAGATCAATTCTTCTCATGCAATAAGAGATATTCCTAAGGTAACCAAGCCTACAAACACATTATGCAAATAATTTCAAATGGGAAATCAAACAAGGACAAGTTTCAAAAGCAAGGAGTGCTCTGCTACAATGTCGTTGGAGTTGATTCACATTGATCTATGCAGACCTACAAGAACAAGGAGTCAACAAGGTGAAAGGTATTTTATGTTACTTATTGATTATTACACTAGAATGACTTGGGTTACATTTTTAAGAGAAAAACTAGAAGCTTTTGATAAGTTTAAAATATTCAAAGAAAAAGTAGAGAATGATATAGATGTTAAGACAAAATTCTTAAGGTCAAATAGTGGTGGTGAATTTACTTCAAATGAATTTGAATTTTTTTGTGAATATCATGGCATAAGGATACATATGTCTAATCCTAGAACCCCTTAGCAAAATGCGGTAGTGGAGAGGAAGAATAGGATTGTCCAAGAAATGGATGTAACAATTTTACAAGATGCAGACATGCCCGATATGTACTAGAAGGAAGCAGCCCACACTACTATATGTTTGCTTAATAGAGTGCAGTTGAGGGTATATAACACTGACCCCTTATGAGCTATGGTATGGAAGGCCTCCCACTGTTAAATACTTCAAGATCTTTGGAAATAGATGCTACATTAGAAGAGATGGAGGAGACTTTGGAAAGTTTGATTCAAGGTATGATGAAGGGATCTTTCTTGATTATTCAACCAGGAGTAGGGCTCATAGATGCTACAATAAAAGGTTGGGAAAGGTGATTGAAAGTAAAAATATTAAAGTAGATGAAGACTTGTTTCAAATCTCACAAGAACTAGAGGTTTACGGATCTAATATACCTCCCTACTTTTAAGGAGAAGAAGAGAAGGAAGAGAAGAAACAAGAATTAGAGAAGGCTCCCAAAACTTCAGCAAAATATGTTCAAAATAACCATTTTGCAGATCAAATAATTAGAGATAAGAATGAAGGTGTGCTGACAAGGAGAAGATTTTCAAGAGAAAATGAGCAAGTAAATTTGAGTTTATTGTTTAAGATAGAGCCCAAGAACTTTACTAATGCTAGAAAATATGATGGTTGGATAAAGGCAATGGAGGAAGAATTGGATCATATTGAAAAGAATCAAACATGGGAATTGGCTCCAAGACTACCTAATAAGAATGTAATAGGAACAAAGTGGGTGTTTCAAAACAAATTAAATGAGGATGGTGTAGTTGTGAGGAACAAAGAAAGATTAGAATGCAAGGGATACTCACAAGTTGAAGGTATTGATTTTGAGGAGACTTTTTCTCTAGTAGCTAGAATGGAGGCAATAAGGATGTTTCTTGCTTTTGCTACTCATAAGAACCTCAAATTCTATCAAATATATGTCAAGTCATCTTTCTTGAATGGTGATATAGAGGAAGAGGTATATATTGAGCAATCAAATGGTTTTTAGTTATCAAAGGATCTAAACATGGTTTACAAACTCAAGAAAGAATTGTATGGTCTCAGAAAAGCTCCTAGAGCTTGGTATGCCCGATTGGATAAGTATTTACTTCATAAAGGTTTTAAGAAAGGTGTTGTAGATACTAATCTTTATATTAAAGTTCAACAAGACAAGTTGTTGATTGTAGTTGTGTATGTTGATGACATCATCTTTGGTGGAGATGATGATATGTGTAGGAAGTTTGTAGAAGAGATGCAAAAATAATTTGAAATATCCGTGATTGGTGAGTTATCCTTCTTCCTTGGGCTTCAATTTTTTGAAAAGATGATGGTATCTTTATCTCTCAGGCTAAGTATGTTAAAGATATATTGAATAAGTTTGGCATGGAGGATTCTAAACTAGTTGGTACCCTATGGTGACTGGTTGTCACTTGATAAATTCTAATGAATCTATAGAAGTTGATCAAACTCTTTACAAGTCTATGATTTGAGGTTTATTGTATCTAATTGCTTCTAGACCTAATATTATGCATGTAGTTTGTTTGGCTCACATATTCCATGCCAATCCTAAGTAATCTCATAAGAAAGTAGTGAAAAGAATATTTAGATATTTGAAGGGAACTCCAAACTATGGCTTGTGGTATAAGAAGGATCAAAATTTATCCTTGAGTTCTTATATTGATGTTGACTGGGAAGGATGTGTGGATAATCAGAGAAGTACAAGTGGAAGTTCTTTTTTCTAAGGAGATAGGTTGGTCTCTTGGTTCAATATGAAGCAGGACTTAGTGTCCTTATCGACAATAGAAGTTGAATATATTGTTGTAGCATCTTGTTGCACCCAGGTGCTTTGGATGAAGAAAACTTTAAATGATGTAAGATGTTATATGATGAACCCATTCCTATATTGTGTGATAATACCAGTGTAATTAATATTTCCAAGAATCTAGTAATGCATTCAATAACTAAACATATTCCTATCTAGTATCACTTTCTAAGAGAGAAGGTTGCAAAACATGAATTCGGATTGGAATATGTGCCTACTAAGGATCAGATTGTAGATATCTTCACAAAGACACTTTCAAATGATACTTTTGAGTATCTTTGATAGAATTTAGGGGTTATTGCCCCTCCTTGTTCTAACTAGATGCATATATGGTACATTTGTTTAGGGGAGACATTCATATCATATCTTTTTCTCCTAGATTGATGTGTGTTACCTCTTAAGGAGAGTTAGTAGTAAGGGGGAGTTTGGAGAGTTGTGAAAGTGTTGAGGAGTATCACAAAGACACTTTCAAAGGATAATTTTGAGTATCTCTAATAGAAGTTAGGGGTTATTGCCCCTCCTTGTTCTAACTAGATGCATATATGGTACATCTGTTCAGGGGAGACATTCATATCATCTTTTTCTCTTGGATTGATGTGTGTTACCTCTTAAGGAGAGTTAGTAGTAAGGGGGAGTTTGGAGAGTTGTGAAAGTGTTGAGGAGTTATTGTTGAGGGAGTTTCCTTAATTATTTGAAGAAAATGAGGTGATGTTGGTCAAAGGGGGAGAATGTGTTGTTGTTCTATGTAGGTGTGTGTGGCCCTTTGTCCTTGATGTCAAAGGGGGATAGTGAGCAAATATGTGTTTTCATCAATGCCAAAGGTGGATATTGTTGCTAATGGTTGTCATTGATGTCAACAATTGGTGAATTGTTTGTGGTTTTCATCAATGTCAAGCACTGGAAACCTAGGGCAAATTGTTGTGATATCAACACTTAGGGTGTTGGCTAGCATTGGTTTTCATTGTTAACAACATTCAAGTTGTGCTAACATTGATGTATGATGATATTTTTGAAGTTCATGGTTGGTTTTCATGCCTTGTTTGATGTCAAGTGAAGTAGTATTGAGTATTTTAATTATCAACAGAAGTGATATCATGATGCTATATTAAGATGAGTACTAGAAGCATTAAGTTGAGTATTAGAAGTATTATTTATGTTGAGGAAGTGTTGTTAATAGTCTTGGGCATGTTTAATATTATCTTTTATTGTTCCTGAGGAAGTATGTGTTGTTTCCTAGAGGTTTTGGTCTTAGGATGTCAATGATGGTTTTTGTGGTAGGAGGTTGCTTTGAAAACTATTTGGGAGAATGCTTTGCATTCCTCTATTGTTATAGATGTTTCCTTGTGGTTTGGGAATTAATTCCTTTGTATTTTTGATGTTACACTCCTATCTTTTCATGTCACCAGTGTTGCCGAGGAGGTCCCTAGTAATTAAAATATGTTGGTAGTCTAGTTTCCTATCTGGAATGGTCTGAAACATGCTCCACATTTATCTATCATGATGTTTTTGCTCTTGTGTCTTGGTGAATGTGCTCTCAATGTCCATGTAGTGTCTCAATTCAAATTTCATGTTTTTACCTGATCCTTAAGTTGGTATGTTAGAGTTATATCTCATGGTTTTGAATGTTGTGTTTCTAGGAAGAAGTATTTTGTTCCTATTTTAGTTGCAGTAGTTGTTGATGGCATGATAGCATGAAGTATCTAGAAGTGTTGTTGGATGTTCAAGAAACATCCCCATGTGATCCACACATTGTTGGTTGATCTCTTTGGTGTTACATTCTGTCTTGAGTTGGTTTTGTGGATTATTTGTGGGTATTTAGTTAACAAGGCTTATTTTCTTTCTTGTGTCATGTGCTTGAAGGTTTGTGTCAACATTTGAAGATGTGTTAAGTTTTATTTGGTTTCTGACCTATCTTGGTTAGAACTACACTAAGTAAATTCAATTGGAAGTATGTTTTTGGGTTCACTGGTTATGTGCTACATGATTAATCTACATGTTTCCCTATTGTTGACTTGAGTTGACGTGCACCAATACATGACTTGTTTGGGATCACACTAGAAGATGTAATGAGATGTTTTTGGTCCCCTCTATCTCCTAGATAGGACTACTTTGTATAGCATTAAGGTTTTGTGGCTGAGTTGATGCAATTTATGTTTATCTTTTATTTTGGTTGACCTAATTGATATTTTGTGATGTTGTGGAGGCTATAAATGAAAGCTCAAATGTGCTTGAACGCGTCATTCAGCAAAGTGTATTGTTGACATATGTTGTAATTTCTATATATCTTTGTATCCTGCTTTGAGATAGTGAATCTCATTAGGTCCCTGTATCTTACCCTGAAGTTATTCACTACAACTTGCAAGTCCTCTTTGTATCTTTCCCTAAGGAAGTGCACCTTAGTCTGCAAGTCATTGGTAATGAGTCTTGTAATTTTTGCAATGATAATTTTATATTATGAGTTAACTCTTGTCATTTTTTTTCCCTTCATTGGGTTTTCCATATAAATATGGTGTTATCTTGTGCATGAGTGTTCTTTGTTTCATTGTTGATCTAATTAAGGGTAGAATTGTTATATCTTTTATTTGTTGAGAGTTGTTGAGCTTGTTAAGAAATTAAACTTGTATATCATTCATTGCTAAGGGTTTTTGAATTGAAGTTCAATCTATGTTGAAGAGTGTAAGTTCTAGAGGAGTTTAAGTGTTTGAAGATATTGATTAACCCCCCCTCTATCAGTATCTAATGTGTTCAACAAGGAAGCTATAACAACTCATTGAAATGGAAGGACAATGATGATAGGATTAGCAACTTTGATAGCATAATAAGGAAGAGGATGGAGGATGATAAAATACTTTAAGTATGATACAATGGTGAAATATAACATGTCAATCAATAAATATTTATAATAAATAACTCACCCAAATGCATAATGACATGGGAAATCTATAATGGCACCAAAAGAGGAAGACAAGAAGCCTAGACACAAAATTCTTAATTGAGAGGAATAATTTTTTAGACAAGGAATTTTGGCACATAACAACATTATTACAAAAATAGGACATGACAATTTTGTCCCACTCAAAATTGCTTACCCTTAAGCAAGTTTAAATCAAGATCCTCTAAAATCTATGATCCTTCCCACATGGCATCTTCAACACAGAGGTGTTTCCATCAAAATAGGCACTTTGTAATCTCTCAACCCCTTATATTTATTTTTCTTATATCCATAACTAAATCTAGAACCAAACTTGTTTTGCCTTTTGTGTCTAATGGAGGCAAATATATTGATGGGGTAATGTGTTTTCCAAGGTCTTTTTTGAGATAAAATACATGGAAAAATTTATGAATTCTACTCACTTAGGGGAATTCTAACTCATATACCACTTCACCAATTTACCTCAAAATTTTGTAAGGCTCATTAAAACAAGGTTTGAGCTTCTTTCCTCCAATTGTATTTATGAATGAATAAAGCCAATATAATTGCAATCGCATGAACACCATGTCTCCAACATCAAATGATATCTCTATCCTCTAGTGATCTACGTACATTTTTTGGTAGTTCTAAGAATGTTGGACATTTATATCAAGTGACTTAAAGAGGTCTTGGTCCTACTTGATTAAGTTACTCATCCCTAAAACTATTTTGTCAACTAATACAAGTGCATCAAACCCTTGGGCTTCATACTCATTTAAGGCCATAAATGGATTCAATTTATTGGATATATGATAGGTTATTTTTTAATAGTACTCTCCTAGATGGAGCCAAATTATCCTTAAATTTTGCTAACCAACCACATAATTTTTTAGGTATCGTTCCAACATTTATTTATAACTTCAGTTTTCTCATCCACTTGGAGGTAGTAGATAGTGTTGGGTGTGATTTTGGTTCATATAAATCTTAAAAAATCCTACAAAAATGTACTCATGAACCAAGTATCCCAATAACTTTGTATAACTTTGTGCAACCCATGAATCCTAAACACCTCTTTGAAGAACAAGTTGGTTGTTTGTTGAGCCTTGAATTATAATGAGATGGTGAATAAGTGTGTATATTTTATGATATGATCTACCACCACATATATGCAATATTTACCATGGACTTTGGGAAGTCCTATGATAAATTCCATGGGGAAGATCTCACATTTCTACTCAAGAATCAAAAAGGGTTACAAAAGTCGTATTGGGAAGGTTATCTCTATTTTATTCTACTGAAAAACTACACACTCCCTTACATGCCTAAGGATATCATCCTTGAGTCCCTTCCTTGTGAACCTCTCCCTAGTTTACTTATTTGTATTGAAATACCTAGGATGCCCCACCAAAGGAGTATAATGAAAAATTCTTAGAATTTTATTTTATTTTTTATTTGGATACCAATTAAAATCCTATCCTTCTAAATAATGAGTTTATGGACCATAATAAATCTATCATTCAACAACTTCCCCTCTAAAATATTAGTGAACTTGTCTTTGGAATTTTTTCTATAATTTTAACTTTACAATAAACTCAAATATGTGACATCAAGCAAAAGTTTGGATTCCTGGACAAAGAATCAACAATTACATTTTTCTTCTCTTTAATAAATTCAATATGAAAATCAAATGAGTGCACTTTAGTCACTCATTTTTGTTGACATTCATTCAAATCCTTCTAATTAAGAAAGTACTTTAGGTTTTTATGATCATTTTTTACCACAAATAACTTATCAACCTAGTATTTCCATAACTTAGTCAATGTATGCATAATGGCAAGCCTTTCCCTATCATATATGAATAAATTTATGTTTCTATCATTTTATTTTCATCTCTCAAAAGAAATGGAATTTTATTTGTACATAAGCATTGATTTTATCCCTTCCCCAAATGTATCACACTATAAGACAAAGGAAGAGAAAATTCATGAATAGCTAGCATTGGGAATGAACTCATTACCTCTTTCATATTTTCAAAACCTTGTTCCACCTCCTTAATCCACACAAAACTGTAATGAAATAACTTGAACAACGTAAGAATATGATAGAATTTATGTTGCAAATACTTGATAATATCTTAGAATAACAAGCCACTTCAAGGGGGGAAACCTCCAAATATCTCCATTGAGAACACAATTTGCAATACATATGATGAAATAAGACTCACTACCTCCTATATATACCTTATTTATGCCTAGGCTATCACCCAAGCTGACTTAGATAGACCTATATAAGCCTTAGGCCAACCTCAATAACTAAATAAAAATAAATAATGATAATATAACTTAATTAAGAGTTAAGATAGCCACATGACAACTATTATTAACCCTATGTATATTAATATTAAGGGTGTAGCATGCCCCCCTCTTCAGAGAAGAATTGTTCTCAATGTTAGTCAAGTGTGGATTCTTGTGAATGAACTCCTCATCCTCCCATGTGGCATCTTCAACTTGTAAATTATTTTATTGGATTAGATACTCAATGAGTGTTTTAGCCCTTAGCTTCTTTATGTGTGTTTGACGAATGTACTTTAGCTCCAATATGATTCTTCTTCATCAAGCTTTGGTGATATTGTATAAGTAGGGATATTATTCCCAATTAACTTCTTCAAACAAGAAACATGAAAAATTGGTTGTATCTTTGGTTTTTATGGCAACTCCATATTGTAGGTGACACTACTTATCTTTTCAATGATTTGGTATGGGTCATAATAGTTTATAGATAACTTATTGTTCTTTTTTTGTTGCTTTAGTGAAATTTTCTTATAAGGTTATAATATGAAGAAGACACAATCCCCAACTTCAAAACATATTTCACTACGTTGTTGGTTTGCCTGCTACTCCATTTATTTATTTTCCATGGCTAATTCTCCTTGATTCCTAAGAGTACTTGTTGATGAAGCAAGTGGTCCTCCACCACCTAAACTCTTGGTGACACCTTCAATGATGATGTGGTAGAACTAGGTTGATATCCATATAGTGCCATAAATGGATACATTTTTATGAACTATGAAAGTAAGTGTTATACCACCATTCTACTAGTGGTATCCAATCTACCCACTGAGATTGATTATCTAAAGTGAAACATCATAGATATCTTTCCAAACACTTATTAACAACTTCAGTTTTCCCATCACATTGAGGGTGGTATAAAGAACTATCAGCCAATTGAGTACCTAAACATGAGAATAAAACTTTCCAAAAGTGACTAGTAAAGATAGGATTACGATCACTGACAATAACCTCAGGTGTACCATGTAGCTTTTTTATATTCTCCAAAAAAGATTTTACCACTATACTTAATATAAAAGGATGTGACAATGCAATGAAACGTGCATATTTAGTGAGGTGATACTACTACCATGATGACATTATCACCTTTAGATTTCGGAAGCCCTGTGATAAATTCCATGATACCCCTTCCCAACATTGACTAGGAATAAATAATGGTTACAAGAGACTCAGTTTCTTAATTACCTCTACTTTATTTATTTCGCAAACCAAACATTCAGCCACAAATTTTTTAGCATCACCTTTTAGCCCTTCCCAAAAAAATATTGCTTGACTCAATGATATGTCTTCAAAAATATTGAATTACCACCAATTGGAGACTTATGAAGTTTTGTGAGAATCTTGTAATTAAGAGTGGAATTCTTGTAGAGATACAATCACTCTTTATACCACATAATATCTCCCTTCCAACAAAACTTATTTCAATCCCTAGGTTCACTCTTTAATTATAAAATGAGATTACTTGTAGCAACATCATTCTACCATTTTTCCTTGGCTTCTACCACCCAATATACTTGGAATATTGAAGTGACACATAATAAGGCTTCATCTTTCTCATCCTTCCTAGAAAGTGCATCTACCACAACATTTTCTTTCCCTTTCTTATATACAATCTCAAACTCATATCCCAACATATTATTGACCCTTTTTTTTTACTCTTCATAAGATAATCTTTGTTCCAAAAATTATTTTAGGCTATCATGATTTGTCTTAACCTTTAAGTGTCTACCCATTGATAAGACCTCCATTGTTTTACTACATGAATAATAGATAGCATTCCATTCGCATACATGGGTTTGAGTTGATTCTTACCCTTTAATTGATTACTCTTAAAATCAATTGGTTGACCCTTCTACATGACAATTGCTCATGTACCATTTCCTAAAGCATCACATTCCATAATAAAATCCTTTGTAAAGTCTAGAGTGGAAAACACTAGAGTTGTAGACATAGTCTCCTTTAATCTCTCAAATGTTTTTTGGTAAAATACATTTAGCCTATATATTATATTATATAATTGAAATATTACAATAGTATCTAACAAAGTTAGTAGTAAATTCCATTCCTATACCTCGAGTCAGCAAAGTAGACTCTAGCACAATATTACTGACCCCCTTCTTTCCCACTACAAAGCATAGTCGAACCTTTGACCTCTAGTGAGAAAACACAAAGCCCCGGCCAACTCTGCTACAAGTGGTGGCTAAAAGGTTAGTGGTAAAGTTTAGACCTATACCCCAAGTCAATGGAGTAGGCACTTCAATTTCTTAAATGTTGCATTATTGAACTCATTCTAATGAAAAGTATCCTTCTTCAATAAATTTGTGAAAGGTGTTGCTATATGGCCATAATTCTTCAAAAATATTCTATATTGTCCCATCAATCCCAAGAAACCCCTCAATTTCCTAATGGTTTTGGGAATAGGTCATTCCTTGATATCCTTAATTTTGTTAGGATCCACCTTTACTCTTTCATGTGAAACTATTTTCCCCAAGTACTCCACCTCATTAAGACCAAAAGCACTCTTTGATGGCTTAGCATAGAGTTAATTATATTTGAGAACTTGTAATGCTTGATCTACATGTTGCAAGCATTCTTCCCATGTCTTGCTATAAATTAATATATAATCAAATAACACTAATACAAACTTCCTCAAAAATTTCTAAAAAATGGAATTCATCAAACTTTTAAATGTAAATGGTGCATTTGTAAGACCAAATGGCATCACCAAAATCTCATAATGAACCTCATGAGTCCTAAATTTTATCTTACAAATATTTTTTTTCTTAATTCAAATTTGGTGATAACCTAATCTAAGATCTATCTTTGTAAAATATATAGCTCTATTTAATTCATCTACCAAATCATCAATGACTAGAATAGGAAACTTATCTTTGATGGTGTACATGTTGAGAACTCTATAGTTCGTGCACATGCACCAAGTTTCATCCTTCTTAGGCACCATCACCATGAGCGGGGAGTAAGCACTTTGTCTATGTCTAAAAATTCTTGCCTTGAGCATCTCCTCAAAAAAAAAATTAATACCACTTTTTTGTATATGTGGGTACCTATAAGGCTCAATATTGGGTGGGTGACTCCTTGGAACTAGTTGTATGGAATGATCATGATACCTCTTAGGAGGAAGTTCTTTAGGAATATCTCTGAAAACCATCGAGTGATGATCAATAATTACTTGTAAATCTAGACGTGTGGGAGAATTATATTGCTATGCTTCGAATGAAAATTTTTGGGTGACAAATCCATCAACTCCTTTCTTAAGAAACTTATGTATTTGATGAGAGCTTACCATTTTTGGGGACTTTTCCTTCAATCCTCTTAGCACAACTGCCTTTCATTTTGATTGAAATCTCATGAATATTTCTTAGAAGTTCATCTCAATTTTTCCCAATGTAGTAAGCCATTGTACTCCCAAAATAATATCTATTGCACCCATGGAGATAGCATGCATTGGGATATCAAGGTGATAATATCCCATTGATAACTTAAAGTTATGGAATTTTCAAGAACAAATAATAGTACCACCATCTACAATCAAGACCTAAAACTCTAGAGCTGGATATATAAAAAAATTTAAACAAGTAGCCTACTTTTTATTGATGAAATTATGAGTACTACCTTAGTCAATCAACATTGTTACTTTTTGTTTATTTAAAAAACCCACTACCTTGAGAGTTTGTGGAGCACTAAAAACTAAGAGTGCATGACATGAAATGATTGGTTGGAAATCATGTCATTCCTCATCTAACTCCATTTCACCCTCTAATATTGGTTCCTCCTCTTCTTCCTCACTCAGATAGCCTTCAATATAGAACAATTTATTTTCACTATATTTATGTCCTCGACTGTATTTTCTATCATAATTGAAACACAACCCTTTTGTTCTCTTCTCCTTAATTTGTTGTGGAGTCAACCCAGTAGGTTGAGGAAGAGAAGGTTTTTAATATCCTTTCTTTCTTATCGCATTATCCCCTTTCTTTCTAGTAATCAAATACTTATCCTCTACCCTATGTGCAAAGATAAAAGACTCATTTATAGATCTAGGACTAAGCATGTGTGCCTCCTATTGAATGTGATCCTTGAGACCTCCCAAAAATAAATCATTCAAGTTCTCCTCTGTAATTGTATCCACTCTTAAGGATAGGTTTTAGAATTACTAAATATAATCCTTGATTTATTCTATTTATTGAAGTTTAGTTAGTTGGTTGAAGAATTTGTTTGTCACACTATTGCTATATTATGATTGGAGCTCCTCTATAAAACTTGACCATGAGATAGTGAGACCCTTTTTCTATCAATGAATACAAATCCATTGATACCAAATTAATTGATCTGGTTCTAGATATAGGGAAGCTATTGTGATCTTTTATCTATTTGGGACTTGATGTACATAAAAAATTATCCATTTCATTTATCCATGTTAGTGGATCCTTGTCATCAAACTTGCACATATCCACCTTTGGTATCAAATTCCCATATCTCATATGAGTATTAATATTTGCATCAAAACTAGCTGACCTAGATGATTCACCTTGGTTTCTTGAGACCTCCTTTCTTACTCTGTTTATATAAGCACTAAACATGCTTCATGTGCTCAATATATCTCCTCTTAGGCAAATCATCTCCATCTTCACTCATGAAATTCCTTCCTTCAACTTGTTTATTTCCTCATTGGGACTAATATCCTCTATTATTGCCTCATCCTTATCCAGAGATTTTCTCAGTGTGATAACATTTTTTTGCCTCTTGTTTGAGGCCCTATCATGATGGAAACCAATAAATTTGAAATAAATCACACAAATGAAATTTAAATTCTTTGAAATTTTTACCATAATTTACTTGGGACAAGATACCACTTACCCAAAAAGACTAGAAGAAATTAAGAGATTTATAGTCTTGAGAACGAATTTTTTGGAAACCCTATTTTGCAATAAATCATGTGTTTTTACTTCAATTTATTTGAAAATTAGATTGTAGGCTCCTCTATTATGTATTAAAAAATCCACTAAAAATAAGGAACCAATTCTTCAAGATTTTGGAGATATGCACTTTCCAAATAAATTGGGTAGAAATCCTAATTCTACAATATATCATTCAATTCTGCTCCAATTCCTTTGAAATATGTATTGTAGCTTCTTGAATTTGTTCTTCAAAAACCCTTTAAAAATTAAAGAAAAAATCACCAAATTCTAAGATATATGTGTTTACACGGATGTTAGTCACACACCAATAGATAGATAAAATTCTCATAGAGACTCTGTGGGAACCTATCTTTCTTGAAAGACTCCACCGAGAAAACCTAAATTTAAGGCAAACTCAACTTAATCCCAAGGCTCATTTATGGTAGGTCTTGACGCATTAGGTTCGCTCAGGCTTTGTTGTCATAATGTTGTTACACACGAGGGGTAAACGGTCCTTACGATATTGGAAAGTATCATAAATATATGAAAATAATCTCAGTACAGTCATTCAATAACTTCATGAAATCAACAAATTTGCAATAATATTTCATGAAATTCAAATAAATTTCCTTCATTCAAGTAGATTTAGCATTAAGCATTCAACAATTTCATGGAATCAAAATATTTTGCAATAAAACTCCATGCATTCATTACTTTTTTGGAACATTTTCTAAAATTTAAAATATCTATTCTAAAATAAAGCATAAAAAATTACCGAAAAGTAAAATTTCCCCCAAGTATTATCCACACATGCCTCAAGAAATAACTAGAGCAAACCATTCAATATGTCACCAAATTGCTTCACAGCTAGGCACAAATTGATGTGAGGTTTTAAAGAAGGGGGGGATTATTTACCACTGGATAGTGTCGGTATGCACCCTTAAACGGCGCCACACAATCTTTTCTGATAGGAACAAACAATTAGCTACATAAGATTTCATATCAGGAAATAGCTTTGAAATTGGCTTTGATAATGGTTAACTTCTAATGAAACATACAAGTTCTTAATTTGGAATGGAATAGAAAACAAGAAAAAGAGAAAAACTTGAAAAAGAGCAAAACTTGAAAAAGTTTTGGTTCTCCGACATCCACAAATTTTGAACTTAACTTAAAATGAAACATCTCCCGACCTTTTATAGGAACAAGACGTTCAAGAAATTCAAACAACACGTGAGAGGAAATACAAGGGATGAATCACAATAAGGCATGTGGAACATGAAAATTGGTAGAACTTTTGAATAAGTCAATGAATGTCAACCTTCTTCAGCACTTTAAAACCTTTTGGGACCTATATATTTAAAATATAATCAAGACATTAACTTGGAGCCGAGTAGATTTGTCAAACAAAATTGGAACTTCCCCTACTCAATATTCAGAGTGATTAGGTGGAATTGGATATAGATACCACAATCCAACAGCACTTTTGTTCCCACACTCAGGTTTTGACTCGGGCTTAAAACACCTAGAGGTAAATTACCCCGGATCAAGGTACTCTCCTTCGTCGCATGTGTAATACTCGATTTCTCGGTATATCTTCATCTCAAGCTCTTCCTTTGCATGGAATCCCAGAGTGTATTTCCCAACCTGGTCATATCACTACTCGTGATCCAAATTTTCCTAACAGTCCATACCTGAATATTGCATCACAATCTATTCCTCCTACACATAAAAATTCCACATATCAATCCCTGTTTAAAACATTCATAAATCTCTCATTAAAATAAAACCATCATCAACAAATCATCATTTTAAAACAAATCATAAATAACACACTTTTAATGCATTCTCACGTAATTATGCTTTTAGGTAGGCCACCAGACATTTTGGTTCCTAGGAAAAATTTTACAATCAACTTCAACCTTTCAACATGTATTGTTACCCGGTACCTAGTACTCGACAAACTTCAACTTTTACCAGAACAAAATTTATTTGAATCTCGGTTACCACCGAAACCTTCACATTTCTCATACCTTCACTTTCAGACCACAACACTTACCAAACCTTGCATTAAACATTCCAACCAATTTGGCCTTCTGGTACCCATTTCTGGCACACCCAACACTTGGTACACTCAATTTCACAAATTATTTCCAAGACTTTCACTTTAACATTAACTTTTGGTGATCCTTTACCAGCTAGCATCTACCATAGGCATTAATTTTTTACTTGGGTCTGCAAGCCTTACAGTCTTGGGGTGTGTTGTGAGACCTCAAAACAATATGTTCCTCCCAGAATGACCTCCAATATTAATAAAATGCCTTGCCTTTATGATGCAAAGATTATGCTCGCATACCAGTGATAATGAAATAAATTACACAATAAAAGAATGTGATAAGAAATATGTTGCAAATTCTTGATAATAACTAATAATAACAAGCCAATTTGAGGGGGAAACCCTCCAAATATCTCTAATGAGAACAAAATTCATAATATGATGATGAAATAAGACTCACTATCTCCTATATATATATATATATATATATATATATCTTATCTATGCCTAGGATATCACCCAGGCTGACTTAAATAGCCCCATATAAGCCTTAGACTGACCTAAATAACTAGATAACAATATAATAATGATAACATGACTTAATTAAGAGTTAAGATAGCCACAAGCTGACTATTCATAGCCCTATGTACATTAATATTAAGGGCATAAAAAAAATTCCTTTCTTCATTAGATCTATTAAGTGAGAAGCTAGCTAATTAAATCCTTTAATGAACCTTTAGTAATAGCTATAATGAACAAGAAACCCTAAAAATTACATTAGGATCTGCAAGGGAGGCCAATCTATAATGGCTTTGATTTTCTTCCATGTCTATCTATACTCCCTTAGTGTTGATTATGTGACCTAAATACAAAAAAATTGTCATTGAAAATTCATATTTAGAATCTTTTGCAAAAAGACCATGTGCCTCCAAAATTCCCAACACCTTATCAAGGTGTTTTAAGTGCTCCTCCCATGTTTTTTATAAATAAAGATGTAATGTAGAAAAATGTCGTTGTTTACAATTTCACACTTAATCTGGGAATGGTTAACATTAAAATGGACCTAATGTCACCTTTATCTAGTGTTGTAATGTATTTTCTACATTCATGTTGGATTTAGGGCCCTTTTTAAGCTAAACTAACCTGATTTTGCCTTAATTTGATGTTCTAAAGTGTATTTATTCACAACTTCACACTAATTTTTGGGACCTTGTAAACTAAATGAACTTAATTATGCCTTATTTAGGGTTTTGTAAAGTGTTGTACCACACTTTCTAAATTTTCTAGGGTTTTCATAAATAATCAGGCTTCCTTATGCCTTATTTTGCCTTATTTTGCATCCACAAGCCTTAATCAATGCATCTTTTTGAGGATAACCCTAACATAAACCAACACCCAATCATAATTCAAATGTTTTCAAGTTGTATGGCCCAAATTTAGTGTTCTGGGACTCGTACACCACCTTGGGCATATAAGTCCCAACTAGGTTTTTGGGCAAATTTTGCATCATTCTAAGCAATTTTGAAAATGTGTCCCATAATTAATGCCTAGTGGGACTCATACACCACTTTTGGGGTATGAGTTTTGTGTGGCCCAAAATTAAATTTAATTCAAATTCTTGGTGGGATTTTATTCTCCTAGATCTGATGTCGGCTTGTAGTGTTGTAATTTCGAGAAATTTGGCATAAACAATTATAAATAAAAGGTTATTTCACTCATTTTCACCTAATACTTTCAAGAGAGCATGCCTTATAGAAAACTTGAGTTTACAAGAGCCTTCAAGAGTTTACAAGACTTCACAAGAGTATTCAAGAGCATCTTTAAAGCATTCAAGGGAAAAAAATCATCAATTGTTGCAAAAATTCAAGACCCATCATCATGTCAAGGTTATCAAGCATCAAGCATGTTGTTGAGCTAGTGTTGTGATGTTGCATTCAAGATCCAGGGTTAAGCATTGTTCCACAATTATTTTAAGATCTAGATCTACATCCTTCATGGTCATTTCATGTTAGATTGTTGATTTACAAGACATCATTCAAGGTATCATTATTCATGTTTCATGTTCCATGTTTTATTTTTCATGTCCTTGTTTTATTATCTCACAATTTGGTTTAATTACCTAAAAGGGTTTTGACTAAGGCAAACCCCTATTCCCTAACAATCAACAAGTTTCTCTTCTCTTTGGTGTGTGATTACAAATCTAGGTGTCTTGGAGCTTGAAGATCCTTTGAAGAGTAGGCTGCAAGGTTGAAGAAAGTCATCAAGTTGTCACAAGGTTGTCATCTTCACAAAAAGTCACCTACAGGTTGCAAATTACGATTTCAGACCCAGAAATAAAGTGTGATAGAAAGAGCAGAGTTAGGAGAGCATATCTAGGTCTTAACCCTCTTAAAAAACATACTTGGATTCATACGCAACCTTGGGTGTATGAGTCCTAGTACTACCATTTTTTGGGTTTCAGGAGATTCAGATTAAGCACTGTCAAATTCCAGTTTTGGCACAAAAAACCGAGTCTGGGACTAAATTACCTAGAATGGTGTATGAGTCCCAATGGGAAACAAATAGAAATTTTTAGGGTTTTGGAGCTTGTGTTTACCTCATCACTCTTTCAGGTGCACCTCTGTTCATTTCTAGTTTGATATCTTGATTTCCCATTTCATTCCTAGGTCATTTGGTTAGGTTTTGCATGGTACTTTGCATGATTCATTCATCTCTTGTCTTTCCAAGCCCTAGCTTGGTGTTGAACCCTTCTTATTATCTCTAATCAAACCCTAGGATACCTTATTTCAATATCTCTTTCCCCCTTTGTATCTTCAGATTGAGATCTCTAAGGTTTCCTTGAGTGTAACAAGTGTGAAATAGGAACCCTACCCATGTGCTCCATTCCTCAAAGGTGGCATGTACTATTTCCATTGCTACATTTTGGTGAACCTGACATGAACACCCCTTTTATGATTTGGAGTGCATCATAATCCTAGATCTAGCTTACATTGACTTTGCATTAGGGTTTTGCATTAATTAATTGGCATTTAGGGTTTCTAAATATTGCATTAGTGAAATTGCATATAGGTTGCATTTTTGCATCTTGCATCATTGAATTTCATCTAAGAACTATAATTTCACTTAGCCTAAACATCATCCTAACTATAAAACACAACATTCACACAATTTTCTAAAAGTGGTGTAAAAACCCTAATTCGAGACTCATTCGCAAGTCTGGGCGATTTAGTCCCTATACAAGTTATTTTGCCTACTTTTTGGGATATTTGTGTAATGTAGTTTCCAACATTTAAACCCTTAGAAAACCCTAACTAGGACTCGTATGCCCCTCTGGGCGAATTAGTCCCAGATCAGCCCCAATACTACCTTTTATAACATTAAAAACCTTGTTTCTACACTTCTATTTGTTGTCATTAGTTATCTATTTCAGTGAGCTGAGTTTTTGTTACATGCATTTCACTAAATCTAGCTTAAATCAATTCATTTTATGCATTTGTTAATTTTGAATTTGTATTGACAACATTTCATTTTCAGATTGTTGCATAGTGTAATTAGTAAATTACCTTGTTTGAAATCTAAAAATTGTATTTACACATTTCATTCTAGGCCTTTACATTGCACTTTAAGTCTTTTCCATTTTAAGTTTGCATAGATTAATTTTCACAAAATTTTCGTATCTATATTTTCCAAGATTGCAAAGAAAAATGTAGTCAATAAGCATGTTAGTCATTCATTCAATATAATCCCTAGTTATGAGAGTCTCTTAGAAAGTGAAAATGTTAATGATTTCCTTAAACCTACACCTCCCCTTATATCTCATGTTTGCGGGAATTATGTGATAGAAGATGACACAAGCATATATAACCATGACAATCATACTTGTTCTTCTCTTGATACCTCTTTGTTAGTGATGAGGGTATCTTGGTGAAAGAAGATGCAATCGTTGAGAATCATGAAATTCTTGATTGTCCTTCTCTTCCTCTCCCTTGGGAAGATATTATGGCACAAGAGAACGAGATCATAGACACATTTCTAAACATCACCTTACCTAGTCTCCATTCATCCCTTTCTTATGAGAGTGTCTTAGTGAAAGAGGATGAAATTGTAAATAAACATGACACTCATATTCATTATTCACCTAGTATCTCTCCTAGTGGTGAGGAAGATACTTTGATGTTAGAAAATGTAATCAATAAGAGTCATGAGAATCTTATGTGTCTCTCCTCTCTTAGGGAAAACATTATTGAACAAGCAAACACCATCATCGACAAACAATAAAATACAACCATTGATAACTCCCTTGCTTGTGATGAAGTCATTTTAGAAGAACCAACCTCTAAATGTCATGAACATCTAGTTTGTAGTTCTCCAAAAAACTCTCCTCATAGGGAGTGTTAGGATTTAGGTGTCATCAACCTTGTAAATCCTTTAATAAATTATTCCCCTAAAGTGTTTTCAAAATTTACCCGTAAGAGGTGAAACCGTTTAACCAACGGTGGTGAAAGAGACAATGTAAATGTAGTGCTACCGTTACCATTTGTCTTTTAGGAAAAGAATAAAATAGCTAGTCGTCCCACTTGGAATCTTCTAGAATGAGGTTGTTAGGATGTTGTAAGAGCATCTATGACATGTATGATAGTTGTCATAAGATACTATGACAGTATGACATATTCCTATGACAGTATGACATATTCCTATGATAGTATGACATATTCCTATGACAAGTATGACAGATTCCTATGACAGAATATGCTATCTTTGACCCTAGGTGCTCATGCATAAGTTATACCTTATGACAGTTGTAAGAGCATCTGTAAGAGGATATTCTTAGGTTGGCATGATCATTTCATGAAGGGAGGCGTGATTTTTCTGAGAAGGTATTGGATCCTATTGTTTGGTGAAACCATGGTGGTTTTCATCCTCACAAATCTCTTTAAATAGGGGCCTTGAGCTAGAGTTATTCAATTCAGTTTTGCAGGTTGCAAGGTAACAGAGTGCTGCAAGATTTTATAGGGATGATAAGAGAAGTCTATTGCTGCATGTAATATTTCATAATATTAGTAATATACTTGCCTCTCTTTCGGTGGTGGATTTTTTTCCCTTTGGGGTTTCTCCACGTAAATCTGTTGTTGCATGTGTTATGATTCTTCTATCTCTCTCTCTCATTCTTTCTTCACACTAAGGCTACAGGTTAATCTACATATTTTAGATTTGCAATCACCTATTTAAGTTCATATTGTAAGCTTTCTTCACCTTGATAATCAACATTTGGTATCAGAGCTAACGGTTTTGTTAAGGAAGGGACACTTTCCTTTTAAAGTGTTGAAGGTTTTTGCTACAGTGGGAGCTTTTGTGTTGTGGGTTTTGCAGATTTGTGAAAGATTGTATACCATGGCCTCCACCTCTCATCAAGATATTGAGAAATTCAATGGCACTGGGTATGAGATGTGGAAGTTGAAAGTGGAGGATCTCCTTGAGGAGAGAGATCAGTGGTTACCAGTTTCAGTTGATAAGAAGCCATCTACTTCAACCTTGTCGGATGAAGATTGGAAGAAGTTAGACAAGAAGGCTCGAGGGACCATTCAGTTGTGTCTCACTAATTTTGTCCTCTTGAATGTCTCTTCAGAAGACAAATCATACAAGCTTTGGAGGAAGATAGGTGAAATCTATCAAACTAAGAGTTTGTCTAACAAGTTGTATCTCAAAAGATGTTTATATTCATTAAAGATGAAGAATGGTGATTCTATTGCTGAACATTTGAATGCTTTTAATTTGATTATAAGTCAGCTTGCATCTATTGATGTTAAAATAGAAGATGAGGATAAATGTATTCTATTGATTTTCTCTTTGCCAGAATCTTGGGAAAATCTAATTATGGTTATAACAAGGGGTAGTGCAGAACCTAAGATGGATAATGTTATTCCCATACTTCTTTTAGAGGAGATGAGGAGGAAGACCATGCATAGTGGCTCCCAAGATGCCTTGCATGTGCTAGGCAGGCCCAAGGAGAAAGGGCCTAAAGGGGATAAGAAGAAGGATAAGTCTAAAGGACAATCTAAGACCCCTGGAAAGAGCAGAGTGAAGTGTTGGAACTGTGGCAAATGGGGACATGTGAAGAAGGAATGTAGAAATAAGAAAATGAATGCAGATTCCTTCACGGAAAAGTCCTCTAATAACAGTGATTATGATGCTTTGATTATTTTAGCTAAAACAGTTTGCAATGATGCTTGGCTTATTGATTCAGGTGTTTCCTTCCATATGACTCCTCACAAGGAGTGGTTTTCTACATACAAATAATATGATGGAGGAGAGGTCTTCATGGGTGACAACAGCTCACAAAAGATTGTCGGTAACGGAAAGGTAAAGTTGTGTTTCAGTGATGGGAGGGTTAAAATCCTTGATGATGTTTTACATATTCCAGGACTTACAAAAAGATTAATTTTGGTTTCCAAGTTGAATGATTCTAGAATGAATGTGGCATTTGACAAGTCTGGTTGCAGGATGGTAAGGGGAAGTTTGGTGGTTGCTAAACGATCTTGGACAGGGAATTTGTTTACGTTACATACCTCTACTTTTTGTAACTCCTCTTTTGTAATTAGCACTAAAAATGCATGTATGTTGTGGCACCATAGATTGGGTCGCATTGGTGAAAAAAGTCTTAGGACCATACTTGATAAGAAACTAGTAGATGGTATTTCTAATTATTCTGTTGGTAAAAATGATTTCTGTGAGGATTGTGTGTTTGGTAAACAAAACAGGTCATCATTTCCTAAAGGAACTAATAAAGCTAATGGATTGTTATAACTAATTCATTCGGATGTATGTGGTCCAGTGGATACAGATTCTTTGAGTAGATCACGTTATTATGTTTCCTTCATTGATGATTACTCAAGATATACTTGTATTTATTTTATGCATACAAAATCTGAAGTTTTCACCAAATTTAAGGAATTTAAGGCATTGGTTGAAAAGCAAACAGATTATAAGATAAAAGTATTGAGATCTGAGAATGGGGGTGAATATTGTTCTAAGGAATTTGATGATTTTTGCAAACATGCAGGAATTGTTAGGAAAAAGACTACACCTTACACACCCCAACAAAATGGGGTAGCAGAAAGAATGAACCGTACATTAATGGAAAGAGCTAGGAGCATGTTAAGTAGTGCTAAGTTAGATAAATGTTTTTGGGCAAAAGCTGTTGGTACTGCTTGTTATTTAATTAACAGATCTCCTTGTAAAGCTCTTGTTGAGGAAACACCTTATGAAATGTGGTTGGGTAAAAAGCCTTCAGTTTCACATTTAAGGGTCTTTGGTTGTGAGGCTTTTGTTCATGTGCCTAAAGAGAAGCGGTCTAAATTGGATCCCAAATCTCAGAAATACATCTTTGTAGGTTATGGTGAAAATATTAAAGGTTATAAACTTTGAAATCCACTAACACGAAAGATGATATTTTCTAGAGATGTTATTTTTAGGGAATTTAGAGCTAACTCTGAAGATGAGCAACCAAAGGAAAAGTCAAAAATAGTGCATTTTGAAACTAAGCAAGAAGATGCACATGTGGAAGAACAGAGAGATGGAGAAGAAGATGGAGAAGAAGAAGAGAGTTATGAAGAATCTATTGTAACAGAAGAAGTTGAAAACAATGAGGATGAACATGAGGAGGAATCTCTTACTCCACCTTTGAGAAGGTCCACAAGACAATGAAATCTAGTTGACAGGTATAGCCCACTTGATTTCTGTTGTAAATTTTCTTTGATATGTACTAATGATGAACCTAGATCTTTCAAGGAGGCTCTCTCTTTAGAAGAATGTGAGTCTTGGATGTAGGCCATGCAGGATGAGATGATGTCTTTGAAAAACTGTGACACCTGGGATCTTTTTAGTTTGCCTAAAGGAAGAAAGGCCATTGGTTGTAAGTGGGTATATAAAAAGAAGTTTGGTGCAAATGGTAAGCTGGAATGGTACAAGGCTAGATTAGTGGCCAAGGGCTACTCCCAAAGAGAGGGAGTTGATTTTGGGGAAATATTCTCTCCTGTTGCTAAGTTAACTTCTATTAGATTCCTTTTATCCATTGTTGTTGCTTATGATTTAGAAATAGAACAAATGGATGTTAAAACTACTTTCTTGCATGGGGATCTCAAGGAAGAAATTTATATGCAACAGCCTGATGGTTTTTTTGTGAAAGGAAAAGAACACTTGGTTTACAGATTAAAACGGTCTCTATATGGTTTGAAATAGTCACCTAGGATGTGGTACCAAAAGTTTGATGCTTTTGCATTAAAGATGGGTTTTGTTAGAAGTGAAGAGGATCACTGTGTTTATTTTAAAGTTATTGATGATCAAATACTGATTATTGTCTTATATGTTGATGATATGTTGTTCATTGGTAACAATAAGGCAATGATTAGGGAACTTAAAACTCAACTTTCTGGAACATTTGATATGAAAGATTTAGGGGCTACTAAATATATTCTTGGGATGGAAATCATTAGGGATCAAGTTCACAGAAAGCTTTGGTTAAGTCAGAGTAAGTATGTTAACACTATTTTGCAAAGGTTTAATATGCAGGACTGTAAACCAGTAAATATTCCATTTCTTGTTGGTACTAAGTTAAATTTAGACATGTGTCCTGAATTGGATGATGATATTGATGAAATTTCTAAAGTTCCTTATGCTAGTGTTGTCGGTAGTTTAATGTATGCAATGGTTTGTACTAGACTAGATATAGCCCAAGTAGTGGGAGTTTTAAGCAGGTTTATGTCTAACCCTGGTAAAGAACATTGGAATTTTGTTAAAAGGGTGTTTAGATATTTGTGAGGCACTTTTGATTACTATTTGGTTTATCATGGTACTGACAATGTTGATAAGTCATTGGACATACAAGGTTTTGTTGATTCAGATTGGGCAAGTGACTTGGATAGTCAAAGGTCCACTAGTGGCTATGTGTTTACTTTGTTTGGAGGTGTAGTAAGTTGGATGAGTAAAAGACAACCTATAGTTGCTTTGCCCACAACTGAAGCAGAGTATATGGTTGCTACACATGCCTCTAAGGAAGCGGTTTGGTTACAGAGACTTGGAAATGGTATTGGTTTTGATTGCAAGATAGTGAGGATCAGACGTGATAGTCAGAGTGCCATATGTTTGGCTAAAAATCCTATGTACCATGGTCATACTAAGCATGTTGATGTTCAGTATCACTTTGTGCGAGAAATGGTTGAGAATGGACAAGTCTTGATTGAAAAAATTGACACTTTGGATAATGTTGTAGATTCTCTTACAAACCCAGTCACCACGGAAAAGTTCTCTTGGTGCAGGAAGGCCATGGGCCTTGATCACTGTACTTAATTCTATGTAATTGTATCTCTATGGGTGTAATTTAAAATGTATGATGTCAAGTGAGAGAATGTTAGGATTTAGGTGCCATCAACCTTGTAAATCCTTTAATTAATTATTCCCCTAAAGTGTTTTCAATATTTACCCATAAGAGGTGAAACCGTTTAACCAACGGTGGTGAAAGAGACAATGTAAATGTAGTGTTACCGTTACCATTTTTCTTTTAGGAAAAGGACAAAATAGATAGGCGTCCCACTTGGAATCTTCTAGAATGAGGTTGTTAGGATGTTGTAAGAGCATCTATGACTGTATGACAGTTGTCATAAGATGCTATGATAGTATGGCATATTCCTATGACAAGTATGACAGATTCCTATGACAGAATATGCTATCTTTGACCCTAGGTGCTCATGCATAAGTTATGCCTTATGACAGTTGTAAGAGCATCTGTAAGAGGATATTCTTAGGGTGGCATGATCATTTCATGAAGGGAGGCATGATTTTTATGAGGAGGTATTGGAGCCTATTGTTTGGTGAAACCATGGTGGTTTTCATCCTCACAAATCTCTTTAAATAGGGGCCTTGAGCTAGAGTTATTCAATTCAGTTTTGCAGGTTGCAAGGTAACAGGGTGCTGCAAGATTTTATAGGGATGATAAGAGAAGTCTATTGCTACATTTAATATTTCATAATATTAGTAATATACTTTCCTCTCTTTTGGTGGTGGAGTTTTTTCCCTTTGGAGTTTCTCCACGTAAATTTGTTGTTGCATGTGTTATGATTCTTCTATCTCTCTCTCTCATTCTTTCTTCACACTAAGGCTAAAGGTTAATCTACATATTTCAAATTTGCATTCACCTATTTAAGTTCATATTGTAAGCTTTCTTCACCTTGATAATCAACAGGGAGGATATCATGGTGCAAGAAAATGAGAACATTGACACATGTCTTGTAAATACTAATAATGAGGCTTCCTTAGGTCATGCAAATAAAGACAAGTTTGTTGAGGTTATGATGACACAAATTGGATCTCCTTTACTTAATGAGCATCCAAAGTCACCTCCCATTAGTGAATCATATAAGAAAATAAGAGATTTCTTGAAATCTGTGATGCAATCTAATAGTAACAAGGTTTTGTAGCAACCAAGTTATAGCACAGTTTCTCAAACATGTAGGCAACCACAAATCACTCTCGCTTCATTACCATTACATCAACATATTTTGTTGAGTGTTGAAGACCTTAAATAGACTCCCGCTAATGTATCCATATGGAAAATTATTCAACTATCACCTACATATCGTTGTCTATTCAAAGAAATATTGCAAATAAAGCAGGATGAGATTCAATCTTATATGAAATTGAATAATGTAACACCTTGCTTTGATCACATGCAAATCACACAATCAAAAATCACATTCCCTAAACATGAATTACCCTCACTTGATATTCAAAACAAAAATGAAGCCTTGATGATAAAGGTGATCATTAATGAAATTGTAGTTTGGCACACTCTCATAGACAATGGAGCAGGTCTTAACCTTTGTAGCATTGACCTCCTAGATAAAATAAGCATGGACAAGAGCCTTATTCAACTTAATGATGTTAATATTTATGGCTTTGACAATGTTAATAGGAAACCACTAGGAATGATCATATTACCTATTGAGGTCGGACCTGTAGTGTTGCCTACCCCTATCCATATCATGCTAGGACCTCTTTCATACAACCTTCTCCTAGGGAGACCATGGATTCATGCTATGAAAGGAGTACCCTCTACTCTTCATTGTGTGATGAAATTTGAATACAACAACAAGATATACATGGTTGAAGCAGATGAACAAAGCTATAAATCATATGATCATAACATTCCAAAATCAAAAGTCAAACCTATACCAGTTGATGTAAATCCTAATTCACTTACAATGAAACTCTTTAGTGATAATTAGGGATCGTTAGATTTTACGTCTCGTTTCAATAAAGAATCCAAAATCTCACCCTCAAATTTGAAAGAGTCATATACAAAAAATTTGCTTTCAGACACAAGTTCTAGTGATGATTGGGGTTCATTAGATTTTACAACCTCCTTTATGGGAAATTGCAAAATCTCACAATCTAAACCAAAACATTAACCTTGTGTTTCATTTGCTCAACTTGGTTCTACGTCAACAACATTACCCCATGGTGGTGATGGGGTATATTCAACTCCCATCCCTCATGAGGGGATGATGCATAACTTTAAGAAACCTAAAAAGGATTTGTATTCTCATGAAGAAGCCAATCCTTCTTAGAAGCATAAACCCCCTTCATCTAAATTGAAAGATTGTTATGGTCTTGGATACAAATTCCCTCCTAAACATGGATGCAATGAAAATGCAAAGCAAACTAATATACCATACTCTTTCAAGAAAGATTTAGGTTTGCCGCCTTTATCTCTCTTTTCATTTAAGGCCTTATCATTTAGTGTGTGTATGACATCTTGTGCAAATAAAGAAACATTTAATATTATTGATCAATAGGGTATCTTGTCAAGACTCCTCCAACATCATTTTATCTCTCTTCCTCCAAGAACATGAAATAAATTTTACTACAAGAATTCATTTTGTGCATATCATAGAGTTCATGGTCATTCTACTAATGAATGTAAGTCTTTAAGTAACAAAATTTAAAACATCTTAGGGACTATGGTGCTCTTCCTTGTGATGAAGCACCTAGTTCCTCTAAATGAAACTTATTTTAATCCTATTCAGCTCATCCCTATCCTGCACTAAGTGGGGGAAACGGGTTAGGTGGCCTTGTCAAAGTATGTCACTTGTCGTCTCTTTTGGCTAGTTGACCACCTTTCATGGTACATATAAGAGCAAGCTTGGGATGTGGACGGCATGCCTCAAGTTGAATCGCATGTGACATTACATCGACACTCATGTTTCATTGTTTGATTTTCTTTATTCTTACGATGTATCATTTTCTTGGTGGTGTCATTGAGTCTGATTTCCTCTAAGAGCATGATATTTCTTTGACTTGTCCTCTCTTGGAGACATTTGGCACAATGTTCCCTAAGGAGAGACCTTACATGAACTAAAAAAAATCCCTTTGAACATACCTTACACTATTTTGCATTTACAACAATTTTTATATGGCCACCTTGCATAACACACTTTGCTTGCCTATGGAGCCATCTTGTTTGTTCATGAGTTTCAAGCATACAAAGCTTTGCTTGCCTCATGAAGCTCGAAGTTCATCATTATGTGGCACCTTGTCAAAGTTATCAAGAGGTATAGCTTTGGTATGGTTAATGTATGATGAGAATCCTAAACATGAGCATGACTTGAATCTCATTATACAGTGAGAAGCTGACATAGAGGCATGACTTTCTCGCTAAGCCACCCTTTTGGATACTCACCCAATGGACAGCCCAATGTTTCATTGCCTCAGAGTGAGCATGCATTTTTGGACAAACAAATTAGATCTGATCCACATCATGTTGGATAAATAGTCGAGGCTTGATCCACCTCTTTTTATCTTTGCTTATTTTTTTTTTCTTTCTTTTAGTTGTTGGCATTGTATGTGTATCTTGTTTTGTTGCATATCATACGCCTTGTGCATGTCCTTTTGTGCTTATGTCAGTTTGACGTAGGATCTTGGATCCTGGGGGCTTGACCACTCCCTTGATCTTTTTCATCCTAGACCATTTGCATTGGTACGCTTGGACCCCTCTTGAACGTCTACTTTATTGTGAGTTTGAAGCAAGTTCCTCCTCTCACTAAAGTGGGGGATAAATGTAGTGTAGAAAAATGTTGTTTATAATTTCACACTTTATTTTGAAATGGTTAACATTAAAATGGACCTAGTGTCACCTTGATCTAGTGTTGTAATGTATTTTCTACATTCAAATTGGATTTAGGGCCCTTTTTAAGCTAAATTGACCTCATTTTTCCTTAATTTGATGTTGTAAAGTGTATTTATTTACACCTTCACATTAAGTTTTGGGCCCTTGTAAACTAAATGAACTTAATTATGTCTTATTTAGGGTTTTGTAAAGTGTTGTACCACACTTTCACACTTTTCTAGGGTTTTCATAAATAATTGGGCTTCTTTATACCTTATTTGGCCCTATTTTGCATCTAGAAGTCTTAATTAATGCATATTTTTGAGGATAATCCTAACATAAACCAACATTCAATCATAATTCAGATGTTTTCAGGTTGTATTCCCTAGATTTATTAATTTGGGACTCATACTTGATGAGTCCCACCTAGGTTTTTGGGCCCTAATCCTGATTTCATCATTCTAAGCAATTTTGAAAATGTGTCCGCCTAGTGGGACTCATACACCACTAGAATATGAGTCTCGTGTGGCCCAAAATTAAATTTAATTCAAATTCTTGGCGTTTTATTCTCCTAGATCTAATGTCAGCTTGTAGTGTTGTAATTTTGGGAAATTTTGCATAAACAAGTATAAATACAAGGTTATTTCACTCATTTTCACCTAAGACTTTCAAGAGAATGTGCCTTATAGAAAATTTGAGTTTACAAGACTTCACAAGAGCATTCAAGAGCATCTTTAAAGCATTCAAGGGAAAAATTATTCATCAATTGTTGCAGCAATTCAAGATACATCATCATGTCAAGGTTATCAAGCATCAAGCACATTGTTGAGCTAGTGTTGTGATGTTGCATTCAATTTCCAAGGTTAAGCATTGTTCCACACTTATTTCAAGATCTAGATCTACATCCTTCATGGCCATATCATGTTAGATTGTTGATTTACAATACACCATTCAAGGTATCATTATTCATGTTTCATGTTCCATGTTCCATGTTCCATGTTTCATGTTTCATGTTTCATGTTTCATGTCCTTATTTCATTATCTCATCATTTGGTTTAATTACCTCAAAGGGATTTGACTAAGGAAAACCCCTATTCCCTAACAATCAACAAGTTTCTATTTTCTTTGGTGTGTGATTGCAGATCTAGGTGTCTTGGAGCTTGAAGATCCTTTGAAGATTAGTTTGCAAGGTTGAAGAAATCCATCAAGTTGTCACAAGGTTGTCATCTTCACAAAAAGTCACCTATAGGATGCAAATCAGGGTTTCAGACCCAAAAAAAAGTGTGACTAAAAGAGCAGAATTAGGAGAGAAAATTCAATTCTTAACCCTCTGAAAAATCATATTGGGACTGATACGCCACCTTGGGTGTATGAGTCCCAATATTGCCATTTTTTGGGTTTTAGGAGATTCAGATTACGCACTGTTAGATTACAATTTTGGCACAGAAAACTCGGTCTAGGACTAAATCGCCCAGACTGGTGTATGAGTCCCAGTGGGCATCAAACAACAAGTTTTTAAGGCTTTGGAGCTTGTTTTGACCTCATCACTCTTCCAGGTGCACATCTATTCATTTCCAATTTGATATCTTGATTTTCAGTTTCATTTCCTAGGTCATTTGATTAGGTTTTGCATGGCACTTTGCATGACTTATTTATCTCTTGTCTTTCCAAGCCCTAGCTTGGTGGTGAACCCCACTTATTGTCTCTAATCAAACCCTATGATACCTTATTGCAAGATCTCTTTCCCCTTTTCTATCTTCGGGTTGAGATCTCTAAGGTTTCCTTGAGTGTAACAAGTGTGTAATAGGAACCCTACCCTTGTGCGCCATTCCTCAAAGGTGGGGAATACTATTTCCATTACTACAGAAGATATTATCAAAGAATACAAGAATAAAATTCTTCAATTATTTATTAAATACTTGATTTATGCATGAATGGAAGGTTGTAGGGGCATTTGTCAATCCAAACAACATTACTATGAACTCATAATTTTCCTAAAGTGGTATCAAAAGGTTATCTTGTAAAATTTATTTCTTTCATATTTTCATCTCAAAATAGTCTAACTCAAGGTCTATCTTTGAGAAAAATACCGCCCAATGGATTTCATTTATCAACACATTGATCCTAGGAATTGAATATCATTTTTTTATTTTTGTTTGTTTATATCCTTTTAGTTAATGTACATTCTCATTGTGTCACATTTCTTTCTAACAAGGAATATAGAGGATGAAAAGGGGATCAAGTTAGTTCTAATATGCCCCATTTTAAATATCTCCTTAATTTCTTTCTCAACGTCTTTCTTAGGGTGGCAAAAAGGGGTAGTAATAGCTTTGTGTCTTTCAATTCACTAATGTGTTCAAAATCTATGTTTGGTATTCTCCTAGGAGGGATAGTCCTATAAAAAAATTATTCATAATTTGTTGTGTTGGCAAAACAAGGACACACAACTGAGGACGGGGGGTGAATCGGTTTTAACATAAACTAAACTCTTCTTACTAATATTAACTTAATCTTAGATCTGATGAATAAGAAATTAACCATAGACAATCAACACATCAGAGAGACAAAGAACACAAACATTTTTTTGCGTGGAAACCCTATTGGGGAAAAGCCACGGTGGATGTTAGTCCACAAGATTATACTCTGGTAGAGGTATAAAAAGAAATAATAAGGGGAATGCACATGCATTCAGGCACACTGCCTAGAGCTCACTGCTCAATTACAAAAGAGGACTCACTGTCCAACAATAAGATTTGGATTAAAACCATCCAAGATTTCTAAACTAAGAAAATAGCTTCTTCACAAGCCTGATTACAATTCCAATTAAGCTCAACACTTCTTCACACTTCGCACATTCTTCTTGACACTCTGCTTAGCAATCAAATGATATTTGCACATACACACATAGGAGCACATGAAGCATCTTCTTCAACAATGAACTAACTGCCCTTATATATCTGCTACATGAAATTTCATCACTACTTCGTCGGCCAAGGAAATAAAATATATTTGTAATGTTGGCCCAGATTTACAAATAAACTTTTAATGTGAATCCACCAAGGTCAGCCACAACATAGTGGAGACCCAAAATAACATATCCAATTTGAGAAGACTTTAATTAATTACACCTCGAAGATCCACAACACGCTATCAACAACATGTTGGACAAGAACAAGAAAAATTGAACATGCACAAGACAAGATCTTCAACCAAAAACTCTCTGAATAATGTGGATGTACCACAAAGATAGAGAATAATCTATAAACACCATAGAAAACCAAGAAACAACTAAGAAGCGTCTGCAACAACTGAGAAAACAAGAATTACACAAACTTCATTCAGGAACACTGATAGAGACCAGCAACACACTGTCAGACCACAACATACTCAAAACTTCAAGCGAACCTCTGAAACTTTTGGTAGATGATCTAGAAACATTCAACAATAAACCCTTTAATCCACATCATCTAATCTTCAACATACAGAACGCAACGCCTTCTTGACCTACACAGTTCCACTTGGAACTAGGAATACTTTCTTTTACAATTTTCTCAATATCCTCGACATATATAGTCTTCAATACACCAATGCTAATAGTGTTGACATCAATGACAACCACATATCAGCAACCATATCCACAACATCCAACATGTTGCACCTCTTCAAGGTATGGTTTTGTCTTTCTAGTGAGTTGGTTGCTAATATCAAGCACTACACTACCTAGTCTACATGTTTGTGACTAAAAATTCTCCATTCTTTTGGAAAACACAATTTTCAGCATGTTATTTTTCATTCCTCAAAGTGTCACTTCCTTTTCTTCTAATTGGAACTTTAATTCCATGATTTAGAAGTTTTGTGTAACTTCACTTAATGAATGAAAACATTAGATACCTAGAACCATGTCAATGTCTCCAATTTTGACTACATAGAAACCATCTTGTAAGTTGTACAATTGTACTCACCTATGGTAATTTTCAGTTGAGAGACCTTTCAAGTGTATTTGATATGGAAACCATCAATGACCATTATATGAAATCCTTCAAACTCTTCTTATTGCATACCTCCTCTTGCCACTATCCTTCATTTTGTTGCAAAGACGGTTGTCGCTGCACCAAAAGATCAACTTGTTAATGCCTGATACAACTGCCAAAGTTAATGAATCCATGGGATGCAGTTAAGCCATGTCACAAACCCAAGCGTTGCACTAAACAACACAAGGGGACCAAGGGCACACACCTTGTAACACATTTATGAAGTTGTGAGTATCTCACTTATATCAAAGAGTATGTTAAATCAATGTCCTATTAGAAACTTGTGAATTTGAAATGGATTTTACTTGGGAAAAATAGAAATATTGTCAAAGGTGCCTCCCAAGGTACTTTCATCCTCATTTATATTATCTTCTTCCTCTTTAATTCTAATTTTGGGTTCTTCCTCCTCTTTTCTTGACAACTCAAGCTCTTGAAATCCTGACTCATCTTTAAAGACCTCAATGTAGTGCACCTAACCATATCCTAGACACCTATTTCCAAGAGATAAAGGTTCTTGGTAAGAGAAGCATATTTTATTCATTCTCAATTCATTCTTTGCCTCTGGGTCTTACCTCAATGGGTAACTCTTAGCTTGTTGCACCTCTTATGGGGATGCTTATTGGGAAGGAAATTCATTTTTCAAACTTGTTTCTTGCTATTATTGGATGAGAGATAGTAATTTCAATATTCTTTTTCTCTCATTCAGATTATTATTTTCTTTAATTTTATCCAGAACAAGTTCTTTAGTTTTCTTTTTTGTTGGGAATCTTTATCAATAATTCTTATATTTGGTTCCCTCTTCAAATCATTAACTTTGTAAATGACCTCTTCTTTAATGACAAGGTTGTCCCCATTTATAGGTTTCTCCCTTTTAACATAATCTTCCTTTTCATTATGCTTTTTAGAGTTATTTTCATTGTTATCCAAATCTTTTGATTTTTCTTGAATTTTAGTTTAAAATTCTTATTACTATTCCTAATTTTAAGACAATCTCTTTTTTATATCTTTCATTTTTGCACAAAAAATAAGTGTTCAGCCTCCCAAAAGCTCAATGTTATAGCACACGATATATTTGTCCATATTGTTTTCCAATTTATCAAGGATATTAACTCCAATAAGGAGTGACTAGAACCCTCACATTCAAATGTGGTAAGGTGGATTTGGTTTCTTCTATCTAGAGGACCTTGTCCATAGGCTACAATATAGTGGGAATAAAAGTGCAAAATTGAGGGGCAAAGTTTTTATTGTAACCCATCTAGGAACATCAAATGCCAAAACTTCTTCATTCAAAACTTCCAAAGACCAAGACATAGCCTTGAAGATAACCATACCCACATTATAATACTCCTTACTTAGGTTTCTTTTTACATATTATGATTTAAAAAGAAAAGAAAAAACTTTTTGCACTATGCTACAAAATGAAATATACAAACCTAATTTCTTGCCCCAAAGATTCAAAAGTTAACCGTCAAAAACTTACAAGAGGAGAGACTTTCTCTATACATGGCAACAAAGAAAATGTGGCAATTTTTTAACCTGTTTTCCTTTGTATTCACATCATTAAACATGCCTAGATTGGGTTCCATTAGGATAATGTGAAGCGAAGGAGAAAACTTATCATTTTCTCCTCTTGTGTGTTCATCGTCCATGAAGCCTCCCTCATTCTTCACAACACCCATAACCTCAAACCTAACTCCTTCTAATGCTTATACTAATTCCTTGCTACTAAGAACCTCCCTATAATATTTCTTGGTTCCTATGGAGCTTTTAGTAGCTTTTTCATTTGTTTCCATACTATTATATGTACCTTCTTCCATTAATTTGCATGCTACAATGTTAATTGTCCTGGGAGATAAAAATTAAATGAAACACAATTATCAATTCAAAAAATAGACAAGAATAAAGGCCTACCCAACCCAAACCAAATCTTACAAATCAAACCAAAATAAATAAAAACACCAAAATGACCACACCTGAAATCTACATGAAATGTAAAAAAGAGGATATAAGCATCAAATGTGGTGAAGAACACTAATCAAAGTCATTTCCAAAAGATGGAGCAACTCAAGTTCAAAAATGAGGTATGATTGTTTGTCTTCTCCCTCAACCTCAAAGCTCTTCTCGGTCCTAACAACTTTACATAGTCCTACACTTGAAATGTTGTATTTAAAGAATTATTAGAATAACACTACATAATTTTATTGAATTGTTCATTTTGAGGAGAATTAAGAATTGGTTTTTGGACCAATATAACTAATGAAATATATAATTTATAGGCATCATTCTATATGAAGAATAAATTTTAACAACAAATTCTAGATCTATGAAACGCAAAATGTCATCTATATATAGTCCATTGATTATATCAAGATCCCAAACCTAATTATTATTTCCCCTCAAAAATAAATGTTTCAATAAAAATCCATTATATTATTTTTAAAATAGTCTATAAAACATTTCATATCTTCTATAATACTAATCTTTTTTAAAAGATAACACATTAGATTATAATGTTGATATGTGTCTAATTAAAATTATCCTTTTACAAAAATATTAATTATGGTCATTTTTAAAAATATATACTATGATATTTAAAAAATAATAATAATAAATTATATAAATTATTTCTACTATTCATTATATAATAATTCTAAGCATATACATAAACCACTTATATGAATCATGTAAAAAGAATCCTCTTATATATATATATATATATATATATATATATATATATATATTCCAAACCTTTCTTATTTCTCCTTAAAATCTGACACTTCAAAACAAAATTATATAATTTTATTCTCAAAATACTTTATACTCCCTAACACAAGCCCTTCCTACAAGAGAACTCAAAGGATTGTCATTCCACAATAGTAGAACATTTTATGTGTAAAACCATTTCGTATGTAATTTCATAAAATGTTAATGAGATTCTTTTGTTCCCCACCTCCATTTTATGTATATTTTGCAAAATATTTTTTCTTATTGTAGTAGGTTATGTATGACCATTTTATGGTGTCTTTATCATGAAGGAAGTAGATTGGACAACATTCTTCTATGCTGAAGCCCCTTTGTATTTATCCTAAAGAGCCACGACTAATTTAGTATGGATTCTTACTTAAACAAGCCCACCAATCCAAAAAAGTGTTGAAGATAAAGTGAAGGTATTATGCATATTAACAATTATGGGTATGTCTATTTTGGAATTTCTTTAGATACAAGTTTAGAAATAAAACTTATTTTATGGTGTAAGGGTTATTGGATATAGTTTTTTTGTGTTAATTGAGAAAGTGAATGTTAATTTTTCTAATATAAATTGAAAAAGTGGCTTTTGAATTTTAGTATGTATAGAATTTATTCAACCATCAAAAAAACATCTTATATATTATCAATTAGATTTTTCTTTATAATAGTATTCACACCATAACTATTTTAGTTTTTTTTTTTTTTTTTGCATGTGTGACTATTTCATAATTATGGTAATTTATATTACATGTGTAATATGAATAGTCTAATTTCTTCTTGTAAGAAAGCTTCTAAACAACATGATATATTGATGTTAACGCCATTAGTTGTGAACCAATAGATTATTAATATGCTACTAACTATAAATCCTTTTCTTGATTAGGATAACTTAGTCCCCCTAATATTGTAAGATTGCAATGCTAATAAATATAGGATGATGACTCTAGATCTGCCTTATGAACACTCTTAATGGGTTGTGTCAAATAGTGATGATCTTCCTCTACCACTCCTGGTACAATCGCTTGTGTTTGAAGTTGTGTGTTACTTTGAATTTATGAAACTATTTTGATTTAGATTGTGTGTACTAATCAACCACATTTTTATTGTCAACCTTCTATATATTCTAATTGTTTTTATTTGATTAATATGAAATAGAGAAATGTTTCTAATAAAAATTTCAAGTGTTCATACATTATAGTTACCTTTAAAATGAAAGTTACAATATTTGTTGTTTGTATAGAACTAGGATTTTATCATCCAAGAATACACTACCTATGATATTAAACATAATCATTTTTTATTGACTTAAATCTCTAAAAAAAAATTATGAGTTGATTAGGTTTCAAACTTTGGACTTTACATTTGTGTGCTAAAGCTCTTAACTGCAAAGGATTTTTGGTAGAATTCTTAATATAGATGAAACATGATTTATTTTTCCTATACACTTGAGCCATACTTCAGGTCTATGGTTCTTAATATAGGTCTAATTCCATGTTACTTTCCATGTAATAGCTGAGACTTGAACATAAGATCTCCCACATGCATGTTGGGGTTCTCTATCTCTAAGTTTTAAAACCTCTTTGCTAATTTTTTTTATAAGATCTTATTTATGGTTCTAGTATCTCATTTATCTAACAATTACAATATATACTCATGATTTTACATAAGCATTTTTATGTAGTTAGGTTATCCTCCATAAAAATTATTAGTCATTTTTTAACTTCAAGTAATTTAAAAAATTAGAAAAGATAAATTATCAACAAAAGTGAAGTAATATGACTATCAGTAATTTTGGGGTTTAAATTGTTATCATCTTGTTGTTGGCTGGTAAATAGCAAAGATAAACTTTTGTAAATGAAACTATTTCATATAGAGAGAGAGACATAATGTCTTTTGCTTAAAAAAATAATAATAATTTAGAATTATATAAATTAAAACTTCTTCTATTTAAAAATATATAAAATATGAAAAAGTATTTTATAAGATAATCTCCATGGAAAAATTCAAACATATGAAAAGAAAAAGAAAAAAGCTATAGTTTCCCATTACATCCCATTTTAGAAGAGTTAAGCTATGGAAAAAATAGAGACCAGATATATTTAGAATCACAAACATTGTTTGGGAATGCTCACATGCAAAGCAAAATAATGATTAGGGTAAGCTCAAAGCCATACTAAAACAAGTTAGAATAAGATGATTAAAGAAAACTAGCAGTTAAGGAACTTACCACAAAGAATCTGAGGCATTCCAATGGTTCTCTGATGAATGTCATCTTAACTATAGTGAGTGATAGAGATTCCAATGCTGCTGTGGCTCCATGAACGAAAGAAAATACTCCTGAGCTCTTCATCTGCTCGCTTTCTCCATCATGATGCTGTCTTACCAATTGAATTTCTGTAGCATTTGCACTTATTGCTTTTACAGTCATCTGTTCTCAAACATACCAGCGTTTGCATTATTACATTGTACATCTGTTCTAAACCATGTAACAGTAAAAGAATCAGAGAATGATTTTTTAAGAAAGTACTTGCCTGCACTAAATTTTTTGTGTTATTAGTCTTTGATGAACAAACATGATTTAAAGCAGTGAACTCTTCTGGAGTGTTAAACAAATTCTTAACACATATATTTGTATTGGAGGCCGCTAGCTTGTTCATATCTTCCTCGATATTATGAATCTCCCCTGTAAGTTCTTGGATATAATCAATTGCATCTGACAATATTGATGCCTTGTCCATCTGTGAATTCATTGAAGGAAAAAGATAAGATTTGTGCTCTGATCTGATTCTATATATTGCATATAAAACCCTGAACTAAGAAAATCTTACAAAACCCAATTAAAAAAATGACTTCACATTGGACTATAATACCTTGGTAACGTTTGGAACCTTAGACCTCAGCGTATAGAGCAAATTATTCATCTTCAGACGTCTGGCTTTCTCTGACAAAGCAGTTTTAGAGGGAGTGGGTTTTTCTGTTTGAGCAGAATTATTAAAGTGTTGTAACAAGCCACTCATATCTTCATCGTTTCTGTCAGGGGATTCGTTAAACAGATGCCTCATGGAGTCCATCAAATCAAAATGACTCTGCAATTCCTGATGACAGTACCCAAATCAAAATATAACACTATGAATACAATGACATTGGAATACCCAAATCAGAACGAAATATTATTAAAATACCACGTTGAACAACCTAATGACATTTGTTGATCCGCGTTGTAAATCTACCATGTGTTTTTTAAAATGCATGGCTGAGGATTCTCCACATCTGCTGCTACAAAAGTACATAATTTAATTTAAAAAGTCACTCAAAACACATGGATGAAATAAAATATGAAGGGGATAGTTAAATGGAGAATTAATATGTAATAATGTTCAACTGTGAATGCAGAGAGAAAGTCAAAGTAATGATGTGGACAAAGCAATTAGAGTTAAAAAGAAATATTTATGTCAAAACTTTCACATGCGATAAAGAGGAGAAACATTAAGTATATAGAGGCAAATATAAAATGGAAAAGTAAAATGTTAATAGCTCAATAAAGAACTAGTTCACATTTTCTTAGATGTGAAACAAGGAGGTGGAAAACATTCAAGGAAAAGTAGACAGACAAATGTATCATCACTACACATCAAGGTTCGTGGGAATAGAATGGTATTACATCATGAAGTGTTCAGCTTATGAGAATATTTGGATCAAATATGTTAATACTCTAAAAGCTGAATTTCTAACTACTTTATTGAGGAGTGAATTGTGCATCAAGATTAGTGGAAATATAATGGTATTACATCATGAAGTCTTTAGCTTATGAGGACGTCCAGATCAAGTATGCTAACACTCTGAAAGCTGAATTTCTAACTTCTTTATTGAGGAGTGAATTGCAAAAAATCTCTGCACATCAAGGTTAGTGGAAATAGAATGATATAACATCATGAAGTTTTCACCTTATGAGGGCACTCGGATCAAATATATGCTAGTACTCTAAAAGTTGAATCTCTAAATTGCAAAAATATTCTACACATCAAAATTAATGTAAATATAATAGTATTACATCATAAAGTATTCAGCTTATAAGAACATTTGAATCAAATATATTAATATTCTAAAAGTTGAATCTCTTAACTACTTTATTGAGAAGCAAATTGCAAAAAATAACAGATTACTCAATCAAAATCCAGAAAATCCATGATAACAAATAAATAGTAAACTATAGTGAACTATCAGAAGCTGGTATTTGATTGAGATTAAATCTCTTAAGAATTATTGTGTTGTTTCCAATTTGAGATCCCATAGGCTGACTGGTCTCCTGAACATCATTAAAAAAATTATTTCATTTGTTCGTTGAAACGTGCTCCTCAGGCGCAATTTTTTTTGTTTTACAGCACTGTCAGATTGTACAATTAGAGCCAAAAGAACGGTCATTTTCAAGCTTTAGTTTGGCCTCCACATACTGTATGTACTGTCAAGACTTCCCTGCAATTCCACAGTTGCAGAAACAGTGGGCAAATGCTTTTATAATGATGCACATGCGATCTAAATGGGAAAAATGCTTGTATACGGATGATGAATACGAAAGGAAAAGGAAAACAATACGATCGAAAAGTTTAATGTCTTTTATCTTTCAGATATGTCCATTGAAATTCATTAAATATAAAAATAGTACAGTGTAGCAACTTCTGTCACATCTTGTTGCAGACTGATTGCTAGTCGACTAAGAGGTTTACCTATCCTAGTACGACCCTCATAATTTACAATTGTTCAATAAATTGACATATGGATTTCAAAATGCTCACAAAGGATTTTCTCTTTCATATTTGCCACACCAGGTTACTGCCATTATTGAATTTGACCGTGGTTTCTTGTTCTTAGGGATTTTGCTGTTCCAATCGTGTAAGTTGTACCAGAGAGTGTTTCAAAGACATTGCCTTTGGCGTTTGAATACCAACTTCTACATAGGTATTTTAAGGCCATTTGATATGCTGCGAAAAAGAGAAGTGAAGTTGATTAGACATAGGTCACTATCATCCTTGGGGTAGAGGATGCATTAATAGAGATTTCACATAAGTACTGTTATGAAATTTAAAACAGAATTTGTATGATAACAGCAGCAATAAAAATAAATTCAGGAAACAAAATACACAACAAATCAGAGAGTGCAGAATACACAGAAATTTACTTGGAAAAACCTTCAATGTGGAGGAAAAAACCACAGGGCAAAGATCAATAACTTTATTATTACAGCAGAAAATACATTCCATTAAAGCTCCAAACTCGAGGCAAAATCTCCTCTTTTTCACACTTTTCTAGATTCAAGATTAAAATTATAACAGGGGAGACCATTTGGCATATTTATAAAAAAGAGGGAACTTCTGAATGAGAAGTTTTTAAACAATAAGGAAAAATCTGGAAGCATCTATTCAAAATTGGAAGTTTCTTAAATTTAGCTTCACACAACTAACATTCTCCCACTTGAAGCTAAATGAAAGGCTTTTGGATAGCAAAACTGCTATTGTAGATGAACCTTTTTGCTATTGATCCTTGTTTGAAAACCTACCCATCAAGTCATATGCAAGCCTACCAAGATCTTGCATACCTCTTGCTTGGCTCTTGGTAGTATTTTTGTAAACATATGCGTAGGGTTCTCAGTTGTATGGATCTTTTCCAAGTGTAGCTTTCCTTCCTCCAACACCTGCCTGATCCAATGATACCTTAAGACAATCTGTTTGGTTCGTGAGTGAAAGGCTGGGTTTTTCACCAAGTGAATGGCACTCTGACTATCACAATATAGCACATACTTGTCTTGTTTTATGCCTAACTCTCCAAGGAATCGTTGTATCCACAACATCTCTTTGCAAGCTTCAGTTGCAGCTATGTATTATGCCTCTGTTGTGGAGAGAGCTACTATTTTTTGTAGCCTAGATACCCAAGACAATGTTGCACCTACAAATGTATATAAATAACCAGTGGTGGAATTTCTAGTGTCCACATCTCCAACCATATCTACATCTGTAAAACCTTCAAGAACCATATCGATATGACCAAAACATAAGCAGTAATGACTAGTACCCTTAAGGTATCTTAACATCCATTTCACTACTTGCCAATATTGTTTGCCTGGATTGGCAAGAAACCTGCTAACTACTCCCACTAAATGTGTAATGTCTGGTCGTGTACATACCATGGCATACATTAAACTACCAATAGCTGAAGCATAAGGAATCTTTTTCATTTCTTCCTTCTCCTTGTCATCACAAAGGCATGAATCGGAATTCAATTTGAAATGGGAAGCAAGGGGTGTACCAACTAGCTTCGCATCCTTCATATTAAATCTATCAAGCACCTTTTCTATATATTTTTCTTGTTACTGCCACAATTTTTTCTTCTTTCTATCACATATGATCTTCATGCCCAATATTTGTTGTGTTGGATCCAAATCCTTCATTGCAAACTGGTTGCTCAAATCCTTCTTCAACCTATTAATCATATTCTTATCTTGTCCAACAACTAACATATCATCCACATATAACAATAATATAATGTACTTGTCCTAGTCATATCTCTTAATGTAGACATAATGATCAATCTCTAGTCTATTAAAACCATGCTCCAACATAAATGAATCAAATTTCTTATACCATTGGTGAGGTGTCTGTTTCAACCCCTAGAGGTTCTTCAACCTATAAACCAAGTTCTCTTTACCTTTTATTTTGAAACCTTTTGAGCTGCTCCATATAAATTTCCTCTTCCAATTCTCCATGAAGGAAGGCAGTCTTTACATCTAACTGTTCACATTCCAAATCTAGAGCAGCAAAAAGACCAAGAATAACTGTAATGGATGACATTTTAACAACAGGTGAAAAAATTTCATTCAATTCAATGCCTTCTTTCTAAGCAAATCCCTTCACGACCAGCCTTACTTTGTATCTCTTCTTCTCATCACCCTCATGCTTAATCTTGTAGACCCATTTTTTTCGTAGAGCTTTTATTCCTTTTGGAAGCTTTACCAACTCCCAAGTTCTATTTTCTTGCAAAGAGTCCATTTCATCCTTCATTGCTTTCTTCCATTCTGTGTTATGCTCATCTTGACAAGTTTCCTGAAAACAACTAGGTTCACCTTCATCAGTTAATAAAATATAATCTAAGGGAAGATATCTTTGTGAAACCTTCTGAGGCCTAACAAATCTGTGAACTGGAATCTCTTGTAATGGCTCTTGTACGATTTCTACTTCTTGTTGTTCCTCATTTCCATTATGTTGTAATGGCTGGTCATTATTTCCAGCAATGGCTTCTTGTAATGGTGGCAGATTTTCTTATTGTTCCTCTTGTTGTCCTATAATTTCAACAAATTTTTGCATCTCCACACTTTTGTCGGTATTTTTAAACATTTGTCCTTCATTAAAAATAACATCCCTACTTCTGATAATTCTTCTCTTTAGAGGATCCCACAACCAATAACCTAGCTCATTGTTAGCATATCCTAAGAAAATACATTTCAATGATTTTTCATCCAACTTGGACCTCTATTCTTTAGGAATGTGCACATAAGCTTCACAACAGAAAACTTTCAAATGAGAATAATATAACTCCTTACCGGTCCATACCTTTTTGGGAATGCCTCCATCTAATGAAGTTGTAGGAGAGCAGTTTTAATTAACAAGCAGGCCAAACAACCTCTACCCAAAAATGTTTAGGCAAACCATAATTTGAAAGCATACTTCTCACCTTCTCCAGTATTGTCTGATTCATTCTCTCAGTTGTTCCATTTTGTTGTGGAGTGAGAGGAACTATTTTTACATGCTTTATCCCATGTTTACTGTAGTATTCTTCGAAGGCTTTGGAGCAATACTCCCCACCATTATCTATTCTAATACATCTCAATAGTTTGTTAGTTTCCCTTTCAATAGCCATATGAAATAAAACTTGATCCTTACTCTTAATAGGGAAATCCCACACCTTTTTCGATGCATCGTCAATAAAAGTAACAAAATAAGCAGCCCCACCTAGTGATTTTATATTAAATGGGCTACAAACCTCATAATGCACCAAATCTAATATTTATGTATCCTTTTCTGAAGTATTCCTTAAAAATGGCACTCTTTTTTGTCTACCCATAATACAATGTTTACAAAATTTTAATTCAATACCTTTTATTCTAAGCAAAAGGTTTTGCTCAGCAAGTATTTTCAGGCCTCTTTCTGTCATGTGTCCAAGTCTATTGTGTCATAAATATGTTGCAGGATCCTCTACAACAATAGCAATATCTAACTTCTGGAGCTTCGATTTTAATGTATAAAGAGTGCATGTTTTTTGCCCCTTTGCAACAACCAGCGAACCCTTTACAATTTTCCAGCATCCCTTGCCAAATACTATATGGCAGCCTTCATCATCTAGCTTTCTAGCTGAAACTAGATTCATTCCAAGCTCTGGTACATGCCCAACCTGTTTAAGCAATAAACTACAACCATCTTCTATTTTTATTAAAACATCTCCCACTCCCTCAATATTACATAAATTATTATTACCCAAGCAAACATTACCCAAATTACTAAATTTATAAGAAACTAAATTTTCTCCGCTTGGGGTAGCATGGTAGGAGGCTCCATAATCTAAAATCCAATCAATATCATGATTAGAAGTACAAAGGCATGCATCTTCATATGAAACAGTAATTAATACCTCACCATCTGATGTAACAGTCGTAGTATCTTCATTTGCACTTGTTGGTTTTTGTTCCTTTTGCTCTTGCTTCTAGATTCAATATTCTCTTTTCATGTGTCCTATTTTGCCACAATGATAACAGGTGATTCTACCTCTTCTTGATTTTGATCTTCCTCTTGACTTCGAACACCCTTGTCAGTTTCAATCAAATTTTCTACCGTGATCAACTAGAGCAAAGGCTTCTCCTCCTTGGTTCTTTGTCATTGATTTACAACATAGCTCCTCATTCATTAAATTGCTATTGACATCATCAAACTTTAGAGTTCCTGCAGGTGTTGAAGTGCTAATAGCTACGATCAGGTTCTCCCAACTGTTCGGCATTGAACACATTAATAGGATGGCTCTAATCTCATCATCCAAAGTGATTTTAACATAGACAAGATGACTAGTAATTATGTTGAACTCATTTAAATGTTCTACTACTGAAGCACCCTCCTTCATCTTGAGATTGTATAATTTTTTCATCAGAGAAACTTTATCTGATGTTGTGTTTTCTCATATAGATCATGAAGCTTTTTCCATATTTTTGTTGTTGTCTTCTCTCTACTAACATTAAAATACACATTTTTAGCCAGATATTGATGGATGGTTGCAACCACCTTTTTATCCAACTTTTTTCCAATTTTCATCTGTTATCGTTGTGGGTTTCTTTGATATTCCTTCGATCAAAAAATATTGATCCTTCAGAATCAATATATCCTCCATTTGGGATTTCCATAGGGAAAAATTAGCCCCGTTTAACTTATCCATGTCACTTGTTGTGACCTCCATGCTTCTCAAAGAAAAAGAAAAAAGCTACACACACCAAATCTTCCAACAACTTTGCTCTGATACCAGTTGTTATGAAATTTAAAACAGAATATGTATGATAACAATAGCAATAAAAATAAACTCAGGAAACAAAATACATAGCAAACCAGAGAGTGCAGAATACACAAAAATTTATGTGGAAAAACCTCCAATGTGGAAGAAAAAATCACGGGGCAAGGATCAATAACTTTATTATTACAGTAGAAAATACATTTCATCAAAAGCTCTAGCATTGCATTTCACTGCTTGCCAATGTTGTTTGCCTGGATTGGCAAGAAACCTATTGACTACACATCCTTGGGGTAGAGGATGCATTAATAGAGATTTCACATAAGTACACATTGACATAACAATTAATTAGTGATATCAAATTTTCACAATTCATATTGATTATTGTTAGATGTTTTTTGGATTTGATTGTGTAAGAATTTTTGTATAACGTTTTGGATTACATTCCATAATCCATCATTAGGATAGTTGAGAGCTCAAGGATAGAAAAATGATAAGTTGCAGACCAAGAACTAGCTAAAAAAACCCTCAATATTGTTAGTCGAGCTCTTCACAAGTGGTTTATACATTGTACTTCTCCCCAAGTCTTAGTCAAGCATACTATATTTAAATGGTTACAAAGTTGGTTTCATCGACCATTGTACATCGAGTACTTCATTTCATTAGGCATACCATACTATTATTTGTATCGGGCTTATTATTGTTTTCACCGAGAATATCATATTCCATTGGTCTTACTATGATTATTATCAACCTCATCATATTTGTAAGCTAGTTGACTTTAAATTACATCGCAGTATTATTTGCTCTATCGACAACCATCATTGTGTTTTGATAATAATGTTGTTGGCAGATTTATAGTGATCATTATGTTTTGTTCGGACTTCAAACATTATTAAAAGTTGAAAAAGGCAGTCAAAAGCCTTGGCTCAAAAGGAAGTTAGGGCATTGTCATTTTGTTTTGCTCTGAAGAAGCAACATAACGCTACCATGGAGGATATGAGGTCACAGTATATAGCTAATTTTCAAGCTGAAAGCTGGAAGAGCTTTAGTGAGACCGTTATGAAGGTTTTACACAGACAGATGGTAATATTTTAGCCACCATGACAAGTATTTTTTTTGCAGTTTGAAAGATCTTATACTGGTTTCAAATATAATTGTTTTATGGTTTAAGAAATTTGTTGAAATATAGAGATTTGTTAAAGATTAATCTCAATTTTCATTAACCCAAGTTTATACTAAAGGGTTTCATTATCACAATGGCATTTCATCGACATATCATTGAATTTCTATAGTTATTATTAAAACCCATTATGGGTATCATGATTTAATCACTTTGTTTTACCAGTTTATCAAAACCCTGGTTACTGGATATAGGTTTTTGAAAAGGATAATTGTTTATGTACTTTGTATAAATGCATGGCAAAAGCCATGAATTGATGGAGAGAAAGAGAGAAGATATAAGTCTGAACATAGTATGTTGAGGGTTTATTACTGTAATATCATTTTGTATAGAAGAAAAGAGGGTTTGTATTGATTTTATCTCTGGATGCATTACAAAGATCATATTGAGTTTTTCAATGAGAGTATTTGTATTGTTATAAGAAAATACATTTTGTAGTGGGAATTATTGAAAACATCATTTTGTATCCTATTGTGATTTTGTGACTGTAAACATTCAGTGCAATTATAAGGTCCCAACAGGTAGCAATATCATTAGATCTTGTTTATGATGAAGTCGGTGCTTCTAATTTGAAGTGGGTGTTTCAGTTTATTATAGGAGTTGGTGCTCCACATTGTTATTGGAGTTGGTGCTCCACATTGATACTAATTTGGTGCTCTGAAAAACATTGTAATAAGTTTGGAATTAAACCTATAAGGCATTTTAGAGTGGTTTTTCTACCCCAAGAGGGTTTTCCACTCGACAATTTTTGTATCTCTCTTTTGTGTGGTTTATGTCTATCTTGCATAATATTTCTTTCAGTTATTTATGTTCAGTTGGTTCATGCAATGCTCTAATACTTTATCATTGTTCAAATTTTCCTAAAAGTTCAAGGTTCAGTTGTTAATGTGCAAAGTTTGAATGTTAATTTTTGTCATCAGAAAGTTTGGTGTCTTTGCAAAAGAAAGCATCAAAAGTTGTTCATTCAAAATTATATGAAAAATATACACCATGATTTAACATGAGTTATTAGGCATACATGTTGTATTTGTTTAAGTCACTATTCCAATCATTTCAGTTTTTACATTGCATATATAAAGTCACATTTTGTCCAAGATCAAAAAGAGTTTAAATCTGCATTTCATGTCATTAAAAGTTTTAAAATATATTACTCTGATTCACCCTCACCCCTTGTAGAGTAATTCCACTTCCAACAACTTTATCAAATACAAAATACAAAACACTACTCTGCTTTACATTCACTCAATATTCACAACATCTTTGTTATAGATCTAATCATGTACATACAAAATTCACATATTCACATCATGAGACTCAACATGTTGCCCTTAGGTCTGCCTAATTAGATGTAGCCCTTAATTAAATCAAAATTACCTTATCGGCTCCATACTTGTACCAAAAACATCTTTGTGCTTAAACCAAATGTGCAACACTTGATTTAGATTGGCATGGAACTAAAATAGATCTCACTAACATCCGCAATACATATTTAATCACCACAACATATATCAAGCATTAGGTCGGCCAAGAATTAGACCTAATCATAAAATATGCCAATTAATCAGCACCAATGATTAATCTAATCATATAACCACATGCCATCTAGAATATATAATGTACTAACACCTGTAAGCAATCTCCCAAAATTGCAAAGTATCATTTCCATCACTGAAGGAACGTGGACTAGATTACCCATACCCATATGCACTGTTCATAGCCAAAAATTGTATGTTGAACTACTGTCGCTTGTATCTGTCATACTATTCATCCAAACCAACTAAAATCTTGAGCATAGATGCACATAATGGTTAGGAATGACATATTATCACTACATATGTCTAGATCTTATCATATGAGCAATTGCGAACAAAAATACTAGATTAAGATATCTTCATTTTTTTCACCGGATTAGTGTATATATCAACAATCAATTTTGGCATCAATAACAACACATTAAGGGGTCCCTTCTTCATTCTTTCAACAATATCCCTCTTTGTCATTGATGGAAACATGTGCAAAAAATGAATCTACAAAAACTCAAAACAAACATTATCTCCAATTATCTCCTCATTTGACATCAAGGATAATGGGTGTGTATAGGTAAATAACTAAATGAAATGTACTCCCCCTCGAGGAGTTATCCCAAAAAATTGATTCATTTGCATGTATAATGAAAAACTAGAAAACAACTAAAGCAATGAAAGAATATACAAGTAAAATATGTTTAACTGGAGGAGGAGGCTCCTTCAAGGTCCTTGAGAATTTCTTTCCAAGCAAACTTCCCTTCATTCCAATTCTTCTTGGCTACTGCAAGAAATTTTTACAATGATTCTAGCTCTACTATATTCTCCTCTCCCTCATCCGGAGTGCTTGGATTTAGATTTATCTTTGTAATCTTTTTTACATCAGCTAGGGCACTTGACATTGGTATATGCTTATTTTCCAACAAGTCCCAAAGCTATCCAAACCACCTTATGATGTCTTATTTCTCCCTTTGCAATGAGAATTTCTTTTTTTGCAAATATGTGATGGTAGTCCAACTGGTATGATCTCTATCCTAAGCTAGATCATAGGTATTGGAGGCATTAGTTATTTGTGACCCAATTAATTCCATTAAGTCCTTAATGCCTTGAGTGGCATCTTCATGCAGTACAAAGACAAAGTTTTTGCTTCATCCTCGCAATCTTGAACTTCCTTCAAGAATTTCTCCACTTTATTATGTGTTGATGCACATCTCTCTTGTAGCTCTAGTAGCCTCTTCTCTACAAACCTTGTTTCAACTTCTTTTTTAGTCTATTATTTTAGACCAGAGGCATCCTCCTTAAGAGAATCAACCAAAAACTTGAGATTTTCCACCGAAGTTAAGTAATTATCAATTAAAATACCGAGAGTAGCATCCTACAAAGTCTCTATAGCTTCATTTATTATCTATATCCCCTTTTGATGAGTTTCAATTATTTATTTTCTTCTAGAGGCATGAAAGACATCTCCAAGCTCCAACTTTTGAATTGGTGAAATCTTCTCTAGATCTACACTTGATACATCAAGAGCTGCAATAATTGAGGAGGAATTGTTGGTTGAAACCTTATTTGTCTAGACAAAAGACTCTTAAGAGGATTATTGAAAGATTCTCTAGAGGGATTGGGTAGCTCCATGGTCTTTTGTACATCTTCTTCAATCTTTCTATCCTCAGACTCTTCTTCATTCTCTGCTTTCTCCTCTTCATCAGAGGAATTTTCCTTTTGCTTATCTTTATCTTCATTATTGTCATCATCTTTTTTATCTTCCTTCTCTTTTTCCCTTTGTTCTTCTTCACCTTTTTCATTTTGGTTATCTTCATTTTTTTTCTTGTATTTTCATTCTTCATTAGTTTCATCCTTAGAGCCATCTGTATCATCCTTTTCTTTTTATTGTTCTGCACTTTTATTTTCATTAGCACCAATAGGCTTGTTGGTATCTTTCAAAGGAAAAGAAGTCTCTAAAGAAGCTTGTGTTTCATTTACTAGTGGTGATGAGGACACAACATTCTCTATATCATCAAACAATGGTGTTTCTTCAGTTGTATAGTCATCTTCTTCTTCCATGACCTCTTTCACTATTGGAAAGTTTGTATTAGGAGGAAAATTTCCCTCTACATTAGTAACCTTTTCCTTATCATTCTCCTTTTCTTGATTTGTAGTGGACGTGGAAGCAATTATCATCCCAAACTTCTCTACAACATCTTTGACAGTTTTGACTGTTTCCTACTTCAGTTTGTCCACTCAATCCTTTTCTCTACCCATAAGAATAGTAACCCTTTGTTTGACTTTGAATTCTTTAGTATACACCTCTATTAGTGTAGCCTTATCATCCTCAGATAAGGAGGATCCAATTTCCTCCAAGGCATCAGATTTCATTTTATCTTCTACTTCAATAGCTTCATGCCTTCTTTCTATTAAGGCATCCCACACAACTCTAGGAACCTTCTTCTTGATATTACTCATGTCAGACTCTAAAATAATAATGTATTAAATAATAGCTTCAATGATTGTATTTCTATCTGCTTCATCCACTTCTTCATACAATTTTGCAGTAGCTTCTAACATATTATCATAACGTAAAATCTACCTTCATAGGGGTGTGTGCCCTTATCGAAGGAGTCTTTCTCTCCTTTTTCTTTTGCTCCAAAGGGCCTTCCTCTATCTTCTTTTCTTTCTTCTTCTCAGGATTCTCATGGACATGTATAGCAAATGCTTCTTTTTCTTCTTCGAATTCTTCTTGTTTTGAGGTGTCCACAATATCAACTTTTTGCTTTTTAGCTTTGGTGCTGCCTCTTTTGAAGCACCTTCACTGCTCTCAATTGCACTACTTCTTCTCTTTCTTTTCAATTGTTCTTCATGTTCTAAACCAAGCTCAATCTCTTCCTCAACAACTGCACTTAGATTCTTTTCCCTAAAATCCTTTTGCTTCTTTCTCCTTCTAGAGGTAGTAAGGGTTGCTACTAGAGTCATATTCTTCCTCTTGCTTGTCCTTGTGCTAGGTCCAAAGGGTGCAATGACTTCTTCAATTATCAGAGCACTAGGCTCCACCTTCTTTCTTTTTACATTAGTGGTTGCAACAACTTTGGAGGACTTAGGTAGTGTAGGGGCAGGGGTGGAAGTTTTTCTTCTAGATCTTCTTGGTCCAAAGGTCTCAGTTGGATTCTCTTGCTCTAGCCTCCTTAATCTTATCTTCTATCTAACCTTCCTTTCTAACCCATTCCTTTGTAGTTTTCCTTGTTATTCTTTTGATCTCAGGTTTCTTTAGTTCTATGTGCACCTCTAATGATTTGTCTTCATATGTCCCATGTCTTGCTTGTGAGGGGTCCTCAAGACCTTTGATCAACATATCCACATATCCATCAACCTCATTTTCAAAAACTTCATAGACAAGAGGTACAATCCATACCATTCTTGGTTCAACAACCTCAATGATTCACTCACCAGTTGTAACAAGGAAAGTAATTTACTTTGATTATTTCTCTACAAGTTTACAAGGAATTCTCTCCCTTTCATGCATGTTCTTTTGAAAAACTGCAAAGAATGCAGTCAAAGCATCATCATGTGCCTAAAATTTTCCTAAGTTGTGCATGTAATCAAGGATTTGATGTGCTATTGGTCTTCTTCTATCCCATACAAAAAATTTCCTTCCAGGAAGCTCTTTCAAGAAGTAAAACAATAAACATACTACCAATGTTACAAGCTTAAAGGCATATTTCTTTTCTCTTGTCAACTTTAGATTCTCAAGAAGTTGTTGTTGGAGCAACACACATAGACCAAAGTCTTTTCCATTCATCACCATTTCATGTGCAACTTAGATAGTTGTGGCCAAAATTGAATTCTCTTTGTTTGTAAAGTAGATTTTGTGACCTAATACCATAGAAACATATTTCACAGTAGGATTTGGAATAGGTTTAGTTGTTAGAGCCCTTTTATCATATGTGGCATTAGTGAGTTGGACATAACAACTTTGTTCTTTATAGACTTAAGTACCGATACAGGTCTAGTGTCACACAATCCTATAACATCCTTGATCACTTCCTTGGTTATGAGTCCAGGCATGCCATTCCATAGAAATTTTTCATGTAACCTGCTCAGTTCTAGCCTTACATACTTGGCATCAACATCATTGATGTAATTGGGGAACCAGTTTCAAACATCTAGTTTCTTCTACACTAGGTTAATATATTCTAGTTTCACTGGGTGGTTATCTCTAGTAAGCTCATTGTTCAAAAGTTTTGTGATTCTCTGGTAATTATACTCTTCCAATTTCCCATGCATGTAAGCCCTATTATCTTTCGTAGGTAAAACCCTATATGGAATCTTTGAGAAGGCACTGTTGAGGTCATTATCAAATATTTTCATTGGATACCTCTTGAATTTTGGTCTAGGCCTCTCAGTAATGTTAACAATGGTTGGGGTAACCATTTTAACTTCAATTCAAGCTTAGTCAAGCTTAAAAAATCATTCTATTTCAAACCCACAAAGCACAATAAGCCATAAATACCTTTTATGCACACAACGACATCTAGGGTTTGAGTACTCTACACCAAATTGCTTTGAATCGCCTTCAAATCTCCTTCAACTCACTCTAGTTTCTTTGAATGTGAAAATGTGATTACAATTGACTTAGAATCTTACTTTAAACCTTTTTTATTTGCCCTAATTTTGCATTAGTTGCTTCAATTTCCATAAATCTAATAAACCCTTCATTAATATGCTATAAACTAGGCTAAAATGCTCCACATTTCTTTAGATTTGTATATTTTCTACCGGTTTATTTTCTAAAAGCTTAAGCATGTCATTTTATACCATATATCTTGGTGTCACTCCTTGACACTTCAAATTTCCAAGGGGTTGTTTTATTTTTCAATTATTGCTCCCCCTAAGCCCATGCCTAAGTTTAATTTTCAAGAGAATTATCTGCACCAAGGGAGGTATAGATACATTTGTAGTTCTTGATTCATCCTTGTTCTCAGGTTCCTCTTTCTTTCTCCAAATTTTCTCCATTTCCTTCTTTACTTCAATAGGATCAATTTTCTTCACAGGTTCATTTCTCTTTACTGGGTTAGTCTATCTTCCATTCTTACTTTTACAAAATTTTGAAATGTGTCTAGAATTGTTGCAACTGTAGCACACAACATTTTTCTAACCAAACTAACCTCTATTCAATCTGGATTTGCACTGGTTATCTTTAAGTCCAAATAAATTACATCTATAGAAGTAGCCAATGAAAGATTGAACCATTCTACCACCAATAAATCTATTCATCATTTGATTTATGCACACAATAGCTCTATGTCCAAATTTATTGCATGCAAAACATTGTTCGGAGAAGGATCCAACATTCAAGTTCATTCTACTTCTACATTTTATTGCCTTATTTCCAAATTTATTGCATGAAAAACAAAAACCTTAAGAAAGATTGGTACCTTTGAGCATTTGGTTTTCTGCTAGGGGGTCTTCTAGCATTGCTTCTTTGATTCTGGATTTGTTTTCCATTGCCTTGAGTCTTCTCTTGATTGTCAACCTTGTTTGGGTTCTGATTAGCTTTTGCGATTTCTCCTTCTTCAAGTCTCAAACCTCCTTTACCTTTAGATGGTTTTTGTTCTGCAAATAGTTCATCAAGCATTGTAGAACTTGTTTTGAATTTTTCCTCATGAATTCTTACTTTTTCCAAATCTGATCTTAGATTTACCACTTCTTGTTCAAGTCTTGTGCATTCATCAGTCTTGCTTTTTACCATTGCATTCATGCATTCCTCAATTCTTTTCTTTTCTTCCACTTGCACTTTCAATCTAGTAATATCTTCATTTGCTTGCCTTAATTATTCATTGGCATACCTTTGTCTTTATCTAAACTTCTTGATTTGTTCTCTCAATTTTTTGATGCATTCATTTGCTTCCTTTAGGTTTTCCTTCAAATCTTTATTTTCACCTTCAACCTTGTCAAAATCTTCAAGAGCAGCTTTAAGTTCTTTTTCAATCATGCAGCCATCTTCTATGTATTCAATTATAGATATTTATTCCAAAGAAATAGGATACTTTCTATTATCCATGTGTTCAACCTCCAAGATCTTCCTCAAGTTGTTAGGCTTATTAGAAGGAACCAAGCTTTGATACCATTACTGAACACCCATAATACTAAGAGGTGGGTGAATCAGTATTCCATTAAACCATTTGATCACAATCCATCCAATTAACACAACACATCCAATGGTAACAATGAATGAAAGCATGAAATGTTCACAAGATCACATAACGCATGAACACTAGTATTTTTATGCTCCTTCACTTATTTTCCTTCCATCAAAATTAGGTGGAGTGATTTTCTTCAAATCCTTAGATAGCTCCAAGATATTATCTTTTCTCCTAGGTGTCACAATGCCCCTCACAATCCCTTGTTGATTATTGGAAGGGTTCTCATTCTTCGGTTCAATTATGTTTTCACTATTGTTTTTCCTTGTCCTAAGGTCTTGCACTACTTGTTCCAAGGAACTAATATTATCCCTTTGTTTGGTTAATATATTTATTATAGCTTGAATTCCTTCTTTGTTACCCCTTTGTGCTTGTTGATCATTATTATTCTCCTCTTGATTTTGGGTAGCTCCAATATTGGTTACTCTTGTCCTTGCCATTAATATCCCTAGATTTTTACATTCTCCAAGTTAATTTTGGTTTAAGACATAAAAAATTTAATTCTAGTTCTTTTTAATTTCTTGAAGATAAATTCTAAATTGCATAATTCGTAGCAAGTTCTAGGTCTAGTTTTCAAACCATGCTTAGATACCACATGTGACAACTCAATCCATAATCCCCCAAAAAAATCACTATTTATATTTATATATATTGAAATTAACTTGTTTTATGCAATATTACAATTGCACACTCAGATACTTCTATCCATACAGGATAGGCATCTACCTAAACAAAGTAGGGATCTACCTAAACAAAGTAGGTATCTACCCAAATGGGGTATGTATCTATTCATAAAGAATAGGATTATTCTTTGGCCAAAGACTTAGAATCATCAAAGCCATCTGAGTCCTAAGTCACCCTCTAAGGACTGCACTCTCCTATTTGAAAGTACACTCAGGTTGTCATCCTTAGAAGTATATAAAATAAATAATGAACTTGAAACCCAACTCTAAATTCACTCTTAATCCTCGAGGACTCAAGCAAATCCATCTAAGATTCCTTCTTAGTATACAAGAATACATTTTAACTTAACTTTATATTAGAGAATTAAACCCTTTTCTAAATCAAGGATTTCTCTTGATTTATTAAGTCTTTTATTAATAATTGAAATAACATAATTAATTATATGCATGTCCTAAGCCCATCTCTGAACACCTAAGTACTAGGAGCATCCTTCGTTTCCCAGACTGCCTGCATACCCTGCTTCCAAATAGGATCAACGCGTAATATATGTAGTTTTATTTTCTACTTTAAGTTTGATATAAACTATTATATGGGTATGCATCCCTTTATAGGGCCCCCTTTCCCCAAGTAGTTCCTCTGTGACTGCCACACATCATGAGAAGAAATACTTCTAAGTAAAGAGTTGTCATGACTATTACTTGTTTTCTAAAATGACTAATTCCTAGTCTTGAAAATGAATACATCACCCTTGAGACTCTTGAACCAAAAATTCACATTCAAGAATTGAAATAACATGAACAATTATATTAAATCCTATAAGGGGTTTACTAAGTTGATCTAGCAAATTTTAATTTATAATTTGACTTATCTTTTTAGATTATTGATCCAAGAGAAATTTCCCATCTTTTAGATTTTAATGTCATCAAGATGTCCCTTATTTCTCCTTGAAGATTTAAAGGTACGATGCCACAAGTGTCATGTTGCAGTTGTGTTAGGCTATAGATGTAGTAGCTCAATCATTCAATGACATTACCCGTAAATGTGAGCCAAATGCACCATTGATACCAAACGTTGTTGTTTTTATTTTCAATTCTTGATTAGAGATCTAACTAGGATTTAAACATCAACTAATATTAATTGGATCACAAAAATAAATAAAATTTTGTTAATATTATAACAACTTCTTTTCCACTTTTTGATCACCAAGATCCCAGTAAGGGCAAGGTGAGAGCATATGGTGTACAAAATTTTAAATAAATTACTAACGACATAAAAACATCATCCACTTATTTAGTGGGAAAATGAAATTAAGCACATCCACTTTAGCAGTGGGTAAATTTTATAATAAAGAAAGGTAAATAAACTCTTCCACTTATTCAGTGGTGAGTGTCAAACCACTTATTCACTATGGTAAGTAGTGGTAAAAGCAATTCACTAACAAAATTTTGTGAAAGAAATAAAACCTAAGACAATATGGTCTAATTAATTTTGGAAATATTTGAGTTAACATTATTAACATTCTTAAAATAAAATCAAAATAATTATTAATTTCACATTAAGATTGACATTAATAAATCACTTGATTCTTAAATTTTAACTAATCTTTGTAAATAATGTTGAAATTTAGTAACTTTAAGTTATTTATGAAAATACTAGTTGAAAGGTCTTAGGATAATTAGAAATGATTTAAAATAAATAAAATCAATATACCACAATATTTAGAATTATCACAACATACCATTTGAAATAAATTATCACAATTAAATTGATTATTTACAAATTACCACACTTTTAAAATATTTTTTTTAATTACTATAAATATAACTAAAATTATCATAATGAAATTGTACATATATCAAGGATAATTATGTAACCGTAATAGGTTTCTAAATCATTAAATTAAATAATTGATAACAAATACTACTAACCTTTTTAGATTTTTTTTCCATTTTAATACTTAAAATAAAAAAGAATGCTGACTGTTTGATTTTCCAAGGATATTAATAAATTAACAAAATTTAAAAGATATAAAATAAAATCAAACTAGATAGATCAAAGTTAATGTTAAACCAAATTGTAGTGTGAATTATGAATCTCGAACTCAAAGCAAATGACACTGCATGTAGGTAAATAAAACTCGAATCTACATAACACACTTGAGATCATTACCAATGTAAACAGAAAGTGATTGTTGAGACAAAAACAAAAGCAACATATAGATTAATAACAGTCATACAACGCTTAGTGTTTTTCCCTGAGTACCATTTGATGGCAAATTACACTCAACAAACAGGGTAACACAATATTTTTTTAAATGTCAAACTTCAACTTTTCAACACGACAAAAAAAATTACTGAAGAGAGCCTAAAGCTTGGAAGAGCTCCTTTTGGTAGCATATACTGAATGGAACCTAAATAAAGTCCCAACAAGAATAGGTTTGGATTAGCTGTTGAAATGAAAATGGTGCCACTTAGAGGTTTGTTAGTACTTAGACAGACAAATAAAACTGGATTATAATTAATCATCCACCACCCAATCTTATGGTTCAGAAAATTAGCTACAAGTTGAGACCACAAATCTAAAATAACCAGATAATCAAATATAGTACTTGACCCGACTATTTCCAAGAACTCTCATTGTAATGTACGAAAAAGAAGTTAGCATGCATAATCAGTTGTAAAATTGGAAGTTCTGACAAATAAACCCAATCTTATGGGTCAGAAAAGCTACAAATTGAGACTACAAATCTAAAATAACTAGATAATCAAATATGGTACTTGACCCGACTATTTAGTATGCTTAATCAATTGTAAAATTGAAAGCTCTTAGAAACAAATGATGAATAGAAGGTTGACCACATATTATTTATGTTCCATTGCTTGTCAGGGACGCGGATAGTAGGTGAAACTGGAAGGATTTTTGGGATGCAAATGAAGAAAATACTCAAAGAAGCGACTAGAAACCTCTCACTCGAAAAATGCCTATATGTAAAATTAAGCATGCAAAAACCCATGAACTTGATGCATAACAAAATACCATGCCCACCCTACCTAAAATTTGAGTAGATTTGAACATTAAAAACTTACATCTAATCATTTGATCTAAAACATTGATCTATTCACTAAGAACAATACAAATGATACATGATCGAAATGAGATAGTGGTGATCTAGGAGCCATTGCGCGGTAAAATGCATGTCGTATTAGATCCACCAAGAAGGTTTTGGAGGAAGACAAAATTAATAGTTGCATGGACTAAAGATGAGCCAAGAAAGCAAGAGTTAAGGCAAAGTATCGATGGGTTTTTTGCATAATAACTGATCTTAATGATAGTGGAGGGGGCACCATTCATGCACCAACGTAATGATCAAACATAACAAAAGAAATAACCTTTGCTTAATAAGAATTTAATATTTATCAATTGTAGTTGGTAGGATTTTTCCACAGTTCATGAAGTTGTAGAGCAAGCTTTTGGATTTAACTGTGTATGTTTTTTGATCGAAGTTTCAAATCGCACTCAATGATCCATCATTAGGAAGAGGAAAGTGATCACACCTAGTAATCCATCATTAGGAAGAGGAAAGTGATCCACTTTCCTCTTCCTAATGATGGATCACTGAGTGTGATCCAAAATGTAGATCAAAAAGCATACACAGTTGAATCCAAAAGCTTGCTCTATAATTCATCAACTGATTTAATTATCTAAATGAATATTATAAGCTCTAAATAAATAATAGTTATAAATTTTCTGGTAAGATTCATTTTGTATCAATCAATTAATCATAAAAATTCCTTTATGTATTGATATAAATGGAAAAATGAATGCTTAATGCAAGACAAAAGCTATTGTAACTAATTAAAATCGTACATTAATTGATGCCTGCAATTCTCTACACAATTGTTAGTGACCTCTCAGTTATGTCCCTTCTTCGATTTTATGTGATCACCCCCGCTTCTTCTCTCCTTCCCCTTTAAATAATGAGTGAAGTGCTCTCCCACGCCTACCCACTCACTATTCTTCATTAATCCAATTTTTTACTCCGCTACTTGACGGTTACAAGATTTTCAAATGCACTAAGTTTGATTTTTTAATGAACTTGATTTCTTTTATTATAACACAATTTAATGCTTATTAATACAACTTCATAATCATATCATTATGAAATCATTAACAACATCACGCTAACAGATTTAAGGGTTATGGCTCTGCTTTTATTTTTCAAAATAATATTTATCAAATAAATTATAAATTATAATTGTATCATAATTTAAATATTTATTTATTCGTGTGTGTGTGTCTATGTGTGTGTTAAATTTAAACATTATTACACATATTTAATATTGTAAACACATAAAAATGACCTAGGCCTGCAAGCTCTATTTTACCACTTTCATCCTAGCATAATTATGACATTTTAATTATATCCTTGGTCCGCTTCTGACTATTAATTAAATAATTCATTATTATTTAATTAATTCATGTCTCTTATGTTCAGTATGATTATTAAATAAATAAATTTTATTTATTTATTCTATATGTCACTAAGGGTTTATTGTCCTCTTACAATAAATAATTACCTTTATTCATTTATTCTTCCTTGATTATTAAATAAATGAATTATATTTATTTATTTAATATGTCACTAATTCTCAGAATTAAATGAATTTATTAACTTATTTAATTATCGGTCATATTCTCTAAATTAAATAATTATCTTTAATTATTTAATTGCCAAATTTAACATTTCCCTCATTTTAAATAAATGAAATTATTTAAAATGATCTCACATTCTCAACTGTCAGCTCATTTTGGTAAATAATCTAAAAAAGATTATTTATTGTCACACAAAATCTTTATTTTGAATTTATTTAATTCAAAAAGGTAATCTTCTTCCAAAAATCAAGTAATTTGGCAAATTCTTGATTTTTCAAATCTGCTTTTCAGTCCAACTCTTATCTTCTTGATTTTTCTAATCTTATAAATCAAATAGTCTTTATCTTCTTGATTTTTGAAAATCTTTATCTTTTTGACTAATTATCTCATTTATTCTTGACTGTCGATTCGATCTTCTCAAATGACATCTTGGCCACTCATTTAATGATTTTATCCTAACCCTGATTAGGGATTGTTACATGAAATCTCGTCCACTGATTTTAGGCTTTGTCAGTTTTCAATCTCGTCCGTCTGTCCAAAATTGCATTTTCTATAAAATGTCAATTTTGCTCAAATTTTCGACTACTCACGCTCATACTTACATTTTTGCAGCATTTATGATATTCTTGTACTTGATTTCATTAAGTCTTAGGCATTTCTTGGCATAGTCATTGGTTATAGTCATAGGCATAGTCCTTAAATCCTTCAAAGCTTGTTTAGGACATTGGCATAGTAAAAGATTGCTCACACACTCAATCTGAGGGCAACAATCAACAAGTTAGAAGGTGCTATGGAGGTGAATCATGGAAGCTTCAACGAGTGATAGGTATAATCATTTCATTTGTTTTAGTTTTCATTGTACTTGATAGGTTCTTCGGGTTTTTTGCTGTAATATCTAATAATCTAACCTTAGAAAATACCCATTGATACAATGGTGAACCCGATGTCTTCATTTTTCTATTTTTAGTACGATTTTTTTTGCTTTTTGTCATTTTTGCAGGTACATGTATGAAAAGCCACATTTGTTTTTTATCGCGCCGCATCTGATGTGTCGTGACCTATTCGAAGGATAAAATGACACAATCACTCAGAGGTGTCGCAATTGCAGTACGTAATGTTGCATTTGACATAAATGAGTCACATCTGCCTGTCAGACCGAGACGCATTCGCTTTGTTGTGACACATTTTCCTGGTAACTTTTTCTTCCTTTTGCATTTTGGTTTTTCTATTTTCTATTCTTTTTTGTTTTGCATTCTGGTTTTTCTATTTTTTGTTCTTATCAGTTTGGCATTCTGGTTTTCTTTTCTAGCATAGGTTTTTCATGTTACTAATCTTGGTTTGCAGCATGTGGCGGTTATGTTTCGTGGGTCCAAGACTAGTTGATAAAACTAATAACTTGTGCTTTTGCAAGTTTGAGTGTCCAAGACTCATTTCTAAACATTGTGTTTGTTTCTTTTTAGATTACAACACATTTATTTTTGGTACACTTAAAATAAACATGTCTTTCATTTTTTTTTATTGTGTTTGAAAGTGGTAGGCGAATATGCTCTCACCTTGTGAAAATTAGGTGATCAGAAAGCCAAACCCACCTTATCCTTGTGTAACCCTGATGCAATAACCGAAGTATCCTCTCCCCTTGCGCAGTAATGTGATCCTGGGTGTAAGAGAAATGATTATTGCCTCTAGAAATTGGGCCTACCTGGGGATTTCATCACCCCAACGTGACTCAAACCGGCAACAGAGCTAAAGCCAAGCTACCCCCGACCGGTATATAAATGTGAATCTTAAGGGAAAACCTAAGATTATCAGTGCAGATGTGTCATACGAATGGAGTAGTACTCCCATAAACCTTGTTGAGCTTAACCTCTTTAGGCTGGAGTGCCACCTAATTGGTGATTAATCTCTTGCCCCATGTATGGCCACTCGAATGGGGGTCCCAAATTAAAAACTCTTGTGTAGTAAGCTCAAAACCTTCTATTTGCTAGTCCAGCACTGATCAGTGTGAAGCCTTCCACGTCTTTGCAGTCTTTAGTAGAGGTGATCAATCTGCCATGGGAGTTTCATGGGGATTGAAAGCTTGGTTGGCCTTAGAAGAGAGTGCACTATAAAGGGGAGCCCATGCAACCAAGCTTCTGGATTCACACACTACTGATATGCAGTTGGGAAACCCATGTGGAGTCTAGCAAATACTGTCCTAGCCTAACCTAGGATCATGCTTGTTCTTTTGTGTGCTTGTTTACTTTTCAAAACATCGTGCTTGCCAAGTGTTTGTTGGTTACTAAAAGAAAACAAACAACACCCAAACACTTGGAAACAATTTTAAAAAAACTTTCAACAATTCGGGTTTTTGACCACAAACATCAGAAATTTGAATTTTTTGCATTTTGCACCACATTTGACAAACCGCAATCGCTATGTCGAACTACATTTGTAAGCCTTCAAAATGCATCTGCTCTATTAAACCACATTTGATACTAAAAAAACTGCATTTGCCTATCTTGAAACACATTTGACTTCTAGAAAGCTGCATTTGAAACAACTGAACCACATTTTCCATTTCTAGAGCTACATTCGATAACTGCAATGCATTCGTAACCTAAAATGACACATTTTCCTGGAAATACAATACACCGTGTTGCAGACCAAAATTCAAGTCCAAACATCGTAGCTTACTGTCAAAACATCTTTTTCAAAGGTCTCTATCAAAAAACAGAATTGAAATTGTTCAAAACATCCATCATTTGCATTCATTAGCTTGCACTTTAACCATAGGTTTAAAATTTCCATATTTTAGTGGCATTCCCTAGGCGTCGTAATCATAATTTTTAACATAAATTTTGTTCTTAGGTTTCATTTTAGAAAACTTTGGATTAGGCCAAATCTCCACACTTTGCAAAAACCCTTGTTTTCAAAATTAGGTTATCTTGGGACTTAGTCATTATTCCTCTTTTCGATCATTGTCATTTTTGTGAGAACCTCCAACTCAACAGTCTAGTTAGGAAGGCTCACTTGTCATTTTGACCTTGTCATTTAGTCCCTTTAGTACGTCCTTTGGATAACTAAAATTATGACATAAGTCAAGCTTAGAGTGGTTAGACAAACCTTTCTCCAAACATCGTCCAAACTTAGTCATTATTTTAAAACTAGACTTTGCATTGTCCACCTCTAGTTCTCATTTGACACTTTAGCTTTGACAACCTTGTCATTTCACATCAACTATTTCTTTATTCATCACCTTGCATTGTCATCTTTTATTCCAAAATACAAAAATTTTGTCATAACTTGTCATCCTAGTCATCATTTTCTTTAGGAAACACTGTTGCATTGACATCCCTTTTTATGAAAAATCCAAAAAACATAGTTTTGCATTGTCATCCTTTATCACAAAAATACAAAAAAAAACAAAAAAAAAACATAGGCTAGTATCATCCTTGCATTTAGTCATCATTTTCATTACCCTCATTTGAGCAATTCCCTTTTATGGTGGAAACTAGACTCTAAAGAAAGAAAAGACAAATGGCAAACTTTGGACAAAATTCTAATTCCAATGTCACCAATCACACTTATGACCCAAATTGGACTTTTGATGACCCGTTTAGCAACATGAATACTCAACCTCTCATAACCATACCATCCTCATCAAACAGCCCCTTTGAACCATTCTTACATAAGGATGAACATGGACAAATACTTGACGAAAACCTAGAAGTAGCAACACAAAATCCAGAAGCGGCCTACTTCGTAGAACAAATGGTCTTATATGACAAAGACAGATATTTGGCCATACTTTTAAGTCAAGGAGCTAAATTACCTCATGGGTTCGACATTAATACCTTAATACTAACATCTCCTGCCAATAACGTCAACAATACCACAAGCAATACCTTTTTTGATGCTACCTCACAAAATGTCACAACGACCATGAGTGCTACCTCCAACATTCCAAACAACTCCAATTCAATAAACGCTACATCCATTGGAGGAACACAATCCGTCACATTTCCCACAATATGTTGGAAATATATTCCTCAATCATCACAGGCTGTAACCTCTACTGGAGCAAATTCGGTATGACATCTATCATGTCTGGCCGACTAGTAGCTTTGATACATTGTGATTTGTATAGGTCGTTGTGACCTAGGTTCTGTCTCACTGAACGTTCCTATCGCTGTGACATTTTGTGTTTGCTATGATCTCTTACCGTGTGGAGATCTTTGGCCGATAGGCCATTCAATCGGGCGTCGGGGAGAGTCTTGGATGTTTGCTATGAGTTCTAGCGATAGTTGAAGTCTCGCCGACAACGTTTTCTGTTTGAAGTATTCAGGGTAAGTCTTGGAGCTTGGTATGACTTATATCGATAAGGAATGTCTCACCGACGGTATTCACTCGTTGAAACACAAGGATCTCGAAGTAGAGTCTCAACGAAGGACAATAGTCTTGGTGACTGCTGATGGCTTCGGTGTAACTTAAGAGCTCAGTGAAACCTTTGGCAAAAGACGAATGTCTTGGCGACCATCGTTTGGTGCTCGGTATGATTTGGGAGTATTCAGAGCAACGTCTTAGCGATATGGATGTCTTGCCAAATGTTGAATGTTTTGGTATAACCTTAATGACTTGGTAAGTATTCTCAGCGAAGGACGATAGTCTTGGCGACTACTGATGGCTTCAGTGTAACTTAATGTAGCTCGATGAAACCTCTTGGAAAGCGGTAAGTCTTACTGATAGGAATGTTGAGGTTGGTGTGACTTGTGAATAGCAGTATGAGTCTTGCTGATGAGGAAACTCTTGCCAAAAGAAATGAAATGAATGTCAGTGGATTCGGTATGACTTGTGGTGATCGCTACATCATCTCATCGACTGTTGGGACTTACGCCGATATCAACAATGAAGCCTTTGGGCATCGAGGAGACACTTCTTGTGTCTCACCGACATGATGATACAGTGTGAAGCCGTTTGATCGAGTGAGACTATCTTACATGGCTTGTGTTGGAACAATAGGAGAAGCCGAATGGGAATAGTTGGAAGACAATCGGTTGTGACAGTTCTGTGAGGAAGTTTGACAAACAGGGAACGCCATGAATATAGTTTGCAATTGCAGAGGTTGGACGGTTGGTTCGATCAACAAGTGTGTGAATAGTTCGAATTGTATCAGATTGAATTCTATTCTGTGTAGATTGTAACGTGATGGTTCCTGTACAAGATTGTTCATGGTGAATGTTGTTGTAAACAGACATCAGAAAGATAAGTCTAAAACTTGTATGTAATTATTTGTTACTGTAATACAAAGTGACTTCTCTTGGTGTGGTGGGTTTTTCTCCCGTAAGGGTTTTCCCACATATATCTGGTGTTCATATGTGGTTGTCTAATTCTCTATTAATGATATTTATTTCAAAGTGCATCTTAATTGAACTGTAATTGAAAAAATTAAAAGTGTATCTGCATTCTTCCCTGAGGTATTGACGTTTAGGAGAGTTGTTTCTGCATCTAGCTTTCCTTACAAGTGGTATCAGAGCCTGGCTAGTTGTGTTATCCTTGTGGGTACGTTGGGTTTTTTATGTCAATTTTGTTCAGTGGGAGTCCTGTAGAAGTTTGTCAATTTCTAATTACAGATTGAGATGGCAAGCACATCAAGAAAGATTGAAATAGGGAAGTTCAATGGCAACAATTTTGAGTTGTGGAAACTCAAAATGGAGGATCTCTTGGTGGATCGTGATCTTTGGATTGCTATGTCTGGAGTGAAACCTACAGGCATGAAGCAAGAGGATTGGGACCTAGCAGACAAAAAGTCTAAGGGGTTGATAAGGCTCTATTTGGAAAACTTCGTTCTTCTCAATGTGCATGAAGAGAAGACTGCATCTTCCTTGTGGAAGAGACTGGCGTCTATTTATCAGGGGAAGTCTTTGGTGAATAAGTTGTTCCTAAGGAAGAAGTTGTACTCTTTGAGAATGCAGGAAGGAGGGTTTGTAGCTGATCATTTGAATGCTTTTAACATGCTTCTTGCTCAATTAACATTTGTTGGTGTGAAGACTGAAGAAGAGGATCGTTGTATGCTATTATTGTGTTCTTTTCTAGACTCATGGGATCATCTAAATATGGCTATTGGGAGTACAACATCCAGCTTCAAGATGGAAGATATTGTTGGTTCTTTACTGTCAGAAGAAATGAGAAGGAAATCTTTTGAGATATCAAAGGAGGCCCTTGCTGTTAGAGGAAGGTCAAAGGATAAAGGCAAGAAGAAGGACAAGAATTCCAAATCAAAATCAGAAGGGAGATCAAAGTCTCCTGGCAAGAAGTCCAAGGTGAAGTGCTAGAACTGTGGGCAACCATGTCATGTCTGAAAGGATTGTAAAGAGGAGAAGAAGAAGAAGAAGGGCTCTTCCGAAAATGAGTCTTCTCATAGTGATGGCGATGCCTTCATTGCAGCCTTGGCTACACAGGCATCAAATGATCTCTAGTTTATTGATTTTGGAGCATCTTTCCACATGAAATCTCATAGAGAGTGGTTCACAAAGTATGAAGAATACGATGGTGGAAAGGTGTACTTGGCGAGTGATTCAACTTTGGAGATTGTTGGCCGTGGAAGAGTCAGAATACAATTCCCTGATGGAAGAGTGAAGAGGATCAATGATGTTATGCACATACCAGGTCTGGCTCAAAATTTGTTGTATGTCAGTAAGCTGAATGATATTGGAGTACAAGTCACATTCTCTGGAAATGGCTGCAAGATGACTAGAGGTTCAATGGTGCTAGCTAGAGGTGCTTGAATTGGTACCCTATACAAGCTGGATGCACAGGCTGCTCAATGTAACAGTGTCTCTGTAAAGTCACTAAAAGCTGCTCATGGAGGTAAAAAGGGAAATATCCCTAATTATGTAAACTCTATGGATGTAAAACTTCCTGCAGAGAAGACTATGCTCTGGCATCATAGGCTAGGCCACATAGGAGAGAAAGGTTTAAAAACCTTGAAGAACAAAAACCTGGTTAAAGGGCTTGAAGATTGTAATCTTGAATTTGAATTCTGTGAACACTGTATATATGGAAAGGAACATCGTGTTTCTTTTTATTCCAGTCCTCATAAATCTTTTGGTTTGCTAGATTATATCCATTATGATGTATTTGGTCCAGTGGATGTTCCTTCTTTGTCTAAGTCAAGATACTATGTGTCGTTCATTGATTATTATTCAAGAAGAGCATTTGTTTTTTTTTGAAAAGTAAATCAAAAGTGTTCAGTCAATTTAAGGAATTTAAGAACCTTGTTGAAAATCAGACTAGTAGAAAAATTAAATGCTTAAGGACTAATAATGGCGGTGAATTTTGTTTTGATGAATTGGAGAGGTATTGCAAAGACCATGGGATTAAAAGACATAACACTACACCTTATACTCCATAGCAGAATGGAGTTGTAGAAAGGTTCAATAGGAAAGTAATGGAGAGAGCACGAAGTATGCTCAGTAGTGCTGGCTTGGAGGAGAAGTTATGGGCTGAGGTTGTATCTACTGCATGTTACCTAATAAATCATTCTCCAAATTCTACTCTTGTTGAGAAAACACCTTTGGAAGCATGGTCGGTAAGAAGCCCTATTTAAGACATATTCGTGTTTTGGGCTGTGAGGCATATGCTCATGTGCCGGATGTGAAAAGATCTAAACTAGAGAACAAGGATGTCAAATGTATTTTTATTGGCTATAGTGTTGTCATAAAAGGATACAAGCTTTGGAATCCTGATACAGAGAAGGTTGTATACAGCAGAAGTGTAATCTTTCGTGAGCTGAAACCTTCCACTTTGGATCTACAGTCAGAGACAAAGTCAGAAAATAATAAGGATGTAGTTGTAATTCCTCCTACAACTGAGAAAGAGGAATTGAAAATTAAAAATGTACCTGAAACTGAGGAGAGCTCAAACAGTTTTGAAAGTTCTGAAGAAGAAGAACCTCAGCCTCAGCAAGTGAGGAGGTCAACCCGTGAAAAAAAACAACCAGATAGGTATGGGTTCTCTTTGATAGATTCTACTTGTGCCTATGCTTTGATTTCTAGCACTGATGAGCCTAGGACTGTGAAAGAGGCATTTAGAATGTCTGATTCAGACTCTTGGTTGGAAGCCATGAATGAAGAAATGGCATCATTAGAGAAAAATGAAACTTGGATTTTGGTGCCCTTGCCTAAAGGTAAAAAAGTTGTTGGATGCAAATGGGTATTTAAAAAGAAGATTGGTCTGGATGGCAGTGTGGAAAAATATAAGGCGAGATTGGTTGCAAAGGGTTATTCCTAGGTAGAGGGAATTGATTATGGGGGTACATTTTCTCCTGTAGCTAAGCTGACATCTATCAGATTTCTTTTGTCACTTGCAGCAGCATATGACTTAGAGGTCGAATAGATGGATGTGAAGACAACATTTCTTCATGGTGATCTTGAAGAAGAAATCTATATGTCCTAGCTTGAGCACTTTGTTGAAAAAGGTAAAGAGAAACTGGTTTGCAAATTAAAGAAGTCTTTGTATGGATTAAAGTAGTCACCTAGAATGTGGTACCAGAAATTTGATACTTTTGTATTATCTTTGGGATTTATGAGATCAAAATCTGATCATTGTGTTTATTACAAAGCTAAAAGTGATCAAGTGCTTATTATTGCTCTCTATGTTGATGATATGTTGTTCATAGGCAATAGTAAGCTAATGATTTTTGATCTTAAGTCTTAGTTGTCTACTAAGTTCAAAATGAAAGATCTTGGTGCAGCAAGGTATATTCTGGGGATGGAGATAACTAGGGATAGGGCTAATAGAAAGCTTTGGCTCAGTCAGAGTAAGTATATCAAGACTGTTCTAGAGTGATTTTGCATGAATGATTGCAAGCAGTTAGTTGTTCCAGTCTTGCAGGGAGTGAAGCTATCTGTTGAAGACTGTCCAAAATCTCCTACTGAGATGGAGGACATGACCAGTGTACCCTATGCTAGTTTTGTAGGCAGTCTTATGTATGCAATGGTCTGTACAAGGCCAAACATTTCCCAAGCAGTTGGAGTTCTTATTCAGTTTATGGCTAATCCAGGAAAAACACATTGGGATGTTGTAAAGAGAGTTTTCAGATATTTGAAAGGCACTTCAGATTTCGCTTTGTGCTACCATGGGAACTTGGTTGAATCACAGAGGACTCTCAGTATTCAAGGCTATGTGGATTATGATTGGGTAGGGGACATTGACAGAAGGAGGTCCACCAGTGGATACATTTTCATGTTAAATGGTGGCGCAGTGAGTTGGATGAGTAAGCGGCAGGCTGTAGTCACTTTGTCCACTACAGAGACTGAATATATGGCAGCTACACATGCTTGTAAATAAGCATTTTGGTTGAAACGTTTGTGTTCTAACATTGGTTTTGATGCAAGGTAAATAACTATTTTATGTGACAGTTAAAGTGCAATTTGTCTGGCAAAGAATCCTAATTTCCATGTCAGGACGAAACATATAGACGTACAGTACCACTTTGTATGAGATATGGTGGAGGATGGAAAGGTTAGTTTGGAAAAGGTTAATACTCTGGAGAATGTTGCAGATGCATTGACGAAGCCAGTTAGCACAGACAAGTTCAGGTGGTGTGCCAATTCAATGGGCCTTAGTGCCCATGATTTTCAGTAAGTTTTATTGTGCTCTGGAGGTGCATGTGTGATCTTCGTCAAGTGGGAGATTGTTGGAAATATATGCCTCAATCATCATAGGTTGTAACCTCTATTGGAGCAAATTCCATATGACATCTATCATGTCTGGCCAACTAGCAGCTTTGATACATTGTGATTTGTACAGGTCACTGTGACCTAGGTTCTTTCTCACCAAACGTTCCTATCACTATGACATTTTGTGTTCGCTATGATCTCTTACCGCGTGGAGATCTCTGGCCGACAGTCCATTCAATCGAGCATCGGGGAGAGTCTTGGATGTTTGCTATGAGTTTTAGCGATAGCTGAAGTCTCGCCGACAGCGTTTGCTGTTTGAAGTCTTCGAGGTAAGTCTTGGAGCTCGGTATGACTTATATCGATAAGGAATGTCTCACCAACGGTATTCACTCGTTGAAACACAAGGATCTTAGAGTAGATTCTCAGCGAAGGATGATAGTCTTGGTGACTGCTGATGGCTTTGGTGTAACTTAAGAGCTCGGTGAAACCTTTGGTGAAAGACGAATATCTTGGCGACCGTCGTTTGGTGCTCGGTATGATTTGGGAGTATTCAGAGTAACGTCTTAGTGATATGGATGTCTTTCTGAATGTTGAATGTTTTGATATAACCTTAATGAATCGGTAAGTACTCTCAGCGAAGGATGATAGTCTTGGCGACTACTGATGGCTTCGGTGTAACTTAATGTAGCTCGATGAAACCTCTTGGCAAGCGGTAAGTCTTGCCGATAGGAATGTTGAGGTCAGTGTCACTTGTGAATAGTTGTATGAGTCTTGCCGATGAGGAAACTCTTGCTTACAGAAATGAAATGAATGTCAGTGGATTCGGTATGAATTATGGTGATCGCTACATCATCTCATCGACTGTTGGGACTTATGTCGATATCAACAATGAAGCCTTTGGGCATCGAGGAGACACTTCTTGTGTCTCACCAACATGTCGATACAGTGTGAAGCCATTTGACCGAGTGAGACTATCCTACGTGGCTTGTGCTAGACCAATAGGAGAAGCCGAATGGGAATAGTTGGAAGACAATCGGTTGTGACAGTTTTGTGAGGAAGTTTGATAGACAGGGAATGCCATGAATATAGTTTGCAGTTGCAGTTGCAGATGCTCGATGGTTGGATGGTTGGTTCGATCAACAAGTGTGTGAACAGTTCAAATTGTATCAGAGTGAATTATATTCTGTGTAGACTGTAACGTGATGGTTCCTATACAAGATTGTTCATGGTGAATGGTGTTGTAAACAGACATCAAAAAGATAAGTCTAAAACTTGTATGTAATTATTTGTTACTCTAATACAAAGTGACTTCTCTTGGTGTGGTGGTTTTTTCTCCCGTAAGGTTTTTCCCACGTATATCTGGTGTTCATATGTGGTTGTCTAATTCTCTATTTCTGATATTTATTTCAAAGTGCATCTTAATTGAACTGTAATTGAAAAAATTAAAAGTGTATCTACATTCTTCCCTAAGGTATTAACGTTTAGGAGATTTGTTTCCGCATCTAGCTTTCCTTACACAATATCCACAATACCATCACAATCGGCTGGAGCCACCTTTGGGTCCTCGACAATATAGGAAATTTATTATAATCCTTCTTTACCACTACGGTAAATGTCATGGGGGCATCATCAAACATAAAAATCCTCCATTGACAACTACATCTAGTACCATGATTGCATCTTCATCGTATCCTCTCATTGGTATGGAGGTAAATGGCATATCTTTATTCAAGGACCACAACAAAATGTTAATGCGTCAACACAGTCTAATTCCATCACCTCCCAAGGACAAAATGCGACTATTCCCCTTGTACAAACCCAACAATTTGGACAAGGTAGTCAAAACACACAACCTATGGCATCATTTGCACATCACAATAGTCATGGTCTCCATACTCCCCAAATATCGACCCAAATGGCTAGGGGACACATCCCGACATACTCATCCCATATTCATACCCACCAACATGCCCCCAATCCAAACTTTCCATACCAACAATATGCAAATCAAAACACATCATACGTGTCACAACAACATGTACCTTAACAACACACCAACATCCACTCACAACAAATGGGGACCTATGGCGTACCAATCAATCCAATGTATGGGCCCACAAATGATCCTATGATCGATGCCTTGCAAGCAAAGCTAGTGGGTCTAGAGAAGACCATATAAACCATACAAATATTTGGCAAGAAATCAGAAGTGTCATATCCGTATATCCCTTTGACATGAACTTATACATGCCACCATTTCCTCTGGGATATGTGTTACCAAATTTTTCCAAATACAGAGGTAAGACAAACCCCATCGAACATGTTCGATAATTCACAACCAACTAAATGGATGTTGCATATGAACCAACATACTTGATGAGACTCTTTTCTAAAATTCTTGTAGGTCCTACTCTTGAATGGTTCTCCACTCAAAAGGATATCCAAACATGGGATGAACTTAAATGCAAATTCATAAAAAATTACCCATACAACATTGATGTGAAATGTTCATCCCATTCTTCCAAAAATGGAGAATTCTAGCTAGTCGTTGTCACATCGACATACCCAAAAAGGAAAAGGTGGACATGTTCATTCAAACACTTCTAGGACCCTTAAAATATGCATTACAAGTGCATTGTTGCACAACCTTCACGGACCTAGTTGAAAAAGGTGTTCAGATTGAGAAAGCCCTTATTGCAAAGGGAGAGCTAAAGTACGGTCCTAAAAACACAAACGCAAATCTGCCCACTGACAAAAATAAGTATTGGGTCAAAAATAAACATGTTACCAATGACGGTGTTGTTAATGCCAAGGCTGTAAACACCATGGGTCATGTGTTGGCTCTAAAAGGGTTCAACCGCAAAACAAACCAACGACACTACTAACACCCCCCACCAATGCCACCCCCAACAACCAAAATGGTCAAAATAGTCACAATCAAGGACAATACCGTCAGATAAGACAATTCCCCAAGGGTCGCACATACACTCCCTTAGGTGAGCCCATGGAGGAAGTCCTCAATAAATGCCTTCATAATGGTCTATCACACTTGAAGAACCAAAACCATATGACCCATGACAATTTAAACCATCATGGTGGGACAATAATGCTTTCTGTGAGTACCACCAAGCTAAAGGACATAAGACATCGTCCTGTCGACAACTCAAAAATATTGTGCAAGAACTTATCGAGAGTCAAATAATTAAATTGGGTGGGCCACAATTTCCATCAAATGTTGACCATACCATTCATAAGAACCCATTGCAATACCATGGCTTTGATAGCACTTCCACGTCAGGTCCTAAGACGAACAATAATTAAGTTGATTACGCCCACGCCAAGTATGACTATTCTAGTGGACCTACTATAAATAATGTCTGAACTGACGATGAATACATCAACACCATCACAGTCAAATGAGCACCTCAATGCAATGCCACTATGTGAAGTGGCAAGATCACCATACCTGGTCCATCTCCTAGGCAGTCACAACCCGCCTTGACCACAAAGCAGTGGCAACCTAATAGTTAGTTCAATCTTATCGACTAGCTTGGAAAAACTCCCGCACAAATTTCCATACTTGAGTTGCTTCACATTTCTCTCACGCATAAGGCTATATTGGAAAAAACCCTGCAAGAGTCCTTCATCCCTAAGGATATTGATGTCAACCAATTTGAGACCATGGTGGGGTATCTTACTACACCTCATCATGTCAGCTTTTTTGATCAAGATTATTCGTCACCCAAGACCCACCATAACGATGTACTACATATCGAAACTTTCATCCACAAGCACAAGGTTAGAAGAGTTTTAGTAGATGGCGGAGCAGGATTGAACATATGCTCCTTAAAACTGGTTAAGGCTCTAGGATTTTATGATGCATGTGTAGACCCTACAAAGAGTATAGTCATAAAAGAATATGATGACAAAGAATGTTCTTCACGGGGCGTTATCTTTCTTCCTATTAGAGTGGGACTAGTCATTGTGGATACAACTTGCTAGGTCCTGGATCTAGAATTACCTTACAACATCTTGCTTGACCACCCATGGATTCATGCCTTAAAATTCGTTCCCTCCACATATCACCAATGCTTAAAAATACCATTTGACAACATGGAAATCACTATATATGGAGACCCCGACCCTTTTCAATATTGTACCAACTTAAGGGGTATTTTTGAAAATCAGGTGCCCATCAACCAAAAAGCTCCTAGCTCCTCTTCTTCTAAATACATTGACCCATCCACACTCACATCATCCTCCACAACCACTCTGTCCACATCTTCAACCACCCCGCCATCTTCCACATTTCCTAGGGATGAATCCGATGTCAAGATACAGAACCTAGGCTGTGGAGAATTCAAAATGCATATGGCATACAACATCACAACAATACCCAAGTCTCCAAAGGTCTATGGTTGACCATGTTTCAGAATGGAACCCTAAGAAATTTTCAAAGTTCCACCAAAAATGGTTTTCATAAAATGGGGAGACATGAGTAACAAGGACCTTGTTGATATTACAGGATGGCTCTATAAAGAAATCGTAGACCTACCCCCATTACCAGTTAAGAAATATGGCAAGGGATATTACATGATGAAGGATAAAGCATATGATGGAACTAGTGGCCTAGGCAGAAATAAAACTGGACGAAGAGAGCCCATAGAACCTTTCAAAATACCAAAGTATCTTGGGTTAGGGTATGGATTGCCCGACAATGACGACAAACGTACCAGTGCACTTTCGAGTGAGCACGTGCATGCTTTGGAAAGTATCGAGACTACTAAGGAAACCTTCACCTAAACTGACTCCCAAGAGTGGGAATTTGGATCCCAACGATCCTTAAGTGATTGTTTCCTTGATGATTTGTTCCTTGAAGCTGGGGAGCTTACCTCTAAACAAAAAATTTGGAAAACATTTAAAATTGATCAAGCACCAAATAGTCACAAACCCATTTACCTTCCCCAGGACATACCAACCCCACCATCTAAACCCCATAACCATCAGTCGAATCCATCTGAATTTCTGGATAACATTGACAACCATGAATTTGAGTCATTTACCCCCTACTTTGACAATGAATATGAAACAAGTGAAGAGGAATATTGGATAGAGTCCGATGTGGAATTGGATGATGATAATTTCATCTACAATATCTTTGAATTTGTCTACATGCTTTCTGCATCCTCCCCTCAATTAACCAACGTTGACAATGTCATTTCCCTAGTCTATCCACAATTAATCGATTGGAACCAACAAGACCTGCCAGTCCTGGACACCTTTCAAAATGATGAGGCTATTGCAAAATTTAAATGGGATTATGTGAGGGCATACCCAGTGGTGATCACAAGGTAGGATTTTCCATTGACCTAGATTGTGCAGCTTACTTCGGCGAGACTGCTCTGTCCTCCAGTCACAAAATTAATAATAAGAATAAAGCAAAAAATGAAATGTCTTTAGGTGAAAACTGAAAGGCACCTTCTGACGACAAAAAAGTAAAAACAAAGGACATATCTGTGGGTGAAAACCTCTCTGAGGCGCCCAAAGATGGAGGACTAGACTTTCTTCCCGTAACTCAAGAAAAATTAACTATGCTCATAGAGGACACCATATAAGACAACATATCAACAACAAAATATCCCAAAATGGTCCTCTTTGTTGCATCCTTGACTGAAGAAGAGAGACTAGAATTTCACAAATTCTTTGCAGAACGTAAAGTCAACTTCGCATGGTCCTACGTCGACATGTCGGGACTAGACTCAGAACTGGTTTTGCACCATCTGCCACTATTGCCAAATTCCAAACCAATTAAATAGAAGTTACGCAAAATGCATCCTCAGGTCGCTCTACTAGTCAAGGCTGAGTTGAAGAAACTTCTAGACGCTGGGTTCATACGATCTATTGATTATGTTGAATGGATATCTAACCTTGTGCCAGTAACAAATCCAAATGGAATTATTTGAGTCTACACAGATTTTAGGGATTTAAACAAGGCATGTCCAAAGGATGACTTCCCCCTTCCCAACATAGACATCATTGTAGATCTCACGGCAGGATATGAGATGTTGTCACTCATGGACGACTTCTCAAGTTACAATCAAATTTGTATTGCCTTAGAAGGCCAACATAAAATAGCATTCACTTGCCCTTGGGGTACATACTATTGTAATTTAATGTCGTTTGGTCTTAAAAATGTAGGCGCCACATATCAGAGGGCTATGAACACAATCTTTCATGACATGATTCATAAAATAATGGAAGATTACATAGACGACCTTTTGGCTAAATTAGTAACAAGAATAGATCATCTAAAGGTGTTGGATACAATTTTAAAGAGACTAGAATAATACAAAGTATGACTAAATCCTAAGAAATGTGTCTTTGGCGTCACATCTGGAAAACTTTTGGGATACATAGTGTCTCGAAGTAGCATTGAGGTCGATCCAACAAAAGTAAAAGCCATCATGGACATGCCTCCCCAAAGAGGAATAAGTGAACTCACAACCTTACAAGGTAGGGTACAATCTATTCGGCACTTTATAGCACAATTGGATGACAAGTGTTAACCATTCCAATATATTCTGCACAAAGGCATCCCCTTTATGTGGATAGATAAATGCTAAGAAGCCTTTCAGCAAATAAAAGACTACTTACTGTCACCGCCAGTACTCATGCTGCCCATTCACAAAAAACCTTTGATCTTATACATCGCTGCCACTACTTTAGCATTGGGGGCATTACTAGCATAGAACGACCACAAAGAAAAGGAAAGGGCCATATATTATATTAGTCGGACACTGGTCGGGTATGAACTGAATTACTCATCAATTGAACGTGTTTTTCTAGTAGTTGTCTATGCAGCTCAGAAGCTAAGACATTATATGTTGAGCCATCAGATACAATTGGTCACAGAGATTGACCCCCTCAAATATCTCTTAAGTCGTGCAACATTGACATGACGTCTGGAAAAATGGGTCATGATTTTGAGCGAATACGACATTCAGTATGTAGAAATAAAAGTGATCAAAGGACAAGTGATTGCAGGCCAATTGGTAGATGTGCTTATACAAAGTGATCACCCCTTAGTGGAATATTTCCTAGATGATTCAATATTCCATACAAAACCTAAGTCACCTTGGAGACTATACTTTGACGGATCGCATACTAATCATGGCTCGAGGGCAGGGATATTGTTTATCACCCTTCAAGGAGATTCCATTCCCAAGTCTTTCCGTATAGCCTTCCCATGCACAAATAATGTGGCAGAATATGAGGCACTAGTTACGGGACTTAGAATGGAAATAAAATGGAAAATCAAAGCACTACATGTCTATGGGGATTCTCAGTTAGTCATCAACCAAGTTAATGATGAGTATGACACAAAAGATGAGAAGCTAATGCCATACAAATGAATGGTTGATAGTTTTCAGACATATTTTCACATGGTGACTTTTGAACAAGTTCTGAGAGCATAGAACAAAGCAGCAGATGCAATGGCTACAATAGTCTCTCTCCTCAACATTCCAAGCAATATGCCTTAGCTGGAATTCCTAATAGAACAATTATTGGTCCTCGCTTATGACATTCCAGAATCATAGATGGTCTGCGAACTTGTTGGTCCCGATTCTCCCTGGTACCAAGAAATTCATGACTACCTTAAGTCTCAAACCCTTCCCCCTAATATGTCCAATAACCAAAGGAAGTCTTTTATCCAAAAAACCACAAGATATGACATCATTAGTGACACCCTTTACCATCGTAGCTTTGATGATACCCTCCTTAGATGTCTACACCAACGAAGCACATACAACCTTACGCGAAGTACATGAGGGTATATGCGGGTCTCATTCGAGTGGTCCTACTTTGGCCAAGAAGATAATGAGACTTGGGTACTATTGGCCGACCATTGAAAAAGATGCACTAGAATATGTCAGGACTTGTCGCGAATGCCAAATTCACAGCGATTTGATTCATGCTCCAGTGCAAGAACTTCGGCTGACCACTTCTCCTTGACCCTTCATACAATGGGGACTTGACCTCGTGGGCAAGATCCATCCTACCTCGTCTAATGACCACAAATTCATCATAACTGCCACTAAGTATTTTACGAAGTGGATCGAAGCCATCCCCTTGACGTACATAACTGGCAAGCAAATATCCAAATTCATTCTTAACTATATCATTTTTCGGTATGACCTTCCACAATCCATCATCACTGACAATAGACATCCATTTAAAAACCAAGACGTTCATGAGTTATGTGAGCGATTTCATATCCAACATCATTTTTCCTCTTCGTACTACCCGCAAGGAAACAGTCAAGTTGAGGCGTCAAATAAAACCATTGTTAAAATCCTTAAAAAGATTGTCAATGACGCTAGTCGTGACCGGAATATTCAACTCAACCTTGCTTCGTGGGCTTACCGCACCAGCATTCGTACGCCTATGAGAGACAGTCCATTCACCTTGGTCTTTGGAGCTGAGGCCATCTTGCCCATTGAGGTTGAAATTCATTCCTTACGAGTCTCCTTGAAAGGTCTAACTGATGATGAGTACAGACAGTCGCCTACAAGGGCTAGAGATATTAGAGGAAAGAAGGAAAAATTCCCTGAACCATCTACAAGTGTATCAAAACCATCTCTATCATAGTTACAATAAGAGAGTCATGGTCAGGAGGTTCGAAATTGGTGACTTAGTCCTCATACAAAACCCTAGGAATCAGGTAGACAGAGAAAAACCTGACAAATTTGAACCAAATTGGCTAGGTCCTTATGTCATCATATCTTCCTTTGGTTCTGGAGCTTATCAGTTGGTGACTCCAGATGGAGAACAACTAACATAACCTATCAATAGTTTACATCTCCGAAATTTCTATGCATAGCATCAAAAAGTCGAGCTGAAAACTTTAAAAATACAAAAAAAATTGAAAAATGATAAAAAAAATTGTTGCCTTGATGATAACCTAGCAAACAAGCGTCTTGGTGGAACAAAAAAAATAAATGAAAACATGACAAAAATAGTAAAGAGAAATAATTTTTCTAACAGTGAAAACCTGGTAAACAAGCGCTTTGGATGAGTACCATGGTGAAAACTTGGCAAACCAGTGCCATGCATAGTCAATCATTGCTCTGCCATCTACTATTACTTTATCTGCCTATGATGAAACACATTTTTTGTCACCGCCACAACATCTGCCATGACATCATACCCTTCCTTTCTTGGTTGACAAATGGTTGACATCAAGTCCTGCATACTGTCCATCTGGCACCCCATGCATATCTCTTTCACATCCTTTAAAATTGGCTAAGTCTTGGACTTGAATAGGGGCAAAAATTTTATCATGTGACTACAGTGGGTATCACGCATGGTCTGGGAAATTGTAAAATTCCTATAAAAATACAAAAACATCGCAAAAAGTCCTAAAAAAAGATAAAAACGATTGTAAAAAGTCTAGAAAAAAGACAAAAACATTACAAAAAGTCTTGAAGAAAGACAAAAACATCATAAAATGTCCTGAAAAAAGACCTACAAATCAAAAAACGTCCTGAAGAAATCCAAAAAAATCAAAACATGGCAAGAAACACAAAAACATTCAAATAACGCTTCAAAATCCCAAAAATAGAGTCATTTCAAGTCACATTTAGACATGCCAATCATATTAGTCCAGTCTTTGTCATTTTTCTAAACTACGTTGTTTCTGTGCATTTGCTACATAGGCAAGACTCATTTTTGAGTCCTTGAGACATTAGGTCAGTCCTTTTAGGATTGTCAAAATAAAATCATGACTCGATCTTTGGTCATCAAGACAAAGTCATTGGTCGTGTCGAACTACGAGGTCTCTGAGTGTATGATGTAGGCAAGTCCATCTGTCGATGAGTCCCCGAGACCACATTAGGTCAGTCCATTAGGGTTCATGACATTACATTGGCACACACGTCAAAATTCTTCAGGTCAAACACATTATTTTCCAAACGAGAAAACTTCTAAAACAAATTATGGCAATCATTTATTTGGCATGACCATCATATCAGCATGTTAACATTGACATATAGTCAACACAAGTCAATTCAGTCAACTTCAGTAAAACTTAGTCAAAACAGGTCAAATTATCGCAACCGACCAAACTATCAACTCTTGGTTATCTTTCAAATGTGTCCTTCTGAAGAATAGCCTCTTTCATTTATGCCTTAGGATGTGTCCTTCCTAGGCATTGTCATTGTCATCCGACATTTTTCAGGGATCCTCTTGACATTCAAGGATCAATCCTCTCAACATCAGTATTCTTTAGATGTGTCCTTCTGAAGAACAGTCTCTCTCATTCATGCCTTAGGATGTGTCCTTCTGAAGAACAGTCTCTCTCATTCATGCCTTAGGATGTGTCCTTCCTAGGCATCGTCATTGTCATCCAACATTTTTGAGGGATCCTTTTAACATTTAAGGATCACTCCTCTCAACATCAATGTACTCTTCAGATGTGTCCTTCTGAAGAACAACCTTTATCATTTATGCCTTAGTATGTGTCTTTCCTAGGCATCGTCACTGTCACTTGGCATTTCGAGGGATCCCTTTTAACATTTAGGGATCAATCCTCTTGACATCAACATTATTCAGGATGTGCCCTTCCTGAATTTGGAAATCTTTGACATATCGTCATCTTGGCATTGTCAAAACCTTGACACCCTGGCATCTCGACATCATCAAAACTCGACATCTTGACATTAAAACACTTGGCACTTGTCTTTGGCTTTTTTATCATGTTACTAGTTTTTCAGCGAGATCCCAACAACAGGATTTAGAAAAACAGCGATGTACCATGATAATGGATTTATTTTATCCTTTTCACAATCATGCTGCTAGTTTCTCAAGGATGTCCTGGAAATAGGATTTAGAGAAACAATGACATTTCATGACTTTTCTTGGTTGTCTTTATTTGTCTTTTTATGCTTATGGTTGGTTATGACAAAAAGATTGGGGCAATTGTGCTCTTAGTATGAGTCATGATCATCCTTGTTTATGATTGCTTGTCTTACGTGATGGTACAACCTTGCACACCTTGATTTATGTCATATCATGGTGTTTGTTGGCCATTACGATAATCTGCCCAATGATGATTAAGAGCAATAAATATTAAAGTCCTATGGTAAAGTTTTGAAGGATTTGGTCTAGAAACTAACATGCATCTCCTTTTGTCTTGTCATCTTCTCTCATCTATCTCTCGAGGATATCCAGTGACATACAAAAACATAAGTGCATACATATCAAATAGACATTACATTAGATCAGTATATACATCATCCATAGCATTGAATCATATACATATTGCATTATACATAGTCATTAATTAACATAAGCATAAACATGGCATCCATTGAAATAAATACATCATATCATCATCATCCATGGCATAACATCAGCATGATATAAATAGGCATTGCATTATCATGACATCACATCATAAGTAACCATCATAGGACATACAAGACATAACATGTAAATAAATAAATACCATCATCCAGCATACATCATAGTGCATAAATCAAATAACATCACATAACACACATGCAGGCTACATCAAAACTGCATCATATAGCATCATCTCAAAAAATATAATGTCATAGGATAAAGTCAAGAGATATGCCAAAAATAGAGCACGCAGGCTCAATAGTCAATACATAAAGTATCATAACAATAAAAGACTGAAACATAAACGTAGTAAGCATGGCCCTATGAAATGCTCTCCTCATCCCCTCATGGCGAAGAGTGTGGTGACTAAGGACCGGTACCTGTAGACACGTGAAATTAACATCATGCACCCAATTCACGTTCATCCGCTCATTAAATAAATCAAACGCAACAAATCCATTCACTAGGTAAATCAGGTTCATTTAATCTCTAAGGATTATCCACTTAAATTGAATAAATTAGCTTTATTTAATTTAAGCCTATCATCAACCTTTTAATTAAATAAGCCAAACTTTATTTAATTAAAATCCAAATACATATTCCATCCCTCTTTGATTTAAATAAATCAAAATATTTGAGTCAAATTGGTCAAACTCACCTAATCGTCATTAAGCTAACCTAATCCTAATTAGCCTAACCTAACCACCCATTACATCCTCTAGATAATCCCACTTGCACAAATAAATCAATTTATTGATTTAGTAAATTCCTTATTTTCTTTCAACATGGTATTTATGGGGAATATTCCCTCAAGTTTGAATTCAAAATCAAGTGGACATGCACATCCAACAAAGCAATTAATAAGCTCTTACATGTCCCTTTGCAAAGGTCAAACCAAGCATTAACTCTCAAATTCAAATTTGAATTTCCCCCTTTTGGGCACATTTCTCAAATCTTGCACACTCCTCAACCACTCACAAGTTGACAAGTGGCCTCTTTTCATTGGCTTGTTTTTGATCCCACATTGCTCTCTCATAAGCACTCTTAGCATTTGAAAATCTATAAATGAAAGCTTCATCTTTGATCAAATCCTCCACAACTCCACAATCTCATACAAGGTTACTCTCTTCAATTGAGAGCTAATCTTGCCCATCTTATCATTTGCAATATCAAGCTTAAGCAAGGATTGGGAAAGGGCTATTTTCCACAATAGCACCAATCCACTATGAGATAAAGTTGATTCATGTTGTTTGTATGCTCATTTAGTTTTTCTTGTTGTTTTAATATCTTATTTAGCATATCTAACATGTTTCATTATTTCATAGGGATGTTGATTATTAGTTTGGTTTTGAAATGCTAACCAAATGCAGATTTTAGCATCCACATTATGGCGCTAGAAGGAGGGTTGTCCATGTTTGTTTGAAAGTTTCATCATCTAACATGCTACTTGTATTTCAAGATTTCGCATCTTAGTTAGAATGACTTTTATCTCACACTAAGATTGGTCATATTGCAATTATTAAGATAGAACTAAGTCTCTTCTAAATTTGCTTGAGGTGAACTTATGGCTTTGCCATCACTCTGCCTTTCTCAATATGAGCTCATTGATACTTACAGATTGTTGTTACTCTATTATTTTTTATGAATAATTTTCATTTGAGTTTCCGCATAATGATTCATTCAAATCTCATGCATCATACGTAGTGTTGGAAATGATAAAACCTCTACAGCTGTTGTTTGTAATTTTTTTTTTTGGGTCACTGAGAAAAGCAAAATTTAAACAATTCACTTGCCTTGTCTATGCTTTTGTATTCTGCAAACATGTCTATGAAGGTCATACACTGTGGAATTCGATTGTACACTTGTGAATAGCATCTACTTGAAAGTTCCTCATACCAAAAAACTTTGTGCATATCCTGCATTCATTGCATTCCATAAAATCACTTTTCCTGTAGTACATTGCTAGACATCCATACCCTATTTCAAAGCTCCCATCTGTATGCAGCCAAGGAAGATGCTGCAACGGCTGTGGAGTTTGGTGTTACACTTGACAGTTGCATTTGCTTGAAACTTTTTGAAGCCTTTTCAGTGAATCCAATCTGTGCGTACCCAGTAGTCATGCCATTCCATGAGGCCACATTTCTATGAGGCATTTTTTCTACATTTTTGGTGTTAAATCTCTTGCTTTAGCCTGGATGATGGAATCTTGCTTTTCCAAGGATTTTGCGCTCTTGGCAACCAATTCAGCTTTTGTACGCTCAAAAGCTTCTTGCATAGCTTTGAGTTTGGCTTCCTTCTGAGCTCGTTTGGTGATTGACTCCTCCCAAAGCTTTGCATCTCGCTTCTTCATATATCTTTAATAAAATTTCCCTTTGAGTTCCTCAGACCAGTCATCATCACTTAAACTTGGTTTTTTATCTGAACTGAGTTTCTAGTTTTTATTCCCTTGGTCCCTACTAGAGTCGCTGGGTTTTTTTAACAGACCACATCCTCATAAGGCATTCGATCAAGATAGTTCGCATGCCTTATCTATATCTCACTGATGAAATGTTAGGCAATGTTAAAGCACTGGCACCTGTTGGACAATCGTTCCAAATGCATTGCACCTCTGCTACGATTTATTAGAATCTTAAGCCATCACCCATAAATATGAAAGGTAATCTGATCAACGGTGATCACCTTGGTCGGTAGTGGTAGGCGAGGTTGTGGCTCTGGCTACGCATTAATGAGCATCACATCGAAGGATAAGAATATGTGAGGATAGAAAAATAAATAAATAAATGTTGCAGTCTTCCTGACAAGTTTACTGCGCGCCTCACAATAGGGTAACATGTGTAAGTGTAAGAAGCAATCAATTATAGACGCATATGGTAATAAAGTCGATGGTGAACCATATTGGCCATTTATTCGAAGTGATGTGTTTTGTTGTTTATCCTCTATTATGGCCATTGTATTGACAACTAACATGGTGATAAAGTTTTTTTTTTTAAAGCATATCTGTTATCTAGAATTGACGATCACATTGATGGTAAACGCAGGCAGTTGATGCATACATGGTGATAAAGTTTTTTAAAAAGCAGTTATGCCATCTTGTGCTAAGTTCTTAAGAGCTTTTACCACCAAAAAATACATAAGCACTTCACAAAAATGATTGAAGGTGTAGGTAACTGTAATCAAGAAACTCTGTATGATCTATGGAACACAAAATTACATATACAATTTGAGCCACAATGTTTACATAGGTTCTGACCAAAAATTTCAAAAGTTTCTTTTTTGCTTGGTTCATAAAAACAATCCAATCTGGTATTTAACTACAAGAAAATAGAGCTGAAAACCTTTTAAGACTTCTTAAAAGATGCTGATTTGCAATAAAAGTGGAGTAGGCCAAAGGGAGGCTAGAAAATTTTGACCATGATCAAACTAAATCTCTAATGAAGACAGCTTTGCAGGAGAAAGCATTAAATTGCTTTAAATAAAGGCATACTTTTATGTTTGGTCAAATTTCTCCATGGTTGGCACTTTTTATCTCAATACTTGCTAAAGGCATAGCTTTTGTATATTGAGTAAGGAAATGTTGAGATCAATTGTGATTTTTCTTTCTATATGGCTTTTGTATGTTAATCATGGAAATGTTGGGATCATCCTTTTTATATAGCTTTTGTATGGAAATTTTGGAATTGTTATTTTTTGACATGACTTGTGTGCTTTTTCTTTTTAGCGTTATCCTTTTACAATACATGTCTAACTTTTAAATTGTAATGGAATAGGAAAAGGTACAAGGAAAGCAAGGAAAATGAGGAAAGCGAAAGGATAGTGAAAGACAACAAAGGTGAAAACTAAGGAAAGCGAGGCTAATGAAAGACCATGAAGGAAAACAAAGTTGGTACAAGGTAAAGCGAAGAACGAAAGCGAGGAAAGCGAGGAAAAAGAAGGAAAAGCGAGGAGGAGGAATTTCGTTTGCACAAGGGAGTTGTAACATTAAAAGATAGGAGATGATCTTGGAAAAACCTTGGATTTGAAGAATCAAACATTCAAACTTGAAACTTAAAAAGCATTTTTTAATGCTAGTTCGCCTTATGCCTTAATTTTCTATTTCAAGCCAACTCATTTTGATTTTGGGATTTAAAACGAACATTTCAAAATGCTTGGAGAGTTTGTCGTATGCTTTAATTTTCTGTTTTAGGCTAACTCATATTTCATTTGGTGCTTTAAAACGAATTCATCATTGCTTTGAGGCTTAAAATGAACATGTTTTTTTTGTGTTTCGTAATCTCTTATTCAAAGTAATCTCATCTAAAAAGGCATATGCACTTCTCTAGTGCTTCACGGTGATCTTGAGAACCAAAAGTCTTTTTGATGACATTAAGTTGCATAAAATATTACCTCCACACTTCGATTTGGGTTTAAAATTGAACAAGATCTTGTGCGAGTGTGAGTGGGGGCATTATCGCGTATATTCTCTCTTTGTTGCCATCAAAGATTGATCGAGTTATGGATTCTATCTTTACTCGCTTTTGTTTATCCTAGAGGGCCTGCCTTGGGGAAAAAGTACTCACCCAAGGGAATGACTCAACCGGTAACACTCTAAAGCCAAGAGTATTTCCAACCAGGATATAAATGTGGGTATTGGAGTAAACACTAGTATCACACAGTTGGCTCTGACGAGATGGATCCGAAAGGGGACTCTCGCCAGATGGGTCAATCTCCATGAACAGAAAGACCAAACTAAAACCCTTGTTTTGTAGTGACCAATTGATCCATTGAGTCAGTTTATCAAAGTGATGCATTGGAACTTAGATTCCAAGAAGTTACTTGCCATGTCCGATCTTGGTTAGAGTATAGAGGTTAAGACTTCATTCTTAACATACCTTTATACTATTTCCTTGGTTGCATGTAAAATCATCTCTTTTATGAAGGGCATGAGGCAAGCCCACTAAGAAAAACGTACCCATTGAGCTAGGACGTCATATTGCTTGTGGTTTAAAAACACAGTGCTTTTATCCAAAACATCAAAACCAACATTCAACGAATCATCAAAATTGCAAAACCTTTAGGAGAGGTAAATATCCTTGAACAAATTCACATGTTATTGATTGCCCTTGGGATTCGTGTCCTTAGAGGCTTCTAAGCATTTGGATTCATCTCAATTTGCTCCTACTAAGGTCAACAATAGGTAAATCTTGCCTCAAATTTCCTTGGTTTCCGCATAACACACTTTGTGAGATAAGGGGAAAGTTAAGACATTAGACATCTAGATTCAAAATCTAATCAAGAAGTGTTTGTGGTAAAAAGAATCCATTAAGCAAAGATTAAATCAATTGGACCCCACACATGTGCTTGGCGTCTTTTGGTCATATAGTTTTCATGCAAACATTGGTCTTTTGATTTTGAATTACTCTTAGAGAAAGGAATGTTCTTCACTATCTTGGTCTCATAAAACAAATCCTTCCTAGGTTCACTTAGGACCAAATCAAACGCTTCATCCAAATTCCAAACATTCATCATATCCATCCCACCAAACAACTTTAGAGCTTTGGAAACGTCATTCTAGACTTGGGTAAATCATCAAAATCAAAATCACCTTGTTTAGTTAGGTGTGTGGGAATGCATCCTTTCTCATACATTTAATTGAATTAGCAATCCTTTGAACAAGTTCATCCTAAGATAACATCTAACATCTTAAGGTTTACAAGTTCATTATCCAATCAAACCAATCAAAATCAAAACCTAAGTCTAGCATTGATCCAAAGTCCCTAAACATTCAACACTCATCTCATCATTTGGTCCTAAACACCTTAGAGGTCACTTTTACAACAAGGTCAAAACACAAGAGGAACATGGAATATAAACTTGATCCATACATCATGAGTAATCCAAGTCAACTAAGCTATCAAAGCCTTACAATTCCGATTGATTATCAACACTCACATCTATACAAATCGTACATGGGATCATGACCTTTGACAAATAGCAATGGCACAAGTGTGAGTATGCCCAAATCAAAGATTGGAACACATTTCCTGATGGTAGATCTAAATCCAAACCTACAAGTTTATCAACCGAACAATCAAAGCATGAGCCTTCAAACGAACGTCATCCCACCAAATCCCTACAAGCCAAATGAGAATGTACCAAGCACAAGTTTTTGAAACATGAATCCAACAAACTTTGGGATGGATACATTTGCAAGTCATTCGAATATTCCAAACATGAACAATGGTCAATTTCAACCTATCATGCCAAATTTGAGTGTCATCCCAAATCAAAACATTTTCCAAAATCAAACACAAGTACACACTCTAAATCTGCATGAACAAAAACCAAATCAACTATATCAAGGGAGTCAGGATCGAAATCAAGAACAAATTTGGCGAGATCAAATTGCTACACTTACCAAAATAGTTGAGTCATTATGCCAAGGGATTTCTCCACCACCATTACCCATATCAACATCATTCCTTGGTTTAGGGCTTCCCCCTTTACCTAGCACCAATCAGTCCATCCAAATCAATCCACCTAACACCAATCAAGCCACCACATCAAATCCTTTGAATATACCATCGACATCGCACCACCAGATGGTAGCTAATCAAATGACAACATCAATCCTAACAAATCAAAATATGGTCTCCCAAAGACTTATCACCTCAGTCATTCCAACCATTCCCATCATCTCGATCACTCCAACCACCACTATCATGCCCATCACATCTCAACCCCTCACTACCATGATCACTCCAAGCGTATCTCAACCACTCATCACTACATCCAACACGATTCCAAATCTACCACCGAAACCAAATGTAGCAAGACAATATAACATTGTGCTAAAATCTCACCAAGCCTACCAAAAGGCCATCCAACAATATCTAGCCACACAAGAAGCGACAAGAGCTCAACAAGTACAACAAGCCTCTCAAGCTGCCCAAGCCTCTAGAGCTACCCAAAAAACACAAGCACAAACACAAAAAATGACAATTGTTGAAAGTAATGATCAAGATCTATCCATAAAAGAGCACATTGAAGATGTTTCTATCTCGTTCGAAGATCAAGTCAACATATGTCAAGAGTCACTTTTTAATCATGATCAAAATCCACCAACCAACAATGATCCAATTCAATAAATTTCAACATCATTGGACTCTATGGTTGAAGACATTCACAATCTCTCAACCACAATTGTTGAAAACAATGATCAAGATCATTCCATCGATGAGCACCTTGAAGATGTTTCCACCCCATCCAATGATCAACTCACCATACATCAAGAGCCACTTTTTAGTGATCTATTTCAAGGAGTGTTAAGATTATTTGATCCTATTGACATAATGCACGATCCATTGACCTATGATCATGTTGAAAATGTCTCTACATCGCCTTATGAGTTAGAGGACATATCTCAAGAATTCATTCCAAAGCATGATCAAAATCTTTCACTAAGGTCTAGCAATGGTCCTTTCCAAGACATGTTGACCCCCTTTGACCTCATGGTTACAGATACTCAAGGAACCCTAAACTTGATGCTTGAGGATATTGAACCACTTACCATGTCTAATGACTACATCCAAGAACCCTTTGTAAGCAATCCACCCTTTGAAACTAACCCATGTCAAGAACTTGATCCAAAGCATGTCGAAAGCAACTCTGAAATCATTCAAGATCAAGAGTTTGTATCTTCAAGATACTACAATAATCTAATGGACACTCTATTATCTATGCAAGATGATCATATCCATGCAACACATACTCCTCCATCTACCCATAAGATGCTTTCTATGGATGGACACGTAGATGATCTTCAGCTAGAACAAGATTTTGTTACACAAAAAGAGCAAATTATTAACTCCTACAGTCAAACTGAGTTATCAACATCAAAATTAGATATATCTAGAATCCAGACTGAAGACATCATGTATGAAGACATCCAACATTATCCACTCAAGGAAGTTGGTCAGACAGAAAAATATACTTCAGAGTCAGCAGAGCATTCAATCGAAATAACATCATATACAGTGATCATTGATTAGAGAATGCACTCTAAATGGAAGCTCGTAGAACAAGTAGAATCAAAGCATGAAGGTACTACTTCTACCATACTGGGTTCAACTTCGTCTCAAGAAAATGTTAACATAGGGAGCACAAATAATCCTTGTGATGAAACCAATGCCAATATTACAACCAGCCACATCATGAATCTTCATCCACACATCACCCCATCTAGGAATTGGGACCACCTTCAAAAAAAAGATTTGAATCAAAGTACAAAGAACATTATCAAAGAAAAAGAAGCTGAGAAGCATAATGGACAAATCAAATACGCATGGATACCAAAACATACAAAGAAAGATTATCCCTATCAAACTCCATCAGTCAAAGAAACTATGGGGAAAAATAAAAAATGGAAAAGTATCCATCAAAGATGTCCACAAAAGAAAAAGCAGGCTTTTCAAGCAACATACAAAGTGTATCAAGCACTTGGTCCTAATTCCATGCACACTTCTGTATCCACCCATCATTGCTCATTTTCTCAAGTTTGGAGAATCAAAGGTTCCAAACTGTCAACCAATCCATCTCTTATCCCTAAACACACTCCATCCACGCCTCCACACATTATATCCAATTCTCATATTGACCATGTATAGGCAACAACTCTTCATCATAAGGATTCAGAAGGCACTCTATCACGATGTGCGCACAAAGACAAGGTTAACTCCGGTATCGATGAAGCAAATCAAGAATCCCAAAAGTTGCATTCAAGTGCACGTATCTTAGCGAAGTAGCTTCTTCAAGCAGGATATCGATGGCACATTATGACAGGGGCACCTACATCAACAACACCTTGTGATTTAGTATGAGCTTAAAATCTTTCAGAAAAATCCAAAAAAAAATATATATGAAAATCCAAAAAAATCAGAAAAAGGATTGAAAACAGTAGAGAAAAAAATCATCCTCTAGTGAAAACCACTACGGTGGCGCTTTAGGCAAGACCATGATGAAAACCTGGTAAACAGGCATCATGTGTAGAATCGAGCATCTATGTGTGCCACTTCAGGTGAAAGCATCTCATCCTATCTATAATGAATCCAGCATTCCATCCATCTCAGCCATCATAAATCCATTCATCCATGAGCAATTTATCCAATCCATGTGCATATTTTTGCATCCATAGTCCAAGTCATCTTGATTTTGAAAATTTTTGGTGCACACTTTATGCTTGCTTACGGTAAAACATCTTGACATGGGTCATTTTTATTGATCCTATCCTATGCAACACTATATGAGCCATGAAGCATAATCCAAATGAGCATTCTTTATCCGAACACCTTATCTTATCACAAGATAATCCTTGGCATCTTTTGCGTACTTACCATATCCATCCATCCACACACATATCCGAGCATCCACACATTACATTCCATACATTGCTAAACACTAGGGGCAAATATTGACATCTTGATTCAGGAATAAATCTTGATCTATATCCTCTAACTTATGTGGTGATCCGAACATTGGAGAACATGAAATCAAACTGGTCAAAGAATTTGTGATCCAAAATCCAAATCACTAGCCCATGGCATATTTTGACAAGAAGACGTTCCTTATCAGTGTTCATCTTTCATCGAACGTCAATCCAAACAATCAATATCAGTCACATCTAACGCATCCTTCAACATCACATCAAATCATCCAAAACATCTTTTGTTCCAAACCAAGCTTCATCAATCACGATCAATCAAATCCAATCAAAAAATCCATCATCTTGGGATATCTATCCTAATCCTTGTGTTGCTTAACACTATCCTTGCATTGTTGTGCATCCTCAACAATGTTATCGTAATCAATCCTGATCAATGAATCCTTGCATTGTGGTGCATCCTCAACAAAGTTATTGTCATCAATCCTGATCAATCCAATCCTTGCATTGTTGTGTATCCTCAACAATGTTATCATCATCATCAATCCATCAATCCGATCAATCAACCTTAGATTGGTCTTCAACAAAATCCAAAATAGAGAATTGATATCATCACACATGTCCATATCCAAATCATCAAAATTGTGCAAAAAATCCAAAAACATCCAAAACATATCAAAAAATCCAA
>VDFB02270651.1:624995539-625123369 GCA_007258455.2 Sequoia sempervirens
CGCATATGCGTCACGGCACATTTGTTGTTCACCCTAAAAACCTAATTTTTGCACAAAATTTGAAAACAACAAAGTGGGTTAGGGGTACATATTGCTAGCTCGAAACTCTCTAGCCGCCTAAAGGTTTGCACGATCTCCCCGCGATACTCTGGGATTGAAATCACCATCCTCTCTAAAGTCCTCCTTGCTCTGAGCTCTCAAAATTGCAAAGGTGAATAGTGAAAATGAATTGACTTTTGACCAACTTTGACTACCCTTTTGGTCGCTTTAAACATGTCATAATCCAAAATCGTCTGCGCCATTGTCTTTCTGGTCATTAAATTGACTTATCGAGACACTTTCCAAATTTTTCTGTTGTTGACCCAAAATTTGAAAAAAAATTTGAGGGGGCATCGATACTCCATAGCTTCGCTAGGGCATGGCTTTTGCTTATTTTCTTTGTCTGATGCGACATGCTACATTATGACAAGAGGCAAAAATGTAGACACATAAAAATGACATGGCACACTTGGCTCTATTTTACCACTTTAGTCCTAGCATAATTATGACATTTAATTATGTCCTTGGTCCACATTCGACTATTAATTAAATAATTTATAATTGTTTAATTAATTCATGTCTCTTATATTCTTCATGATTATTAAATAAATAAATTTTTATTATTTATTCAATCGTCACTAAGGGTTTATTGTCCTCTTCTGTTAAATAAATTTATTTGATTACCTTTATTCATTTATTCTTCACGATTTGTAAATAAATGAATTATATTATTTATTTAATATGTCACTAATTTTCACAATTAAATTAGTTTATTAATTTATTTAATTATGATCATATTCTCTAAATTAAATAATTATAACATTATTTGGTACCCAAATTAACTTTATTTCCCTCATTTTTAAATAAATGAAATTATTTAAAAATGATCTCACAATGTCTCAACTATGGAGTTCATTTTGGTAAATAATGCGAAAGATTATTTGTCACCTAAAATCTTTATTTTGAATTTATTTAATTCAAAAGGTAATCTTCTTCCAAAAATCAAGTAATTGGGCGAATTCTTGATTTTCCCAAATCTGTTTTTCGGTCAACTATTATCTTCTTGATTTTTTGAGATCTCGCCAAATCCAAGGTTTTTTATCTTTTTGATTTTGAAAATCTTTATCTTTTTATTCAATTATCTCATTTATTCTCATTCGATTCAATCTTCTCAAATGACATCTTGGCCACTCATTTAATGATTTTACCCTAACCGATAGGGATTGTCACACATGAAATCTAGATCCGCGATTTTAGGCTTTTTGGAGTTTTCAATCTCACATCCCGTCGTCCAAAATTTGCATTTTCTATAAAATGTAATTTTGCTCACATTTTTGACTACTCATACTTACATTTTTGCAGCATTTATGATATTCTCGTACTTGATTTCATTAAGTCTTAGGCATTTCTTGGCATAGTCATTGGTTATAGTCATAGGCATAGTCCTTAAATCCTTCAAAGCTTGTTTAGGACATTGGCATAGTCAAAGATTGCTCACACACTCGATCTGAGGGCAACAATCAACAAGTTAGAAGGTGCTATGGAGGTGAATCATGGAAGCTTCAACAAGTGATAGGTATAATCATTTCATTTGTTTTAGCTTTCATTGTACTGATAACTTCTTTGGGTTTTATGCTTTATATCTAATAGTCTAACCTTAAAAATACATTGATACATATATTTTAATGAAAATAGATCAATTTATTATTTTATTTATTTATTTTCCTTATTTAATTTAGTTGTACAGATTATAACAATTTCAAATTATTATTATCATTAAAAAAAGGTTTCAATTTTTTTAAGGAAGGTGGTCATGATAGTATGTCTATAAATATAAAATGAAGAGTGTTTAAATGAAATTATCAAGCCTTGCATATATAAGCAAGGATGAGTAGGTGAGAAGGTAAGAGTGAAACTCTGACTACCCCTCCAAAGATGGAACATTAGTGAGCTCACTTGACAAGTGTGTAAGAAAGTGTCAATAAATTTCTCAATTCACGAGGACATGTCTATCAACCATATGAAGTGAGACAAAAAAAAAATGAGTAGACTTAAGCTAGGTGTGAATAGGTCAATTCTAGAAAGGTGATTAGCTAACTAGGTAGATAATGACACTGTTATAGTAGCACCCACTTTAAATGCAACTTAGGGAGTAATGTATGTACTAATGATGAGTCTTTGCTTCTAAGCCATGTTAGGTACTCATTTATAAATATCTCATAAGGTGGAGTAAAGGAGAAAAATCCAGTGGAAAATTAAAAAACCCCTCTCCAAAAGAGAAATACACTAAAATAAAATGTACAAGTGAAGAAGATAGAAGAAGGAATTATGATGACACCCCAAGGACTATTTCTAGTACCAAATATAATGGATTCTCTCCCCATAGGAGAGAAAATAGAGAAGGTCATGTGACCCACCACGAAAAATATGAAAAGATGAACTCCATGTGAGGAAATACTTCCTCCCAAATCTAATAGTAGAAGATAAACCATGAAGCCTACGGGCTATAGATGACACTGGTAGTGTCGGTAGATGCTTGAAACTATATGTTGAAGATGATCCACAAACAACACAACAAATGTGGGCAAGAGGACTTCACATTTAGATAGGAATATGCAAGAAGTAAGATGGATGTCTCTGAGTGATGCACAAGATCCAATGACTAAAATTATGCCAATGATACCTTAGAATGATGCTCAAATATCTCCAAGACATTTTTGATGTGTGATGGATGTTGATAAGATGGATTGGGTACCATGGAAGATTTTGGAACAAGTACCATGGATGTATGGTTATATCAGGACTTATGCAAATATGATACTGTTGTAGATGATGATAACTATGTTGGATAGGTCAACTCATTATTTTTTGCATAATTTTTCATAATAGAAGTTGGTTTAGGTGAGGCAAGAGCAATATCCAAAGAGAGAAATGGTGATGTAACTTCATCAAAGCTAACATCAAGTAAAAGATGAATGTCCTCAATAGTGTCATCTAAATATGCAAGGTAGAATTTTATAAATAAAGATATAATGTCTAGTAGAAATATATCCCAATGCGGTGGATCTAGAATGATGAAAGCAATAAATTAATGAAAAGAATCATTGGAACCCATAAATGAGTCAACAACAAATTTAGATTTAGCAACAGGTGATATGGGAGATAAGATATCAATGAAAGTCATCATACTACATTGGTCATCCTCAAATGATGATGTCTCACAAGATGTCTGAGTGAAAATGGATGATTTTTATGCATGTGTTGGAATTAGAGGATCAAGAAAGGAAATACCATGACTAAGAATAATTTTCTCCATTTCCTCAATTTAACAAAGCCATGTTCATTCTTTTGTTGTATACCTTTTCTTTCCATAATATCCATATTTGATTTTCCATTTATTAGGAGGATTAAGAAAAATACTCAAATGAAAGGATTTTAGTGTGAGATACATGATCACATGAACCAACAAATTGAACTAAAAATAATAAAAAAAAAACAAAAAAAAAACCTAGATTTCCCCTCCAATAATAATTGGTGTTGATTGTAGCTCCCCAAGAATAATGTGTGCCACAAGAAATTTTAGGTTATGAATATCAAATGCCAAAATATTTCATTTATAATCAAATGTTTTTACAATTTTGTGATAAAATGAAAATCCACATCTATACTTCTACATGCAAAATTAGATTTCTTACAAAATTTTGATAGAAATAAAAAAATAATTATGAAACTTCGATAATGGGGGTGAAAGTTATGTCCCGTCAAAATTTACTTACAACGTTGACTTCAAAGGATAAAAAATGCATTAAAAAACACAAAATAGAAAATGTCTCGATGCTAAAATATTGATGTTAAAACTAGATTTCCAATGACTATCACACTTGAAAAAATGATCTCCTATTTGCAAGTTATGGCAAAAAAATCCCTCCATTTAAACTCTTTATGGTTAACTGACAATCAATTTTACAATTTTAATATAAATTGCTAGTGGTTAGAAAAATGTTAATAGAGTTAATAATGACTATTCATTCCAAGAATATAGTCAAAGGGAAAAAATATGTACATTGAGACGAAGTCGTTGTGTTGGCCGAATGTGGTTGAGGAAAACCAGATCTTGTGTCAAAAGGAGGATTTCATTAGAGAGTGAAATGTGGAAAGTTGGAGACTGTTGGAAGAGAGAGTTAGTCTCAAGCAAGAGCCAGTGCCACCAATATGGAAGGTTTTTTGTGCCAAATGTGGAGAATCTTTCATGTAGTCCTTTAAGCAAGGATGCAAAGTAAAATTTGAAGTCAACCCATAAGACCACATGGTAGAGATGTGGAGAAGTGGAGTCAATAGAAAGATACATTGACTCCCAAATTTATTGTTTATTTAATTCTTGAGGGTTTGTGTCTGTGTGGGTAGGTCATGGGGCTCTTGAAATATTTATCCAATTTTCCATTTTTGAGATCCAATGCTAGTAGCCCTACATTGTTTGTTGTTATCACTTGATATAGTGATAAGTAGACTGAAGTGCTCCCAGGTGGATGGCCAGTGAATTATCATCTTGCTATTGAAAGGGTGTTTGGAGGGGATTAACAAATTTAATGGCATGAAAAATGTCAAAAGTTTAAGAACAACATAATTGTTATTGTAGGAATTCACTGCCTCCATTTTCCATTAGCATATGCTCACTTCGACCACTTTAGACATTCACAAATCTAGAAGAGGTCATGGATAGGGTGCATCACCCAAGTCTCTTTGAAATTTTCATTTTGAGCGGTTGCTACCACACACTATAGAGGTGTGAGAAAGTTATCAAAAATGTAAGTTGTGTTGGAGGTTGATTCATGTTGGTGAGGAGTAAAACTAGATGGAATGAAGGTTGGTGTTCTCTAAACAAAATTTTGGTGTGTCATTCTACAAATAAATATGGATTGTGTTGAGTGTGGAGGCCATGACTAGAGGCTAAGGGTGATGGATGCTTAGGCCACTTGGTGAGTGAGGTGTGAGTTGTAAAGGAGATATGTAGGAAGTCATAGATTTGGGTAGGTGTGCAAGTCTTAAGTTTGTTCAAACTCTATATGGCAACCTCCCAAATGAAATTACAAGATAGAAATTGCTTGGTCGATGAGTTTGAGGGTAGAGAGCTTGTTGCAGGTGAAACCTCTAAACCATGATAGGAATAAAATGATTTTAAGCAATGATAAAACACCTACAAACATTTTTTGTTGCAAAATATAACCCTACACTTGAGAGGTTGAATCTCTTGCAAATATGCCAAAATGGCCAAAAAATTGTACAATAGGACATGAAATGGAAAAAATCTTTGTAGAATGCAAGTATTTACCCTAAATAGTATATGGGAAGAGGGAATATTGGCCCTCTACTAAAATATTTTTGGATTTTTTATAACTTTTCAAAAATAGGCACAATGGCAAAAAAATTACAAAAATTATCAAAATTGATTGAACATTTAAGGTATTATTTGTTTCTTGAGATTCCTAGATATGATGGTGATGTCTATTTGGCTCTACGATGCTTCATTAATAAGGATATGTATGGGCGTCACCTCAATGCAAGAAGGAATGTGCTCTTATGGCTTTGATGCCATGTTGGAGAATTCCAATATTAAAGAGATTGAAATGTAAACTTCCACAAGTGAACAAAATATGCACAATAGTATTTATATCAATATAAAATGAAGAGTATTTAAATACAATGATCAATCCTTGCATATATAGGGAAGGATGAGGAAGTGAGAAGGTAGGAGTGAAACTCTGACTACCCCTCAAAAAATGGAACACTTGTGAGCTCACTTGACAAGTGTATGAGCAAGTGTCAATAGGTGTCTTGAGTCATGAGGACACATGTCACAACATATAAAGTGAGACAAAATCAAAAGAAACCTAAGTGAACACCTGAAATACTGAGAGGGGGTGGGAATCAGTATTCTTTTAAACCATCTAATCAAAATCCATCTAATTATCAATACATATCTTACTGCAACAATGAATGAAAGCATGAAAGAATCACAAGATCACGTAACACATGAACACTAGGATTTTTACATGGAAAATTCAGAAAGGAAAAAACCATGGTGAGGATTAGCTCACAATATTGTTGGTATGTGGTGACTAATCATGCAAATACTATACACTTGTAACAAGAAATGGGGTTCACGACATCGCCTTGAATTTTTATTTTTTGTTAACATGTCAAGGTTTTTCCACTGACACATTAAGGTTTTTTCCCATTGACACGTTAAGGTTTTCCCATTAACACATCAAATAAAAAAAGACCTTGTAAAACCCTAATTATAGAAGGTTCCAAAAAGCTTGTTACAAGTGGTTGGGATGATGTTGCAGCATGGTGTTCATGAGATTGTAATATGTTTTGCACTAGATAATAAAATCATTGGATGGTTGAGTTTTTGTGGATGTAGGCCATATTGGGTCAACCACATCAAATTTTTGTGTTATTCTTCATTTTTATTTCTAGGTTATTTAATCTACATATAATTGTTAATATTTATTGCTCCAATCTACCTGAACCCTAACAAATATATTATAATAGGTTATAAGATATTATAGAGGTTCACTACCAGGACACACTATCCAATAAGGCTCATAGCTAAAGATAGATACAAAAATAGAAAAAGGCTACATAGCTTAAATGTGAATTGATACAAAGTACACCTTCCTTTTGTTGAATTCAGTTCCTTTGAAGCTCTGAATACAAAACACTAATTTTCTTTACAATTGCTCAACGTTCACAACAATTTTGCTCTTATTTGAATCACATACAAATTCACATGTTCACACTATACCATATAAAATCTCACATCACATGTCATATCGTGTCCACCTACAACTCAAAAATGTCTCAAATATATACCCAATATATCTACATACATCAATTTGGTCAACCTAATTAGATGTAGCCCTATATTAATTCAAAATTGTCTTATCAACTCCATACTTGATTCAAAAACATATTCACACTTAAATCAAACATGAAATGCTTAATTTAGGTCGACATTGACATAAGATAGATCTCATAAACATCTGCTATACTTATTTAGTCTCCACAACATATTTCAAGCATTAGGTCAGCCAAGAACCAGACCTAATCACAAAATATACCAACTAACCAATTACCAATGATCCATATGATCATATAATAATGTGCCACTTGGAATACATAGTGTAGTGACATTTGTAAACAATCTCCCAAAATTATAAAGTCTGATTCCAAACACTAGAGGAACACTCAAACCAGATTACTTATACTCATTTATCTTGTATAAAGCCAAAAATTGTATGTCAAACTACTATTACTTGTAACTTTCAGCTTGTTCATCCAAAATCATTGAAATCTTGAACATGAATGCACATAATAGTCAAGAATAACATATCATAATCCCATAAGCAGATCTTATTACATGAGCAATTCCAGAGCAAATTACAGGATTAAGATGCATATATTTTGTTTAATCAAATTAGAAAAATTGTCAACAATTAATGTTGGCATCAATGATAACACCTTAAAAAGGTTCCTTCTTCATTATTTCAATATTATCCCCCTTTGTCATTGATGGAAACATGTTCCAAAAATTAATCTCTAAAACTCAAAATATACATCATCTCTCACTTCAACTGCTTCTCCCAAAAATATCTCTTATCACTTGACTTCTCACTTTCTCACTTTTCCCAACTTCTCCAACACCAAAAATTCCCCAACTTTGACATCAAGGACAAAGGGTGTGTCGGTAACACAAATGTATGCTCCAAAATTGATGTAAATGTATAGGAAAACAACTAAAATGTACTAACTCCCCCTCAGAGAGTTATCCCAAAAATGGTCCAACTGCATGTACAATAAAAATTTGAAAAGTAACTAAAAACATTGAAAGAATAAACAGATGAAATATGTTCAACTGGAGGAAGAGGCACCTTCAAGCTCCTTAATAATTGCTTTCCAAGCAAATTTCCCTTCATTCCAAATCCTTTTGGCTGCAACAAGCGATTTATACATTGACTCCAGTTTTACTATGCTCTCCCCTCCTTCTTTCGCAGTACTTGGATTAGGATTTATCTTTTCAAGCCTTTCCGCATTAGCAAGGGCACTTGACAATAATATGTGCTTGGTCTTCACCAAGTCCCCAAGCTGTCCAAATCTCCTTATTATGTCTTCTTTTTGTCATTGAAGAGTGAAAAACGTGTTATGTAGATCTGAAATGGTAGTTCAAGAGGTATAATCTTTGTCTTGTGTGAGATCATAAGCTCTAGAGGCATTAGATATTTGTGACTCTATTGAGTCCATTAAGTCTTTAATGCCTTGAGTGGCATTTGGCCACCTCATGCAATACATAAACAAGGTTTTTGCATCATCCTCACATTCCTACACTTCTTTCAGACATTCCTTCACTTTCCTTTAGAAGAACAAATAGAAAATTCACGTCGGGTTCACCATCTGTGATCACAAAAAACCAAAATTAAGAAGAGTATGCATTCAAACATTAATTCTAAGATCCTCATCTAATAATGAAGAACAAAGAAGTGCATGAAAGGAAATAACAAAGAACAATCTCACCATAATCTTCACTCCTCCATTGAATGACCTCCATTATCCTTCTCCATTCTATTGTAAATATTATTGCCCTCAGTCAAGTATGCAAATATTAGCCTTAGTAGATGATAGCAAAATTTTGAAGATGTTAGCTTTAGTATAATTCTGGATAAATTAGACCCCTCAAAATGACCATGGAAGGATCCTTTTTATAGACGAATGAAAATCAAATGGACAACCAAGATCAAAGAGGACTAATCGATGGTTGAGATTGGACGTGACGAGTAGGGATAAGAACGAGACTGAGAGAGGAACTAAGAAAATCAATTAGTTCGAATGGGCAAGTGAATAATTAAACAATGACAACATTATTTAATTATAGAAGAAAAAGACAAATAGATTTTTTGAATTAAATAGTAATTTAATTCAAGATAAGTGAGAGGGAAATTCAATTTGGAAAATCATTTAAATAAATATTATTTGTTTAATTGAGGAGAAAGAAAGATACGTGAATAATTAAATAATTAGAATTAATTATTTAATTATAGTAGACAAAGTGGCGGTACTTAAATAAATTAGATTTATTTAATTATAAGGGACATGAACCTTAGTGACGTAATTAAATAATATTTAATTCATCAGAGGCTGAGGTGAAATGATGGAAAGATTTAATTAAATAATTAAAATTATTTAATTAATAGGAGAGTGATGACATTAGAAAATAAGTAAATTATTTAATTATTAAGCATGAAAGGGGATTTAATAAAGTTGCACGCCTAGGATAATTTTAGGTGTCTAAAGTTTAATTAAATATCCTAATTCTTCCAACTTGCACAATTAAATGATTTTCTTAAATTATTTAATTAGCTAATTATTGCTCCAATCCTCCAACTTGCATAAGGAATAATCTCATGGAATATTCCCTTTTCAAATTCAAATTCTTCCCTCCACATGGATAATATCTCCAATATATTTCCTAAAATTAAGGGATTTATCAAATTCTCATGAATTATTGACCCTTAATTAAATCTTTGATCCACACCTTCATGAATTATTGACCCTTGATTCATCCATTGATCCAAACTCACATCCTCGATTCAATTCCATCCATTGATTAGCATTTTTAATCCTCATCATTGATCAATATTTCAAAAATCTATAAAATCCAAGCATTTTTACATGAATGGATATTCAAAACCTTAATGAAAACTTGCTCTATTGAATTCATTACTCACCATTTGAGAAATTTGAGATCTTTTCTTGTGTGAATCATCTTCATTCATCAACCCAATCTTTTGCATCAACATGGATTAGGCAAATTTGAGCAATATACATCCACCACTCCAAATTTGCACTCAATCCACAATGGGATTGCAAGTTTGCTTGCTAGTGTTTTCAATTGGTTAGAATTTAGATTTCTTTCATGTTATTTGAATCATTTTAGCAATGCTTACTAATTTCATTGGAGTATGACCTTTAATTGATCAATATCTTGTTTAATTTTCTTTATTTCATTGTTATTTGATTAATTGAGCTAACATACTTACATTAACCAAGACAAAAAACCATGGGATGCAAATGCAAATTTGGACCCAGTTACACCAATTCTCACAAAACCTAGTTTCTTTAGCACTTTGATGAGAAATTCTCTATTAACTTGATCATAAGCTTTCTTGATATCTAGTTTTAAAATTATCCTTTTAGTTCTTTCCTTCCCAACCACATGGATTTCCTTGTGTGCAACAATAATTCCTTCCATGATGGATCTCTTTGGAGTGAAACCGCTTTGTTCTTTAGAAACGATGAGTGGTCTAAGCTTTTTTTATTCTATTAGCTATGAATTTTGCAACTATCTTGTATATGATATTGCATAATGAAATGGGCCTAAAATCCTCCATTTTTTCTACCTATTGCTATTTATGAATGAGGGAAATGAATGTGTTATTTAAATATTTTAGCTTTATTTATTTTTTCCTTGCATACTCAATAGCCTAATATATGTTGATACCAACAATGTGCCAAAATTTATGAAAAACAAGCTAGGAAGCCATTTGGACCCAAAGCTTTGTCTCCATCTAACTAGAAAGCAACAATCCTCACCTCCTCACAAAATGGGAAACTTATCCTCTGATTTTGATTTGGTGTTATGAGGCATATAATCTTCCTTAAAACTTCCTCTTGGACCCTAAAGTGACTTCTGGGTGAGAATTCAACAGGTTTTTAAAATACCTTTTGTAGTTTTGCCAATATCCTCTCATTTAATCATTAAAAGGAAGGGCTTTATTTTCATTATAATGTTTATATTATATTGTATTATGTTATATTATAATTATTAATATTATTAAGATAAGGGTTATAATTAATATTATGTAAATATTAAAATAATAATTAAGATTTTTTTATTAAATTAGGATTGGGATTATAATTAATTAAAATATGTTTAATTAATTTAAGTAAGATTTAATTTTTTAAATTAGAATTAGAATTGAAAATTATATATATTATTTAATTTTAGAATTAAAATATAGTTTTAACTTATTAATTAATATTTTAATATTTTAAAAAATTATAAAATAACTATAAATGTTTTAATGAATTATACTATAATCTTAAGCCTAATTAATAATTATTTTAAATGTTTTAATCAAATAAGTATTAATTAGGGTTAGTTAAAGTAATTAATTATAGCCCTAATTTTATAATTATTAATTAAATTATAATTCTAATCCTAATTATTATAATTCTAAAATCATTAGAATTAGGATTAGAACTAGGGTTAGCCTTAGAATTAGATTTGACACATTATTGTTTAATTTGTGTATTATTTTGTCTACTATTTAGGATTTTGAATGAATTTTAATGCTATATATAATGGGCTCCTCCATATCTACGGATTTATGATTTAACAAGATTAATAAGCTTTCAAATTTAGGGGATTTCACTATGTTGGAGTTAGATATTGTATGGGATGTAGTGGCTTTGCACATAATTTCTTTAGATTCTTTTTTTAAAAAAAAACAACCACAACAATATCCATTTTGTTTAACAAATTTTATGGTTGAAGGTTAGATTATTTGTGAACTTTTACTAAATACATAGGTATAGGTATAACAAATGTACCTTTTTATAAGTCTCTCTATTATTCATACACCCTAAATTTTCTATATGCTTCTCTAATTGAAGAATCCCTAATATACAAAATTTTATGATATTATATAAGAATTTCATCTCTAGGATTGTCAAAAACAATTAATGTTTGTATGTCCAAAAGAATCTAAACTAAAAGCATTGTGTATGACCTTTGTATATAGTTGGCTAGAATATACTTTCTCTAGAAAACCACTTTAAAAAATAAAATAGTCATCAATATTAGGTTTTTGTTTACCAAACAAGTCACCATGTTTATGAGTCTTTATGGAACAAACACGTATAATGAATATATGCTTCTTTGTTTTCTACTCTAAACTATAAGCATCAATTACTCTATCTAATAATAATTATACAATAACCATTTGAAATTTACTTCCACTAGAGGAGAGGGCCCGATATTGGAGTGGGGTCCTACAGTGAGGATATAAGTTAATCTAATTGGGCCCATAGTGGAGCACCTCATTAACCAATCATGACACAACTTTTACCCAAAAAGTAAATAAATATTAGTCAATAAATGTACAAATATTATTTGTTTTATAAATCATTTATATTTGTCCCAAAAAGAAATACATCACCGCGATCTTATGAGTCAAAGAATATTCATTAAGCTTCTGACGCAACCCACATACAATCCATAGTGCTCAAATATGTGTCATTGCAGTACAAACTAACATCCCTGACACATATGCATCAACCACACATTTCATACACAACCTTTCCAAAAAGTAACTGCCACGTCAACATGAAACAAACCCATATGTCCTATCACTAAATCATATCGAATCCATCTTATATCCATGTTTCCCTATAACAAAATACTCTTGTAACATAGATTATGGCCATGTATCCCATCTATAAAACTCAACTTCCCACCTACTAGTCACTTCCACCTGCATGCCCACCCACATCCAACACATATAAGATTTAAGGCCACCAAAGATCCCATTAAAATAAGAGGACAAAAATGAAACAACTGACATCATTCAATCATTTGACCAAACTAATCCACATTGCAATTTATGGAAAAATCATATAAACTCTACAATTTATGAAAAATTCATATTTGAAAATCAATCCTTGTATTTTTCTCATCTAAATCTCTTGCCGATTTCATCTTGTTTTCTCCAAGCTTTAATTTTTATCCTCTACTATATTTTTTTGGATGTAGCAACATATGAAGATGAATCATCAACAAAAGACAACTGCAACCAAATTGCATAATCTTTCAGGCATTATACTAGTTTAACATATACTCTACATGCCTATTTATTCTCTGTGTTGTTATTGCTTAAGCCAATGTGATGTAAGTGCATCTATGTGGTTTTATGCTATATTGTTTATGCCTGAGAATGCATACCTGTGGGGTTTTTAGTTATATTTTTTTATGTCTCTCAATGTATATTTGTTGTATACGATATAATTGTTACACCCACTTTGTTGCAACTGTATAACCTATAGGGTTGTCATTATATTGTTTATTATGTTATTGCTATCAAGATTCAATTGTGTAGTTTTTCAAGTCAAACTCATTGATCCATGTTTCATGAGTAGTGATTCACGAGAGCCCATCTCTCATGATAATGAATGGTACCTTAAGTTGGAGTAGTATTGGGATGGGTGACCTCCTAGGAAGGCCCAATGCTTCACGAGTAGTGAGCATGACCTAGATGCAATGAGTGTTAAGTGTACTATTCATTATCATGAGAGACAGGTTCTTGTGAATTGCTATTTACGAAACATGGATCGATGAGTTTGACTCAAAAAAACTAGACAGTTGAATCTTGATAACAATATCATGATTTAACACACTGTAGAAAAATACCTCCTACATATCTATATTGTTTATACTTGAGAATGCCTATTTGTTGTATAGTATTTCAATATTCTACCCATTGATTTCCAATTGCATTTATGGGATTTGAAGTTATATTGCTTATGCATGTGAATGCATATGTGTTGTATATGGTGTAAATGTTCTACCAACTATATTATAAGTGCATATATGAGGTTTTCAGTTATATTTTTTATGTCTCTCAATGCATATTTGTTGTAAATGATATAATTATTGCATCTAGTGTGTTGTAAGTACATAACCTATAGGGTTTTCAGTTATATTGTTTATGCATGGGAATGTCTATTTGTTGTATAGGATGTCAATGTTCTACCCACTGAGCTTTAATTGCATATATGGGGTTTGAAGTTATATTGTTTATGTATGTGAATGTATATATGTTGTAAATGATGTAAATATTCTACCCACTATATTGTAAGTGTGTATATGAGGTTTTTAATTATATTTTATGCATCTCAATGCATATATGTTGTATACAATGTAATTACTACACCCAATTTATCATAAGTGCATAACCTATAGGGTTTTTAGTTATATTGTCCATGCCTAAGAACATCCATCTATTGTATATGATGTAAATGTCATACCTAGTGTGTTGTAAGTGCATAACCTATTGGGTTTTTAGTTATATTGTTTATGCTTGGGAATAACTATCTATTGTATATGATGTAAATGTTCTATGCAGTGTGTTGTAAGTGCATAAAATATAGGGTTTTCAATTATGTTGTTTATGTTTTGAAATGTCTATCTATTGTATACAATGTAAAGTTTCTATCCAATGTGTTGTAAGTGCATGAACTATGGGGTTTTTAGTTATATTGTTTATGCTTGTCAATGCCTATTTGTTGTATGGGATGTAATTTTTATACAGGTATTGTGTTGTAAACTGTGCATAACCTATTGAGTTTTTCGTTATACTATTTATGCATAAAAATAACTATTTGTTGTATACAATGTAAATGGGAAACCCACTGACTTGTAAATGCATATTTGGGGTTTTTAATTATACTATTTATGCACGTCAATGCATACCAATAGTATACAATGTAATTGTTATACCTAATGTGTTGTAAGTACGTAACGTATAAGATTTTTAGTTATATTGTTTATGCTTGGGATCAATGCCTATTTGTTGTATAGGATGTAAATGTTCTACCCATTGAGTTGTAAGTGCATACATAGAGTTTCAAGTTATATTATTTATGCATGTGAATGCATATATTTTGTATAGGATATAATTGTTATACCTAGTGTGTTGTAAGTACGTAACCTATAGGGGTTTCAGTTATATTGTTTATACCTGTCAATGCCTATTTGTTGTATAATATATAATTTCTATACCCAATGTGTTGTAAGTTCATAATCTATTGGGTTTTCAACTATATTGTTTATGCCTAGCAATGGCTATTTGTTGTATACAATATAAATATTCTACCCACTGACCTATAAGTGCATATTTGGGGTTTTAATTTACATTGTTTATGCATGTAAATGTATATCTTTTGTATACCATGTAATTTTTATACCTAGTTTGATTTAAGTGCATAACCTATAAGGTTTTCAATTATATTGTTTATGCTTTGGAATGCCTATTTGTTGTATATCATGTTAATATTCTACCATGTTTGCCGTAAGTGCTCATGTGGGGATTTTAAGTTATATTGTTATTGCATTAATTTTTGTCAATGTCTATATGTACGATGTAAATTGTATTCCCACTGAGTTGTAAGTGCGTAGATGGGGTTATATTATTTATGCCTATGAATGCCTATTTGTTGTATACCACATAATTGTTCTACCATGTTTTTGTAAGTGCGCATATGAGATTTTAACTTATATTTTATAGTGCATATATGGGGTTTTAATTTATATCAATGTTAATGTAGGTGTGAATGTCTATCTATTCTATACAATGCAAATATTATTCTCACTGAGTTTTAAGTGCATAGATGGGGTTACATTGTTTATTCTTTCGAATTCCTATATGTTGTAGCCATAAGAATGCTTGTACTTATACACAATAGGGCCTCTATTTGTAATTGTTAATGTGGTTCATCGAGAGTGAAAGAGAAGATGACACATGTTAAATGGGAGGAAGTGGATGTTGTGTGTGGATGTGTTAGCCAATATTAGACTCTATATGATCTACAAGATCAAAATGTTGTAGCCAATGTTCTTAACAAGTGCATGCATGGGGTCTTCTAAATTGTTAATGGTCACCTCTTGTATAGGACGTAGATGTTGTTATGTCTATCTAAATTTATATGATGTAAATGTTCAACCCACTGTACTGTAAATGCATATATGATGGTTTATTTTACTATTTATGTGAAGAAGGAAAACAACATAGTAAAATGGCCAAAAAAAGAAAATTATAAACATCTTACAAAATATAAAGTATCAATATGTACACCAAAATTTGGATACAAAAAATTCCTAAAGGGAAATCATTTAATAGTCTTTTGTTCAAGAATCATTGTGAAATTACAAAGTCATCTTACATAACAAAATGTCTGTGGTTATGAAAAATGGTTTAAGAATTTTTGTTTATCAATAGTACTAAAAGTTTGGTTTTGTTTCCTTAATTGGTTTTGATTCTTGTTTCATTCATATTTGTTATTGTCTATAGATGACTAACACAACTTGAATGAGGACTTGAACTCCCAAAAAAAGAGCCACCACAAGGTTGCCTCCACATAAAAGAGGAGTTAGATTACCCCTAGATGAAGATCCTCCAGTTCATGTAGACAACACTCCACAACTTGTTGAGGTAGTAGTGGAGGTTACTGCACCTCTAAGAACGTTGAAAATAACATGAGAATGAGAGTGGTCGAAAAAGGACATGATTGGGGCTCTTAAAGATGTTGAGGATAATGGTATATTGACAAGAGTTGCAACAAAAAAATGAAGAATCCTAGAAACCTTGCTCATCAAATGGTTATGTGGGCTTACATTTATGTTGAAGAAAGGTCCTCCAACTATCCTGATAGAAGATGAAGAGGCTCTTATTGTGGAATGGTGTAAAGAGATGGTTGCAATTGGCCATAGCCTTGAGATTGGTAATCTCAAAGTAGAGGTAGCCCAAAATTTCCAAAATAGACTTGAAGTACCCTAAATCTGCATGTAAGACCAACTTCAAATACCCATTAGAAAGATTAGTCTAAAACACACACAAATCTGCAAATACCTCCATGAAATAAAATACCTATGCTAAAGAAATGCCACAAGTAACAAAAACAACATCAAGAAGACATTTCAAAAAGCATGATAATCACCTATTCCATGTTGGATTGGTGTCACATGTGCTAGTGACCCTTTCCCAACCCTTGATCAATAGCTAAATGATGATGTATTGCAATGGAGATGAAAAACAAGATTATTTCTCAAACCAAGAGAGTAACCTTGCATAAAATTGTGAAGGATTTGCTCAATGTTGAAGCTTCTATTTAAGGATTTTCAAAATGCTAAGTTTTGATGAGAGACCAATGTGGGACTAAGATGATACAAATGAAAGAAGGACACTTGTCAAGTGGTGATTGGTTGATGTATGTGCAAGATTTGGGAAGAGTGCCCATGAGAGGGAGAATTTGAATTTAAATTTTGCAATGAATGCTGAGTTTGACCTTTGGAAGGGGACATGTAAGAGACATGTAAGGCCTCATAAATGCTTTGTTGAGTGTACATGTCCACTTGGGGGGAGATTCAAACTTGGAGAATATTCTTCCTTTATGCCAAGTTGAAAATAAAGATTTTGATAAATCAAATAAATGCAATTTCATGTGCAAGTGGCCAAATCTAGAGGATGCAAGTGGGATGAGATTAGCATTAGATTTAATCAGGATTAATTAGCTAGGATGATGATTAGGCTGATTTGACTACTTTGACTTGATTTAGGGATTTAAATCAAATCAAAGGGAGATGAATGATGCTCTGAGATTTAATTAAATAAATGATTGATTTATTTAATCAAGGAGATGATGATAGGATCAAATTTGATTTATTTGATTTAAGTTGATGAATTTACCCTGATGAATGGATGAGTGTGATTTTGATCAAATGCATAATGCTAATTTTGCATGTCTACAAGACCCGACCATTTTAAGGATGGGTTGCTTGGGAAGTCGTGGTGGATTGGTTTTAAGAGGTTTCATCCATAACTCACCTTACACATAGTTGAAGCCCTTGACAAGGACATGGAACTCAACCTCAGACCAACCATTATATTTGATTTTTATAAGACATTATCCATGACATATAATGGAAATCCATATTGTCATCAATGAATATGAAATTGTGATGAAACTAATTATATTCAGACATGCAAAAATGATACGATGAGGGTGTTGGCCAAAAGAGGTAGTAGGAATATTTCCACATCATTCCCAAAAGTTGAGAATAGATAACCATTATTTTATGTGTTAATGTTGTTGAATAGAGCATATTGGTCTACTTATTTAAAGAAAAAAAACTAAAAAAATATATTATTGGTTGCGAATCGGGTGCTTGCATGGTAACCAAACCACACACATGGATGACAAAAGAAATTTTTATGAATTGGTTGCACCACTTTGCATAGTCAATTATGGGAGGTGTGTCACCCACAAACAAAACTTACTAATTTTTGATGGGCATGGAAGCCATGTTGTAGTCACAACAATCCAAGAGACATGGATGTTGGGTATTGATTTGCTTACATTTCTCGCACACATTCTGCATAAGCCACAACCTCTAGATGTGAGAGTGTTTTTTCCATTCAAATCATACTTCAAATCAAAATTAATAGCATGACTAGCAAGGTATCCAAACAATAAAATTAGAAGGGAAAAATTGACAAAAATAGGTAGCAAGTCGCTTAAAAAAGCATTGACAATCTGAAATATCACAATTTAGGATTCAAAAGGATAGGGATACGGTCCCTTAATACCAATGCATTGGTGGATGGCATTCATCCCAACAACATATATCAATTTAATTCAACTAACGATGCTTCTGTAGTGCAAAACATCCTTAGGTATGAAAATTTTGACAAACTATACAAATATTCATTTTCGAAGCACCCAAAAAATAACAAAACATTCAAGTTACAAAATACAGAGTAGATGAAAAGGAGATCAAACAAATTCGTAAATGAAAGAAGCAATAATAAATATAGATGAATGGTGTTTCCTTAGTGAGATTTGAAAACCTCACCTGGGTTGAATGATGGTAGCTAAGGTATTGATAAACTTAGCTTAGCTCTACTATCCAATCTTATAGCCAAAACCTATCCAACCAAGTTAGATGATGAAACATTCAAGAATGCAATGAAATATGTACCAATAAAAACAATTTAACATAGCCCAAAGTAATTAAACTCACTCTATGGTGTTTACCTTAGCTATTACAAACCCTATTAAGTTGAGGAAGAACCAACAACACACCATCACCGAGCAATTAAAGGAACAAAAAGAGGATATGAACATGTATTGGTTCCTATTGAAGTTGTAGAGAGTGGAGGTGAACATGTATTGGTGCTTAAGGTAACAAAGACTCTAGAAGATGCATGTAGGAAAGGGGTGAAAGTGAGTGGGATGTGCGAGGTTTTGGAGCATTGAATGAATAAAAGCATTGGAATTATGTGCCAAGAAATTTGAGTAAATGGGAAGGGATGCATACTTAATGTGGCTAGATGGAAGGGAAAGAGTAGACGATGCGCGATAAATGCAAGAAAGTGGACGTTGTGGGTGGTAAAATGTTTGTTTGCCACATGACACTGGGATCCAACATCAAATGTGTGCCGCATAACTTTTGGGGGTTGATCGACCTAGGATCGGTGAGTGATGGATAACTAGTTAAATTACAAAGAAAATATGATTTTAAAAGAACAAGAAGATATCACCAATTACTAAGCACCCAAGGAAATCACTTACAAATGATACTCTAATCAACTTGGCCAAACCTGAACATGGTGACTGAATCATTCACAAGCAGATTCTTTATTTCAAGAACATGCATCAAAACCTTAGAGAACTCATTCGTAATTCAAGAAATCATACATTAGCTACAAAGTGACAAGCAAGAAAAGTTGTGATAGAGACCTTTCCATTATTAGCTAAAAATATCATCCACAAAGCCAATGTTTCAAATATGGAGTGGAAAAAGCTACATACTATGACACAAAAATCAAAGGGGAGTTACATCGATTCCTAATGAATCGCTTCCATTTAACAAACATAAATTAATACAATTTCAATCTATTATCTTTCTGTTTTACATTGGGAAAGTGTCCACAAAGTGAGTCAATCCTCCTTATTACCGTTCCCATTCATTGCATACACCCGTGGGTCTCATTCTAGATGATGGTCGAAACTTCAAAACCCTTGTGTCGCTCTCCTTTTCCTCCACCGCTTCATGGACTTGGATTAGGCTCTTTCTTCTCCCAAACTTTAGTTTCAACGCCCAAAAATAGTAGCAATCACCCCTATCTTCCACGTCTTCCTCTCCAAACCGTTCTTTTTCAAAATAGTTCTTTTTAACTGCCTTGATCACTCTTGTTTTTCCTCCATCGATTTTTCTTGGAGAACAAAAAATGCCACTAAAAATTTTCTTACCTACAAAATATTGACATATGTTTGAAGCCAAGGAAGTGAAGGAGTTCGCTTGAATAAAACATCACAAAGCAACAAATAAAAGCCAAATTAGAAAACCAAAATTCGCACCCCAAAATGATGATGCCCCTACATCAAGCTCCCCCGGGGGAGCTGTTTATGAGCGTAGCTCACAAAGGGGATTTGGGTAGTAGAACTACCCTTCCAAGCTCTCAACACTTGCAACATATCCCCAAATGCTTATAAACAACAACCCACAACCATCATTTATGCCTCTTCTTACAACATTTTGCTGGAGTAGTTCCTCTATTCGTCGAACTTCTCCTCCCAAAGTTCCCTTTCATTTGCTTTTCACTGAGTAGCTTCATTTTATTCCAAACTATCAAAAGAATGAACTCCTCTTGACTGATTATTCCCCATTTCAAATTGTTGTTTCCACACCCCATCTTGTCATCGTTAACATATTTCGCCCACTGTCCAAATAGTCTCTTATTGTTGCATCCTTCCCACTCGTAGTGCATTTTCCTTTCCATAGCAATCATTGCATCTTCAATAAAATCATCCTCAACTATATTCAAGGGGTTTGAAAATTGAGATATTACTTCACCATTGGTGTATGCACTCTCCATTACACCTCCTGTCAATACAAGCCATTCTTGCTCAACTGCCTCAATTTGGAGAACCAAGTCATCTTTTTCATTCGCTATTGTTGTATCTACACTCCGTTCACGCAGATTAGTACCGATGTATTCATCTTGGTACTGTTGTTTTGAACTCTCTTGTATGCTTGTATCTGTCATAATACCAATAGCCGCCCCAACTTCACAGTCACCTATGTCAACACCCATGCATCCTTGAGGAAAATGAAGGTTCACCTCCTTAGTTACTACTGCAACTTCCTTTGACTCCCTCTCATTTATCAACTCTTTTCTTCTTATCATCATAACCTTACTACTGCTACTATGGTTGTCCTCTTTTGATTCTTGCAAAGGCAACAAGATATGTTTGAGTCTATCTTTCTCAAAAGTGTATATATTACTTCTTCCATCATGTATGGAATTTTGGTCAAACTACCAAGGTCTACCCAGTAGTATGTGACACACATCCATCAACATGATATCACACACAACACTATCCTTATAACTGCCTATTTGCAATTCAACCAAAGCTTGTTCAACTACCAACAACTGATGAACTTTTTGCAACCAAGAAACCTTATATTGTGTAGGATGTGTAGTTCTCTTAAGTCCTAACTTTTCCACCATTTCTACAACCACTAAATTATCCGTACTACCACTGTCAATAATTAATTTGCAGCACTTACCTTCAAATTTGCACTTTGTTTTGAATAGAGCCTTCCTTTGTACTAGTTCAAGACTCTGCTTTGGCAGTTTCAGCAACACTCTTTTGAACAAAAGAGATTCTCCTAACTCGTGTTCTTCTTTGAACTTGGAGAAATTGATCCTGCACTCTCCTAATCTGCTTGCACCACCTGATTCCTCCTTTCAGGCCTTGTGTAACCTCCTTGGGAAGATTCTAGACACTCCCAACTCTTATGACCCACATACTGATTACACTTAAAAAATTTACCCACAAATCCTCTACCTCTTCCCTAATAACCATCGCTTCTAACATATCTTTCTCCTCTATCCTGATAACCTCCTTTTTCTAACTTAACTTGCCCTTTGGAACTACTTGCCTCTCCATCTTGATGGTGCTACTGTCCTTTTTTTCAATAGCCTCATCCTTTACCTCAACCTTGCTGATTCTGCCTCCTCATTAGCTTCTCCTATGCCTTAATGGTAAATTGGTAGGCTTCCTCCAAAGTTCTTGGTGACACTAAACTCAACTCATCTTGTAGACTGTATCTCAACCCATTCAGTTACCTTGCCACCTTTTCCAAATCCTCTTTGCTATCGCTTGACTGAATCACCAACTTGTAGAACTCTTTCATGTATTCCTTGATTGACATATCTTTCTGCTTCATATTCTACAATATCCTGAAAATATTCGTTTGGTAGTTTGCTGGAAGATTCTTTGTCTTTAATTTGGAAACCATTCGATCCCAAGAGAGATCTTCTCCTTATTTTTCTTGTGTCTTTCAACCTGCACGTAATCCCACCACATTGTTGTGTGGCCTTTTAATCATGTACGAACAAACTTCACTTTTCTTTCTTTTACAACTCCTTCATACTCGAAGTACTTATCCAAATCATTGATCCAATCAATGAGCTCTTCGCCATTCAAGCTTTCGGAATAGGTGGGGACCTCTATTTTTTGTTTCACTCCTATATTCCTCATTGGTTTGATCAATATTTCCTCCACTCCTTCGGGTTCTTCTTGATCTTCCTCATCATTTGCTTGTGGTCACTCTCCCTCTTCAACATCACTAGCATCATCTACTAGGGTTCCTCTTCGCTGTGCCCTCTCAATGACATCCATTCATGCAATCAAATTCTGTAACAATATGAGGACTCTATCATCATGTCCTTTTCTGCCTCTTCCTCGGGCACCTTTGCTTCTTATCGCTCTTAGTGGCATTTTGCCTACTTCTCAACATCCCCAAATCTTCGGGCTCTAATACTAAAATGATGGCTAACTGGTTAAATTACAAAGAAAATCTGCTTTTGAAAGAACATGAAGATATGACCAATTACTAAACACCCAAGGAAATCGCTTGTAGATGATACTCCAATCAACTTGGCCGAACCTAAACATGGCGACTGAAACATTCACAAGTAGATTTTTTATTTCAAGAACATGCATCAAAACCTCAAATAACTCATTCATAATTCAAGAAACCATACATTAGCTACAAAGCGAAAAGCAAGAAAAGTTGTGACAAGGACCTTTCTGTTATGAGCTAAAACTATCACCAATAGAGCCAACGTTTCAAATATGGAGTGGACAAACCTACATACTACGACACATAAATCAAAGAGGAGTTACATTGATTCCCAATGAATTGCTTCCATTCAACAAACAAAAATTAATACAATTCCAATCAATTCTCTTTCTATTTTACATAGGCAAAGTGTCCACAAAGTGAGTCGATCCTCCTTATTATCGTTCCCATTCACTGCATACACCCGTGGGTCTCATTCTAGACAATGGTCAAAAGTTCAAAACCCCTGTGTTGCCCTCGTTTTCCTCCACCGCTTCATGGACTTGGATTAGGCTCTTTCTTCTCCCAAACTTTTAGTTTCAATGCCCAAAAACAACAACAATCGCCCCTGTCTTCCACGTCTTCTCGTCCAAATCATTCTTTTTCAAAACAGTTCTTTTTAACTGCCTTGATTGCTCTTGTTTTTCCTCCATCGATTTTTCTTGGAGAACAAAAAATACCATTGGAAACTTGCTTACCTACAAAATATTGACGCATGTCTGAAGCCAAGGAAGTGAAGGAGTTCGCCTTAACAAAACATCACAAAGCAACAAACAAAAGCCAAACTAGAAAACCACATTTTGCACCCCAAAATGACGATGCCCTTGCATCAGTCCGCCATCCAAACAAACAACTATTGAACATGCTAGACCAATTGAAAGTGTACACGTAACAATTATATTGACATAGACTAAATTTTTTTTTTTTTTGATCCACTACCTAATTTATTGTGACATCATCACATTTCTAAAATTTTTAACCCACTCCACTCGAGATCCCTCTCAATTACTACCTCAAATAACCACGTGATGTGTGTGTTATTGGAAATAGTTAAATCCGAAATAAATGGTAGCGAAAGCGTTTATATTTTTTCATTACAACGTCAAATCTCTTACCACCCAAAAAATCACCTATCTACATTTGAGTCCCGCTTTACTCTTTGAAAGGGCAAAACAAAAACTGAAAGCTTCCTGTTTGTAAAAAAATAGCGGCATATACAAATTTAAAGTCGAGCAATTAGAAAGAATCTTGAAGTTGCCGGTCCCCCTCTATTGAGCTTTAGGTTTTCCCGAGGAGGAACTGGTCACCGGATCGAATCAGGCAAACACTCTGTTTTTTTTTACTGTCGATGCTCTTACTTATTCGATCCTCTCGGGGCTGCAGAAACCCTCAGACAATCAAACATGGCACTCCTCAGCTCGTCTCTCGCCGGAGAGGTTGGTATTAATGATCACAATTCTTTTATTGGTTAAATTGTCTCAAAATTCTATGTTTTGCTTGAAATATTTGAGAATAAATGCATATAAAAGAAAACTTAATACAAATTGCCAGGAAAAGGAAACTTTACTAAGTCGCCGTTTGAAATATTTCAGAGAAACTGCATGTGAAAAGAAAACTAAATTTGTGTCTTGATTTAAAGATTTGAGAGAAAAAAGTTTACATAAGTTATTGTTTGAAATATTTTTTACAAGAAAACATTTGTTTGAGTCTTTTTTAACATGTTTTTTGAGGAATTGTGTATAAAAGGAAAACTTTATTTCAGTAAAAACTTTAGTTAAGTTTTTGTTTGAAATATAAATATTTTAGTTGAATTTGCACAGAAAAAGGAAAATTTATCGATATTTTGAGCTACTATTTGTGAATCATCATGTATCTTTCGGAAGATTACAAATAGTGGTCCAAAACGTCAATGGAATTTTTTTTTCCTATGCAATTTCCCCAAATTTTTTTCAACCAAGTACTATGGATTGCAGAAATCTGAAATCTTATTTTAAGTCTTATCATGTTGATTCACATTACAATTTGTCTCGTATCTTTTAAACAATTAATATTTGTCGTGGAAGCTTGAACTCTCTAAATATAAGCTTACATATATGTGTCCGCAGTGCAATTTTTCCAGAAATCTTCAAAACACTTTTTGTTTCAATAGCATGGCTTGTGTTCTATTGGGCCCCACGTCCTGAAAGGAAACTATTACAAAAAAACAATATGGCACCAAAAAGATACATATGCAGCTCAGCCTAAAAAAGGCTAGCTACTAGATACCATAGCAACCCATATAACATAAGATTATCTATAAGACTGCACAGCTGATGTATCAAATTCATTTTCAATAACTTGGGCACCCAATTCCAAAGAGTTTTTCAGCTATGTGTAGAGGAGACTATCATCCGAAAGATTTGTAGTGTTGAAGTCACTTGCAACAAACAGATTGTTGCCACAAATTGTCACCCTCATGCCTTCAATCACTAATGTCATATCTTTGTAAGTTTTTTAAATTCCTCAACTTGGGTTTCCCAATGGTCTACATTTCTTACACCTCCTTTCAAAGCCTCAATTCTTTGTAGATCCACCCCTGGCGGCAGAGCTTCTACATTGCAATGGTGGCTGCTGTTAGTAACTTCCTTGGCAATTTTTGGAGTGAATATGTAGAATCCATTTACATACATCCTCATCCCCACCCCACAAGCGGATGTTTGCTTCAAACATTGATTCAATGAACTTCTTTCTAATCCCTGAGTTTCAAAAAGGGATAGCAATAATAATAATAATGAATGATAACAATAAATTAAAATATCAAAAAATACAATATAAAATATAAAATATAATGTAATTATAAAATATAAAATTAAATTTAATTTTAGCAAATGTCAAGGGGCATGTGAAGAATCACGACTATTGAAAGAAAAAGATATATAAGAGACACCAAACAAGGTGAAATAACCACCATATGAAAATTACATCTTTTATTAGTTGATTATTATTCCTTAGAGCATAGAACTGCAGTTCATTTAACTTGAGGATGAAACCCCTAAAGGCAGGAATTGATGGACGAAAACCTATAATTTCTCATGAGTGATTTCACATGGATGTCACCATTGTGCTAAGCTGATTGATCTTCTAGTAGACATTGTTAAAATTTCAAGTTAATAACATTTTCTGTTTATCAGCAAATCTGTTTGCTATCTTTAAAAGAGATATTTAATTGTGCAAATTTGATTAATTATCATAAAAACCAATTGGAAAAAGTATAGTTTTTGTTAATGTTATAGCAGCTTCGGTAGCTCCTTCCAGCTCACCTCTTTCGTGGAAGACATAAATTGGATGATAGCCGTTGGCTATTCAATTTATATTCATTGTTTTGTTTTATTCTCATTTCATATTATGGCCGACATAAAAGAATTCGAGTTGATCTTTTATTAGAAGATACTTAATATTTATTTGAGGCCGACTATCATTAAAGGATATTCGCAATTTCTTAAAGGTCGACTTGAAGGATTTTGAGGGATGCGTCTCTATCATTCACTTGTATATATTCTCCTTGATTCGTCTATTGTAATCATCTAGCAGAGTTCGGTTATTCTCATCTGTTTTTGCATTATAAAGTGCGAACATAAAGAGTGAAGAGATCAGTTCGGTCATTTACACAAGTGCGAATATATTATCTGATCAAGAGTGATCATATCATACAGGGCGAAGCTACAGTTAGCGAATTCTGTCAAGTGCGCATCAAGTGCGAAAGTATGATCAAATGCGAATGTACTATCAAGTACGAATATAATAAGCAAAGTGCGAATTCAAAATATAGAGCGAACATTACACAGTGTTGAGCTAACACAGATTGAAGACAATCTAGTGCATAGGTTGAAGACCATCCACTGCAAGGTGAACATTGCCAGATCTGTGTTCTGTCATTTGCCAGGTGTGATTTAACAGGTTATTATCTGTCATTCCATATTGCCAGGTGCTGTATATCGGTCTTGTGTTAGACCTCATTGTAATGTGTAAAATTGCCACTGTTACATCAAATATAAGAGAGATCTTTGTTGCTGGGTTTTTCTCCCTCAAGAGGAGGGTTTTCCCAGGGTATAAGCTGTGTTATTTTGTCTGATTTCGAATTATTTTTCTGTGCATTTAATCTGTTCATATAAAATTAACAGTTTTCAGTGTATATATTGTTGTATAGAAATAAAAAATTAAACTCAATTGGATATTCTGAAATGTTCTTGTAGATATCTAAATCTATCCATACCCGATCACTCTCGACTTTAACCCATTCTATCTGTTAATTAAATAAATAATATTTATTTATTTAATTCATCCTTATCTCACCCTTGATTAAATAAATTTACATTTATTTAATTAAATCTAACCTTAGCCCCAAACCTTCCAACTAAATAAATTAATTAACACCTACTTAATTAGTTTATTTAAGGTAATTAACCTTCATTACATTTTTTTATTATTATTTAATTCCAGCTCACCATAAATCCTAGCCCTTGAATCCATCTACATGGATCAATGTCTAAACTTGTCACCATGTGACAAGTGTCCTAACCTATGCATTCTACCCCTTGCTGACACACACATGTGAGGCCACCCTACTTCTTACACATGTCATAGACATGTCACTTTACCTCATACACATGTCATAGACATGTCATTTTCATGATCTTTCCAGTGTGAGCACACCTTGCTCATACACCTCCTTTCCCCTTGTGATACTTCTAAGCCTCCATAATCTGATTCAATCTTGACCCTCCATTTAGTCACTGCATCTTGGCCATTGATTTCACCCATTAAAATCAATAAATTGAAACATTTGCTCTCATTTTAATCAATCAACCTTCATCATGTCCTCATGCTGCTATTTTCTTCTATCAATCTTCAATCTCGACATAATGTTGCTGGTATAAATAACCACATTCCATCCAACCACATCATCAAAGAGCACATCAAGTAGACATGGTTGCCTCTACTTCAGCTCAATCCATGAGGCGAGAAAGGTAAAGGTAAAATTATTCATTATTGCATTTATCTTCTATATTCTGTCCTTTTATCCTTTTTAATCATCTTCAGTTCCCTTCGGGATATTAAAAATTCAAATGGGACATTACATATCTATCAGACTGAAAACATTCCTTAAATCTATTTCTGTTATTGCGTCCTCCTCCCCATGCATCCTGCAGCTCCAAACAGGTTGTTGAACATAGACACCCATATATAACTGTTAACAAATCATTACATTTACATCCTCCATGTTGATGAAGTAGGAATCTAACACTCAACCACAACTACCAACAATCTGAAAATTCAGCTTATAAATCGTTTGAAACAACACAAAATCTGCAAGAAGTGTCTTTGTTTCTTATACAAATTCTCATGAAATTACATAATAACAAATCATTTCTGAAAATACATTGTTATTGCAGCCATGAGGGCTGATGAAAACCATTACATAACTGATTTAATTCTTATTTACAACAGCAAATATCAATACACAAATTATCTCCTTCAATTTGTCTTCTTTCACAAGATTCTAGCTCCTTCAATCTGCAATAATTAAAGGAAATCACTGCTGCAACAAACTTACAACCTTCAAGTCTGTTTGCTCCTGTCCAAACACCTTCAAATCTGAAACAAATAACATGTTCTTGGTCTTTTTCAACCCTTCTTTTGCTGAAGCTCTCGAACCCCCTTCACAAGGACTTCACTAGCTCACTATCTCCTAAAATGTGGAGCTCACTAGCTCCCAAAAACATGGGCTTATATGCAAATATAAATCTGCAACAATGGAGTCTTCAAACCCTCTCTTCAATCCGGCAACATCTCCCCATCTCACCTGCAAAAACTCCGAAAGCCATCGTCCCAAATGACAAGGCCTAAATATATAGATTTTTGAATGAGAAAAAAACCACTATGGTTTTCCAAAACCACAAGCAAAACACCTCCTTGGAAAACCCACGCCCCATTTGGAGAAATAATCATAAAATAATAAAATTACTCAATGCTCACGTGGCTTTCACATGGGCACATTAATCAAAGCCAATCAAGTTTAGTCAATTTCGGAATCTCCATAACTCCCCGACGGCTTCAAATTTAGACATGCACCAACATGCAAGGCTAGTGGCCCCAACATGCAAAGGCATGCAAGACATGCAAATGATCATGCAAGAACATGTATGAAAAGTGGTCCCCACTTGGAAATGGACGCCCAAGAAGCATATTCCCTTTGGAGATGCTTTGGAAACATTTATCAAATCATAATTCCTTCAAAAATTACATTTGCAAATCACTACAAGGGAAAATTATAATGTTGCAAATTAAAATATTTATTTTCCACACCTTAGCCCTTATTGAAAACAAAATAATAGAAATAGCAATATTTTTGGTGATGCAAGATTGCCTTACACCTTGGATGCTCCTACATTAGCCACCTGGGGTAGGAAATTTTTTGTGAATATGGATTCACAAAATGAAGTTGAGTGGTAGTATCACTCTTTCAGATTACAAGAAATCCTTAGCAAACTCCATCACTGAATTTGGTACCTTCAATTGATTCTTCTTTCTCCTCTTCCAACACTTAGCTAGAACAACCAATCTCCTCCTCTGACAACTCTGCACTCTATTCTTCTCTCCTCTCGTGGACTTGTATCCAACAGGTACTGTCCTCCTCCTAATACTACACATTCTCCTCTCTTCTCTCGTGAGATTTGACCCACCACTAACCGACCACCTCCACCAAATTTCACCTGTAACATCCTCTACAACTTCGATATGCAAATATGTGTTATCCAAACAATAATCAAAATCTATTGCATCCTTAGATAAATCTGCAATTACTACTAATGGAAATTAAAAATCTCCATTTGCATGCTCTCTTCTTGCTCGACATCCTCTTCTACTCTCACCAAAGGAGGTATAGAATCATCACAAATAAATTCAAAATTAAAATTTACCTTATTCTTGTTCGCTGTCCCAACATCTTTTTCCCCATTCTTTGTTGTAACATCCATTTTCTCACCTTCACTCTTAGCTGCAATTTCATTTTCCAATGCCTTTAAGTCCTCCAAAGGACACTCATCTATTGCTGCAACATCATTTCCCTCCTTGATTGCTGCACTTTCTTTTGGCTTCCCATCCTTCAGTACAATCTCACCATCTTTTTTCACGTTATCCTCAAAACATACTTCTGCAATATTTTCTCCTTCTTGTTCACCTGCATGCACAACTATGACAAACTTCTTGCTCTTGTTCTTTGGCATTTTCAAGGCCTCACTAAGCCTCAACATAAATTTTCAAATCATCAAGTTCTTCACATGTAAACTGTCTCATGTTCGATGATCTGTTTACACGCAAACCACACACACCGCCACAAGTCTTGGCACAAATTGCCTCCAATCAGCGCTTTTGCTTGCACACTCAGGAACACTAGCTTTGATACCATCGATGAAGTAGGAATCCAACACTCAACCACAACTACCAACAATTTGAAAATTCAACTTATAAATCGTTTGAAACAACACAAAAATTTGCAAGAAGTGTCTTTGTTTCTTATACAAATTCTTATGAAATTACATAATAACAAATCATTTCTGAAAATACATTGTTATTGCAGCCATGAGGGCTGATGAAAACCATTACATAGCTGATTTAAATCTTATTTACAACATCAAATATCAATACACAAATTATCTTCTTCATTGTCTTCTTTCACAAGATTCTAGCTCCTTCAACTTGCGATCATTAATGGAAATCACTGCTGCAATAAACTTACAACCTTTAAGTCTGTTTGCTGCTGTCCAAACACCTTCAAACCTGTAACAAATAACATCTTCTTGGTCTCTTTGAATCCTTCTTTTGCTGAAGCTCTCAAGCTCCCTTCACAAGGACTTTACTAGCTCACTATCTCTTAAAATGTGGAGCTCACTAGCTCCCAAAAACATGGGCTTATATACAAATATATATCTGCAACAATGGAGTTTTCAAACCTCTCTTCAATCCGACAACATCTTCCCATCTCACTTGTAACTAGCAAAACACCTCCTTGGAAAACCCATGCCCCATTTGGAGAAATAATCATAAAATAATAAAATTACTCAATGCTCATAGGGCCTTCATATGGGCACATTAACCAAAGCCAATCCAATTTTGGTCAATTCAAGAATCTCCGTAACTCCTCGGCGGCTCTGACGACTTCAAATTTGGACATGCACCAACATGCAAGGCTAGTGGCCCCAACATGCAAATGCATGCAAGACATGCAAATGATCATGCAAGAACATGTATGAAAAGTGATCCCCACTTGGAAATGGACGCCCAAGAAGCATATTCTCTTTGGAGATGCTTTGGAAACATTTATCAATGCATAATTCCTTCAAAAATTACATTTGCAAATTACCACAAGGGAAAATTATAATGTTGCAAATTAAAATATTTATTTTACACACACCTTAGCCCTTATTGAAAACAAAAAAATAGAAATAGCATATTTTTTTGGTGATGCAAGATTGCCTTACATCTTGGATGCTCCTGCATCACTTGTGATGCCACATGGATTGGACATCACACTTAATTCCCAAGCGCCATCTTATACCAAGCAAGTGGGCTGATTACTAACCATTACTACAAGAGTGATCTAAAATTTGGTAGTGTTGGTGGGTAGGCTATGTGTATATCATGCAAATTAAGTTTTTAGTTGGCCAATCATTAGCTTCCTTGCTAACTTTGGTTGCACAAGTCTTTTGTACTATCCCAAAGTTTGCTACTTTCTCTTAGGCAATCAGAAAATTCAATGATATCAAAGTTTTGGCTATGGCTTTGACTTCATCTGCTATATTCTTTACATTTCAATGTTGAATCAAATCACACTTGCATCCATTTATTATATTTTTAGAGTTTCCTTCCAATTGAAGCGTGATGTTAGACTTGGGAATGAAATGCAAAATAGATGGGACAATAAGAAATTATTCAGTGAAGTTCTTACTAGTCATTCATCAATCAAAATGAGATATAATGGACATATTTAAAAATATCACACTTGCATCCACTTATGACTTGAGAGTTTTCTTCCACCTGAAGCTTGATGTTAGGCTCAGGAATGAAATGCAAAAAAGATTGAAGTTCTTACTTGAGAGGTGAAATGGACGGGACAAGAAGAAGAAATTATTCAATGAAGTTCTTACCATTCATTGATCAATCAAATGAGATACAATGTACATATTTAAAAATATCATCAATCTTGATATTTGATGCGCCCTCAAGTCTATCTTCGATCTTGAGCCCGTTCACCATCTTGCCGATAAGATAGATGTAATCAAAGATGAGAATAAGAATGGAGGATAACGCTGCTTGATTAAATCTGATCGCGATCTTTCTTATACCCGCTTTGATACCATGTTAGTTTTATGATCAGATGTAAAACTCAGAAATTTAATTCAAAATCAGACACAATAACACAGCATATACCCCGGGAAAACCCTCCACTTGAGGGAGAAAAACCCAGCAACAAAGATCTCTCTTATAAATATAAATAATGGCAACAATTCTCTTTACAATGAGGCCAATTACAAGGCCAATAATCAGCACCAAATCTAGATGCAATAACAGATAATAATCTGCCCTTCCTTGATATCGAAATCTGCACTTGAAGAAATTCGTAATCTGCTCTTGATGAAATTCGCACTTGAATGAATGAAAGAATCGAACTTGCTTGATGGATGAATGAATGGAAATGACCTTGTATAAATACATAGTGTGAGAGAAGTTGCACCTCTTCATGTCCAAGGTTAGCGACATATGGAAAATACAATTACAAATAAATGATGCGAAATACAAGGAAGGTCGGCCCAAACAGAAATTACATTGTTGCCTAAGTGAAGTGCCTCTTCACTTTAATTATCTCAATAAATGAATAGCCGCTAGGCTATATGAATTTATTATTCACAATGAGATGGAAGTATGTAGCCCGTAGCTACAATCATCAACAATGAGCACTGTATGGAGTAAGAATCAGCACTATCTGCTGTTCACTTGTCTTAATCTCTTTGCTACCTATCACTTACTTATTACTCCTTCACTTAACATTCTAAATTGCCTAACCCATATCTCTTGCCTCGCACTTATACATTGCTGGAGATGTCCATTCATGCACCATATGTTATCCAACTGTAAGGAAAACTGTCTCTGACACAAACACAGCTGCTGGTGGCACAAATGAAATCACCTCTTAGCAAAACCTCCAACATCAATAACTAAATAATGTAATCACTGCTGCCACAAACAGATCCATTAGTTTGCAAAGACAAAAACTGTCTCCGTGTTTTTGTCACTGTATATGAAATACCTTTTCCTGATCTGGATTACATGCAGCACTTAGTGGTTTGCAACTTTGCAGAAGGTGATGCCTTTTTGGGCCCTTCACGGATTATCTACTGATTGTTGCTTCAAAAAATAGCCAGCTAAATCTTGGTTCTTATGCAGATATCCCATCACAGCTTTAGAACTTAAAGTGAAATGATTAAGCAATAAAAGAATGAAAGGATGCAATTCTGAAACATGAGTCATCATAGCTAAATTTTATTTTTGATAAGCACAACCCTTAGACCTTAAATAAGGTCTGAGTGGTCAATTTTATAACCTCTTGGCGATTAGTTTCTAGTGAATCCCTTTTACCACCCAAGATGTCAGGAACATCATTAGCTTTCTCATAGCAATGCTAGAAGGCAACATTACAAAATATTTTGATCTCCTTTAAATACCAGGAAGAGATAGCTGCTGTCTTCAATAGAGACACCTTCCATGCCTAGTTTTCTTTTCAATAGTTGCCTTGAGCCCTTTCACAATGATTCTGCTTTGGCAACTTTATTTGTTATATATAACTCCTAGTAACCTACAATCTCAAGTTGGCCCATAAAGGTCCTGTTGAAATTTAGCTCATAGAAATTCCCTTTAGGAAGACTCCATTTAGCCAGGGTAGGGAATGCAGGTACAAGTTTGTCCACCAAGTACGCCACCCCATGTTGGATGACTGTGTTTGCCACTTGACAGCCAAGAGGGATGGTATATCCGCTCTTGGACTTGGTATGGATAGCTTTGGGCAGACTTATCATGCTCCTCATCCAAGTCCCATTATGATCCAACTTCCAATGTGCATTATGGATATTGTGTGATTTATACTATTTGAAATAGTTATGTATTTACATGGTTTAAATAGATAAGACATTTATTATATATGTTTGATCATATGAATTCTATTCCAAAATTATTTAACATGATTGCAGGACCTAAACCAAGATTTATCTTGCTTAAGGCATTTAATTGGTAAGATATAACCCTAACCACATTATACTTGTGATTCTAGGGCAAGATTTAGGGTTATTCAAAAAGGGGACATTACAACTTAACTTAGAATCAAAAGGAGTAGAATGCCCCTTAAATCATACCACTGTTGTAATCAATTGAGAATTAGATCAAAATAATCTATTGAACTAAAGGTGTGAGTGCAAATAGACAAGATCATTTCGCAAAGGGAAAGGGGATCGCATTGAAAATCCACCATTAGTTCTTCTGTGAAACCTTCAAAACCTTTTTGTGAATTTGTTTCTATGGTTTTTGATGCAAAGCAAAAATTACAGCATTATCATTTGGAAATCTGTCAGTTTAGAGTGACTATAAAAATAGAAGTATTATCTTTTATTAAGTATCAGATGTCAGAAGTATACTGCAGCAGGAAATGATCTGTAATTTCCATGGATTTCCAAATGAACATATCGCCAACACAGCTCTTATGTATACAAACTAAATTTTTTTAGAATAAGTAAAAAAATATACCACTCCATACATTCAAATGTAAATTGCACCACTTAGTAGCAGAACGTGCTTTTGTTTGCAAGTATATGGAGCAGTCTAGCTGTATTTTTTCTGAAATACTAGGTTGAATGTTCCATCTATTGTGTAATCTTAAAATGTTGTAATGAATAACAGTTATCTTGAACGTTTACAGAACTCTCTTGAAAGCTTTATATTTTGTTAGTTGCGTTGATGCAGGTTGGTTTGCGCCTGCTGCTGAGCCCCTTAGGTTCTAATGTTGTGGTTCGAACAGCTTGGTGAGTTCCAATATAAGCCTAGAAACTTTTTGCTATTACCATTTAGTTGCCAATTAATAAAAACTATTTTTGTTTTATCTCTAAGGGAATATGTTGCACTTATTACCCATTGCTTTGTTTTCTTTATTTATTTTTATCATTGTTTGTTGATTAAGAAATGTAATCTTTAGTGTGAACTTGCTTGGGCCTGTATCTTACAATCTAGTGTTTTAGATTTGGTACTACCAATAAGAGAGAGAGAAGCAAAAAAGGGGTAAAATCTGATTTAATGAAATCACCAGGTTCCAAACATTGTTCTTACATACATGCCTTGCACAAAATTCGTGGAAATTGTTTACTTGCCTCACTTAGGTCAGTCAAGGAAACTCAAGTGCTCTTCATATGTTGAAGAGTAATGAAATTAATTTGTAGTTGGTATGATCAGTGTCGCCAATCATCACTATCTGATTAATTATCATCTTGATGTGCTTGTGTATGCTATTTTGGGTATAAAATTGATTATTTTTATGCCAGTTGTGTAAGGCAGATGATGTGTTGGAAGGTGAAACAATGCTTTATTCTTGTACACTCTGGTGTATGTTTCTGGCTTGATCCAATCCTATCTGTAGTTCCTTACACAGAAAATTAACTTGATGAAAACCTAACATTAAACTATTTCCTTGATTATTTTTATGCCAGTTGTGTAAGGCAGATGATGTGTTGGAAGGTGAAACAATGCTTTATTCTTGTACACTCTGGTGTATGTTTCTGGCTTGATCCAATCCTATCTGTAGTTCCTTACACAGAAAATTAACTTGATGAAAACCTAACATTAAACTATTTCCTTGTCATAATATACAGGAACTTTTAATTAGGTCTATTGAAAATTATATCATAACAGAAACCTATAGTCCTAAGCAATATGTTGATTTGGCAATGAAATTATTGCAGGATCTAATAATGTGTAGTTAAAAATCTATCAAAACGCTAGATTTATCTCACTTATTAATTTCAAAACCTAACCTTGTAATTGAAACTTGTATTAAAATCCACCTTTTACGAAGAAGTCATTTCTTGAATTCTAGTTTATACCATTAAAGTATTAGGAGAATCTGAATAACTGAGTTTGTGAGATAACACCCAAGTAATTAAACATAAATAGTAATTTCTTGACGCTCTAAGACAGTAAAGATGTTTGTACATTTAATGCTCAATTAGTTCCTAATCAAGATGAAAAAACTACTGAATTAGATGATTACTGCTAAAATGGAATTGCTCAAAATGGGGATCTCTATTTCTAGCATTTTCATTTATAACTTATTATTTAAATTTTGCCATGCATTATGCAAACATGCCTTTCCCACATGATTGTTTGGGCCAGGATTCACATTGGTGTTTGTAGATGGCATATGGCAGAGAGTAAGTGTTCTAGGCCCTCCTACTAGGTACCTGGTACTTGCTTACAACACAATAGGTCTACAATGCGTGCAGCAGCAGTGGGAGAGGCAGTTCATCCTGTGAGTGATATATAAGAATGCAAGCAGATTGCCAGCCTAAAGCACAACCACATGAGCTTCCTGAAGTTCTACAGCCCAAGTCACCTAAAAGTGGATAACAAACACAAAATCGACAAATCAATGAGGGTGTGAAGATAAATTCCATCTTTGGGAGACACAGAGACACTCAGTTTTCTAAGTTTTCTTTGACATCATTGCAGCAACTTGAGGTTAGGCCCATTGTGTGGAAGTTGCCAAATTTGTGTAATTTGAAGTGAATCAACTGACTAGGGAGGAAGTCTGGCTGTCAAAATGTTGTCAATTACTAGTTTGGTAATTCAAGTCATCAAGTTGGCCACTTGACTTGGTCATGCGTCTCACACATAAGGGCCAGAAGCACAAGGCCCTGAAGTGTGTGTCCTTGATTGTCATGTAACATTTGCACTTTTTTTTGGGTTTAGGGTCCAATCCTATATAGTACTAGTACACAATAAACATTATCCTGTGAAAATATCAAAGGTCTACCTCAAACAATGTTGATTATTCACTATTTCCCTTCATCTGTACCCAGGCCATGAGGACAAATCTTTAATACTATAATTTTCCTCGTCTTTAAAGATCAGCCAGCTTTGGGGGTTAGGAGAGGTGGTAGGGAAAGGTTCTAGCTCCCTCCTAGGGTTGTTCATCCAGGTCTTCCCAGTTCTAGGCATTCTCTCATAAGCATTATCAGATCATGTGTTGGTCCTTCCACTTTGATGGATAATGATATACAGCCCATTTTGTCCACATGATGCTGCCAGGTTCTCTTCTTCTAGATTTGATTCTGATTTTTGATTGCATAGATCTTTAGATCAGGCCTTCAACCTAGGCCTGCTTCAGCTCTTAATAATCTTGATTGCTATACTTTTTTGAGATTACTTCATTTTTCCTTTTCTTTTGGAGAGTTATAACTTATGATCTTAGGATTTTCTCTACTATTGCAGGTGGGTGTATTTTTGAGTCTTGTTGTTCTATTCAAAGATGAAAAACTCTGCAAGTACTTGCATAACTTGCGAGTTTTTGCGCTTCAAAAATGGCAGCAAGTTACCCAAAAACTTGTTCCCGAGTTATCCCTAAACTCGACAAAAAATTGTCCAGATTCGATTTAAAATCTATTTTATGTAAAATGCGATTTTTTTAAAGGGTTTTATTCTTTTTGAGGATGCTAAAATCAAACTTGGCGACTTCTAAGGTATGAGATATGGTTCTCCACAACTATGTTTTGGTCCGAGAATCCACTTCTGTTTGGCTTGAGACTCTGCTTCCATTTCTATGGAGGTGGGTATTTAGAGACATGCTAGGAAGCGCAACATGGAGTTACTATAATTATCTTGCATTCGTTGAAATTTGATTTGAATTTTCTTTGGGAGACTTTGATATATCGGTGATTTTTTCAGCTATTGCTTGCTTTTGGAATTTACTATCTTCTTTTAATCTATATAACTTTCCATTACCTTGCTTTGGTTATTGTATTGTTATGCTTGTCATAGTTATCGTATGGTTATGCTTGTCATAGGATTGTTCCAACTAATTTGGGATAGTCTTTTCTATTTTGCCTACATAGTAAAACAAACCAGCTTCATGTCAGTAAATTGGGTTTTTTCAGCTTTGGAACTGAAAAGATTATTTTGTTAAGAAAGCAGAGTATTGTAAAATCTACATCATTAGATTTTTATTTTAAAGTTGGAATATAGAATTATCTTTATTAAGATTTATGTTTTTTTATATAAAATTATATTTAAAATATATTTTTTATTTTAGATTGAGAATATAAAAATAAATTTTTACATATTAAGATTTTTCTTTTATTTATATAATTTTCAAGTAAATTTTATTTTTTTACAATATTACTTATTATTTGTTTTTCAATTTAGATTTGATAACAATAGTTAAAGAAGATAAAATCTTTCAAAATGTTATTATACATTGTATTTTATTATAAAAATAATAAAGACCTATTATAATTTGGTTCTTAAATTATTTAGTAATTTTTTTTATATTGTGTTGTTTTTATAATGTAATTAAAGATATTTAAAATTTATTTTATACTTATTATGAAAAGGAGGGGAACAAATTTTAAAATTATAACAAGTGATATATGATAAAAAGTTAAACATGTATAAAAGAAAGTAACGACCTTCTAAAATAATATAATATAATATATATTTTACAAATTCATTATATATGCGTGTTTTTAAATTATACATTTTCAAATGTTTGATAAATTTTGCAAGTTATTGTTGAGTTTTTCCTTGAGTTTTTGCTAAGTCCCGAGCTTTTAAATTTTTTGGACCTGCCTAGTTATTGCCAAGTTTGAATTTTTCAACTATGGTTCTATTTTTGTCACCAGTGGACATTAATATAATTTCTTTATTATTTCTTCAAAATGTTATTAGTGTGGGCCTTACAAACAACCTTATTAAACATATGATGACTCATGATAGAATTTTGAGCAGGAATATCACTGAACATTAACACAAAACTTTAACTATCTCAATTGCTTGACATTGTGTATACTCCTAAATGAAATGATGAGAAACCTCAACTTACTTCTTCCTAGCAGGTAACAAAATTCTTCAATGGTTGAATTGCAGTTTGATTATCCTACAATAACATATAGGATCATTTTATGGAACTTGATAATGATGAAGAACAAACTGCCTCATAAATAGTCAAAAATTTGGAATTGCCACTTTATATTTAGTAGAAGACAAAGAAACTTTAGCTTGTATCCTAAATTATCAAGAAATCATGCCCAAATCTAATGTAAAACTAAAGCCTTAATGCATTCTATCTTTTGTTAAATTCTCTAGCCCAGTTTGAGCTTGTGAAACCCTTTAGTTTAAGTTTATCATGTAATGTCCCCTACGTGGAATATGCCTTAATTTGCCTTCGGTGACAATTACACAACATAAAAATTGTTTTACAAATAATATTCCATAGTAAATTATATAATAAATATTGAACTTAAGAATAAGTGAACTATTAACATAACAACTTAAACTTGAATCCAATCCATAGACTCTTTTCAATAACCAATCATGGAAGGGATTGGAGAGAAACGCATGATAGGGCGCTAGAAAAGCCATTCATAGCCCAAGGGCATGCTCATACCCCCCTTGGCCCCAAGTGGCAGGAACATCCAACCAAGACAATTCCATCCAACTTAGGGTAGCATTCTTACGTTGTGAGAACCTATACATTATTCATCTCAATTAAGCCCAAGGGCGTGCTCATTCCCCCCCTTGGCCCCAAGTGGCAGGAACATCCAACCAAGACAATTCTTGTACCGCCCTTCCCTAACATGTTTCCTTGCCAATTCCTAATATGATTTCTTTATGAAAATCAAATGAGTAAGAATCTATTATCCATACTTATAAAAGAATCATAATTACTTATAAGGTTCAATAATTGTTACAAGCATCATTATTGCATAATCGTATATAAGGTTCAATAATTACTACAAGCATCATATATGTATTAGACTGCAGGAATTGGGTAGCTTGCCTTATAAACTGTAGCGACAGGCCCTCTGGTACCATGGGGACGGAGGGGAGACTAGATCTCGTGACCTTTTGCCTGCAACAGGATGCTTTATATATATATGTATGTATTTATGTATGTATTGTACCCAAAATTAAAATTTTTTCTTCATTAAGGCATTTTGGTAAAATGGTCAAAATCTTGTAAAACTGTCATCAAGAGTCAAAAAAGGGTCAAACTTTCTAAAAATAGCAATTTTCTATTCTTAGAAATTTTTGAAAAATAAATGGACCATAGGGTTTTTTTTGGGTTTATTGTCAGGAGGATGCTCGCAAAATTTTGAAATTAGGGTTTTAGGCTTCTATTTTTTAGGAAAACCCTAAAAATAGGATCTTTCTAAAAATGGCCCAAAATGATTTTGATTGGTTAATCTTTCGTCACGATCACATTGGTCAAGTTAGAATCATCATAAAGTCAGTTTTTCTTTGGTAGGTCTATTTTGCTTTTTCAGAAGAAAAGTTAGGACCTCTGAGGTCATCAATGGAGGATGGCTAGATACCAGGTGTCAGAATCTAAGCTTCAAACGCTGCACAAAACAATCTATGGCGAAAGATGCTCGAAAAATGGTGAATGACGGAGGGGAATTCGAAAAGTTGAAAATTGTGAAAAATAAACTAAGTTTGGAATGTTGGACGCCTTATTTCAAGGGAGGCGCCTAAGAATCAATGCCTTAGCCAATTTTTTAGTTTTCGCAGATCACGCACGCGCAATGACGAGCGTGGTCGGCAGGACGGCGAACACGGTTGACGAATGGTGAACATGAAGCTTGGAAAGGATAAAAACCATAAAAAAATGGCTAAGTTTGGAACACAAAAGTGCCCTTGCTGGCCAGGGGTGCCCAAGCTTTCAGACAGTCAGAAGTGCTTTAAAGGTTTGCAGCTGCAAACAATTTCTTTCAAGATTTGAGCAGGTCTTCCAACGAATCTATCAACCAGTTCAACAGATCCATCAAATGCCCGGAATTGTAGATCAAGCAGAAATGTCTCATCAAAGGAGCAAATTGCAAATCACGAGAAAAGTGCCCTTGCAAGCCAGAGGTGCCTAGGAATTGAGACATTCAAAACCATATTTTGGGGTTAGTCACTTCCAAAAGATTCATCCCAGATTTAGTCCAACTCTGTAGTGAATCCATCTGCTAGCTCAGAGGACTTGTCAAATGCTAGTGGCTATTGATCAAACAGACACGAAAAATGAAGGAAAATACAAAAACTCAAAATGGCTAAGTCTAGAGCTGAAAAGCACCCCTGCTAGCTAGGGGCACCCAAACTTTTGAACCATTAGATTCAGTTTTTAGGATTCACGATCCCCAAGAGGTCCTTCATAGATTTCTTCAGGCTTCGCAATGAGTCCGTCAACAAGTTCATCGGATTAGTCAGAGGACCATAATTGCAGATCAAATTGAGGTGTTTTGTCAGAAGGAGAAATTGAAAATCATCGAGTTTTTGAAGGAAGGGCCCAAGATTTCAAGGGCCCAAAACCACTTCTTAGAGTTTGCAATCTTGGGTGTTCTCAAATTTGATCCAGCTTCGCAACGAATCCATCAACAAGTTCTTAGGATCTATCAAACGGCCAAAATCTTGGATCGAGCAGGGATGTTGCAATAAAGTGAAAATTGAAAATCATGAAAATGCCACACATGGGTGCCCCGGTCAGTGAGGGGTACCTAGGATTTTGGGCCTTCAGAACCAACTTTTTGGATTTGCAAAACCTGTCATTCTTTTTGGAATTCTATAGGCTTTCCATTGAATATCTTAGCCTGACCACGAGATTCATCAATCATTGGCAATTGCAGATCGAACGGGAAACGAAGCACGAGAGACAAATTGAAAAGGTTGAAAATCACTAGAAAATGGTTAAGTCTGTTAATGAATAGCACTCTAGTCAGCCAGGGGCGCCCAACATTTGTGACCCTCAAAATCACTTTTTACAGTTTGCAGCTTCCAGGAGATTCCCCTCAGGTTTGATCACGCTCTCCAACGAATCCGTTAGCCAGTTCATAGGATCTGTCAGACTTCTGGAATCGAAGATTAAACAAAGGCATTTCAACAAGCAAAATTTGAAAATCTTGAAAAATGTTGTAACACTGCAAAGTTGGATGCCTTATCTCAAGGAGGCGTCCAAGTCAACTTGAGTTAGAAATTTTTGAAAGACCTCTTCATGCTTTGACACCCTATTTTCTAGGGATTCTTCAAGTTGACAGATATTTTCACATGATGACTCCTAAATTTAGGGTTTTCGCGAGTTAACTGCTTCTTTCACCTCCAAACTTTACTTTAGAAGCATTTGTGCATCTATTCTTCATTATTTTGTAGGTTAGCTTCAACAAGCAAACAAATTTTTTTCTTTTCAACAACATTTGAAGGATCGAACAAAGGGAATTTTCAGAGTTCTTCATAGATTCGAGTTTAGGTTGCACAGAAGAACACCTTTCCAGAATCCATTCTTCTTCAAAGATTGGAAATTTTTCCACTAGTTCTCCGACTTCCACTTTTCTAGGGTTTCTTGCATGTTCAAGAAAAATCAATTTTTTGAGAAATTTGACAATCTGGGTTTATTTAGCACGAAACTGGCCACAAAACTTAGACCTCAGATTTCTTTCAAAAAATTTGCCTCTGTTACCTCTGCTGCTTCTACTTTTCAAAAACTATCTTTTTCAGGGAAAACTTAGTTTTTTGAAAAACGGATGATCTAGGTCTCTTCAGCACACGAGCACGTACAAAACCCATATCTCCTATTTTTCCTAAAAAAGTTTGCTTCACAGCTTCTATTTTTGAGGGGTTATCGCATGTTGGTAAAAAAAATCAGTTTTTCGAAAAACGAACGATCTGGGTCTATTCAGAACGACATTCTCTACAAAACCCATATCTCATATTTTTCTCCATAAATCTGCCCTTTTTCTGAAGAAGATTCAGCAAAGCTGTTTTTAGCTTTTGTGCAGAGCTTGTCCGAACATATCCATGTTCACAGTCAAACTTTATAGTTTCATCATGCAATACTCTTCCATTGAGAAAAATCAAGAAAAGCGTCAGAAGCATAAAGTTGCAGAAGAAACAGAGGTCATCACTCCAGTTACAGAGCCGCCGAAGTTACCAATCAGTGAACTGCTAGTTGAAGTGTGCAGATATTTCCAGGAATAGAACTCAAGTGATGACAACAGTTAACTCGAGGCCTTTTCCAAGTTAACTGACAGTCCTCTTTTCATGTATGTCCATTCTTTGGAGTTAATTTTTGTACAGTTGGAGTTTTCTTTAGTTTTAGATCAATTAATTGATGTTAGTCATTCCAGTTAATTGTTAATTATCTTTGTTTAGACATAGGAATAAATCTTGCAGATTGGCAAGACTGATTGTTAACACAAGGAGATTCTAGGGTTCCCTACTCCTGTGTTTGTGTATAAATAAGAGTAGCCTTGCTCATAATTTTCTTAACCATGCTTGTGATAACAAAACATTGAGCCTTAGTGCCTGCTTCTTTGTTATTTAGTATATGTTCAGAACCGTGCTTGCGATAACAAAACGCTAAGTGCTTGTTATTCAGTATATGTTTAGAACTGTGTTTGTGATAATAAAACTCTGAGCCTTAGTGCCTGCTTCTTCGTTATTCAATATAGGTTCAACTTTGTTTGTGTAATTTGGGAACCGTTGTTGCTATAACAAAATTGCTGAGCCTTAGTGCCTCCAAGTTTGCTATTCAGTATTTGTTCACTTTGTTCAGTATAATTTGGTTTGATTGTAAATTGTATGCTTGTCTTCTTGCTACAATCTGCTGTCCCAAACGTGTAATTGTCGTTGGAAAGCTTTGAGGAAATAAATCTTATGCCTACCTTGCTTTGATCCAAAGTCTCAAAATCTTTCTGTGTTATTATTTTATGTTTCGCTTTCATAATCTTTATTTCACCATTCATCTAAAAGTACAATGAGTCTTTAGATGTGTTCTGGAGATAAGTTTGTTTAAACTTTGTGTTTTGCTGTCATGAGCTTTTTTCAGCTTATATCTTGAAAGTACAATGAGTCTTCGGATGTGTTTTGGAAGTGAGTTTGTCTAAGCTTCGTGTTTACCAATCATTCCCTGTTACTTCTAAATTCTCTTGCTCTGAATTTACTTGAGAATTTAGAAGCATCATTAATTTAGGCTTAGTTGTAGTAGAAGTTATGAAACTAGAGAAAACCTCAGCTACAACGCAAACAGTTTTACAACCTTGTGCTCTCAGCTGAGATAAAAAGATAGGCAATTAGTTTAGTTATTTCCTTTTACGCATAATCAACAAAAGAGGGAGCTTCCCCTCCTAATTTGAATAGTAGTCTAACTGTGCATAGCTGTTTGTTTCGAATCCGCACTTCAAAGGTGCGAATTGAAACGCCAACAGTATGTATATATATATTTATGTATGCATGTATGTATGTATGTATGTATACTTCCGAAATATATTCTTGGTATTAATACTTAATCTAATAGATCTCTTATAATTTATTCCATTTCTTCCAATCTGCTGCTTTATTCAGATTTCCAAGTGATTTCCATTCCATCATGCCCTCATTTGATTCCACCTTCAATATTTATATTATTCAAGAGATGTGTCTTTTATGGGCGATGTGTCATTTCAAATGGATGTGTCTTTATAAAACCTCGCTGCCTTTGCCTATGTTAAATAATCTAAATTCTCCTTAAACTCTATTCAACACATGATCACTGCTTTTTGGGTAGTATGTAATTGCTGCTTTCATATATACTAATCGCTGCTTTATATCAATGCTGCTTTATCCTTGATAAATTCACTGTTATCTTACAAATGCATCGCTGCCTTTGGATATTAATTACTCCTCTTAAAATATGATGAATAACTTGGGTGAATTAAAATATATTTATATATGTGTTTCTTCTTTTTTTCATGAAGCAGGCCAGAATTTTGTAAAGAAGATTTGAGTGCTGCTGTATGGTATATTACTCAGGGGCGTGAATAAAATAGGACATCATAGTCCACCCTGCTTAAGATTGCTTGTCCTCAAGCAATTTTTGTTTGTCATTGAATCATTTTTGCCAATACTAGGATCCCAAATTAACTTCATAGATTTGTAATTCTTAGACATTGCTCCTTCTTGTGATGTAATCGGTTTCTGTTGCGGTACCTTGATATAATTTTGATTATGTCTGACTTTATACTACAATGATGTCCTTGGAGAGTAGTTGTTAGTATACTTGTCTCAACTTAACTATTAATAAGGTTAATACCATCCTCTAAAGTATGAGGATAATTTATAATCCAGTTATACCTTAATAACTCTCAACAACAAAACCAAGAGTTGGAAATTGGCAAGACCTTTTACTTAAGACAAGTTTTCTCTCTTTTCATAACCACAAGGATTTAGAGCAATGAATACAAACTCTTGATTACCCTTGTTGAAATCCAAGATGATAGAAAAATATTGCATCCTTCATCATGATGGATTATGGGAGTGTTGTGAATATCAAGATCCTTTGTGCAAAGCCAATTTCACATTTGAGAAAAAAAGATCTAGGTGTCCTTTATTACATGTTGTATCTTGTAATGTCCTCTCCTAGCCTCTGAGCAGTGCATATGATCTTTAGCCTATTTTAGAGTTCCTGTAGGCTAAATGGTTCTGGTAAGGGAACTCAATTCTAGTTCTTTATGTTGGGTTTTCGAAGTTTCAGAGGACTTTCTATTTTTAGTAGGGGACTAGTCTAGTGCTTACTGTTTACAGTAAGCCCTTTGGCGCATCTATTGTCTTTCTAGCTTGAGTCTTTAGTGTTTTTACTATTTTTAGTACTTACTAAAAATAGTAAGTCTATTTTGGGAAGTTGGACCTGGTCAAGCTACTTTCAGCAGTGTTATCTCAGCTGAGGCGTCGGGTTGCTAAGGTTTGATAATTTTAATATTGTTTTTCCTCTCTCGAAAGTGAATTAAATAATGTTATTTTATAACTTTAAGTCAAGGGTTAGAGGGGACATGAGTTGTACCTTGGCGCCTAAGGGAATGACTTCAAGTTGTTTTAAAGCGATAAAATTACATTAGAATGCTGAATAAGAGGGGAATGCCTAGGGGGTGAGAACAAAGTTTAAAATGTAATTTTAAATGAAAGTCATAGCAAAAAGGGGCGTAGTATTTTGGAGGGTGTTTTATTCAAACCTAATTTTCACCCTAATTTCTTATTGAGGCTTTATAAGCTCATTTTGAAGCTTCATTTGATCATGTTGATTTTGGTTGCATAAGGAGATGCTGCTGGATTTCCTCTAGAGGGCTGAGAATAAGTGTTGAGGATGAAAACTCTTGGCATTGAGAGCTGGTTTCGGTACTGCAAGACCTGCCCTAGCCGGTGGTGGCGTGGTTCCATCCACGGATCACATTTTGAGCTTCATTGTTGCAGTTCCAGTCATTCAGAATTAAGATTTTTGAGTATTTATTGAAGTGTGGACAGTTTGTGATAGCATAGGTGCATTTTGGTGAGATTTCCAGTGTGTTTGGAAGTGGTTTCAGTTATTTCTGGGCATTTTTGGAACTGGGTCTGAACCTGGTTTTCTGAGCATATCTCCTAAATGGTTAGGGCTTTCATTTTGGGTATTGGTTCAAAAGAAACCTCTTGTCAAGGCGCCGAAGAAGATATAATCATTTGAATTTATTGATGTAAAACTGATTTTACTAGGCCAAATCACCCTAGCTGTATGTATCACCCAGTTTGGATATTTCTGGGTATTTCGACTTGCATTTGTGATGGACAGAATCTGCACTTACTAGGGCTTGAATGAGTTTGGAATGTGGGGAGTTTTAGGAGTTTGAAGGGCATCTTCATTGGAGCTATTATATGCATTTTCTGAAGGTGTAATCTGCTGTTTGCATCATCATTCCAGGTCTGAAGTTAACCTTTCTGAGTCTGTTTTTGGCCTAAAAAGGAAGTCTGAAAATATCTTGTAAACTCAGAATTTTCTGTTATAAAATCTGAATATTATAATTTGGAATTTGACTATGTTCCACAGCTTGTCGAGGACAGGGACGGGGGGATGATAGGGGACGTGTTTCCGGGATGTTTCCTAAGGGGCAATTTTTAGGGGCTGGCAGGGGACGGCGATATACGAAATTTATTAATATATTAGAGAGAGAGAGAGGGAAAGAGAGATAGATATGTCAATAAATTAATAATTGATAACAACAATATCAATATGTAAGTAAATTGCGAGAGTAGTACTATAACAGCATAAGAAATGTCATTAAAGCATTATAAAATTTATCACAATAGTATTAAACATAATAAAACCATGGTCTATCAATATGAAATGTCCAAATGTCTCCAACATGTATCCAGAAGTCTCAAAGTTCAAACATGAAAATCAAAATATTAAATATAACAATCTATGAAATTAAGCCTCATTCGGGCTATGAATATCCAAAGACTCAGAACTATTTGAGTCACTATCATCCTCTGGCAAGAGGGGAACTAAAAGATTTAATATTTAGTCTTTTTTAGAGTTTAGCCCAAACAATTAAAACATTAAACAGTTGGTGAGCCTCGCGCAAAGGAACTAAACCTTTAAAAAATCATTTTTTAATTGTTTTTTAATATATTTTGACTTGCAGCCTGCAGGGGATGGCTAGCCGTCCCCGGTACAGAGAACAGTCCCCAATCCGTCCCCAATCCACATAGGGGACGGGGAAACGTCCCCAATCCGTACCCAATCCGTATTGGGGATGGGGAAACGTCCCCAAAGTGAAGGAAACGTTTCCTGGTGTTTCCGATGGATTTTGCATTTTCGGGGACTGCAGGGGGAGGTCCCCTTTGCGTCCCCCCATCCTTGGGATGGTAGGGGACGGGGACAAGGGTGTTTTGGGGCAGGGGACGTATTTATCAGACTTCTGAAGGAGTATGTGCTCCAATTCCTCTACCTTTGTGAATGTAGAGGACGCGTTTAACCTTTCTGTGTCTTGCAAGCTAGTTTATCATTGTATTTTCTGCTCTTTATATTATCTATTCACTATCATGTTGAAGCATTGAATGGTACATTAAAATATCAAGCAACAAACCATCTCAAACCTACTCAAAACAAACACAAATCAGAACATCAGAAAATTGAAGAAAAAGGGGGTCAGACATTACATATCCTTTCTTTCTAAACAATCAAATGACAATTTCCCTTAGATAAAGTATACTTGATTTCACATAGACATTTAAACCAAGTTTGAGGTGAGAATGATCCTAGGATTTGTGGGTTATGGGCCCTTATGTAGCAACTTTGGGTGTAACTTGATGTCTTTGATCTTTAATCATGAATGTAGAATTACTTTGATCAAGGAAAGGACTTAGGAGAAGAAGACCCTTGGATGAAGTGATCTACTCTAGATATTACATATAGAACTGAATTTGGTTCATAAGACAAGTTTACTAGATCAATTTTGTAGGTTACATGGTTGATCCATGCATCGCCATTGTTTCTATGACTGTGGGATAGATCATATGTGTTATGGATTTGATTGTGCATTATGATCTTGTCCAAAATGAATAGAACAAATTACTCTTTATTAGAACAAATGTGTTCCTGCCTCAATGAAGCTTGATGAATATACCTTCCGATAAGTCTCAAAACACAAACTTCAATTTATATTGTCCATGGTTCTTTCCAAAATTTCTCCTAAGGTCTCTCTAAGAGTCAAAATTTGTTACTTGTAGGTTCCTAAAGAATTGAGTTGTCTTCATTACATTCTCTCAAAATGTTGTTTTGGCATAACAGAGTTTGGTTGGATTTAGGCTTAGATTTTTATTAGTATTATGGAAAAGAGCCAAATTTTTTAGCTCCTTTCATATGTCAACGCATAAACATAGCTATACAATGGTAGATAAATGAAGCACTCACAAATGTAGATAACATGTCAGTGGCATAACTAATGTCACCTCTGGTGGTAGTCAATTGAATTAAACTACCAACAATTTGTGTTTACAAATTAGCATTAATCCTGTCATTTGACTCTATCAGTCAATTTGATACCTTCCAGAGAAGTAGGAATAGGCTTTCAATGGTTTGTTTAAAAGTCTTTCAGCAGATTTTATGGATATTTAAGTCTTAAGACTCACAAATTTTGTATTCATCTGCTAAATTTCCATAGTAAGAAAACAGTGAAGATGACCACAGAATAATTAATAAATGACTCTTGTCTTGGGATAGGTTGCCACCTCACAAAAAGAATTATAAGTAGAAATGAAATTGAAAGAAACATTATCAGCAGATGGTCAATATGACTAAAAAGAAAAGGGTGAATTTCTTACTCCGAGAAAACTAATTTACTTTTTTGTGTTTGCACAGGCTGTCAAATGATGGAAACTCTCCAGATTATGTTTGAATAAACTTTCTACTTATTTTCATCATTACAAGTATTTGCTTAAGTGAAATTTTGGAACTCTTACATGAGGGTTGATATTCAGATAGATAACCATGGCCCCTGTTTAGTAAATGAGAATGATCCCCATTTCTTTGACTCTTTGTCTTAGAGTTTGTTAAGTTTCTACCTGATAAAACCTGCCTTTCTTTTTGAGCTGTTATAGGGTTTTGTATTTAATACCTACATCTTGTTTTAGTTGATTTTTTCTCAAATGGAATTGCATTTACAGAAAGAGATTAAAGCTATTATTGATAGGGCTTTGCTAAGTTACCAGTTCGGTTTTGGGTTTGGGTTTGAGGGTTCGGTTTGTGGGTTTGGGCAAAATTTTTTTTGGGGTTGGGTTCATTAATACAAAAACATATAAAAATCAGAAATATATACATATTTGCAGCAGTAATTAAGTTCAAAATACACCACCACTTTCATAGTCAAATAATAAAATACTAGTGATACTCAAATGCCATGATATAAATTAAAGTTCAAGCATTATAATGTCAAGTGTTTACAATCAGCCATCATTGATCATTGATCAATCATATGGGTTATCAAAAATATCATCATCAGCATCCATATTAGATGCTACATGTTGTGGTAAATCAGTAGAACCACAAATAGTGTCAGTGGCACTCACACAAGCACTGCCACTAGCACTCTCATGCTCACTAGCTGCCTCAGGCTCATAGTCATCATCAATATCAGGTACAGCTATGTGGCTTGTGGAAGCATCCAAGTCAAGACGCTCTGGCTCAATATCCCACTTCCTTGTGTCTCCTTTGCAGGAACTTTGTTTGTGTGTAATGAGGCGCAAGTTTGAATGCACATACACCAAGTCCTCTACCTTTTTTGAATGTAGTCTATTGTGCTTTATTGAGTCGATGAAGGAGTATGTTCTCCAATTCCTTTCAAAAGAAGATGAACTAGCAACCTATTAGGACCAAATTGAATAGTTAAGAGTTAAAAAATTTAACTAAATAAAATATAAATTAAAATGAAAATTACAAAATATAAAACTTAAATTTAAAAGATAAAAGATTTTGACTACAAAACTTACTTGGGACAAAAATTTTATTGCAAGAGGTTGGAGGTGCGTGTATTCTTGGCCATGGAAGTACCACCAACTATGAGCATCCACCTTGTACTTGTCTCGAAGAGCATCAAGACCACAATCATTGGAGCATGCAAAACCCATGAACTCGGCCCTCACTAGATCACATCGGTCACAATCACTGAAGAGTCTGTGAAGTGCTGCCTTGTACCCTTTAGCCACTTCAACATCTCTATATGGGGCAACTCTTGATGTCCCAAAAAGTAGCTCAGCACTATATTATTTGGGACTCAATGCAAAAGCAAGAAGAGACAACTTTTCTTCAGGATCTTCCTTTTTTGCATTGATGATGGTTTTCATCTTCTCAATCATTCAGTCAATGCCATCATATACTTCGCCCAAACAAGGTCTATCCATGTTAGTATAATGGATCATGCTCAATATGGGCTCAGTGAAACTGAGGAGATACTCAACACAATCCAACCAACTATCATCTAGGATCATTTGCTTAACTTTAGTTGCCCTTTTAGTGCAAGATTGCCTCCAAACGGACCAATTAGGTCTGATGACCATATTAGAGAGTGCCTCATGAACCTTCACAAGTCGTCTCAACACAATTGTGTTGGAGGTGAAATGGATCTCAACAACCTATTTGAAAATCAAAATAAAATAAAATTTTTGTTTACAAAAATTAAAATTAAAATTTAAAAATATTACTAAAGTGAAACATGTTTATTATTTAACTTACCTTCAACAGCTCCAATTTCGAGAAGGTAAATATGCCTTGTGTCATGGTGGTTGGTGACGAACATTTGGATGTCTTCGGCCTCAGCATACACTTGTTTGATCCACTCAATTTTGGTTCCAATTTTTTGTAGCATTAGGTTTAGGGAGTGGACAACATAAGGTGTCAAACAAAATGTGTGAATATCTCTCCTCAACCAATGACCTAGCAGCCCTACAATTTTTTGCATTATCAGTTACATGCAGAACATTTGGATGGCCCACTTTTTCAATAGCCTGACAAAGGATGTTAGCAATAAATGCACCATCCTTCACCTGCCCTTCACAATCCACAACTCTCAAAAACATTGCCCCTTTAGGGGACACTGCAATAATATTGATCAATGGGCGAATTTTTGCATCTTTCCATCCATCAGAAATGATGGTCACCCTTGTTTCGATCCACGAATCCCTTATGGGCTTCAAAGAGGCCGCTACATATTTCACCTCTTTATCTAATAAGGTGCAAGACACCTTCTCAAAACTTGGGCCCTTATACCCCTTTGGAGCCTCATTAATAGATTTCACCATTTTTTGCCAATATGGTGAGCGAACAACGTTGAATGCCAATCCATCGGCATAAACACATCTTGCTATGTCTTGGTCGATGATCTCTCTTGCCTCATTCTGAAATGAAGTTTCCAATGGTCCCTTTGATCTTATGTTTGTAGAGGGCATAGTTTGCTCTTAAGCTTGAGGTATGGACATAAATGGATGGCTACTTGTAGGTGGAAAATGAGAAGGTGGCGTAGGCGGCTTCATCCCTCAAGATCCTTTCTTTATCAAAGGATGACTTGATTTAAGACGGCTTGCTGCTTGATCTACTCTTTCTTGCTCATCGATATATGCCAATATTTGGGGTTCTGGAATGCCTTGTGTATCTAGACTTGGACAAGCTTTGATGCCTAGTCCAAGGATCTTGCACAAGTGCCCTTTCACTCGACTGTATGAGCTCGAATAGTTAACATTGCAATGACTACAAATCCAAACATATGCTCCACCGTCTGGAAGTTGTTGAACCATTTCAACATATTTCCAAAGGTGAGAGTTTGGGTCTGTTTTGAAACGAGATTGGTTTTGAGTCGGAGGAGGTAGAACCGGTTGCCATTGTAATACCTAAGGCACAACACATTTCATTTATTCAAAATTTCGAAGTATTGAAACTAATTAACTTAATTCATTTCAAAAATTTGAACATGTGTTATAGACACCTTGAAGAATGAAAACAAAACAAAAGCTTAAAAACAAGACAAAAGAGTTCACTTGTGAAAAGAAAATGTGGAAAAAAAAAACCCATTTTTTTAAAAGAACCTACCTCTTTTGAAGAAATCTTCCTCTTTGATCTTCTTGACAACGAACGAACACTTGCAAGTGCTTAGGAATAGCACAACAATCAACTTTGAACAATCAATGATCAACCTTCAATTCTATTCGTGCTTGTGCAAGCAAGAAAATAAGTTCAACAATGGAGGTAAAAAATCTTGTTTTTCATTCACAAATTGATAAATGAGTATGGTTTTGCCTATTAGATGTTTTATGAGGCATGAATTGGGGTTGAAAGCATTATTTAATGTTTAAAATTCAACAAGAAAGTCAAAAAAATATTAAAAAAATTGCAAGAAAAGATGGCTTTTCCGTGGCTGGGCATGATTTTATCCCGAGTTTGAACTGGGTTCGCTGTGGGTCCGTCAAGCCCCAACCCACAGGCTGTGGGATGGACCCTGTCCTAACCCACAGTCTATGGGCCGGACCCTATCCAGACCCAGGCCAGACCAGACCCAGACCTCAAACTGGAGCCAGACCGGACCTGAACCTGCCCCCTGCACCCAGCGTATCATGGGACCTTTGGCTTTGTTTCATTGGGGGGTTATCCACATGTTTATTTGTACTTGTGCTTGGATTATATTCCTATTTAACCACTTTGGTTTGACCCATTGTTATGATCATTGTAGTGTAGTAGATTTTAGACTTTTAGTTAGTTTTTTGATCCTATGGTTCCTTTTACTGCAGTTCTTTTCTGCAATTTTGCTGGTTTGTCCAGCAGAGGCCCTGGACCTGGATTGGATTTGAACCCTATCTGGGATCCAGTTTGGTGCTGCCAGGAAATCACACAGGGGGTGGCATGAGGTCTAGGGGTTTGTCCTAGATAAACCTGGGTGAACCCAAAATGAGTGCGGATAGATCCAACTAAACCTAGACAGAACCTGCAGGTTTTGGAACATTTAAATAAAACAGTATTTTTTTAAATCAATTTTGGCATTTTGTACAATCATGGATGGTGACAATGGCCTCTACTACATTGGTGCTCTCAGGAGACTCCACCAGCTCTGGCTTTCCTGTTGTCAAGTCTCCAACTACTTGATAGAAAAACACTGCTGCAACCAGTTGTCCGCGCTGTTCCGCTTTTCTATTGACTGGATTGAATCTGCGTTGACCTCTTATAAAAGTGAATGGAGAACTTTGATTAGAAGAACAATGAAGATAAAGTTCCATCCATGTAAAAATTTAGTCAGTGTAGTGTGTTATAGTTTTCACTGTGAAATAAATACCCAGTGCTGTGTTTTTCCTTTCCATCTAGTTTCAATGGAAAGACTATCTTTTAATAAATTGTTTAGGGTCTACCTAATGGGAATTTGGATTGAATATTCAATAAAATTCTTTTTAATAAATATTTATAATATTTAAATGAAATATTTATATATTATTATATACTTAATAATAGGGAATACAAATATTTAAAGGAAGTAGGGAATAAATGTCTATATTTCTTTAATAAGAAAGGGTTTTTGTGGTTGATGCTTCAAAGATATAATGCGAATTTGAAGAATGAAGTTGAGTGTGTGTGTATAGGTATATATACACACACAAATATATACATATATATGTATGTACACACACATACACAAATTTTCACATATATAATTTTTTTTCGTACAGAAGAACCCAAAATGAACCCAACTCCAAGTTTTTTCTTTTTTGTGCCAAATCCATAAATTAAACCCGAATTCAAACCCAAACTGGCAACATGGCTTTTCTGTTGTAACTGAATGTCTTTCGAGTCCCTTCGATTTACACTGGTTATTTGTGAACATCAATATAATAGCTTAGTTATTTTCTTTTTTCCTGTCAATCTACTTAGATCCTTTCTGGAAATTAATTTGTTTTTCCCCCCTTTCTTTTTGTTCTTCAATTGTACAATATTTTAGGTTTCTAAGGTTTCTCTTAGGGTTATGTTTGGCATCGCCTTAAAGTAAAATGATTTTACTTTATGTATAATTTTAACTTCATACTTTTCCTAAGTTAGTATTTAAAGGTTAAATTTTGTATGAATCAATTATTTGATGTTCAAATCAGCAGTTCTTATTCAACTACCAAAGGCATAGTTACAGACTTACAGTGGAGATTTAAATCTTGAAGCTCTATGGGAGGGTTTGAATTTCTTGATGACCTATCTGAATAGTTGAACTGTTGTAACCTACATCATGAGATAAGGTTCTATAGTACAATTCGGAATGATCTGTTTCTATGCTTTATCAAAAATTTAGTAAATTCTAATGTCTGTATTATATGATAATATTGTTGAATAGAAGATTAAGTAGATGATTTGTTGAATGTTGTCATTTTTTGTTGTGTTCAATTTTCCGTTGGAGGCATTTGAATGCATTTTATTTGTTACAGAGCACTCATCTATGTTTCATGGGGCAGCTGTTCTGTAGGAATATGCTTTCCTGTGTACTCTACATTTAAAGCTATTGAGAGTAAAAATAAGGAAGACCAGGATCAGTGGCTGATTTACTGGGCAGGTATTTGCTAGCCACCTGTCCCTGGGATTACACACTTGGCTATAGAAACAAATATTTTGTTTAACTGCAAAAGATTACAAAAATGTACTTAGTTTCATATTTTCTTTGTTCATTAAGTACAATCATGGTTTGAGCATTCTTCTGCATTCTTTTCTTACATGCCAAATCAGTAGGACCCAATTATAAACTTTCCAAATTTCCTTGAAATTGTTTATGGTAAATCTGAAAGTAGTATTTTTTGAAGTCATGTATCTGGATACATCTGTGTTTTATCCTTTTTCTCCCAGATGTACCCAGATATATTTAACTTAAACAGTTAAGCTGCGGAACTCTCAAAGCATACAGTAGTGTTTTTTTTCTTCTCTTCATGGCTGTAGACTTCATGGATGTGATTTTAGCATTAATTTTCTTGTCCTTTTGCATATTCAAGCTTCATAATTTATGTTCATACATACTGGGCTTCGGGTGTTGTTGATTTGAAAATACATGTTTATTACTAAGCTCAGGCATGAGGTCAAAATCAAGTAGAACAAACTTTTAATAAAATATAAAATAAACGGAAGAAACATGCCCTTGTGGGCTTCTACAATGGAGTTCTCATTTACCAAATTTGTGTCTTGCTTTTGGTGACCTAAAAAGCTACTTTTAGCTATAATAATTTATGATTATCCATTAAAATTTAACTCTTAACTAGTTGCAATACTTTGTTTTAGATATCATGTTGATCACCTTATTCCACAGCTTCTACTTTTGGCATTTATCACATTCACCCTGTCCCTCTTTAAGCAGTTTAGTTGACTTGTGAACAATGGTAAGCAACTATATTGCCAAATTGGCATGTTTATCTGTTGATTCTGGGTATGAAACGTCCAGGGATTGGAATCGAGCTGGAAACACTTTCTGATTCATCTAGGGTTCGATTTTTACATGCCAAAAGGATTCCATCAAAAAGCCTTCCATACCTGTGCGATTTTGTCAATTATATGGCATTTCCAGACCGTTTCCAGGCACAAGTTAATGTTTAAAAATGGAAAAACCCTAAAATGACGCCTTTGACAAACCCATTCAAAAGTTTTATTTCTTTTTAATGCTGCATGGCTGTGAACAAGGAGAGTTTTTGAAGTTTTGGTGCAAAACAAAGTAACGTATTCACTGCCTGTTGACTGACAGGGCCTGATACGCCTTTGTTGAGAGCATCGAAGATAGTCGACAATTCCTTTTTTACCGCCCAACGTATATGTTTTGATTTTAGTGCATACAGTTTTTTTTAGTGAGAGTTAACCATTTGGGATAGTCAAAACCAGTTGGGTTAGAGCACTGACAAATATTAGCAGCAATGTTCCTTTATATTATATAATTTAAATTTTTTGATATGTATTTAAATAGTGTTTTTTAATATTTATATTATAGGGATACTGTATACTATAAGATTTATTTAATAATATTATAAATTATAATATTTATATAATTTATTAAATAGTATATTTAAATATTACATAATTTTAATTTGTATGATTAAAATATAAATAGTAAAATAGAAGTCTAATACAATATAGTATATTATTAAATATAAATATAAATTATATATGTAATTTGTATAGGGTATATATATATTATTTATTTCAAGGCATATATATATATGTTTTATGTTTTTTGTATGGACGTACCCAAAATGTACCCAGCTACCCTCCAAAAATCTGCCATACCAACATATCGTACCCACGTACCAATACCTGTACCCGTACCTGATTTGGCAACTTAGGTAAGCAATGAATAAGTGATTTGTGAAGATTCGTTTTTACTGTATGTTTCAGTTCATCATGTTTGTTTTCATGGTTACAATAATCCACTCTTAATTAGCTTGTGTAACATATCTTCCTTCACCGGAAGAAAACACAAGTGTTACAAGACACAGTTATAAACACCTTAAAGCTAAGTTAGTGTGATGGACCAACAAATGGCTTACTCTTGCTGGAAGAATTCAGCTACAACAAGTGGTTTTGCAAGATGTCAAACTATACAGGTTTACTTCCATTCTGCAAAAAATTAGTTGATACACTTATTAAATTACAGAGATACATACTAGAGAGGAGTTGAAGACAGGCTCTGGTGCCATGGAAGAAAATCACCCAACCAAAAACTTCTGGCAGTAAATATCAAAGATATGTGGATTTTCAGTAAAACTCTGGCTGCTAAAATGTCTTCGAGGCTTTTGAATTCTTTGATTCTCCTTGGGCTGCCATAATTAGGAACAAATAATTAATAAATTATCCATCCTGATATTGATTCCATTGCAGCTTCCTTGAAATCCCAAATTTCAGCAACTGTATGCCACATCAAAAGAGTTTTTGCTTTCTGCAACAAAAGATGCATGGCAAGGTAGGCAATTGTTGGAACTAAAAGTTCTTGGAGAATGGGTATGTTGGCCCCACAGTTGCCGTTGCACCAAAAGATCGACCTATTAATGCCCGATACAACTGCCAAAGTTAACAGATCTACGGGAGTCGGTTAGTCCATGTCACGAATCCCGAGGGGAGCGCTGACCATCTGTCAACAAACTCCCCCTCAGCATTATCCGAGGGGATTCGAACCTGGCACCTTTGACTTTGATACCAATTGTTGGCCCCATAGTTGCTGTTGCACCAAAAGATCGACCTATTAATGCCCGATACAACTGCCAAAGTTAACGGATCCACAGGAGGTAGTTAGTCCATGTCACGGATCTAGAGGGGAGCGCTGACCATCTGTCAACAGGGTAGAGTGGATGCCACCCCTAAGCTTTCTTCAATCCCTTGGACTTGCAGCATTCTTTCCCAGGGATAGATATTTATAGCTGATTACACCCAGAGGCTGAATTTCAATTGGTCACAATGGAATGTGCACATTATGCAGCATGCGGAGCAGAATTTACAGATGTCTATCCCCTTTCTGAATATGCACATTATGCAATTTTCAGAGCAGAACCTTATATATATGTATCCCTTTATGCTGAGAGAACTTTCTAACAGGTATCTAAGATTGACTAGCAAGTCTGATGAATAAGTATCCACACCATATAGTGGATGAAAACTGCTTTTTTACACCAGCTGATGTGGTTATTGCTAGTAATGTCCATAAGGATAAAAATGGACAATTGGCCAAAAAATACTGATTTTCATTGGCTTGTTTATTGCTGCAATCTGAACAGCTGATAATTTTTAGAAAAAGGGATGGAATGGTCCAATTAGATGCCCAAACTATTAGGAAAATACTGAAACTATTGACCATCTCTTCCTTCAATGTTTGTATGCCAAGATGTATGCATGGAAATAGCTCGGTCTTTTGATTACTCTCTACCAATGCCCAAGGAATTTGGCTCACAGCTAGTCTCTGGTCTGTCTTAGAATCTGAAATGAAAATACCAAAAGAGCTCCACCAACTGGCCCTGGGTTTTATACTTTGGAATATGTGGTGGGAAAGAGACTACAAAATATTTGAAAATGACCTCTGAGATGCTTTTGTCCACTAAATAAATCTTATAGGTACAACTCCAACAACACGCTAGACTTACAAATCTCTTGAAACTGAAACATTCCATTCCATTATAAAATGTCCTCTTATAAGGTCAAAGGATAGAGGGAATGTGTCTGCTACCCCTAGGTTCCAGAAGTTTGAATTTTGATAGTGTTGCCAATAAAATCCAGTGGAGTCTAGAATCCGTTGAAGGAGGTTACATTCTATTAATTAGGTATCAATGCAAATAAGGTGAGTAGATAGCACCAATGAGCTTAATCTTTTTGTGGACATCTTCAACAGGAGAAGGTCAGTCACAATGAGATAAAAAAACTGATGATAGAGTTTGAGAACCCATCAAGTCCTGGAGCCCCTGATTAGTCATGCTGAAGACAATTCTTTTGAGCTTCTCCATAGTGACCGCTTTACAGTCCATAGTGAGCAGCAGTGTCTCCAGTCTACTTTTGAGAAAGAGCTTCATGGTGATCATGGGCGGCCTCTTTAATTTCATCATTGTCAAAGATTTTGTTGTCATTGCCCAACAAAATTTCTTTGATCATGTTCCTTTGATACCTTTGATGGATTTTGAGGTGGAGAAATTTGGTATTAGCATAACCTTAATGGAGCTAGCTCATACAAGATTTGAACCTTCAATGTTGTTCTTCCTGCCAAGATTTTTCTGGCAATCAGGAGAAGAGAGAATCTCTTTCTAATTTAAGAGATTTGCTGAGAGGGTTTGTTTCAGAAAGCTCTTTGATCTCCCCAAGTTTGAGCAAAAGGGAATGTTTTGGCACAATAGAGGAAAAATAGGATGTGATTTTCTCAAATCAGATTTTAATACGGAGATTTTTTATTTCCAGTTGTCAAGCATTGTTGGAAGAGCACCCAGAGTTCTAGCTATGCTCAACTTCCGAAGCTAGGCACATTAATCCAATTAACATATTTGAAGGAGATATTTGAAGGTGAGGTAGTTAGACATTTTAAATGTCTACAGTCATCTACCTCCTCTATATATTGTAATGATTTCCTTCCGTTAATTCAAGCAATCAGCCAGTTCATTTCTGAACATGGTATCAGAGCCATACTGAGCTCGTCTCCCTCATGGGAGGGCTCAGGATTCTGGAAAGGTTCTTTGTTGCTGGGCATTTTTTAATAAGTTTGTAATTCATGAAATTTTTTTTCGTGTGACACTTCTGTGAAATTTGTGTGGCTCCTGAGAAAAAATGAGGGTTTTTACAGTCTGCAATTTTCGTGGGTTTTTTAACCTGTAATTCGAAAATCTTATTTTCGTGTTTAAGGCTGCGATATTTCTGGTGTAGATCATGTGTTCTGGTCAAAGCTTTCAGCAGTTCGTTTGCGCGTTTTTTTCGTAAGGGCCGTTTTTCTGCTCCCGCGACCTTTTTTGATCGCGTGACCTCTGGTGCCTGTGTGCGACGCGTTTTTTGGCCCACATGACACGTCTTCTGGCCCGCGCGACGCGTTTCAGTTTGCCTGGTCTCTGCTGCGTCACCTGGTGTCTCAAATCTTTTCGTGCCAGCTTGCGCAACCTGATGAACAGATAGACGCGTTTTCAGAAAAAAACGCGATTTCAGACACGGATTAGACGCGTTTTTTCGAGCCCGCATTTTGACGCGATTTGAGCTAAAACTCCTGCGTTTCGGATGCGTTTCTGTGCATTTCTAGGGCGCCGACGAGAGTTCTCCTTGAGGCCGCATTTTTTCTCTTGCCCTGGGCGCGATTTCTTCCCTCTACTAGCCGCGATTTTCTAATTTATTGGACGCATTTTTACTTGTTCTTGGAAGCGATTTCCTCAGATTTTTGGCCCGCATCTTATTCCTGGTGGGTTTTTCGAGATCTCAAATGGGTTGTCATCCGATTTTTCTGGGTGCTTTGTTTTCCGTGCCTCGATTTCTGTGCAGATCTGTTCGGGCGGCTAGGGTTCCAAACCCTGTGTTTTTTAGCTGACAATCGACGGCTACCTATTTCTGGGCTTCTGTCATTCGCAGTGTTGCGTGGGATTGCTTTCTTGGGTTTTTTAAAATATTTTTTTCCCTTGTTAAAAAAAATAAAAAAAAATCTGGCTTATGGGTTTTAATATTTTTTCCTTAAAAAATCTGTTAGGGTTTATAATTTTCTCCTTAAAAAATTATGAGTTTTTCCTGTATACCCTAGTAAGGGTTTCTGTTGTTCAGGAGGGCTCTCTGGTCTGGTTTTTATCGTTTTTTCCGAAAAAAACAATGATTTGTAATCTTGGGTTTGGCGATTTTTTCCTTAAAAATCGTGGTTTGTTGCAGTCTGTTTTTGTCACACCTAGAGTTGCTGGGGCGAACATCTGCACAACTAGCTTCTTGCAGTCTGTTCTTGGGCATTGTGCTCCTCTGCAAAAGTTTCGACGGTTTGCCGATTTATCCTCAAAATCGTGGCCGCTGTTCTCGGTGTGTCTCTGGTTTCAGGGAAGGACAACTCTGTTATCCAACATTAGGTTGGACGTTTTCTGGTCTGAAGTTTTGCAGTTTCTGGGAGGGTTTGTGGCAGACTCATCTCAAGTGGCAGAGTCAGTGGTAGACTCTTGTCTCTTGTTGCAGAGCTTTCTAAAGAAGGGGCAACCTTCTCTGTTTTTTTCTGGATGTTTTTTTGTACTCTTGGTCATCAACATTCTGCAGATCTAGGGAGGGTCTCAGCAGTAGTAGAGTGTTCTAAAGAATTTGTGACCAAACGACCTGCAGAGTGTTTTCTGTAGGCTAGTTAGACGATTGACCATTAAGGGAGGGTGTTAGAATAATTATTCTATATTATTAATGGTCAATACTATTGTTGCTACAGTAGTTTGTAGGTGAGGTAGTTAGACATTTTAAATGTCTACAGTCATCTACCTCCTCTATATATTGTAATGATTTCCTTCTGTTAATTCAAGCAATCAGCCAGTTCATTTCTGAACAAGTGGCAGGGGGAAGAGGTTAAGCATATCTTCCTAAATCAGAAACCTATCCACCCTCTCAACAATGAGGTTATCTTCAACACTCCAATTCAACCAAGTGTAGTTCTCTCTAGCTGGCCTGATATCATGAAGCCTAACCAAGGAAATATTGTCTTCAGTATGCTCTTTGCAAGGATCTCAGATTCTTGAGCCACCTCTTTTTGGAAGGAAATAGAACAATATTAAAATCACCTGCTAGAATCAGGTTGAACGGATTTTGATCTTCCATGTAGGTGAAAACAGAGAGCCAACATTGTTTTTTGGTGACACAAAAGATGGGAGCATAAACATTAACATAAATGAAGGAGAATTTCCCCACTTCAAAGGTTAAAGAAAGCCAATAGTCACTTTAATGTCCATGAAATATAGAAAAAGTAGGTGGGTTACCAAAATGAGATTGATGAACCACTTAGGGACCTATTTCTCCTTTAATTCTGAAACAATTTGCTATGAAATTGCTTGATATTAACAAAGGAGATGATTACAATTTATAGAGGTAGAAGAATACTGTAGACATTAAAAATGTCTAACTACCTCACCTACTGACTACTGTAGCAACAGTAGTATTGACCATTAACATAAGTAGAATATAATATTCTAACACCCTCCCTTAATGGTCAATCGCCTAACTAGCCTACAGAAAACAATCTGCAGGTCGTTGGTCACAAATTCTTCAGAACACTCTGCTGCTACGGAGACCCTCCCTGGATCTGCAGAATGTTGGTGACCAAAAACATCCAAAATAAAATATAAAAAGCTCTGCAACAAGAGACGAGTCTGCCACTGACTTTGCCACGTGAGAGAAGTCTGCCACCAACCCTCCCAGAAACTGTAGAACTGCTGACTAGAAGTCATCACAAAGTTTCTAGAGCTGTCCGTCTTTGAAACCAGAGACACACTGAGAACAGCGGCTACGATTTTGAGGATAAATCGGCAAACCGTCGAGACTTTTGCAGAGGAGCACGACGCCCGAGAACAGACTGCAAGAAGTCAGTTGTGCAGTGTTCGCCTCAACAACTTGAGGTGCGACAAAAACAGACTGCAACAAACCACGATTTTTAAGGAAAAAACCGCCAAACCCAAGATTACAAATCATCGTTTTTTCGGAAAAAACGGTAAAAACCAGAGACCAAAGAGCCCTCCTGAACAACAGAAACCCTGACTAGGGTACAGAAAACAATCTGCAGGTCGTTGGTCACAAATTCTTCAGAACACTCTGCTGCTACGGAGACCCTCCCTGGATCTGCAGAATGTTGGTGACCAAAAACATCCAAAATAAAATATAAAAAGCTCTGATACCATGAAACTTCTTCCATTAACATAAAGAAAAGTTTACAATTTATAGAGTGCATAAAGCACTGTAGATATTAAATGTATCTACCTACTAAAAGTTACTGTAGAAACAGTAACAACAAAAAAGACTAAACATAACATTGACCATTAAATAATATAGAATAATATATTCTAACAAATTCATTAGGAAATGAGATCCACACCATGAAATGAGTATCAACCCTTAGATGTGTTAGTTTTTTTCAGATCAGAAATGCAATAAGCAGAAAACTCAATACATAAAATAACGAACACAACATTTTTGCCCTGGGAAAACCCTCCTTCTCGAGGGAGAAAAACTCAACAAATAATCTCTTCTTATATATCGAAAGAATAAGAGCAGAAATCTGCTTACAAATCAGGCCCTTTAAATCTGGCCAAGACTTGTACAATAATGTATGCTGCTTCTCCTTGAGCATAAATAAACCTTCTACAAAGAAATGAATCTGCTGCTTAGACTTGCTAAGAGTGGCGAACTTCTGCTGCTAATAATGAAGCGAATGAATGAATGAACTTGATGATCCAATGAGAGAACTTGATGCTCCTTAAATACAAAGCCAAGTGACCTCCCTCCTAGGTCGGCTATTAGAAAGAATAAATATCATTTAAAACATGAAGGCTGACCTGCCTTTAATTAAGGGAAAATAGCTCCCGGAGCTATAAAACATTGACACTCCCTCTTAGCTAGGGAGGTATTTTCCAGATATCCACGTCATGGAGTCTCTCAACATGACGACCATAATGGCTACACCCATTTTTGGAAAACCACATCTCAGTCTCAGAGATGTACAAGAGTTCATCACGGAGTCTCTCAACGTGATGTCGTCATGGAGTCTCTCAACATGACGTCCACAATGGCTACTCCCATGTGTGGAAAGAAACACATGTACAAGTGTTCATCACGAAGTCTCTCAACGTGATGTCGTCATGGAATCTCTCAACATGACATCCACAATGGCTACTCCCATGTGTGGAAAAAAGCACAAGTACAAGGGTTCATCACGGAGTCTCTCAACGTGATGTCGTCATGGAGTTTCTCAACATGACGTCTCATCTCAATCTCAAAGATGTACAAGGGCTTGCACCTCATATTTCTCTGTCTTAGAGAGATGTACACTACAAGGGCTTTCACCTCATATTTCTCTTTCTCAGAGAAATATACACTACAGGGGCTTTCACCTCATATTTCTCTGTCTTAGAGAAATATACACTACAATGGCTTTCACCTCATATTTCTCTGTCTCAAAGAAATATACACTACAAGGGATTTCACCTCATATTTCTCCATCACACAAAAATATACATTATAACAAATCTTGATGATTCTGTGACTCCCTTTGGAGCTCCAAGTACCTGCATGAGCCTCCTAACCTCCTCGTCCAAGATTGCCTTTGTTGGTTTGTCAAACTCCCTTGGAATGACATCTCCTCTTCGAATTACTTATGCAATCTCTCATCATCCTTTTGCTCCTTGATACATCCTGCATTTTAGAGAGATTAATAATAGTTCCCGAGGAGAAATATACAGACCAATGCTAGAAGCATACATGATTTACTATTCCCAATGTTATTGCATGAATTAATATTAGCTACATAAAATTCATGATCATTATTCAAGGGTACATAAAATACTTATCTCTTTATTACAAATATCCAACCAGTGATGCCTATCCAGATTTCGATCTCCATATCTTTCCCTTTGGTTTCTGACTGCAACAAATTTTAGATTTAGAGGAACTGGCAATATACAAATCACAATGATCTATACTTCTTGACAGCAAAGATCTCCTCCTGTGAGCAACAATTGGTTTCCTTGACTGCGAACTGCAACTACAACTCTTCAATGATCGCTTGATCTTCTTCAACCAGAAGAAACAACATATATATTCCTTACTCTTCCTAATGACCGGGTGTGTAGCCAGTCGGCGGAGGTACTTCTCCAAGGCTATCCTCTGCTGCTCAATAGATTCTTCCTTGAGCATGACTTGACTTTCTACTAAACTCTAGTCCGGGCAAAATGACTTAGTAAGCCTATCGGTAGTGGTCTCTTCAGAGGCAGATTATAAATAAGTAGCTTTGTGTAATATCCAGCCCTATGAACAAATAACTCAAAACATTTGATGATGAGGGCTTGACTTCTCAACAGGCACATAAAGAAACTTTTCACATCATAAAAGATAGCTCTTAGACAACAAGTTCGGTATACACCTTCAAACATCACCATGTACCGATATATATATATATATTGAGAGCGTCACACCATCACAACCACAAATTCGACCAGGCATCTTAAGAATACATGCTAGAGCCGTCTCCCTGAGACATTTGCTCATTGTTCAATTAAATTTACTGGCTCTCAAAATCGCCACCTTCCTTCTTGAAGAAAATCGAATCACTGACTTAGCGCCTAGCTTGCTAGATAAAGCTTTCCAAAGTCGAGGAGCTCCTGATTGGAAAGGAGTGATTTGTTGGCAATAAAGTTCTGTCCTTGTCTTTACCGGTGATGACAATATAGTCTTTGTTGAACCCGAATTCCTTTATACCACCGCAATTGTAACACCATAGGCAAGACACAGAGCTCGATAGATTTCATTGACTTAGAGGAGCCCGATCTGTGATTGGCTGATGAAATTTGTCGCCTCTCGAGAGAGTGGATTGCTGGAACCAGTATACTCGAATGCTTAGTGCTAGTTGAAATGCACACTTTCAATTCAAACGCGGGTAATGGCGATGGCACCCTTTGGTAGAATCACGATCTCATGGAAACAGAAGCCTAGTGATGGCGCTAGTAATGATTGTGGGTCTTCAAGAATCTCGGCTAGAATGTTCACGAATTAGGCAGCAATATGACCTTTGACCACAGTTGCTGGCAAATTCCAAGTGCTCGATTTGCCCAGACTTCTGAAGGTTGCGGTGAGTCAGAGCAGTCTTTGGCTTCTCATTCTTTAAATATCGATTCCTTGCTTAATTTCCTTGTCTGTATCTGACAGCCTAATTTGATAAGATCATTTCTAAACCTGCTTTGATACCATGTTAGTTTTTTTCAAATCAGAAATGCAATAAGCAGAAAACTCAATACATAAGACAATGAACACAACATTTTTATTTTGGGAAACCCTCCTACTCAAGAGAGAAAAACCTAGCAAATAATCTCTTCTTATATATCGAAAGAATAAGAGCAAAAATCTGCTTACAAATCAGGCCCTTTAAATTTGGCCAAGACTTATACAATAATGTATGCTGCTTCTCCTTGAGCATAAATAAACCTTCTACAAAGAAACAAATTTGCTGCTAAGACTTGCTAAGAGTGGCAAACTCTTGCTACTAATAATGAAGTGAACGAATGAATGAACTTGATGATCCAATGAGAGGACTTGATCCTCCTTAAATACAAACCCAAGTGACCTCCCTCCTAGGTTGGCTATTAGAAAGAATAAATATCATTTAAAACATGAAGGCTGACCTGCCTTTAATTAAGGGAAAATAGCTCCCAAAGCTATAAAACACTAACTAGGTGAATCAAATCAAAGTGTGAATCTACAAATTTCTTATTTTTGCAGGGACGGGGGTCTTGATCAAACAACACTTTGGGGAGAAAAACTAAAAATAGTCAGCTAACTCCAAAATGCAATCTACAACTTGGATCTAATAGATTAAGCTCAATACTGATGGAATCATAAATCAGATCACAGATCAAAGAGGGGCAAGATGATGTCTACCAGTCACCAAAAGTCAGTTGCTAAAGTTGATCTGGGACTCATTCGCCTAGGGGCGAACGGGTCCTGAGTTAGGGTTTGTTTGCAACTTTCGGGAGCCTCTGCTACAGATTTGAATCCTTCAATTTGCCTAGGTTTCAGGTTCAGAAAGCCGAAAATAATTTCTGTAAGTGACTTTCCATGAGATGACAACTTTTGTGACAACTTTTGCATCTTTGACAAGTTCTCCAATTTTGCTCTTCAAGAGATCTTCAAGATTTCTTCCACCCAAATCTGCAAACATAAATTAAGAGGGAATATTTTTTGTTTTTGGTGAATGGGGGTTTGCCTTGGTCAAACCCTGTTTTGGTAATCAAACCTTGAAATGAAACAAAATAGCATGAAATGAATGATGAATGAACAATTCAATGTCACAACTCACCAAACCCTTGAATAAACCTTGGAATGTAAATCTGCAACTTGCATGAAATGGCTTCAATGGATGTGGATCTTGATTTGAAACAATGCTTTGAATGCTTGAATGGATCATGAAACCTACATCATCATATTAGCTCCAAAAACATGCATGATGCAAGAAGACTTTGATATGGCAATTGGATCTTGATTGCTGCAATAAATCTTCAATAAATCTGCTCTTGAATTGCTCTAATAATGCTTACTTGAAAATCTTAGATTGCTTGAAAACTCTTAGATGAAACTTAGTGAAATGACCTTATATTTATAGATATGTAACCTTAATTTCCCTAAATTCAAATATCACAAGCCGACATTTGAATATGTTAAAATACTGCCAAAAACATAATTTAAATTTAGGTCCTAGGTCTAAGGGCGAATGGGTCCTAGGTCCCTAACCCTAGGACACACATTGCTCAATGAGAAGTGTTATGTTAAGGCATTAATGAATGTTGGGTTTCCTCTTCGGAAAATGTGATTAAATAGGCTTGGATTTGAATTAAAAGGGCCAATTAAGGCAAATTAAGCTCAATTAATTAAAGGATCCCTAAATAAGTCTAAAAGTGTAAAGAGGTACACTTTACAACACCAAAATAAGGCACAATTAAGTCCATTTTAATATTAATTTCAAATTAAGTGTGAAAATATAAAGGGATACATTTTTCTACACTACAGTCCCATAAACTTGTGGAGATAGCTAGTATCCCAAGCGGTGAGGAGGCCTACTAAGGCTCCGTTTGCCTTGATGATGTCCACTTCAAATCTATTCCAAATAGTTCACTAAGAGGCAATCACGCTTAATTGATTAAGCTTGGTTTCTTGAATTTCTATCAAGGCTGGAGAATGATCTTTAATGAGATCCTTGAGGTAGTTTTTCTTTAGGGGACCACCTTGACCCCGACAATTCCATGAGAGCAAAATCATTTTTTAGAGGGTTTCTTGCCTTTGAAGGAACCTTCCAAAGTTGATAGGGTTGTAACCACAACATTTTCTTTGCTTCTTTGATTTTGATTTCTTGTTTTTCTTCTTTCTTGACTTCGTAGATGATCTAGTAAGTGCAATAGCACCATCTATGATTTTTCGTTTTGATGACTCTATCGGTTTCTTCCAGATGTTCAATAGATGGATTTCCTAGCAGGGGTTGAAAATCCAAAGGAGCTTCATGAGAGATTACCTGATTGTCATGTTCATGAATCTCTTGTTCAAAAGTCACATTGAATAGTTATGCTGTTTTATCAAGATTCAACTGTGCAATTGAATCTTGATAGAACATAATTTATACACTGCGAAAAATACCTCCTACTTATTAATTGAGTAATATTCAGTTTAGAGGAGAGGGCATAAAATTTATTTATATTTTCAGGAGGGGGAGAAATAGGTATGGGTTTTGGTTTTTGACTCTTAGATCTTCAATTTCTTTTCTTGCTCTGAACCTTTTGAAAATCATCATTACCTTGCAGATTTTTTCCAATTTGGGCCTTCTTGATTAAGAGGGAAATCCTTGGAAAATGACAATATTCATAACAAGATAGGCAATTGAAGGGGAGATGTTCATAATCTAGTGTCTTAGTTCGCATTTAGTCCAAAATCTTGATTCCCATGGCTTCAAGCACACCCTTTTTGAGATTAATCCGCATCCAAATGCAAGCACAAGCAACATGAGAATTACATATCAATATGATTGCCCAATGATACAAAAAGCAATCCATGCAACACAAAGTGATTAGGCAACATAAATCATGGAAGGACAAGGTTATATTAGTGTTGCCGGGAGACGTGTCTCCTGCCCCTTGAGACGCGTCTTGGAGACTGGTACACGTCTCTGGTATCGGAGACGTCCCCAGAAACGCCTCCAGTAGCATGGAAACTTGATGTGCCATCAACAGAGTCTCCCGACGTCTCCGGGTGGAAATTTTGGCATCTCCCATGAAATTTAAAAGCATTAAAAAATTATAACGTGAATTTTTTTATAAAGTCATGATATTTTCTATAAATTATTAATTTATTAATTTTTATTTATATTAAAAAAAGAAGGCTTCTCCAAGTACCCCTTTTCAAAAAAAGCCGTACCGATACCGGTATTAGTCTACCGTACTAGTACCAGTACTGGTCTTGGCAACTATGGGTAATATTAGGTCTGATATTACTGTAGCAGCAGTCTGATATACCATAGCAGCGAACTGGAAACCACAATCAACACCCTTCAAATGCTCATAACTCTTCTAATACTCATTGGAATCTCCTCAAACCACTTGCCAATGAATAAGCAAGCCTAGGTGTACAATCTCAAGCTGCAAATCACCTCAAATTAGGCAATATAACTCTGGCACGAATCCTGAAGCACCACCAGCAATGGTACAACCTCCCTAGGAAGGTCGGCCTCTCCTCAAAAATCAGATTCTTCACTAAAAATTACCAAACTGTGGGCAAGGGGTTGCCTAGGTATGAGAAAGCCATAAAATCAATACCCCCAAAAAGATCTCAACTCCTCCAATTAGTATGAGCCAAAACGTGGGTTAGCTATGCATAAACCAACAACATAAAAACTGAAACACTCCAAAAAGGTCTTGAAACTGCAAACAAACACACCGCAAAATCTCTAGAAGACATCAAACCCAACAAAAATCGAAAGCATAATGAAAGCCATTACCATTGTTCATTCTACTGCAATCCCTGAGATGAAGCTGCAACACTATTCAGCTAGGAGGAAACTCTCAACCTCAAAACTGAAGATAACTTGTGGGGATTTCGTCCTCAAAGCGCTGAGAGTGCAATCATTATTCTGGCAACACTCATTGTATCAAATTAGCATAACCAAAAGAGGACTTGATTGGGTATATAAATAAGCTCAAGACCTAGAAGTTTGAATTATAATTCCCTCCAAAATGGGATGGCTCATTTGGGACCCCAAGCATGCCAAGCATGGATAAATATGCAAGAGGAAGAACAATGTTATAAATTCTGAAAATTTGATCCCTCCAAGGATCTTTCCTATCATTCCCAAAAAGCTCCAACAATCCTTGTTGAGGACCCCAAGCATGGATACTCAACCAAGAATGACCTCCAACACACCTGGAAATGTACACATCACAACTCCAAATGCCATCTAAAACAATATGCACATCCAAGAAATTAGTGGCTTCTTTGGTAAACCCATGTCTTCCATCCATGTAAGCTCCAACAACTTTCCTTGTTGCTGTCTTGGAACTTCTAGAAGCTACCAAACCATGTTTTGATAACACCTTAATGTCTAAGGTGTTGAAGTCACCATGATTCAACACTCCCCATGTGGAAACTTCAACCTCAACCCCACTTATGCATTCATTATCAAACAACCTTGGAAGATTACCAATCACCAAGTTTGACACATCCTCATGGTTTGATCTCAAATCATCAATAAGCTGGGAACACACTCCGTCTCATGTTTGGAAACTTCATCGAATGTCTCATCTTCCATCACAAAGAATGGATTATCATAAATTGATTTTTATACTCACTTCAAAGAGAGGATTGTCAAGAATTTGAAAGTCATTCCTTTCCTCTTGCTCAAATCCAACTTCCTGGTCCAAATCTGCACATGCAACTTCTTTTTTTTTTTGGAATGCCTCTAAGTGAAAGTCCTCTTGAAGACTATTAGGCTCATCAATTACTTGCTTGATTTCTTTAGCTCTTTGTTCATTCTCTTGCTCCCTGAGACGTTTGGAATCAATTAGCTGATCTTCTACCTCCATTAGTGCCATCCGAGTATTTTCTAGTATGTCCCTTGTCGAAACAAGCTCATCAACCTTGCTCTCCCTTTCTTTGAATGCAATAATAGCCTCCTTTGTGAATTCGGTGGCACTATCCTGATTTCTAATCAGATGCAAGTACTCTTTTTTTTACTGTTTCCAAAGAGTCTTTGAGAAGATTGAAGTCTGAAGAAGTAACTCTTCCCTCAACTCTGTTCTGCATGAGGGTTTCAAGGATCTTGTGAGTGTTGTTCAACTTTGTGAGGACCGGAATCTCCTTCTCATTGGTGACCAACAATTGATTATTCAATGCACATAACTCCCTAGGTCTTTGTTCAATCAAGTGCCCCGGTTCTCCATATAACCAAGATTTAGAAATATCTCCATTATCAGGAACCATATAATCCTCTAACTCTACGTCCTCCTCACTGTCACTTTGATCAAAAGTCAAGGAAGCTCCCAAGTCAAGCAATGAGTCACTACTGAATGCTGATTTGAAATCCTCATCAGGCTCCATTTCATCATGCTTCTCTACTAGATTCTCTAAGAGGTTGAACTGATCGTCTTCAAGTATAGGAGATTCCCACTCAACATCTAGATTACTATCACTGGTATGATGAAAATGCTCCCCAATAGGTGCTGTTTTGAAAATTTCAGTACCATCAAACTCTTCATTAGTGGCTGCAACCTTCTCAAAGAAATCATTTTGGAGCTTTGCCATACAAACTTCTTCATTAAAGGTGTTGTACACAAACCAATTTTTTTTTGCTTCATCAAGGCATTTTGCATAGAATAGTCTAAACCTTGCTAAAATGATGTAAAATACAGTTTTTGGGCAATATCAAGCATGGAGTTTTGTTGATGTTTTGTCAGTCAAAGGTAGTTTCATTGATTAGAACTTGAATAAGAGACTTAGAACAAAGCATTTCGTGATGGAGGAGCGTTTCACAGCGACAATTATACTTTTGAATGGTCATTTCAGTGGCCAAAATAATGATTTCAATGGTCAATTCTTGAAGATTTCTCAAGGAAACGCAGAATTGCGCCCTTGTAGCCCAGGGGCGCCCTTTTATTTAAAGGTCTAAATTTTGTGATAAATGCTCAAGCATACAGTCAAACTCTTCAGAATTAGTCTGCCTGTCCGATGAGTTATCCAGCGAGGTTTTCCGAGACTCGTAACTCCGTTTACAGACATCAGAAGTTGGAGATTCCAAAGTTGCAGTTTGCAGAAACTTGTCTTTTTACAGCTTTTGCGCCCCTGTAGCTCAAGGGCGCATTCTTTAAAGGAGGGTTAGATCTTGGTTTTCTTGATGGTTGATGCAGTCAATCTCTTCACGACTAGTCTGCTTGTCCGACGAACTACTGAATGCAGTCATCTGAGTCCCAGAGCTCTGGCAGTCGACGTCAGAAGATGAGCTTATGAAGTGAGCTCACATCACAGAACTTCTTCAAATGGTGAATTGCGCCCCTGTAGCTCAGGGGCGCCCTTCAAGATGACCCTTAAGATGGCAGATTTTGCAGACGAGGTCTTCCTGACATTAGTGCTACTCTAGTTCGCCCTTGCGATGCACCAAGTTGCCTGTTAATCCGACTTTCTGAGAGATTGTGGCAGAGATTCTACGAGGCATGTAATTTCACGGGCGGACTGGCATATCAATTTCATTATATTTCTGTAGGCCAGAGGTGCCTAGCCTTTAGGCCTGTCAGATGAGGTTATCCACGTTCGAAGTCTTCACGAGATTGAGCGTGATTACTCCAACTATTCAACGACCTCAGCCGTCAGCCTCCGGGATTTGGCAAACGCTCGTACGTGCGAGGTCTTTGAGGAAACACTATAAAACGAAGACAACTCAGAAAATGGCTAAGTCTGGTCGTCTATTCCATCTTGGGAAAGGCACCTTTCTATTTGAGGTCTTAGAAGTAGTTTTCTTGCTTCGTCGCCTCTAGAAATGTCTCTCGTATGTCCTTCTGGCTACGCGTTGAGACAGACAGTGCTCGAATCAGGCCATCCCAGCTCCAGATATCACAGGTCGAAGTAGGGCATTTGGTTGAGAGTTGCAGTTTTGTAAAAATGGTGTTTGTGGCTTCTCAAGCCAGGGGCGCTTTTACTTTTGAGGTCCTTAATGCACTTTTCAAATGCCTTGCATATATTTGTTGGATGCGAAACACCTCCAGTCATGCAGTGTGCGTGGTTGCCTGTCAGCAGGGTTCACCGTTCGTCGTCGGCAGCCGTTTGAAGCATCAGATGGCAGTTTGGAGAAATGGTTAAGTCTGGTTCCTGAAAATCAATTTAATCAAGGGCGCCTAATTCTTTGAGGTGTTAAATGATGGATTTTACAGTGATGACTCCCAGCAGACATTTCTTCCTTGCTCTGCAGGCTTCGCAGTGAATACACCAGTTCAGTCTTAGCATCATCCGATCACCCAGAAATCAGTATCGAAGATGGTCAGTTGTAACTTTGTACTCAGCTACAAAGTAGGAAGTTAATAAAAAGTGTCATATCTTGAGCAAATGGACGCCTATGAGGCCAAGTAATGACTTTTTGGAATCAGTGAAGTTAGCCGGTGAATCCTAAAGCTTCATTCGTTTTGTCAACTGAAGTTAAATAATATTTAATATTTATTTTGCATATCTTTGCATTAAATGGCGATTTTCTAAAATTAGGCGCCTTTGCAAATTGCATAATGAATATTTTATTATTATTTAAATTTTGAACTTCAAGACAGTATTAGTTCAATTGGAGGGGGTCCAATCAGAATCATTTTATTTCCGTTAAGGTTTTAAATCTTGCAGTGAACAAGGTGGTACAAATTTTCCTTATTTAAACATGGCACCTTTCATTGTTCTTTCACACAACTTCAAGAGAAATTTGCAATTCTTCAAGTAAAGGCGAATTCTTCAAACAGAGGCGAATTTTCAAGGCAAAGGCGAATTCATCATCAGCAATCAAGGGCGATTTCATTAATTCATTCTTTTTGCAGGTTTTAGTTCACAATCATCAGCAAGTTTGAAGAACAAGGGCGATTTTCACAGAAGAAAGAGCTTATAAAAAATGTCTTTCTCCTCTTTGTTTCTCAAATTTCTCTCAAAATCCAATTCCCATGTTCTTGAAATTGGCGAATTTGGCAAGTTTGAATATCTGGATCATTCCTATATAACTTCCTCAAATTAAAATCGTGCGTTTGATTTTTCAGGAATTTTTAACTTCAGAACATTCGTTCTCAAGTTTCTAATTTTCTTAACTGAAAACTCTTTGCATAGTTGAGTAGAGGTTAGATTTTCACATTTCTGACGTTCTGGGTTGTTTTAAAATCTTTTTCTGGACAAAACCCATATCTCAGATTTTTCGCCGAAAATAACTCTTCAGCAGGCTATTTTTAGCCTCAGCAGGCTATTTTTAGCTCTCCAGAAATCTTGTTAGAACATAGTCAAGTTCATAGTCAACAGATGAGTTTTCCAGAATGTAGTACACTCAGCTCGAATATAGGACCAAATCAGTCCTTACTCACGACTTTATTGGGACAGTTGAGACGAATCTTCATAAAGTGCTGCTAGAAGCAGTCTTAGATCCAGTTAAGATCAGAGGTTCGATTATTCAGAACATTCAGCAGTCCGGGTTATTGGAGGCCGCTTCCATTCCTATCTCCGTTCATTGTATTGAGTTCATGATGTCTTGTATTAAGCATTACAACTCTACTACTCGTGAGATAGTGTTAGTAGATGGACGAGTTATTTGCAGTCTCAAGCATTTGGACATTGAAAGAAGTTTTGGTATTCCTCAGCACCCGAACATTTTAGTTATTTCTATGGAGCAATGCGAGCATGCATTCAATGCTGATGTGGACAAGTGCCAGAATAAAATGGCAGAAAGATGGTTAAAGCAAGCGAAGAACAGATTGCCAAACAATGTGGGTCGTGGTGAGTACAAGGATGAGTACTCGATTCTAATTACACTCTTGAATCGTGTCTCGGGTCAATCACATGCTAATGTTTTCCAGCCTTGGATGTATTACATTATTGGTCGCATCATATCTGGGCAGGAGCATTATGACTGGGCATCCTTCATCAGCGATGTTATCTACAAGCAGATCACCGGTTTCCTAGTGGCTCATGAGTTTCACATGTGTTCTTATCTCGTGTACTTGATTGCTTATTAGGGTTAGTTCCGAGGACTAAACACCGTGGGCATTCTCAGTGTTCATAAAGTCTATCAGTATTATGATCAGCTTGAATTCACTAAGGCTGAACGTCATTTCAAACGTGTTCACGAGGCTTTCCTGACTTATACAGTGAGAAATTTGGACCGGGAGTTGCACATTCGTATCTCGGCAGTTGCTAGAGCAGCGATGGATGGTTGGGTGGATTGGTTTATTCAGTTCTCGACATACACCTACATCCGAGTATATGGTTTGATAGGAAATCCAACTATGCTTCCACGTTATCCTTCGGATAAGACAGTCTTTATGGAGTTCCTGAGGCAGTTGCATGATGTTCATTGTCTTTTACGTTGCAAGCATAGACCAGTTGCCAACTTTCCTCTTTAGTTTGGAATGTATTGGTGCAAGACGGCAGTTGATGCCAAAGTTGCAGGACAGGAGCTTGAGAAATATCATCTCAAGTATCTTGTTGAGGCACGTGCCTATGATCTTTCAGGTCATTACTGCTTCGCCTTGGACTCATATCATGACCTTCTATGGAGGATTATTGGGCAAATTAGATTATTCCAAGGTTAGGTAGAGGCACATTAATTCTGGCCGTTTCTCTCTCTCCACAGTTCTGTTTTCTTATCCGGAAGATGTGGGAGGTTTATCGAATAATGAGGAAAGTTCTTCTCAATTTTTTGAGCGGTCGACGCACAACCATTGCGGCGGTTGATTGAGTGCGCCAAGGGTACCACTGACGGTAAGGAGAGGTCAAGTAGAGTCATTCAGAAGAATATACTTTACCTCGATAGCAAGAAGACTAGGAGGGTAAGTTTTCCTAGAGCAGAGCCGCTAGTGGTGGATCCTTCACTACCTTCCTCGTCAAAACCTAAGCAAAAGAAGAGGAGTAATCCTCTAAGAAGATTCAGCCGAGCAATTCCAAAAGACAGAAGCACCCGCTATCTATCTGAACGTGGGCCGGCCTGTGCGAGCCGGTTCAGTGCGCGATTACTTTGAGAGTTGACCTCAAGTTCCTACACCGATTCGAGGCGATCACGGTCCCAATTTACATTGAATTAGTTTAGACTCCCCATCTCGCTGGCGGCGCCTCTACATATTCACTCTGCGTCACGCCTCACATTTGCTGGTCACGAGACCCTTCTAGTAGCATTAAGCGGGGAACCCGATCTTAGATTGAGTCGGTACAGGAAGGAAGAGGCAGCCATCTATGTCCTTAATCATTGATTTTGATGGGCTTACGAGGTCGCCGGACAAGAGGATCAGAACATGGTCCCGCGTGGAGGAATCGCGACATGGAGATTGTCGTTGAACAAGAGGATCAGAACGGGGAAAAGAGTTTGAGCGGTTTAGATCTCGGGACTTTGAGGAGTTATCACCAGTCAACCTTAGTGCATTGCTTGCGGACTTCGAGGTTGATCTCCCTGAGAGACCTTTCTGAAGTGCGGGGATAGAATCGCGAAGATGGAGGGGCAAAGGCTGGCCCTCAAGGCTGAAGTGAACAACTTAAGTCGGTATATTTCTAGCCTTATTACCGCAGGAAAGCTAGATACCATTGCCACCTCCTGGCAGATGCTTGAGCCTCAGCGAGAACAAAGAGTCAACAATCACTTGGTTGCATATGGCAAGCGTTTGGATGAGGGGGAGGAAGAGTTCGTTGCTAGAGGCCGTTCTATGCTCACAGAGTTATATTAGTTGCGGTACAATGCACAAGAGCTCCGTCTACGTCTCCAGGACGAGGAGCAAGACATGGCAATTAACAAACCCCGGGACAAAATTATGATTGCTCACCTGAGTATGGCATATGAATGGAGTCAGGATCGAGGAAGATGGCTTCTCTACTCTTGGAAAACACGGTTGGTTTCAAGGCAAAAGATAGAGGAGACGCTATGGCGTCGAGTTGGCAGTAGAGCATGTTACTGAATTGCGCTCCGGTTGAGGACCTTAATTATCTGGCTTACGTGTCGATGTCAGTTGAGGGAATTAGATGCGTATGTTTGAGCTCCATAGATGTCTGGTCGAGCTCAAGCACTCCTCGGCCTTTCGATTAGGGGAGCCGTTATTTGTAAGATTAATTAGCCCTCTGATCATGTTGGCGTTGATCGATGAAACAACAAGAGGTAGGAAGGCGAACTTGATCGAGATCACGGTGGTGAGGACGTATTCTTGCCCGGGCATAGGCATTCTTAAATGATGTCGAGCTCGAGATAGTGATCGCGATTAACAATCTCGTTGAGAGTTGGTTGCCGAGATCACGATCAGTAGACTTCAATTCCCACCTCTTAGAAGAGACGTTATACACAGGAGTTAAACTTGGCGTTACCTTCTCAAGTTAACTCGCTATCTTATCTCATGCATATCTATTCTGAGATCAGCTTTATTTACTTGGAGTTTTATTTAGGGTTTTCCGTTAACTGATGGTAGTGTTCCAATTAACATGCTTTCAATAAGGACGTGCATGCTTGCACAATTGTCCATTTTTAGATTAGATGTTTCGGTTAACTGATGGTAGTTTTCCAGTTAACTGTATAGTTTGCTTTATTAGGGCTTAGCAATAAATCTTGCATGCATTGCAAGGCTGTAGTTGACTCAAGGTGATTTTAGGGTTCCCTACACCTTTTGATGTCTATAAATAAGAGCTTTTGCTCATTTGTACATAACTTTTGCACGAGAGAGAAATATATGCTGTGCCTACCTTGCCCTCAATATTGCTCGTTCTGTATCTGTTTATCGTTTTTACTATTATGATGGTGTTATACCACATAGGGTTTCATACGCAATTATAATGGTAGTGCCTTTTCCTTAGTTAGATCAAATCCTGTTTTGTGTTGATAAACTAAATCCAGTTAGTGATAGTTGTCACCACCTTGCCTTCAAGTTGAGAATCGAACTTGGTTATGCATTATGATGTGTGTGAATAATAAAACTATTCAGTTAAGGCTAATAGATATGCCACCTTGCCTTCTAGTAGAGAATGCGTATTGAGTTTATAGGTATGTTATTGTTTCAATAAACTTGTTTTAGATTGAGTTGATAGATGTGCCACCTTGCCTTCAAGTTGAGAATCTATACTTGTTTATCGTCAGATAGTCATCCTTGGTCCATTTCCTCATGCTCTATTTTCTTGAGGAAACTAGATAGATTTTAAGTAATTAAGCCTAGTTGTAGTTAGTGATCTGTGAAACTAGAAAATACTCAGCTGCAACGTATAGAAGTTTTCGAGAAAGCCTTGTACCTCTACAGCTGAAACAAAAAGATAGGATTTAGTTTAGTATACTTTCCTTTTCAAAGCATTTTTGTCAAGCACAACGAGGGAGCTTCCCCTCCTAATTTGAAGAGCACTCATTGCGTAGTGTGAATAGCTGTCCGTACCAACTCTTACTCCAGAGGTGCTAGTTGTTACGCCAACAAAAGGCATCTACTTCTTCAACAACAATCTCATGACTCACATTGTGTTATGAGTTTTGAATATCATTTGGGTCAAAGGGAAATTCATCCCACGTAGGATCCTTATTATGCTTAGATGCCAATACACTTGGATCCCATGTGCTGAAGGGCTGATTGCTCGGCTCAAGGATAATGTGATCACTGTACTTCTTATGATTGAATGTCCTTGTGAATAAGTCACTCTTCAACTCCCTGGTACTAGCATCATGATAGTCATTCACCTCCATATCTTGCAATATCAAATCAGTCCTAACCAAACCTCTTTGTTCACCAGAAATGAGACTTTCTGGGTTGTCATCATATGTATGAACAAAGTCCAACTCAACGTCAACCAAGCCACCATTTGATTCCTTGCCAAGAGTAGGTAGAGGTGCTGAAGCAATGCTAGGTTCCCCTAGAGGAATAAAAAAAAAAAATTCATACCTCCTTGAAACTGATCCATCATGGAAGGTTTGACGATTTCCATGGCGGTATCTTCCTCAAACTTCATGTGTTCTTCATTTGCAGTTTCAACAGGTGACTTTTCTTCAATCTCGCAGTCATCTTGAAGTGTCATGTGCTCTTCACTTGTAGCTTCATTTTCTTTAGGACTTAGAGTCTCATCATTAATGCATGTTGACTGATTTTTGCTTTCCTCATGCTTACTTGTTGGCTGCAAATCACAAACAAGCACTCTTCTTTCTTTGATCCTTCTTCAATGGGAATTTTTGATTTTTCTTTCATTGGTCTTCTAATGTACTTCACCAAGCCCGTTTTGCCAAGTTGCAATATAACAACACAACCCAGGAAAGAGTCAAAATAAACCGTGTTTCTAAACCCATCTGACATGCTTTGATATTCTAAAAAAAGTTGGGAAGCCTCTTGTTCATACTTCCTCTGATTTCGATCTTCAACTCTGCTAAAATCCATTGTCATATCTCTGAGTTTTATAGAATTCCCACAGGCTAGCAGGAACTTTGCCTCTGATACCATTGTAATATCCACCCCAGTTTTTTCCACAAATTTTCCCCCGTTAGCATTAGAGGAAAGCAAAGATAAGCAACTGAATTACAACCCTTCACTTTCTGATCACCGAGATCCCAGAGTGGGCAAGGTGAGAGCATACAATGTAAGGGGATCTTTGCAAATACTAAAAGTAATAATGCTAACTGAAAGAACACCTTCCACTTTCTAATCACCCGAATCCTAGTGTGGGCAAGGTGAGAGCATATGGTGGTTGGCTTACAATTAAGAATTTGGCTAAGCTACCACTACTTCAGTGGGTTGAGTAGTAATAATCAAGTGCAGAAAGTAAACAAGAATTGCTCTTGACGGCAAGTCAATCACTTCTACTTTTCAATGGGTAAGAAGGAAATTAATGCACTTGACAACAAAGCCAGCCACTTCCACTTTTCAGCGGGCAACAAGAAAGAAATAGAGAAACTCAACCACTTATTCAACCGGAGTGTGAAGTACAATAAGCAAAAGGCTCAACCATTTTTCAGTGGGAGCAACCACTTATGCAGTGGGGTAAGTATCCAAATAACATGAAAGCAACGAGTTGTTTGGTACTACCAAATCAGCGTTGCATTATGATGTCCAATACATAAAAACATGAGAATTACATATCAATATGATTGCCCAATGATACAATAAGCAATCCTTGCAACACAAAGTGATTAGGCAACATAAATCTTGGAAGGACAAGGTTATATCAGGTCCGATATAACTATAGCAGCAGTCTGATATACTATAGCAGCGAACTGGAAACCACAGTCAAGACCCTTCAAATGCTCATAACTCTCCAAATACTCACCGGAATCTCCTCAAACCACTTGCCAATGAATAAGCAAGCCTAGGAGTCCAATCTCAAGCTGCAAATCACCTCAAACTAGGCAATATAACATTGGCACGAATCCCAAAGCACCACCAGCAATGGTACGACCTCCCTAGGAAGGTCAACCTCTCCTCAAAAATCAGATTCTCCACTAAAAATCACCAAACTATGGGCAAGGGGTCACCCAAGTATGAGAAAGCCACAAAATCAATACCCACAAAAAGATCTCAACTCCTTTGATTAGTACGAGCCAAAACGTGGGTCAGCTATGCATAAACCAGCAACATAAAAACTGATAAACACTCCAAAAAGGTCTTGAAACTGCAAACAAACACACCAAAAATATCTAGAAGACATCAAACCCAACAAAAATTGAAAGCATAATGAAAGCCATCACCATTGTTCTCTCTACTGCAACCCCTGAGATGAAGCTGCAACACTATTCAGCTAGGAGGTATCTCTCAATCCCGAAACTGAAGATAGTTTGGAGGGATTTCGTTCTCAAAGCCCCAACAGTTCAATCACCATTTTGGCAGCACTTCGCTGTATCAAATTAGCATAACCAAATGAGGACCTAAGAGGGCATATAAATAAGTTCAAGACCCAAAAGTTTGAATTACAATTCCCCCCAAAATGGGACACCTCATTTGAGAAATATAATATTTTATTAAATTCAGTTAACCTCTTCACTTGGGCATACACTTTTGATAAATTTATCTTTAAAAATGCTTAAGTCCCTCAAACTTGGCGTCCAACTTATTCCCCCTTTTAAAAGCAACTTAAGTTGATGTTTCCTAGGTGTGGAGGTCAAAAAACAACTTTGAAAATATAAAACAACTTAAGTTGCCAACCTTCTATTTTCGAATTCCAAAGACGGTGGAGAAGCCAATTGCTAAAAATATCAAGATACCAACCACTGCAACTGCCACCACTGCTAGAAATAGTAACCCTGCACTGAACTGCTGTCGAGACCACTGCTATAAATAACACTTACTAAAAATAGCATATTGCTAAAAATAGTGACTCCAATCTCAAAATAAGCACATTTTGAACAACCATTGTGACTTACTAAAAATAGACACTGCTAAAAATAACAATGATTGCCCACCAAGGCTCTTTGAAAACCCAGAAAGACCCAAAAATCCTTTTGGCAAATTCCCACAACAAACTCCTGAAAAGTTGACATGAAACCTCCAAGAAACTTGGAAACCCTAAAATTGCCTTAGAACAACCTACAGGTCTCCGGGAATAGGCTAACAGCCATTGAAAAGCATAGGGCTAAAAAGGGGACATTACAGGACCTCGATCATTGGTGTGGTATCTAGCTTGAGGACAAAAGCATTTGTGGCCTCTGAAGTAGATTCATTAGACCTAGGAACATCAGGGTGACTTGCTTTTGGTGGTAGATAGAGTCGAAGGTCATCAATATTCACACAAGAGGGCAATAATGGTGAAAGTGAAGAGGAAGGAGGAGGACATAGTAGGGATGTTGAAATATTGCCCACCATCGAGGTGGCCCGAGTGTGCAATTAAAGAGAGTAGCTAGGGCATGAGGGCATATTCTAGAGCATTTTTTTCCTTTTAGAGTTTGTGGGGGACTTTTAATCCTATTATTTTTCAGACTTATGATTTTCATGTATAGTTTTTGATGATTAGTAAAGGATAGATTCATCATTGATGCTTTTAAACGTTTAATAATTTGAATATTATGGTGCAAGAAACTCAAATTACTATAACACGAAGTAGTACAACTTATTTGGCAATTGTTGATCAACTCAAATTTTCAATGCTTCCAAGACTCTATGAAGATGTTAATCAAATTTTAGAGATCTAATGATGTGCATAGAGCCTAATATGAAAATAGACAAGTTTTTATTACTATGACTTTTGCATGAATTGAATGGCTATATAAGATGGTTATCAATAAGGGTGTTTGTGGTAGATAATGACGTTGTTAAAGAGCCTCATTGTTTCTCATAAAATACATTATGAGTTCTTGAAAAAAAAAACTAATTCATGCATTTACATTACTTATTTTCCATAATTATAACTTCATATATTAAAGCAAAGGGAATAGTAAAATATAACATTTAGTGGTAAAATACCACAATATTGATACATTCAATGGAAAGTTATACATTATACTTCTTGTAAAGGAGATTTTTTTCAATCTCTACTCAACTTCTTGCATCTTTCTTCTATCCCCTATGCTCTTGATATCTTTACGGCCACTAGATGCCATAGGTTAAAGTATCTTTTATCAAGTTTGTCTTGCAAAAGGCATTGGGTAGGTGGATGTTATCAAGTTTTTTATAAATGTTTGATAGTTTGTGTTGACTATGGTAAGGATTTATTAATGAATAGACCATACAATGTGTTATAATATTATTCAAGTACTTGACAAAATCTATGGTAATTGTGAGAATTTGTAATCAAGTGTGACAATGACTTTTAGAGATTCAACGAATGATAATATAATTTATTTGAAAAATTAAGTATTAATGTACAAACTGAAATTTTAATCCTAGAACTGTTTATCCTATCTATGGAATTCTTATGAAAAGTGAATAATAGGCTTGACAAATGAAATTTTAATTGTTCTTACATGATGAGCTACACTAAATTATAAGTACTTCAGAATTGTGCTTGACTTGACCGTACTAGGAAGATACCTTAAACGAAATAACCAATATGGTGGTATATTATGGATGCATAAATTAGGTGATAAATCAATCAAGTTCTGTTCAATATCAAATAGGGATATTTGGAGTTTTACATGGGAGAGTAACCTCTTTGAGTTGAAACAATTTGTACATAATTCAAATTAAATGTTGGATGAATTAAAGTGTTGTATGATAGATTGTAGCAAGTTTGTGTGTGTGTTCGTATATGTGTAAGCATTAATATGCATGTTTGTGAAGTTTTGAACTTTCAAAGAAAACCATTGAACTTCATTACACAACTTCGCATGAAGATTGCATACAAGGTAGGGTTATGACAAGTATATGACTTGAGATGTTAATATAAATTTGAGATATCCTGAGAAAAATGGTGAGAGGATATTATTGACTTGAGAGGATATTATTGACTAGTTAAGTCAAATGTGATGTATGATTTAAATTATCTCTGTGATAGAAACCTATTTAAAAGTTATAGTTAAAGTTCAACGTTTTTGGGTTTTATATATATACCTATATAAGATTACAGTTTTCTTAAAAAATATTTTAGTTGACCCTAGAAGAGGGAGATTTTGTTATAAATAATCAAATGGAATTGTAAACAATAAAATACCATTTTGTTGTGGAATCTATAGATGCACCTTTGATTGAGCATAGAAAAAAACTTACTTGGTACATGAAGAGAGGATACTCACGTAGTCTAGAATGCATGATTATCATCTTTAAATGTATTTTGAGTGTATGTATATAAGATTACAAGTTTTAAAAAAAAAATTTTAGTCAACGCTAGAAGAGGGAAATTGTGTTATAAAAATCGAATGGAATTGTAACTAATAAAATACTATTTTGTTGTGGAATCAATACAATGCACCTTTGATTGAACATGATTTCTAATCTTATGATTATAGAAAAAATGTACTTGGTACATGAAGAGAGGATAGCCATGTAGTGTGGAATGCATGATTATCATCTTGGAATGTATTTTGAGTATGTAGACCATATGCTAGTTAATAGTGGGTGATCTCATAGTATGGGATATGCATGTCATACATTAATTAAGCACTATGTAATCACAGGATAATATTTTTGTAAACTTTAAGCTGAAGTTACTTGTGTTAGTGTTTGGTAGCTTCAGGAAATATTTCTCCTTAATTAAAGGTAGGTCGGCCTACATATTGCAATTATAATTTTATATTTTTCTTCTAAGGGAGCCGACCTAGATGAAAAGTCACCTAGATTGGTATATATGTAAGGTGGTGATCAACTCATTTTTTCATTCAATTCACTCTCTCTTCAATACACACTTCTACAGAGCAGAAGTTCGCCCTTCAGCAGCAGATTACCATCTTGTAGCAGCAGATCGACTTCAAGGAGAAACATATTTATCTTTGCATCAAAGGATAGGTGCTATTATTCATTGTATTTATTCAGCCTTGTGTAAGACCAAACTCTTGTATGCAGAATTCTGCACTTTTATTTGATATATATATGAGATATATTTTTGTTGGGTTTTTCTCCCTGGAGGAGGGTTTTCCCAGGATCATCTTGCTGTGTTCATTGTTAACTATGCTGAGTTTTCTACTTATGTCAATTCTGATCATAAAACTAACATGGTATCAGAGCAGGTCTATAAAAAAGATCTGGTCAGAATTGTTTAAGCAGTCTGAGGGAGATTATTGTCATTTGAAGCCAAATGATTCAGGTTATAGAAGATCATTGGTGAATTGGGTAAGTCGTGGATTGCTGAGTCGAAGCTGAGGAGACACTTAAATTATTGATTCATACTTATTGGTGCCAATTGAACATAGATAGAAGAGTCGGGAGCTTCTAAATTGCTGGATGCTGCTTTTACTGTGAAATTGGGCGTTCTACTTCATGGTTCTTTGCTTCGGGAGATTAAGTGAATGGAAGCATAGAAATATGAAGTTGCGAAGATTGAATTAAAGAAGAACTGCAGAAAAACGTCTCATTCTTTGTGACCGATGCTTTCTTTGAGTAACCATCAACAATTGATATTGATGAAGAAATAGAAGTTGGGTATCGGCATTCAAGGGAGTCGAGTATCATAGCTTGAATGAAGGACAAGATCCTTGACAGGCGATCTGGTTCAGAATTCTCTTGACATGCCTGCTATATAGAGACCATCGGTGGAAAGATTATTTATTGAAGGCTGCCGCTTGAACTTTATAAGTTCAATTGAGCCCGTGCATTCTTTGGAGGCCACCGTTTGAACTTAGAAAGAGGACGTGGACCATTTGGTAATGTTGTGACATAGAAAGTGGAATATGTTCAAGCAAATTCAGGTGGAGTTGGAGCTAGAGCTGTGAAATATTGGAGATTGAATTGAATCTAAGGACAAAGCCGTGCCATCTGTGGAATGGATAAAAGTCACTTGTATCTACTGTACAATAGTGAAGAACAAATCTGGGCGTATCTGGAGGTCTTGTGTCCACGTATTTGTTGCATGAAGACATTTTTTTGAAGTTGCAGACAGTTTTGAATCGTTCTACAGCAGCAGATCATTCCATTGCAGCAGATCTGAATCTTTAAGTGTAAAGATCAAGAAAGAACAATTGGTGGATTGTGAGGAAGATTAGACAATAAAGAGATAAGTATTTCTTACCCTTGAATAATGTTCATGAATTTTTTATGTAGTTATTAATTCAAGCAATAACATTGGAATAGGGAATCATGTATGCTTCTAGCATTGGTATTTCTCTTCGGGATAGTTTAGTTCTATGGACTATTATTAAACTCTCTAAAATGCTTTCAAGACAGACCAAGGAGCATAAGGATGATGAGAGACTGCATTCAAGGGAGGAAGAGCTTGATGCATCCTGTGAGGAAGTCATGTAGGTTGAAGAATGGAGACATAGCTTGCAGCCATGAGATTGAGTTGGTGGCACATAACTTCATTGGAGACATCTCTTGAAGAGGAAGAACCTATTCAAATTGCGACCAGTTTCTTCGAAGAGGAGGTAATAACATTTAGAGGGAGTTTGACAAACCAATAGAGGCAACCTTGGACAAGGAGGTCAGGAGGTTGATGCAAGTACTTGGAGCTTTAGAGGGAGTCACATCATCATGAAGATCTGTTATAGTGTATATTTCTTTGAGACGGAGAAATATGAGGTGAAAGCCCTTGTAGTGTATGTTTCTTTGAGACGGGGAAATATGAGGTGAAAGCCCTTGTAGTGTATATTTCTCTGAGACAAAGAAATATGAGGTGAAAGCCCTTGTAGTCTATATTTCTCATAGACGGAGAAATATGAGGTGCGAGCCCTTGTTCATCTTTGAGACTGAGATGAGACGTCATGTTCAGAGACTCCATGACGACATCATGTTGAGAGACTCTGTGATGAACCTTTGAGCTTTCCACAAATGGGTGTAGCCATTGTGGGCGTCATGTTGAGAGACTCCATGACGTAGATATCTGGAAAATATCTCCCTAGCTAAGAGGGAGTGTTAGTGTTTGGTAGCTTCAGGAGATATTTTCTCCTTAATTAAAGGCAGGTCGGCCTACATATTGCAATTATAATTTTATATTTTTCTTCTACGGGAGCTGACTGTTGACGTGATTTTCGAGACCGCACCAACACAGAACAAAGTTTCCCAACAGATACTCTATTCTCTCTTGATCAAAGTATTCAACATGCTAAGATTACGAGTGAGTTCATGCTTTCAACTCCAAGGTTCTTTTAATGCGAATAGACCCAGTTTGGTTGATGTGTCTTTGCTGTGTTCTTACGAGGGGACTTACGTAATTGTTCAGAATGCGTGTAGTAACAACCAATATATGCTTTTGAAAAGGGATTTTTGCGCGAATGATTTGGCTTTAGAGTGCAAGTTTCCTAAAACTAACCAAAATTATGCGGAATTTGAATGGCTGCAGAGATTTCTAAATTCTAAATTCTAACCTAAATGCAAATGGGTGTTATGCTCGATTTCAATGAACTTCAAACAAACATTGCCTAGCCTCCTATGGGATAGCTTCAACAAAGTAAGTGCAATCTTCAAAGGATAAAAATGATGTTCAAATCACGATTCAATAGTGCAACTACCATCACAACGATGCATAACTACCCATGAACCTTGATTGAAGTTAAGTACAAAATGTCCAGTTGACCACGCAAGACAAGCTTACCATCAGTAAGATTGTTAGTGGTATGGATAAAAGAAGCTCACTTACATCAAACATAAGCATCCATATCTAATTACTAGCATGAAATTAAATCCTAGTTGAAGTCAAAGGAAGAAGAAACCTCACTAACTACTCAAAACAAAGTTTGAATCCACCATCAATGAAATGCTTTATTATGAATAGCTTTTGTGACAATCTCTTACAAAATTCTCAAAGGGAGAATTCCCCTTCTTCTTCAACAATGCAAATGAAAACTACTCTAACCCAAAATTTCTACTCTCTATTCTGCTTCCAATCCACTATGACTACTCTCTGATTCTAACTATTAGAGTACAAATGAGAGGGACTCCCCCTTATATAGCTGGCCAGTCTCATCCGACGGTCCAGATTGAATTACAATGGAGGGCTCAGATCGAGCCACCTCAGCCCTAGACAAGTTTTGCCCTAAAAACCGCCAGAAGGTGGAGTGGTGTCATAAATGCTCCCAAAATAGCAGATTCCTCCTTTGACCGGTTATGAGCAATTAATGCCCACTATCCTTCTAGAAGCTTCTCGTCCATGACCCGGATTCCTTTGTCCTTCTCCCTGACCACGTACTCTATGAATCGTGCCAGCACTGCGTCGACCTCCTCCTCAGAAATTGATGGAGTAAGATTCAGCTGATACTCCAAGATGGCCACCATTTGCTCATGCTTTTCACAAGACTTACCCCAAGTCTCAATAGAATCTTGCGTACTTTGAATGATTGTTGAAAACGTAGAGATGTTTTCAAAATCCAGCTGGGAAAACGTTCTCATCTCAGAAAAGAATGGCTGCAACCTTGCTTTTAGTCCTTCTGTCTCTACCTCCTCATGAGTTAACCTCCTTGCGAACACTGCCTCCAACGTATTGAGAATACTCTCGTGAATATTCCTCATAGCCTTTCTGATCCTGGAGGACTCCATAGCTGCAGTGTCAAAGAAACTCTTTCCAGTGAAAGCCGCCGAATGCCACCCACGAAAATCATACCTATCACCTGCCTGGATTACCCCTTCATTCACCAAGGTTTGCGTGGGAACACGCATCAAGAGAGGAAGGCGAGGGATAGTTTTATCCTGAAAGATATGGGTATCTCCCCAAGCTTGCTCGACGTTATCTAGGCGTGAGAGAATACCAGAGGCATTTTGAAATGCTGAGACAAGATCCGCCATAAACTTTTCTGCCTCAGTGCGGACACTGCCTATCCATTTGTCTCCTTCCCGTACAGCCCTCTTCACTTCTTCAAGGCCGCTGATCGGCTCTCGTGGCAACTTTGGTGGAAGCTCCGCCGCCGGATTCTCTTGAACAACTGGATGTGCGAGATGTTGCACATACTCAACCAACGCCTTGTGCTCTTTCTTCAATCTTTTGTACTTTCCTTCCTTCTTCACCAGCCTATCCTTCAATGCCTGAAATGAGCTTTCAGCTTCTTCCACCACTTGCGCTCCGGAAGGACGTCCCAACTCAACTGTGGTGATCGTGTAGTTCTCCGGCATTGCATCACTCAAATCATGGTCTTCCCTTGGGGCAGCAATATGAAGGCTGCGGGAACCTGCCTCATTAGTTTCCATCCTCGTATATTTTCTTGCCCTCTTCCTTTTCGGAGACTTGCTTGTTCTGTTTAAAAGTTCTTCCATTTCAACTGCCAGATCAGCATCATCATCTTGGTCCCTTCTGATCATCTGTGAGAGCCAATTGCGCTGAATATCATAAATGATGAGGGGTTGCTCTTCAGTTGCTTCCACTTCCCGAACCTCTTTTCGAGCAGTATTTGGTTGAGGCTCAATTATTTCAACATTTTGATCACTTCCCTCATGAGTCCCAACATCTTCCTCTTCGAAGGAAAAATCGAAGTGGGTGTCCATATCCGTTTCTTCCCCTTCATCTGGCTTACTGGCAGCTTCAGGATCATTGACACTCTGAGTATCTACTTCTCTTGGCACTGGTTGGTTAACCTCTCCAACCTCCGGCTCTTCATTTCTCTGAGCTCTCTGGTCTGCGAATAATGAGACTTCACGCACACTAGAAGAATGAGTCACCAACTGAGTGGATGTTGTGTCCTCTGATCCTTGAGGTTCCAGCTGAACGGGCTCCCTTTTGGATTCTGGACCTCGTGTGAGCTGCTTCTTCCTCTTTGCTAACACCGGCGGCCTTTTATCACCCATGAGGTCATATGTGAGGGCAACTGACCTCCTCCTTAATCTGTTAACACGCTCATCCACCCAAGCCCTTGTAAAGGTCAAGACGGGAATAGACAAGGTGTCTAAATCCGCAATCTCTAGTTCGGCCCAATCTACTGGCGGAATCGGAGTATTCTTTACTGCTTCATAATCTGGATGAGTTATCCTGGTATCCTCCTCGACTTGATCTGGCACCCGGATCACTTCACATTCTCTAATCAACTTGAGTGGAAGCCTCAAAAACATTCTTTTTCTAATTTCATCCTCACTTCCAGCATTTGCCCAAAAGTCTTCCAAGTGAGCCCTGTGTTTGTAATCCACACCCTGCACTGTCCCAATCTTTCCCCGAGGATCGAAATCCTGCCTGCTGGTATGAAGAGTTAACTTGTAGAACTTCAGCTCATCTTCAGCCTCTTTGGCTGCCTGCAAAGTAGGGCATTCTTCGAGTGAATTTCCCAACACAATGGGAAAATGCAAGCCTCCCTTCTTCTTTCGCCTTATGATTTTGTCATAGGCCACCAATTGCCTAGACAACTCAAGTAGTATCATCCTATTGGTGGGGTACCTAGGCAGTTTGTATACATATGAATCGTACCCTGGCAGCCTCAAATAGGTAAATTTCGGGAATTGGACGAACCAACACCCATACTCTTCTATCAGCATCTGAGCCTCCTCGGATATCCTCTGCTGTAGCCTCTGCTGAAGGGTTCTCGTGATATACATGGTGAACGCATCATTTACTCTCTGAAAGTCACCAGTGTGAGTAAGATGCAACTGTCTGCAGGACTGGTGAATCTTGAACTGATTGTATCCACAGCCAATTGGCTCCTGGTACGCCAATCCTCTATACTTGGTCATTCGAGCAAGCATGTAAATAACATACGAGCTCATGTAAAATGTTTTTGTTCTCCTGAGATTCTGGAACTGCTCATCAATATTATCACTTATCATCTGCGCCTAGTTTACTTGCTCCTTCCCTTCGAGCACTACACTGATGTAGAAGAACATCCAAGGCTCGAATACAAACGACTGCGGGTTGCCGTTAACCCTGCTGAGCAGCATAATTATGTCGCAGTACTCTTGCTTCAGCTCCTCTGAGATTATCTGCTTAGGCAGCCTGGCAGCAGGAGGCTTTGGCTTTCTCATCCAAGTGGTGTTTATTCTCTTCATGCATTTCTCAAAGGACGTGGTGTACATCTTGTCAGCCTTTGCCTTGGATTTATACAACATATTGTTCGTGGCAAGTATTCCAAACGCCTCGCCAATTGCATCAGGAGCGAAGTTGGCCATGATCATACCATTCGGAGAACTGATAGTCCGATCTTCGGAGTTGTAAAAGTTGGCGCACTCTAAGATTAACTCAGGACAACGGACTGCTGGTTGGAACCCTGCTGCTGCGTACAATCCGCTCTTCACAATATTGTGCGATGCCTCTGTTGGAAGATTGCCACCTTGTCCGTACATTCTGCGCATGAAGGCCTCAAGGTTGAAAGGCCCCAGGTTGGTGTCCGTCAAGTTGCCAAACTTTGACACGATCTTTGATTCCGGGATAAAGGACTTCTTCAGACCCTTGATAATCGCCTGCCTGGAGGCGTTTTCTTTGACAGCTTCGTTGTTTGCAGCTTAGCTCCAACTTTGCTAGTTCCAGCAACATCAGCCTTTCGTCCATCAGCCATCTGCAAAACAAGAAGCGAACATTACAATTCGAACTTTTTAAAACAAAAATCACGTGAGGTGGCTGGCGAATGGAGTTAGCTGCGAAAATAAACGTGAGTTAATAGCCTCAGCAACCAACTTCGATTTCAAACCTCTCAAACTCCGAACTTTATCAACTTGCATCCAAAAGAAAATTTTCGTTTCTCCATAAGAAATTTATCTCCAACAATCTCGACTTCGGAAAATGTGTTAAGTTTCAGCAACATTTAAAATTTTAAAATCACCAACTTCGAAAGTCATACATCAGCAACTTCGAAGATTTAAATCAGCAAGCTTGCAAGTTATAAATTACCAAGTTTCAAATCAGCTCTTCGACAATTATACATCAACAACTTCGAAGAGTTTAAATAAGTCGAAGAGTAAGTTCGAATCAGCAAGTTTTAATAATTGCACATCAGCAACTTCGAAAAAGTTTTGGCAATCAAAAATCAGCACTTCGAAAGTCATACATCAGCAACTTCGAAGGCTTCAATAATTTTAAATTCGACTTGATTCAAACATTCAGCAACTTCAGCGCAAGTAATTTCGAATTCAAACAATTTTAACCTCCAGCAAAAATAAATGATTTCAGCTTTTTAACTCTCAACTTCGAAAACATTTTAACTTTCAGCAAAATACAAAGTCTCAGCAACTTCGAATACTTACCTCGATAATTTGGAGAAATAAAAACGCTTAACACTTCAAACTTTACTTCAAATCGCAGCAACTTCGAGAAATTCAACTCTCAGCAACTTCGCAAACTTCGAGAAGTTCAAGCCTCAACAATTTCAATCTCTTGCAAAATCGACTTCACACTTCACACTTTCAGCAACTCTCAAATTGAAAATATTAAATCTCACAACTCAATTCACCAGCATAAATCTCAGCTTCGATTCTTGTGAGATGAGAATGAAAATCTTCAGAGTCTTATAGCCGAAAGCTAGTGCTAATTTTAGCAGATGCCTTTTATTCCCTTCATCATGACTGACGCATTTGCTAAATTTAAAAGGGAATATTCCAGTCGTCTTGCAGTTGTTATGGCAATTTGCTATTCAGGGAGATTCTTTCTTCAATTAAATTTAAAATTTCCCTCCCGACTGCCAGTTACTTTGAGTAATTTCGAGAAAATCATTTTTTTACTCCGATTTGAAGTAATCTCAACTGCCTTTTAAAATGGCATATTTAATTTATTAAAATTTAATTTTAAATGCCATTTTAATTTATTTCTCCAACACTTTAAAAATTCGATATCACCACTTTAAATCGACTAGGCGAAATTTTATTTTCCATCCGTAATTAATTCCGAAATAAATTCCCCAAGTTTAAAATCGTCCGATCTTTAAAATTTTATGTGTCGAAGTTTAAAGGGGAATTTAAAAAAAATTGACTTAGGAAAATAATTAAATTAATTAAATTAATTAATTTCTCCATTTTTAGGCGAATTTTGAAATTTAATTGCCTGGAGAAATCTTATTATATCATCCAACGCCTTTAAAATTTTAGATGCCTTCGACTTTGGTGGACAATTTCTAGTCTAGGCGCACATCAAAAAAGGGGGGGGGGAAATATTTAGTTTTTTAAACATTGGTATTTATCCATATCTCCTTTAATCAAAGCGCCCATTATGATTTTATTTCCAACGCCTTTAAAAATTAAAATCCAATTTCCTCTTTTTAAAGGTCGGCGCAAATACACCCATGAGCATTTCATTTTAAGAGACTTGGGCGTTTTCATATCATTTTTATTTCAAGGCGCATACCATTGGGTTGGCTTTCAGCTTCATCACTTAAACTTTTTAAATCACTAATCTCCTCTCCAGGCGCAAATGAGGGTGAGAGGTTTCAATTCTAACACTCCAAGCATAGGGGCGCATATCTATGTGTGAAGTTCCAACTTTCGATTTTTTTTGACTTAGGAAAAATTTCATCATCCAACACTTTCAGAGAGGGGCGGATTTGGGAGGAGTAGCCTTCATTTTGCAACGCTTAACCACTTTTCAATTCTTAATCCCCTTGAGCGCGAATAGCCATGTGAGCTTAGAGGCGGAAATTCAATGTTGAGCTCTCAACTTAGGTGGATTTTCAAACCTTCCAGCTCAAGGCGCATTTCATTGTGCCTCCTTTCAATTTCGTGCCTTAGTGAATTTTCGAATCTCCCACTTTCACATTGCCAGGCGCATATTGAAGTATGAACACTAATATTCAATCTCTGGGCGTAAGTCCATGATGGAGTTTTCATTTTGTCACTTAGGCGAGTTTGCAGAGAGGGGCGCATTTCATGTGCCAGGCTTTTAATCCCCGTGAGATGGGCGCACTTGCCAGTTGATGCTTTGATTTAGAGAATTTCAAACCTCTAACGTTCTCCTTCAATCCAGGCGCAAGTAACAAGTTAAGCTCTTACTTCTCTGTTCAAAGAGGGGCGCAAATGACCTTCAGAGCTTTGTGTTTCATCATGGGCGCATTTGATGTGTGGTCCTTTCAATTTCGGGACTTAGAAAAAATTTCCAACGCATTTGAATGGGGGCGCATCTGATGTGCTAAGCTTTTAACTTCTTCCTCTTAGGCGCATATAACATGTTGAACTTTCAATTTGACGCTTAGCAACTTTCCTATCCAACACCAAGGGCGCATTCATCATGAGGAGCTTCCAGTTAATCATGGGCGCATATGAGAGGGTCAACATTCACTTTGACACTTAGTAACTTCTAAGTTTACTTTGGGCGCATTTGTCCTGGGAAGCATTCAGTTTGGGGCGCAAATCACATACTAAGCTTTCATTTTTTTGTGCTAAGGCGCATTTGGAGTCTTGCATTTTCAATTTTATCTAGCCTTAGCCAATTCTCAAACACTTAAGTGTAATTTGAAATTCTTTAAAAAGGGGCGCATTTAACCCATGATGCTTCCAGTTGGAGGCGCATTTAATATCATGAGCTTTTAGTTTCGATACTTAGTGAAATTTTGAGTCTCTTAGCAAGGTGGGGCGCAAATCACATGTGCATTTTCCAATCTATGCCTTAGGTGTATTTCATAGGATTAGCTTTTTGTTCATACCACAGGTGCATTTGACACTTGTAACTTTTAATTTCACCATTAGGCGCATTTGATAGGTGGAACCTTTACCTTTTACGCCTTAGAGTATTTTCTTATCCAATACAAACTCAGGCGCATATATGCCTTGGTGTTTTTAATTTGGTTCCACAGGCTGAGGCGCATTTGACCCCTGGAGGTTCCAATCTCGGCACTTAGCAACCTTTTAAACTCTCAACCTTGGTGGGCGCATATTGCTAGGCATGCTTTTAGTTTTGACTTGGGCGCATTTACCACGTCACTTTCAATTTATGCCTTTGAAGAATTTTCAACCTCCTAGGCGCATTTAGCTAGTAGAGCTTTCAACTTTCCAGACTTAGTCAATTTTCTGCCTCTGTGATGTTGGACTTGAAAATTTATCCATTTTAGCGAATTTCGTGCCCTCTGCCAGATTTAGGTTGATTTTCCTCAGTCAACCCTAATTCGCCCTGACTTTCTATTTTTAGAAAGTTCCTTGAATTTTGTGCCTTCGACTGAATTCTGACCTTGGAAAGCTTGATTTTTGCCCTGCTCTGAATTTCAACTAATTTGTGCTGTTGACGCCCAATGCCTGTTTGTACTTGCTATTTTTAGTAACCTGCTAAAAATAGAAACTGCTCAGAAAGTCTTCAAATTTCACGTGTTGAATGCCTGACGCTTGGTGATCGTAACTGGATGCTGTTTTAGCTTGATTGTCGTGTTCTGCCCTCGATTTTAGGGAACCCTAATTTCTCTGTCTTGGCCTGCTAAAAATAGCAATTATCTGATTCTTCATTCTCTGCAACTCTGTTCGTCTTGAAATTTGCGCCAAGGATCGCTCATCACATGTTTGACTTGTACCTGCTGAGATCTGGTGCTGACCTGCCAATTATATCCGCTTCTGAAGTGGCTTACTATTTATAGTAAGTGCTCGTTTCTGAGACTTCCTTAGCTCCGTTTGTCTTGAAATTTGGATAGCGTGCCCGTTGTTGGTGAATTTGCCCATTTATGCTGACGCCGAGATCAACTTTCTATTTATAGCCCTCGTCTGGAACACTTTACTAAAAATAGCAGGTTCTCCGATTGCCTTCAAATTTTGCCAGCAGATTATTCGAAGGATACTGACCATGATGGATACTTCAGTTTTGAACATTTTGACCTCTGACTCCTCATTTTTAGCCCTGAAGCTCGAAACCCTAATTTTGTGCATGTTGCTCAGATGAGCCCCGTTTGACCTCGTTTTAGTTGCATGATGATCAGTTTGCAGTTCTGAAGTGCTGAGCAGCTGCCTAAGTGATACTTGCTAAAAATAAAAAGTGGCCGAAAAAGTGACCATCCGGTTGCTGGATGATTTTGTATGTCACACTGCCCGAAAAATCTCGAAAAACCTAGAAAAACCCAGAAAAATCTTCAACATGCAAGCACTGGCTAAAAATAGTAAGTTTCTGAAAAGTGATCAGCTCCATTTGCATGTTACATTGTCGCGAAGCTCTTGGAAAACCCAGAAGGAAAATGCCGACATGCGCTGAAAACGTCTGCATGCAAACCCTAATATCGGCCTCCGAAGGCCGAATGCTGAAAGTTGTCATCCCGCTTTGCATGTCATATCACTGCGAAGGTTTCGAAAAACCCAGAAGGAATCTCTGGACATGCATCAGAAAATGTCACCTGTAGACCTTGAAATCTGCTCTGGAAGCTGGACTGCTAAAAATAGCAAGTCGTCCGTTTTTGCTCAAAATTTGTCAGGAATGAACTTGAAATGTTCGGAACGCAATGAAGTTGTCAGAAAGTGAAAATCTTGAGAAAATCAACCCTAAACTTACACTTACTAAAAATAGAAAGTTGGCAGAATTCAGTGAAAATTTAGGGGGTTACTTGCTGAAAACATTATGATAGCACTGCTAGGCTCAAAAGCTGACTAACCAACTCAATTTGACCTCAAAGTGACCTAAAAGATGTGAAACCCTAATTCCAGTACTTGGTCGAATCTTACGTTCAAGCTTGCAAACGGGAGCGTCCCCGGAAAGCAGATAGCGGAAAAGAAGTAGAACGAGAGAGAAAGAAAAAGCCAAAAGACCAGAATGGAGCGAAAATTAGGGGTCCCCATTTTGAATGGGGCGATGTGTGAAAAGGTCACAACACTGACCTAGATGAAAAGTCACCTAGATTGGTATATATGTAAGGTAGTGATCAATTCATTATTCATTCAATTCACTCTCTCTTCAATACACACTTCTACAGAGCAGAAGTTTGCCCTTCAACAGCAGATTACCTTCTTGTAGCAGCAGATCGACTTCAAGGAGAAACATATTTATCTTTGCATCAAAGGATAGGTGCTATTATTCATTGTATTTATTCAGCCTTGTGTAAGGCCAAACTCTTGTATGCAGAATTCTGCACTTCTATCTCATATATATATGAGATATATTTTTGTTGGGTTTTTCTCCCTCAAGGAGGGGGGTTTTCCCAGGGTAATCTTGCTGTGTTCATTGTTAACTGTGTTGAGTTTTCTGCTTATGTCAATTCTGATCATAAAACTAACAAGGTGTAAAAAGAACAAAACATCTTACATGAAAGATAAGAGGGGATATGAATGATCAAATTGAAAAAGTTAAAAGATAGGAGATTTAGCATATAAACTTGCATTAGCTCCTTAACTGCAGATTCGTGATGTGTTTCATGTAAGTTTCTAGAAGAAATATATGTATAGTTCTGATCATGGTGTTGTTTGGCAAAGTATTTTTGTGGAGTGAATTTAAATTTGAACCAAAAAGAATTATTGAGAAAAGGTCTAGAAAATTGAGAAATAGATTAATAGAATGTTAAATGGAGTCAATATATTGTTAAAAGCGCTACAAGGGAAATGAATAAATGTATTCATAGCCAATATCTTCATTTATTCACTAAGTGTTTTGCAAGTTGTGATGTAGATGCACCTTGTGCTACTAAGGGCAGCAACTATTTATAGAGGAAGGAATGTTATGAGGCTTTTTCGTGAAAGTAAAAAAGAATGTTATTCGTTATTTTCCCATGTAAATGACCCTTTGGAATTAAAATAAAGGTTATTATGACCCTTTGCTAAAAGGGGAATTAAAATGAGTTATTTATAAAGACCCTTGGTTTAAAAGGGAGATTAATGCGAATTATTTCTAAAAATCCATTTTCAAAGGGAGGAATGTTGTATTTATTAAATAAATGATAACCAACCGTTATAAATGGACGTGTTGGTTAGTACTGCCATCAAGTAAACTATTTAAATCATTTGAGAGGCTTGCAACTAGAAATATGTGAGAACTCTAAGAAGATAATGGAAGGCAAGTGATGGGCATTGGACTAGGGGCATATATAGTGTGTCCTGTTAGTGTTTTGTAGCGGCGAGAGGTATTTCCTAAGAATAATTTATTTAAGGCAAGGCGGCCTTTCTATTATAAAACAAATATTATATTGTCTAGGTTGGCTCAAGAGGAGAGCTCGCCTATGTCTTGTATATTTTGGAGATGGAGTCCCCACTTTATTCAATCAATTCATTCCATCTCAAATTGGTTGCTTATCACATAAGGAGCAGATTCACACCCAAGGAGTCGATTCGAATTTAAGAAGAAGAGTTTATATTCTTGGTGACTAAGAATTTCGCACTATCTTCAAGTGCTGGTCTATTGTATGATATTCGTCCTTTCTAGGGCCCGATTTAGTGTGCTATTTCTGCACTATTATCTTATTTATAAGAAATCAATTTGCTTCTGGGTTTTTTCCCTTGTGAAGGGTTTTCCCAGGATAAATTGTTGTGTTGTCTACTATGTTGTTTCTTTTGCTTATTGTTCATTTCTGTCTGAAAACTAACATGGTATCAGAGCTAGGTTCAAGAAGAACAGATCAGATTTGGCTAAGCAGTGTGTGGAAGTCAATTCCATTGTTTAAGGAGGTTACTCGGAAAAAGAAGATGGCAACAGGAGAAGGAGAAGGAGTCGAGTGCTTCTATTTGGACTTTGATGTCGTGGGATTCTGACAGAGACAAAATCCCCTGCAGAATCGCTCTAGGGATTGAGGAGCAATCAAGATCTAAGCTATTGTTAAGTCTAAGATATATAGTTGGATGGTTGACAGTAGTTATTCTACTACTAAGGCGATTAGAGACGAAACAGGAAATCAGGGGCATCTCTCCATTCTTCCTGAAGTCAGAATTATTAAGTGTCCCATTAGTGCGGGAGTATTGGCTATTTTGAGGAGTCGCACATTGTTGTTCACTGTTGGCCAGATATTTCATTGTATTCGATTTGTATCTTCTAATGTTGGAGTTTGCTGATACCTTGAACATACATCTCCATTGGTGCAGGAATGACCTTCAATACTGGGGCTATGAGCTCATCAAATATTAGAGGGGTCGTGACTATCAATTGCATATATTTGTATTACTGCTGGAACTGGACGGAGGAGAATGTCATCAGTGGTTATTCAAGCATCGAATCAGAGAGACGAAATGTATAATAACCAAGCATTTGTTTGAGTTGGAATATTTATCCTTGAAAATTGACAACAGTGGAGCTGCCACAATTACATTTGATATCGTTCCTATATTCGCGTGTATGCTGGAGATGCCGTGTTCTTCATTTTGGACAGGCTTTGTAATGATTGCAGTTGTTCTTTGTGTTAGCCGGGCCTATAACATTCCATCATGATAGTTGGCGGAAACATCCAAATGGTGGTGACGGGAATGATTTAGGAGTTTTGGGAGTTGCTTGATTGGTTACTTGGAGTATCTATTTACATCTTGAATGCTAGTGGGGATTTTGCATCATGAACATATGAGTCTAAAACTATCCACGAGACCACTGATATATTGCCAAACTTGCACATATTGTTATCTGTGGGCTGATTCATATAGTCACGAGAGAAATTGTGGACTTATATCTGCCGATAATATCTGATTGGTAGTGGCTATTCTTGTTGATCTCTCCATGCTGAAGGAGATTCGTCCCAGTTGGAAATTACTCTGCCAACATGGAATATATTTTCCTAAAGGTTTGATACTCTTTTAAATATTGAAGGGTATTAGACTTCTGGGCTATTTAGCCATTCATGTGACATTGTTATCTTCATATTTCCAGTCATATATTTAGCAGACCTGATTTACAACAGCAGATTATATTCTTCATATTTGTGTCATGTTATCATTGGTTTTGTATGAAGGAGATGTTGAATATTGTCTTCATACGTGGGGCAAATTTTTTGAGATAATTTGCATTGATTCAAAGGCATATTTGTGGTGAATTCATATTTTGTTCCCAGTCTGATTTGTGACAGCAGATCTAGGGTTACGACAGACTTGTCAAGCACAAAATTCTACAGCAGAAATCAGAAAATATCTTGGAATCCCTGAAAATCCAAAATTGTCATATTTTTGTCCATTTGGGACATTACAAATGTTATCAGATTGCCAGCCTGGAGGGTTTGATCATACATCATGGGAGAAGATAGAGAAACATTGGCATCATTGCGTAAATGGAAGAAGGAGATTGATAGATTGGTAGTCTGCAGCAGCAAAGAAGGTGGAGAAGGATGAAGACACTAAACAACGGTACGACATAAATCCTATCCTCCTGATTTGGAACAGTAGTCTATGGTTCTTGCATGGTCAACTATTGGCAGCCCTAGAAAGAATTGTGGAAAACAATGAGGTTCCTATCAAAGATCATTGAAGAAGTCATACTAATGGCTATTCGATTGAGAGTTGTGAAAGCAAAATAGTTTTTAGTTCTTTGCGAGTTGGGTAAAACAATGACATGTCTGGGAAGAGGACTAAGGTTTTGAGATCAGTCAATGGAGGGGAGTTCACTTCCAGAGGATTTTTGTAATCTCTGTATTGAGGCAGGGATCAAGAGGGACTTCTGTGTTCAGCAAAATGGAGTCCTATGACACAAGGAACTAGAGTGACTCAATGAGAAGAAGTGAAGGTATCAGCTAAGTGAGCTGTAGTGTTGCAAGGCTAGGTGCTAAGTCTTTGGAAGGCCTCTTCAGCTGCAAAGAACAGAATTGCACAAGGCAGTCAATCTTGTTTTGACATTGGTAGCACCACAAACCTATTTAGAATAGGGTGATCTGGGATGAGGTTGAGGACTAAGTCCTAGACTCTCGCAAGTCAGTTAAAGGTGCTGCTAGGAGTAGTGCCGGAAGTGTGTTCCTCTAAGGTAAGCAATGCAGGCAATCTTGGACGAGGAGGTTAGGAGGTTGATGCGGGTACTTGGAGCTCCAGAGGGAGTCACAACATCATTAAGATTATTGTAGTGTATATTTCTCTGAGATTGAGAAATATGAGGTGAAAGCCCTTGTAGTGTATATTTCTTTGAGACGGAGAAATATGAGGTGAAAGCCCTTGTAGTGTATATTTCTCTGAGACGGAGAAATATGAGGTGAAAGCCCTTTTGTATATTTCTCTGGGACTGAGAAATATGAGGTGAAAGCCCTTGTAGTGTATATTTCTCTGAGACGAAGAAATATGAGGTGAAAGCCCTTTTGTAAATTTCTCTGAGACTGAGAAATATGAGGTGAAAGCCCTTATAGTGTATATTTCTCTGAGATGGAGAAATATAAGGTGAAAGCCCTTGTAGTGTATATTTCTCTGAGCCTGAGAAATATGAGGTGAAAGCCCTTGTACAAGATCACATCTCCGAGACTGAGCTGTGTTTTCCACAATTGGATATAGCCATTATGGACGTCATGTTGAGAGACTCCATGACAAAGATATTAGAATACCTCCCTAGCGAAGAGGTGTAAGGAAAGTTTAAGGTGCGAAACAAACTCTCCTAATGTCAAAACTTAGAGAAGAATGCAAATATGTCTTTAAATTTTGCAATTATAGTTCATTAAGATGCACATGAAAGGAATAACAGAATAGAGAAATAAACACATACACAATTGAACACCAAATTTACGTGGGAAAACCCTTACGGGAGAAAAACCCCACACCAAAGAAAAATCACTTGTATGACAGTAATTGAATTACATACAAGTTACAGACTCTCCTTTCAGATAATCCATCTCACAACAACAACATTTCCGTGATCAACCTCGTACAAAACAAATTTTGATCACACTTTGTTATGTCTTACTATTCCAATGCTTATACAACATACAGTTCAAAAACATTGACTATTCGAACCATTCAACCCTCGACCATTACAGAGAGTTCCATTTTTGTTCACAGTTCACAAAACGGTTTGTTGATCTCCCACAAGTGAATGGTCACAACAGTCCAACTGCAAACGGTTTACATTCCGCTTCTCTCATTGGTTAAAAACAAACCACGTAGAACAGTCGTTCGGTCAAAATTCTCCAACTGTATCACGTCTCGGTGAGACACCAGACCATGTCTCACCGATGCCAAACTGCCCATTTGACAAACGCACACAACATAGTCTTCTATCACTCTATCGCTTTGACTTGGTGAAGTCTCTTTGAGCAAACACCATCAGGCTGAGAACTGGCTTCAGAGGGAATCTCCAAAGCTCCTCCGACCATTCATTTTTTACCGATGGGAAATCTCTTTGTTCATCTCATTAGGAAGACTTACCCCGATTGTAAACCATCGGCTAGACTTTAACTATCAAACGAAGATCTTAAAGTTGGGCCGAAGTCATATTTCACATCGATGAAGAACTATCGACAAGACTCACACGGACCATCCCCTGTTGGTCAAACTCCTACCTTCGCCGAGAGATAGAGAACTTGTGTCGATCGTTCAGGTCATACCGATGGATCCCGTCGGCAAGACTGACCATTAGTCATATCAACATGATCATTTCAAACCTTTAGAACCAAGCTGCTTGTCGGCAAGACAGTCCAGAAGTCTCACCAGTTTTGTTCTTTGAGGAGTTTCATGTCAGTAAGTTTGAGGCACATTTTCCAACAATCTCCCACTTGATGAAGATCTTATTGACACCTCTAGAGCATCCAAAAACTACTGAGATTCATGGGCACTAAGGCCCATCAAACTTGCACACCACTTGTACTTGTCTGTGCTTACTGGTTTTGTCAATGCATCTGCAACATTTTCCAGAGTATATCCACTTTTTCTAAACAAACCTTTCCATCCTCCACCATATCTCTTACAAAGTGATACTGCACATCAATATGTTTTGTCCTAGCATGGAAAGTAGGATTTTTCGCTAGACAAATAGCACTCTGATTGTCACAGTAAATTGTAATATGTCCTGCATCAAACCCAATGTTAGAACACAAACGTTTTAACCAAATTGATTCTTTACAGGTGTGTGTAGCTGCCATGTATTTTGCCTCTGTAGTGGACAAAGTGACTACAGCTTGCCGCTTGCTCATCCAACTATCTGCACCACCATTCACCATGAAAATATATCCACTGGTGGATCTTCTACTGTCAATGTCCCTTGCCCAATCAGAATCCACATACCCACTAATGCTGAGAGTCTTTGGTGATTCAACCAAATTGCCATGGTAACACAAAGCATATTTCGAAGTGCCCTTCAGATATCTAAACACTCTTTTCATAGCATCCCAATGTGTCCTTCCTGGATTCTCCATAAAACGACTACGTACTCCCACTGCTTGGGCAATGTCTGGCCTTGTACAGACCATTGCATACATTAAACTGCCAACTGCACTTGCATAAGGCACCTTGGTCATGTCCTCCATCTCAACAGGAGATTTTGGACAATCTTCAACAGATAGCTTCGTTCCCTGCAAAATTGGAACAACTAGCTGCTTGCAATCAGTCATACAAAATCTCTCTAGAATAGTGTTAATATACTTACTCTGGCGGAGCCAAAGTTTTCTACTCTTTCTGTCCCTGGTTATTTCCATCCTCAGAATATACCTAGTTGCACCCAGATCTTTCATTTCGAATTTTGCAGACAACTGAGATTTTAGATCAGAAATCATAAACTTACTATTCCCAATGAATAACATATCATCCACATACAGGGCAATAATTAAAATACGATCATTCTTAGCTTTGTAATACACACAATGATCAGATTTCGATCTTAGAAATCCCAGTGACAAAGCGAATGTGTCAAACTTCTAGTACCACATTCTAGGAGATTGTTTTAGTCCGTATAGAGATTTTTTCAACTTGCAAACCAGATTTTCTTTACCTTTTTTCACAAAGTGCTCTGGCTGGGACATATAAATTTCTTGTTCAAGATCACCATGAAGAAAGACTTTCTTCACATCCATCTATTCGATCTCTAAATCATATGTAGTTGCAAGTGACAAAAGAAATCTGATAGATGTCAGCTTTGCTACCAGAAAAAAAATTTCCCCATAATCAATTCCCTCTACTTGGGAATATCCCTTTGCAACCAACCTTGCTTTATACTTTTCAACATAGCTATCAAGACCAATTTTCTTTTTAAATACCTATTTGTAGCCCACAGGCTTTCTACCTTCAGGTAATGGAACCGGATCCCAAGTATCATTTTTCTTTAATGATGCCATTTCTTCATTCATGGCTTCCAACCAGGAATCTGAATCAGACATTTCAGTTGCCTCTTTTACAGTCCTAGGCTCATCAGCATTAGTAATCAAAGCATAGGCACAACTAGAATCCAACATAGAGAATCCATACCTATCCGGTTGTTGCCTTTCACGTGTAGACCTCCTCACAGGTTGAGGCTAAGGACATTGTTCATCATCTTGCTCAAAATTTTTAGAGCTGCTTGAGCTCTCCTTAGATTCAGGTACGTTTTGAATTTTTAATTCCTCTCTATCTGGTGTGGGAGGTATTTCAACTACATCCTCTTAGTTTTCTGATTTTGTCCCTGATTGTAGATCCAAAGTAGAAGGCTTCAGCTCACGAAAAATAACACTTCTGCTACAACCCAAAGATCACGATCAACCAACAGATCTTCCATTTTGAGTTTCCACAACTCAAAATTGCTGCCATTGAATTTCTCAATTTCAATCTTTCTTGATGTACTTGCCATTGCCATCTCAATCTCTAATTTGACAATTACCAGATTTCTACAAAAAATTCCCACTGAATAGGATTGACACAAAAAACCCAACCTACCCACAAGGATAACACAACTGGCCAGGCTTTGATACCACTTGTAAGGAAAGCTTAAGGTGCGGAACAAACTCCCCTAATGTCAAAACTTAGAGAAGAATGTAGATATGTCTTTAAATTTTGCAATTACATTTCATTAAGATGCACATGAAAGGAATAACAGAATAGAGAAATAAACACATACACAATTGAACACCAGATTTACGTGGGAAAACCCTTACGAGAGAAAAACCCACCACACCAAAGAAAAATCACTTGTATTACAGTAATTGAATTACATACAAGTTATAGACTCTCCTTTCGGATAATCAATCTCACAACAACAACATTTCTCTGATCAACCTCGTACAGAACAAATTCTGATCACACTTCGTTATGTCTTACTGTTCCAATGCTTATATAGCATACAGTTCATAAACACTAACTACTCAAACCTTTCAACCCTCGACCATTATAGAGAGTTCCATTTTTGTTCACAGTTCACAAAATGGTCTGTTGATCTCCCACAAGTGAACGGTCACAACAGTCCAACTGCAAATGGTTTACATTCCGCTTCTCTCATTAGTTCAAAACAAACCACATAGAACAGTTGTTTGGTCAAAATTCTTCAATTGTATCACGTATCGGTGAGACACCAGACCATGTCTCACCGATGCCAAACTGCCCATTTGACAAATGCACACAGCATAGTCTTCTATTGCTCTAACTTGGTGAAGTCTCTCCGACCAAACACCATCGGGTTGAAAACTCGCCTTGGAGGGAGTCTCCAAAGCTCCTCTGACCATTCATGTTTTATCGATGGGAAATCTCTTTGTTCATCTCATCGGGAAGACTTACCCTGATTGTAAACCATCGGCTAGACTTCAACCATCGACAAAGATCTTAAAGGTGGGCTGAAGTCATATTTCACGCTGATGAAGAACCATCGGCAAGACTCACGCTAACCATCACCTGTCGGTCAGACTCTACCTTTGTCAGACTCTACCTTTGATGAGAGATAGAGAACTTGGGTCGACCGTTCAGGTCATAATGATGGATTTTGTCAGCAAGACTGACCATTAGTCACATCGACATGATCATTTCGAACCTTTAGAACCAATGTGCTTGTCGGCAAGACAGTCCAGGAGTCTCACTGATTTTGTTCTTTCAGGAGTTTCATGTCAGTAAGTTTGAGGCACATTTTCCAACAAGAGGGAGTGTTAGTGATTTGTAGCGGCGAGAGGTATTTCCTAAGAATAATTTATTTAAGACAAATCAACCTTTCTATTATAAAACAAATATTATATTGTCTAGGTTGGCTCAAGACGAGAGCTCGCCTATGTCTTGTATATATTGGAGATGGAGTCTCCACTTTATTCAATCAATTCTTTCCATCTCAATTTGGTTGCCAATCACTTAAGGAGCAGATTCACACTCAAGGAGCAGATTCGAATTCAAGAAGAAGAGTTTATATTCTTGGTGACTAAGAATATCGCACTATCTTCAAGTGCTGGTCTATTGTATGATATTCGGCCTTTCTAGGGCCTGATTCAGTGTGCTATTCTGCACTATTATCTGATTTATAAGAGAATAATTTGCTGCTGGGTTTTTTTCCCTTGTGAAGGGTTTTCCCAAGATAAATTGCTGTGTTGTCTACTCTGTTGTTTCTTTTGCTTATTGTTCATTTCTGATCTGAAAACTAATATGTCCAACTTGGGGTGCAAAGTACACTTGGAATTGTCCGACCAAGGGTATTACATGAATACATATGCTTATTTAAGTTGATTACTCCTAGAGTTCAGCCATAGCTTAAGGGGCCTTGCTATTGATCTTCCAGAGTGCATGAATCCATTTCTATGGTCTATTGATATAAGTACTATGTGATATTTGGTCCAAGATGTAATTTTTCACATTTGAGAATAAATAAAGTCTTATGTTGTTTTTATTGATGAATTTATAATGGAATATTGAAACTGTATTGATTTAAATACATTAGGATCTAAATAATTTTAAATACATTAGGATCTAAATAAATTTAAATAACTAAAATTTATAAAAATCATTTTGAATTTTACTCATTCTATTTTTTTTGGGAAAGGGTAACTTATAGTACCCTTTGCTGACTTCTACATCATTGTATGGTGGCACCCTTGTTGGCGAAGAAAGGATCTCATTGCTGTAATATTTGAGGGTCAATGCAAAGGCAAAAAGATATTGTGGGGTGGTCATTTTTTCCTATTGCTCAATACAAACTGTATGCACCTTTTTGAAGAAAGTTTCTTGAGGATATTACTTCATTTATGATGGGCTTCATCTTTTCAATCATTTTCTCAATACCATTGTATACCTCTTCCAAACATGGTTTATCCATGTCAATAAAGTGGATCATACTCATGATGGGCTTGGTAAAACTAAGAAGATATTCCAAGTGATCCCACCAAGTGTCATCTAGGATCCTCTGCATCACATTTGTTGCCCTCTTGTTGAATTGTGCCTCTAAATTAATCAAAGTGAATTGACCATGCTAGCAAGCACCTCCAACACGTTCGCAAGTTGTCTCAAGACAATTGTGTTGGATGTGCATTAGGTCTTAACAACCTATTCAAAAATACAAAAATACAAAACAAATAAAAACATACATAATTTTCAAAAAATAATTTTTTAAAGTGAAACGTAAATTTTAAAAATCGTATTCTTTCAATTGCCTTCAGGAGCTCCAATTGCGAGAATGATCTAAAAATGGCCTGCAACATGTGGTGGTATGTGATGAGCAATTGGATCTCTTTGGCCTCAACGCAGGCTCTTTGATCCAATTTATTGTACTACCTAGCTTTGCAGCACGAGGTTGAGCGAGTGTATAACACAAAGTGTTAAAAATATATATGAAAATCATGCCTCAACTAACATACCAGCCAAATCTGTAATTCTTTGCTTTGTTGGTTATGATGTAAACATTTTAAGAACCACTTGTTGAATACATTGTATAAGGATCTTAGCAATAAATTGTATGTCCTTCTGTTGCCCCTCACAATCAATCTATGGCTTTCAAAAAATTGCCCCCTTAAGGCTTAATGCAATTACATTGATCAAGAATTGATTTTTGGCATCCTTCCATCCATTAGGAATCATGGACACCCTTGTTTGTTTGACAAATGCCTAATGGAAGTAATAAAATTTCTATATTTTGACCTCCTTTGATAATAAGGTGTCGCACACTCTCATAATGTACCGTTTTGGAGCCTCATATACTTTTCTCAATATATATTGTCGATATGGTGACTGAACAATAGTGAAGGACAAATCTTTTACATGAAGGCATGTTGCCAAAATTTGATTGCAATCTGTCTAGTGTCATTTTGAAATGCCCTCTCTAATGGTCCCTTTGTTCTCCTTACATTAGTGGGCTCTTCTTTGTACTCAACCAAAACGGGTGGCTCTCTACCACAACATCAGGGATGCTTCCACAAGATGGGGAAGCCTGGGCATGTGTGACCCACTTCCTCTCCTTGAAGAATGCCTTGTTCTAAAAACAATTGCTGCATTTTTTCCTCTTACTCTTTGCTATATTTTGCTATTTTATGAGTTTGTACATGCACACCATTCTTCTCTTGACAAGCTTTGATTCCCATGCCAAGAAAGGCACACAAATGGGCTTTCACTTGAATATATGAGCTTCTTTGATTACACTCATCGCATATCCGAGGATATGTCCCACCACCTAGAATTTGCTCTATCATTTCTACATGCCTCCACAAAGGTGAACTTGGGTGGATTTTAAGGCGGGGCTGGCCAACAGAGCTAAAACTAGTTGCCATTGTAATCTTTAAGTTCAAAAATCAAACATCGAAGAACATGTTTTAGAATCCAAACAAATGAAAGCTAAAAGTTGAAACTTAAAAATAAAAAATATAAATCGTAAACGTCTAAATCATTTAATAAATAAGTTATAATAGTTTGAAGGCTATGTACATGCATTGTTTATTTTGAATTTTACTTGTGAAATATAGGCTTATTCAAAATCTGAGAAACATAGAAGCAACGAGAACAAAGTATACATGACAATTGCAAGAATCAAGATCAAAATAGAGTTTAATAGTATGCCGCACCAATCCTTATCTGAGTTATCTCCTCCTTTACTGTATTAAAACATGCTTAGGGTTCCAATGTATTTTGTCAAGGGGTTGAGCATGATGAAGTAGACTTCAAGTATGTTCTACTATGACAAACAAAAATATTAATTAAATGGTCAGCAAGATTGCAACTCTTGCTTTGTGACTTGAGATAGAGATATGGGTGATGTTATTCAAAGGCTTCCAAAAGAAATTAGTCATGAGTGTTTGCTAAGAGTGACATACAAATGCCATCCCAATCTGATGTCTATATGCAGAAAATATTCTGGGTTGAAACAACAATGCCTATGCTTGGTTGTGACTCCTGAAGAATGACTTGATAAAGAATACCTTTTGTTTGTTGTCTCTTGACTTGTCAAACAAATTGCAAGTGAAAATGATTGTAGTTTAGGGTTTACAGTGTAATACTATGGTCAAAAGTCAAACAAAATGCATGGAAATTGTCACTCAATGTTGGAATCGCCATGGAATCACTTGGAATCGCTTTGACCAAGATGGAATTGCTCAGGTACACTCATGGATGATTCCAAATGAATTTGCTAACAAAAAAGTACCTTGGATGATTTCATAGGTAAATTAAACCTAATTCTGATTTGGTCACAAATTGTACCTGGGTATGTCTAGTTTTTTGGCTGATTTAGTAACATATATTATTTGCCTTAGGGAAATGGGCCATGTTTTATGTCTAGACATTGAGAAGTCTTCAAGGAAATCTTAGTAGGGTTGTTAGTCTTCTAGACCAGCTTAATTTATCCATTACGGATCAAGGTGGCTCTTCTATGCCCAGTTCTACCCACCTTATCAACATCCCATATTCTCTTATGCACAAACATGCATCCATGCCTTTGCTATGAACAAGAGGTCTAGCTGGGTCTCTATCATCTTAGTTAGCCAAGAAAGTTGCAAGATTATTTGCTTCTTGGTAGCAATGCTTGAAAGATAGGAAATCAAAGCTTTGCTTGGATTATTGTTAAGCTATCAATTTCGTACGGAATTTCTTGTGATGGCCCCAGTGATAATTTTTTAGTCACATTCCAAGACCAAATTTCTTAGGCCATAAAGCAAAGTTGGTTTGATATCAGTCACAAGCTCTCAAGCTTCAACACCATTGTTCATGCCTTTTGAGGTATGAGAGAGAAGCTTGTAACCAATTAAGCTAATGACATCGAAAAATACTACCTATCACTTGTCCTGGCACTCCTTCATTTACCTATGAGGCACCTGTGAAGTTGAGTTTGTAATGTTTCTCCTTAGGGGGAGCCATCTCAGTAAAGACTTCTTGTTCATGTTCTTAACGACCCTATTAAAAGGGTGTTTGTAATATTATGATTACGCCATTTTATTAATATTAGTTTTTTTTTCTTTCTCTTGTCAAAAGATTAAAGATTCATTTGTTTATTTATGTAGTTTTCTGTGAGGATACCGGCACACTTAACTTGTTTTCTTTTAGACAACATATGCATTTTTTGAATTGAAACACAATGAATATGGTTCATTGAAGGAATCTTGTTTGTTATGGGTATACTGAGAGGGATTTTGTAAGCAGTACAGGGTAATAATAAATATTTTGAACTTTAATGAAATTCTCTTTACTGCCAAAGTCATGCTGTATCCTAACAACATAATTTTTTATCATGATTTAGATGAAAAGAATGCTTTAAAGTTTTGGTTAAAACCCTGTAAGAGATTTTATGTCAAACACTCCATGATCCATCATCTGGATCACATTTTTCTTCATTCTGATGATGCATTATGGAGTGTGACCTGAAATGTTGAAGAAAAATCTTCTACACAATTTTTTACAAAAGCTTTCCTTTCATGCTATAACTTGTTTGCTATGACATATGCTTTGCTCATCCTGAGAGTTCTAACTGGTTTTCCATTAATTTTTCAAGTTCACTTAATAGGTCAAGAAGGTTTTTCTTTCATTTTCCATTATCATGCTTTTACTGCATTCACTTAGTTTTTCTTTATAAGTCATATACATTTATTTCATGTTTTCTTCTTTCTTGATTTCAAATTATGTTCTCTTAGTAAATAGATTGTTGAGAATTTGCGACAATGGATGTGTACCTGTTTGAGCTCCCCCTGAAATTTAATTTGTAACAAAATAGTCACTCATTTTTTATTGCCAGTCGCATCCAGATGATAGATAGGTGCATGCAAGAGATATATAACATTAATTTTCTGTGCAATGTTGCAGTTTACGGGAGTTTCAGCATTGTGGAGATTTTTTCTGATAAGCTGCTTTCTTGGTACTCAGATTCTCGACAATACTTATAATGTGCTTTTGACTTCATAAACCAACTTTCTGTTGTTTGGCATTTTACTTCCATCACAAGAAAAAATGAGAATAGAAAAGAAAGATCCTTGCCATAAATTTCATTGATAGAAATAGTGCCATTTTATTATTGAAATTTCAGAGAATTTTTCTTTCTATTTTTCCCAAATCAGTAAAATGAATGTCTTATTCTGCTCTGTATTTCTCTTTTACTGTTAGCGCCATATAAGTCGATTGAGGATCCTATTGTAGGGACTAGGGTTGTAATTTTTGTTTGGTCTGCTATGTCTCTTATGCAGATGACAAGAGGAACATGCAAATGAGGCCATGCAAGACATTGCATAACATTCTTAATCTATATTTGTATATATCAATTTGATAGTGGTTTTGTATTACAGTTATGTTCATTGCCTCATTGCAAAATATCTATGCAATGCTAAGCAATAATCAATATTCCATTGTTTGCACATTGTAGTTGTTTTCTCCAAAATTTGAAGTCTTGTTATCCAATACCTTATTAAAAGTGAATCCAGACCAAGTCATTCTCAATTTGGTCTGATGCCTTTTAACACTCAATCAACAAATTGATATATGGCAGAAATTTTTATTAAGACACAACATGACTTTGTTGACATGCTTTGTATTGCAGGATTCATAAGAGACATGGAATTGCAACTAGTGTATGCTTGATTTCTTATTTGAGTCTTTATGCTATAAACATGTTCCAACGGTGCTTGAATTCAGGACAAGCATTGGATGCATACTTCATGTTCCTACTTTCCCTAGTAGACATTTACTTTGTTTTATTCCAAAAGAGTAAACTATCTTGATTTCTGTCATGTGCCATGTGGAAATTAAATAATATACTATTCATCTCAAATGTCCCATATTTTTGTTAGTAAATAGAAACAAATAATCTGGTATACAAAGATCATCAGCTTCAATAGGGACTTATTCATAGCATCGTGTGCAACAAAAGTTTTTCTTTGAAGTCTTCCTCTACTTCTATTTTTCATTGTCTCTGTACTCTTTTGACTTTTAATATAACAAGGTTTTCTATCTTATCCATTTTTAACTGCAATGTTTACTCTAGCCATTTTACTAAGTTACCAATTTGTTTTTGGGTTTGGGTATGGGTACGAGAATCCGGTACAGGATTCGGTCAAACTTTTTTTTGGGGTTGGGTGTATTAATACAAAAACATATAAAAATCAGAAATATATACATATTTGCAGTGGTATATAATTTTCTTTATTTTTATGGGAAGCAGATCTGACTGTTTGAACGCCATATAAAATACAAACCTAAGAAGGAGCTTCAAAAGCTTTGTGTTGATAAACTTTATGATTTCCTTGGCGATGGTATATTCCTACAGTATCTTCTTGTTTTGTTTTACCAGATTTTTTGTGGTGGTCTTCTTTAAATGTTAATAACTTTTTTATTAATGATTATACTTGTATACCATGGTGTAAGACTTTAGGTGTTATTTACCCTTAATCATTAGTTATTATTGATTGATAAAATACAAGGATATGTCTGTAGCTATTAACTCTTTCTATAACTTTTGATTTGTACTCATATCCATATAGTGGATAGTCTAGAGGAATTCATCTCTTCATTATTAAATAATAAGTACTATCATTTTGTTCATATGGATATAGGGTAATGTTTCATAGGAGAATATCAAATAGTATCACAGTTGTAAAGTTTGTGACCAAAATCTCTTACAGCAGCCATTTATCATTATAGTAAACCTTATTTGTCACTGTGTAATGTTTTAAAATCAATACCTACAACACAAAACAGAGATTTTTATTTTCTTTAGAATGCCAGGAGAAGGAACTAAAGCTGTCTACTATACAAAGAAGCATAACTGCTCTTTTCCATATTTGAATTCCATCATCAGAGGAGTCTTATTGCTAGGTAGTATTTCAAAGACTAGGAATAGTGGCCTGAACCATGTAAAGACTGGGCACAAGCTGAAGGAGGGTATTTGAAGGCTGAAGCATTTACAAATAGATGTGTGAATATCATTGCAAAAGTACTTACTTCTGATTTTCTGATCTTTTTCTTTATTTTTTGGCGTTCAAACAGCCGAATTCGGTCCGGGTACGTATTTGGTACGAAATTTTCGTACCCACAGGGTGGGTTTTGTATCCTGGACGAATCTGTTAGTTTTGGATCAGATTTAACAGAAAACAAAAAAGTAAACACAAAACAATGAACACAAATATTTTATCCTGGGAAAACCCTCCTACTCGAGGGAAAAACCTAGAAGCAAATTATTCTCTTATAAATCAGAAATAATAGTGCAGAAGTAGCATTCAAAATCAGGCCCTAGAAAGGCCAGATATCATACAATAGACCAGCACTTGAAGATAGTGCAAATTCCTTAGTTACAAAGAATATCAACTCTTCTTCTTGAAGCGAATCTGCTCCTCTTGAATGTGAATCTGCTGTTGAAGGAAATTGAATTGAGAATGGAATGAATTGATTGAATAATGTTGAGACTCTATCTCCATTCTATACAAGACTAGGCAAGCTCTCCTCTTGAGCTGACCTAGGAAATGTAATATTTGTTTTATAATTGAAAGGCCGACTTGCCTTGAGTAAATTATTCTTTGGGAAATACCTCCCGCGGCTACAAAAACACTAACACTCCCTCTTAGCTAGGGAGGTATTTTCAAATATTTGGTCATGGATTCTCTCAACATGATGTCCACAATGGCTACACCCAATTGTGGAAAACACAACTCAGTCTCAGAAATGTGATCTGTACAAGGGCTTTCACCTCATATTTCTCAGTCTCAGAGAAATATACACTACAAGGGCTTTCACCTCATATTTCTTTGTCTCGGAGAAATATACATTACAAGGGCTTTCACCTCATATTTCTCCGTCTCAGAGAAACATACATTACAACAGATCTTAGTGATGTTGTGACTCCCTCTGGAGATTGATTGCTTTCCTTAGCACCATTTCTGACCTTGCCATATTTTAATCTTGATTTCAAAACCTTAATCCTCTTCCTGGATATGATCTCAACCAGTGCCTTGAATTCTCAAAATCTAACTCCCTCTGAATGGCAAGAGTGTAATCGAGGGATGAATCCATATCCATTGGAGCCTCCTGCTCCTCACTGACTATCTCCATGCAATATCCTTTAGGTCACCTGAAGGCTACCACCTCTTCAAAGGAGACATCTTGGCTTATTTCAAGCAAGGCATTCAAAGATGCAATAATATCAAACTATTCAACCAGTTGTTTGCTGCAGTAGTAGTCTTTAGTGAAAAAACAGTACTTCACCAATAATCTCCAAGAATCGTCACCTCAAATAATGAAGTCTTCAACATATCTTCAAATAATCCAACACCTAGAAAGAGATTATTCCATGCTTATGTGCTCTGCCAACACAGTGCCGACTGAGGGAGAATCGATCCCTTTCGAAATATTATGATTTCTTTATGAGACTTGTTATAGCCGCTCAATCACATCCAAAAAACGCATATATGGGGAAAATTGGTCAGGAAATTGTTCCAATATGTCTGCCACCAAAGCTGATCCTTTAGCTAGGATGAGGATTAAACATCGTAGTGTTTTCTTCATAAACAAATCGAAGTCCAACCCTTTCAAAAGCAAATGGCTTTTCAAGTTTACTGTCTTGCCCACTGTAACATTTCCCTAGTACAAACTAAAGTTATTTTGAATTAAATCTTCAAGCGATGGAAGTAGGCTCAAATGACTGACTCTAAGATTTCCCCTCGCAGCTGGCCAAAAATCCAAACTTCTAACCATACCGGGTAGATTTGAACTTGTGGAAGAATCGGTCTCTAGTACCTTGGATTTGATATTTGTTTGAGACACCCATTTACAAAATGCCTTTACAAGCTCCAATATGTAGAGGAGCCCAATCACTGTCATCTCTTTCTTGAGGTTGGGCATCGACCGCCTTCCTCCTTTGCTCCGCCATGAGAGAAATTAGAGCAAGCATTCAAGTGTAGACAAACACAATGTCTTTCCCTTCAAGCCTCGCGAGATAGGGGATCAAGGACGCGTGAACATAACTTTACTTCGTGAATTCCTTGAACAAAGGATTCCTGAGATCCCTTCCTTCCCCTTTCTATTCTCCCTCAAATGCTTAAACCATCATTGACATCTAAACACCAATCTACCATCCTTTCCGCCCCTAAATTCCTTATGCAATCTCTGATAATTAATCCATGATCCTTTTGCTCGTCAATCCATCCTGCATTTTAAAGAGATTAACAATAGTTCATAAAATCAAACTACCTCGATACAAATGAAGCATGTAGGCATCTAGCAAATATCATTGGATAGAACAATTAAATGAATGATACATAATAGAACTTATCTTTGTTGATTCAGTTGCAGCCATTTTTCTCCTCTCGACAACCATCATCTTTGCCCGTTGATGTACCCTGTAACACCGTTATAGAATGACAAGTTTTACATAGAATCATACGCTCCTAGGATTCTCGAGCTTTTCCTCCTATCATTCCATTTTCTTTGTTTCTTGACAGGTCGCTGGTCATATCCTTATTAATGGAAAACTGAGACATCAAATGGTAAGTTATTTTATTTTTTATTTTTTTCTTGATCTGGTGGCCATCAACTAGGGTAGAATCAAAGCATGTCTCCAATGAAGAATCATTTCTCCAACAGGTATGTCTTCCTCACAAGATGCCTCAAGCTCTTCCTCCCTCTCAAAGCACACAAATATACCTCACACAGTTTGGAGAGATGGTCATTATCCATAAGGGGCTACAAGTAGACATCCTCCATCATTGGCACGGTCCTTGAAACTCTTGAAATTGAGTGAGGTAGAGGACTTCTTTCAAGTGCTCATCCTTTCCTTTGATCTTCATTTTCTCCTCCAAGTGATGTGGCCCACTCATAGCTCGTTCATGCCTCCGTGAATCAACTTCTTCATTATGCCCAGGTGTGAGGACAATATTCAACATCTCCTTCATACAAAACCAATGATAACATGACAAAAATATGAAGAATATAATCTGCTGTAGCAAATGAGGTCTGCTACAAATATATGACTGGAAATATGAAGATAACAATGTCACATGAATGGCTAAATAGCCCAAAAATCTAATACCCTTCAATGGCAATAACTATATGTCATAAGGGAAATGAAACTCTTCAATAGGCAGATCTGCTGTAGCACAATGCTGATTTAGAAATCCTAGGCGCAGCAACAGAAACAGATGTAACTCTGCCCTAAGGCAGTTCACCACTCGTCCAAGGGAGTCGCTCTAGGGCTACAAGGATATCTCATCAAGTTCGCCTAGCAATGATTTTCAAGATTACCTCAAGAGGTTTGCCTTAGCCTTATGATGTTCGCCCATGGTGAATGCTCCCAACTCATATGAATGATGCTCTAAACCCTCTATGTGAATTGCTCTTCATTATTCTACTCTAAGTCTGCTCTTAATTGGACTGATTTCTCATTGTGTTTCTTGCTAATCCTTCAATATATTTTTGCATTAAATCTAATAAGATTTCTTGAACCTTAGCTCTGATACCATGTTAGTTTTGGATCAGATTTAACAAAAAACAGAAAAGTAAACACATAACAATAAACACAAAGATTTTATCCTGGGAAAACCCTCCTACTTGAGGTAAAAACCCAACAGAAAATTATTCTCTTATAAATCAGAAATAATAGTGCAGAAGTGGCACTCAAAATCAGGCCCTAGAAAGGCCGGATATCATACAATAGACCAACACTTGAAGATAGTGCGAATTCCTTAGTTACAAAGAATATCAACTCTTCTTCTTGAAGCGAATTTGCTCCTCTTGAATGCGAATCTGCTGTTGAAGGAAATTGAATTGAGAATCGAATGAATTGATTGAATAATGTGGAGACTCTATCTGCATTATATACAAGACTAGGCTAGCTCTCCTTTTGAGCCGACCTAGGAAATGTAATATTTGTTTTATAATTGAAATGCCGACTTGCCTTGAGTAAATTATTCTTTGGGAAATACCTCCCACAGCTTCAAAAACACTAATAGAATCCATAAGCCCAATTCCATATCTTGGATGGATTTGAATCGAATCCAAATCAAATTTCGAATCTGAATTGAATTGAATCGTATTTGAGACCTTTTCTAGGTGAATCGGTAACTTAGTATCTAATTGTGTGACCATAAAATTTGGAAATGAGTCCCAAACTGGGCGCTAGCAGCCAAGGGCGATTTGGCTCTATAAATTCAGTGCATGCTCCAAAAATTCACTCCAATATATGCTTGGAATCGCCTTGGACAGAAGTATCAAATGAAATGACACCCACAAAATTATCTCTGATCATTGGTGAGTTATGTGCAAATCATTATATTCAGACCCAGTTGCCTAAGTGCTCAAAATAGGTGAAATCACTCCAAAACTCTTATAAATCCACGCCAAAATGAGAGGAAACAATTGCAATCCAAAACCCGATTGAAACACATCAAAAATGCTGAAAGATCTTCATCCTGAATGACTAAAATCTGCAACTTGAAGCTCCAAATGTGATTTTTGGATGAAACCACCCTTCCATCGGCTAGGGCAGGTTTTGCACTATCGAAACCAGCCCAAGATATCAAGGGTTTTCGTCCTCAACATACACTTTCAGACCTCTTGGCGAGAAACCAGTAGCATCTCCTTATGCAACAAAAATCATCCATAACCAAATGAGAGTCTAAACTCAAATTTATAAAGTGAGGGAAGGATTAGGGCAACTTGCATTTGAGTTTGAATACATTTCCCTCTCATTTTTCTTTATGAAATGTCATGAAATTACCCCAAGAGGGGCGTCCAACTTTTTGCCTCCAAAATTCCACTTTTGATTTTTAATTTAAAATTGACTTTTAGCGTAAACTAGGCGTCCCACCTTATGAGGCATAACATTAGCATTTAAAAATGATAAATCAATCTCTTTTCTACGGATCCATTTGAAATACATGGACCCTCTTTTAAAACAACGTTGTGCAACTAGGCCAAGGGGTATGCTCATAAGGAAACTATTTGCACTTTTGTAGCCTTCTAAAATGACTTAAAGTTATCACTTAGGCACCAAGGTACTTTTTAATGTCCCCTTCAACCCTCAACTTTAAATTATAAAGTAACTTTATTTTAATTCATTTTTGAAGAGGAAAGCAAATATTTAAATATCCCAACCTTAGCAACCAAGAGCCTCAACTAAAATAATGCTGCTGAGAGAGCCTGACCAGGTCTAGCTTCTAAAAATATACTTACTATTTTTAGTAAGTCCTAAAAATAGTAAAAACGCCAAAGACTCAAGCTGGAAAGACGGTAGATATGCCAAAGGGCTTATTGTGAATAGTAAGCACTGGACTGGTCCCCTGCTAAAAATAGAAAGCCATGCCTGAACCTCGAGAAAACCCCACAAAAAGGATTGGCACAAAGCATTAAAGCTCATCGGACAACTTCCACACATTGCCCAAATAGGAAACCCAACATTGCTCTGCCTGTTGGACCAGTTACTAAATATAGCACTTACTAAAAATAGTAAGTGTGTCAGAACCAAACTAATCCAAAAGAGGACATCGAAAATGGGGACATTATAATTTGTGAATTTTAAGTAGCAATGAAATATCTCCAATTTCTTGTACTTCATTGATGTATTATCACCAAGGGAAACTTGCCCTTATGAAGTTGGAGTGAGATTATAAAACTACTTTTGTTATTCTGTTGTGTGTTTGGAAGCATTAGAATTAGCATATGGCAAGATTGCTAGAAGTGGAATCTTGGGGTACAAGAAATCTCCTTCATCTGAATCACTTGTCGAAGCAACATTGTTATGTTGCTTGTTATGTTTTTTCTGCTAATAGGGATTCTTCTTTTTGTTTCCTTGAGGATGCTTTCGTGGCTTTCACTGCCTAGATTCACTATATGCAAAGAAATTGTAACAACATTCTTGGAGATTTTATCCCCTCTTCCTACAAATGAGATTATTTTTCTATGTAGAAGAGTTTTCCTATTTGGATTTTGATGAACCTAATGGATTACTTTGAAGTTTAGGTTGCTTTCACTTTTGTTGAGATGCGAGGCCTAATTGTCTTAGGAGTCTAAAGTCTCATCATGAATTACTTATTCTTGTTGAAGTGAATTCACCAATTCCTCAAAAGAAGTCTTCAACACACCTCTACATTCTATCTTCACTTGGATTCATGGAATTCTCAATCTCCAATTTTCATATATAGGCACATAGATTTTTGCAAGAATGAGCAATTCATTACTAAGAGGATGCTACATATACACATGGGGATGGTTGGTAAATAACTAACCAAGGCCAGGCATACTTGACCAACCAACTATAAGTATCAATGATAGTTGTTATTTAGTTATGTTAATAATATTTATCAAATACCATTAACATATCACAATAGTTTATTATATTATAAAGTTGTTATGATGTAATATTATATAATTGTAACTCATTAGATGCAAAAGATTCTTAACAAGAGAGTAGATGGGTTTGTTGCACAACTATTTTCTTTAGAAGCACACCAAGTATAGGTGCCTACATCATCATACCTACAAGGAATTGTTGATGAGCACTCAGTATTTTTTGGAGATATACTGAAAGCACTTTTGCCAAAGTAGGATCATGATCATGCCATTCAATCAGGACCACTGAGCTAATTGCCAAACATCAAACCCTACAAGTACGCATATGTATAGAAAAGCAAGATTGAGAAGATGATATAAGAGATGCTAGAGGCAAGCATTATTAGGCATAGTTTGAGTGCATATTCCTTTCTAGTGATGAGGGTGCACAAGAAATATGACACTTGGTATATTTGTCTAGATTATAGAGAGCTCAATAAGTACACCATCAAAGTTCCAATTCCAATAATTGATGATTTGTTAGATGAGCTATGTGGTGTTGTTTATTTTACCAAACTTGATCTTTATTCTAGTTATCATTAAATTAGAATTTTGAGATGAGGATACACGTAAAACAACTTTTAGAACCCATAAGGGCCACGATGAATTTTTGGTTATCCCTTTGTGCTCACAAATGTGCCTTTTACATTTGAAAGTTTGATGAATTTTGTCTTTAGGCCAATTCTATGAAAAAATATTTTGGTATTTTTTGATGAAATCTTAATATATATCAAAGCTTGGGAGGAACAATTGTGTCATGTGAATTAGGATTTTGACACTCTGGAACATCATTAGCTTTATGCTAAGCCATCCAAGTGTGCCTTGGGAGTCAAAGAGGTGGAGTATGTAGGTCACATTGTTTTGCACGAGGGCATCAAGGTAGATCCTCACATGATCAAGGCCATTGTAAGTGGAAAGTGCCTAGGACCCTCAAGAACCTATGGGGTTTCTTAGGGCTTGTAGGTTACTTTTGCCAATTTGTAAAAAAATACAATAGAATAACAACACCACTCATAGCTTTATTGAAGGACACCTTTTAATGGAATGAGGTAGCCATCGAGGCATTTGAGAAATTAAATAAAGCCATGTGCACCACTCTATTTCTAGCTATCCTTGATTTTTCTAAAATCTTCATTGTGGAATATGATGCATCAGAGTATGCATAGAAGCTGTACTCATACAAGAAGGGAGGACACCTTGCATTTGAGAATGATTGACTCAAAGGTGAGAATTTGTTGAATCCTCCTTATGAGAAGGAAATGATGGCTGTCTTTCATCATTTTAAACAATGGTGACCATATGTGATGGAAAGACAATTTAAGGTGAAAATCAATCATAATAGCCTCATACTTCTTGGAATAGATGACATCGTTACAAGAACAACATAAATGGGTCATGAACATGTTGGGATATGACTTTGAGATCATATATGGGAAAGGAAAGGAGAAAGTTGTGGTAGATGGTTTCTAGGAGGAATGGATCCATAGAGTCACTAGATTAGGTGGATGAGGCATGAGAAGAATGGAAGGACATAGATACACAAAATATCATTTGGAAGCTCCAATAGGATTAAAGAGTGTCAAAGAAATTTTCATGGAAAGGAGATGCTCTATAGTACACAAACAATATGTACATGTGTGAGAACTCAACCCTTAAGGCTTAAGGTTATGGTAGAGCTCCATGCTTCAGTAGTTGCTTCTTGAAAACATCATAGAATCAAGCAAGATTTCTTTCGGGAAGGGGTGTCTAGAAATTTGTGGTAGAATGCATGGTATGTCGACAAAATAAGGGGAGACAATTAAGATTCCAAGTCTTCTACAACCTTTATCTATTCTAAACCAAAGGTGGGAAGATGTCTCCATGGATTTCATCACAAGTTCGTATGAGTCTGAAGGAAAAAATGTCATTTTGGTTGTTGTGGATTCACCAATAATGCACATGTTGTGCTTTGTCACATCCATTTGAGCAAGTACTTTAGCATCAACATTTATGGATACCATTTAGAAGTTGCATGGGACCCCAAAACTCATAGTAATTGATTGTGATCCTATATTTACTAATGATTTTTGAACTGTTTTATTCTCATGCTTGGGTATCTGTTTGCTCATAGCCCATCATATCATGCCCAAATGGAGAAACAAAATGAGATGGTGAACAAGCGCTTGGAGGGTTATCTCTATTGTTTAAATAGGAGAGCAGGTACAATGGTTGCCACTAATAGAATGGTGGTTTTAACATTTCTTTCCACACTTCATCCAAAATGCCTCCATTTTTGGCAATATATGGGTACCATCCACCATGCACCATTCATCACCTCTTCTTTGAGGGTACAATCAAAAGTTTAGTAGTTAAAGAACATATTCAACACTAGCAAGAGCTACTTGGCCAATGACACATAATGGATTGATGCAGCAAGCTGATCAACTTTGTAGTGAAAGAAATTTTAAAGTAGGAGGTTGGGTCTTCGTGTGATTACAACTGTATAAGCAGATGCCATTGAAATAACAGAACGGAATTTTTTGTTCACTCAAGTATTATAACCATTATCAAGTCTTGCAGAAGATTGGCAGTGTAGCATACAAATTGGAGTTACCTCAGTGAGTGAAACTAAATTTGGTCTTCCATCTTTTCTGCTTTAAGAAGGTTATTGGACAAAGAGTTTCAACTAAGATAGAATTACCAGAGCTTAATGAAGAGGGTAAAATCATTTTATAACCTCAAGAAATCCTTAAGATGCACATTAAGAGTCTGCGGATGGGAGCAATTACAAAGTATTTGATTAACTGGAAGAATCTGGCTAGTGAAGATGCAACAAGGGAGGATGAAGTGTTCTTGCAGAAGTATCTTGAGACTGACTATATTGAAGACAACATTGGTTTTAAGGGTATAGGCATTATATTCCGTTAACCTATAGTTTGTTTTCGGATATGTGTGGCTGGCATTGGACTAGCATAACCTTTAATTAAGTCATATGGTCATTTCTATAACTTCATATTAGTAATAGGGTTGGCCTAGGTAGCCTCCATGGCATAAGTAGGGTATATAGAGGAGGTAATGGTTAATAATAAATATTTGATTATCATATTGCAAATTTTGTTCTTATTGAAGATTTTTGAAGGTTGCCCCTTTAAAGTGGCTTATTATTATCAAGTAATTGCATCTTCTTACCTATTATATTCTTCTCTGGTGCAAGTAATTTCATTTTAGTTTTGTGCCTCCTTAGGTGTTCGGTAACCTACACCTTGGATATTTTCTCTTTTTGGCCTAAATCAGGAGGATTCCTAACCCCTTATTGTGTTATATCAAAACACTGGATAACTGTACTTTTGTTGGTTTTTCTTAGTGATGGTACTGTTTGATAACATAATGCAGAAATAATGTTACTGTTTCTTGCTGCATTCAGTAAAAGTATATAGTTTGTACAGTCTTTTTGGCACCCGAGGTTTAATGTTTCACACTAGTAAATTGAGTTGGCTTTTTGCAATTCAAACTCTTAGTAACTTTGTGTTACCGATTGCTAAATTTATGTAGTAATCCTTTATTTCTGTGTCAATGGTGAGGATTTCTCTGATTAGCTGTGAATTGCAAAGTTAACTTCACTGGTTAATAGAACCGTGGGTAATGGCTGTTTCATATTTTCTTTCTAAAAATTCTTCTTTAATACTTCATACTTTCCCATGCTCGGGATGATGAACAAAACTGATACTGTGCATCAAATAAAATGAATTTGTTTTTCCTCTGTAGTTGCCATCCAAGAGCTTTTAGTCTAACATTCAATTTGATGCTTCTGATCTGCAGGTTTCCTCTTTATTACCATGCAAAGCTTGCATTCCTAATTTGGCTTCAGCTTTCACCTAGCTGTGTATGTATCCATGCCTTAAGGTTTTTGCACAACTTTTTTTAGCTTATTTTCACCATTTCTTTCATAATATTTTCACAATATTATGAATGTATCTTTCACTTGGTTGTTTATTGTTCCATCTACTTAGTTTGCTGGATTGTTCTCATTTCTCCTTAAAATAAGGAAATAATTTGCATTTTACAATTTCTTGAAAAGACACACACTTAAAAACACTATCTTTAATTGGATGAATACATGCTAAAGTTGTGTTTGAACTTAAAAATTTTCTTTGATTACAAACTAGTTCAATGTACTCTGTATCTCATACATCTCCCAGAATGAATACAACATTAAACTCTTATGTCAGTGGGTTTTCATCCATCATTACAGGGTTTTGGTTCATGGGGATATTGGGTTATCAACAAAAGGAATCTTCAAAAAGAGTTTGAGAGCAAGGAAAATTTGACATTAATTCAAAGTTACAGATCAAATGGTTTAGCTGGCCATTTTCAAAAGTTACATTATTTTGATTACATCAGACGTCATTCAAAAATTTCATTGTATTGATTACATTAGACATCATTTAGAAGTTTCATTGTGTTGATCACATCAAACATCATTCACAAGCTCAAGGGTAGATTGCCCAGAACCTTTGTTGCAAGGTTTGTGTTTGTGTTTGAGTTTGGCAGAGATAAAATTCAGATAAGTTTGACAATGAAAAATTTGAAAAAACAAAATCATTATTAAATTTTCGGTTTTCCTAATATATAATTTGAATTTCTAAAAATATATAGGTAATAAATCCACAAAATTGTTTTAAATTGCTAAATGTATTGAACTAAAAAAAAAATTTCAACTATAATATATCTAATATATAATATTTGACATATTGAATAAAAAACTAAATAAATAATTTTGTGCATAGTGATGGTGCTCCCAAATATTGCTGATACTAGGGTTTGTGAAAATTGAGGAATTTGGAGAATTGATCATGAGGTGCTGGGCAACGGAGTGTTGGCGGCCAATGGTGACTACAAACTGCAGAAGGAATCAAACACAATGCTGGTGACCGGAATCCCCACCCTCTGTCGATTTTAGAACATTCCTTTAAGGATGCCATGATAAACCCTAGCTCAAAGGACCATAAAGTAGCACTTCCAAACTCAGAGCAATGGAAGAACCCTACAACTGCCCTACAACTGCCCTACAACTGGTCATGGCACAAGGCAACAAAAGAACAAATTAGGTTGTGCCATATTTGATTTCCTAGCGTTGGGTTCAAGGTTGTCAAAGAAGAATTCCAGATTTGGGAATTTTGACACTTGCAACATCCCTTTTAGAGACTCACCTTACAATTATATTGGTTGCAACAATTCTTTGGGCCCAATTAATGGTGTGGTTGTTCATATCAGGGCTGATTCTGTTGCAACTCAACCAGGAGTCACCCATATGGTAGGCCAAGCCCCCACAACGAGTGGAAATTCCCACCTTTTGGAATTTGGCAGTGCTATAAAAGATGAAATTGTTGAGTGTGAAGAATTCTATGTAGCAAACTAATTAATTGGCAGATTTAACTTCTTCGGCCTGGCTTGGCCTTCTAGACTTGCACAAGTGGTTGACTGAAAACTACCGCCCCTTTCTGACAGGTAATATTGAAATATACCCTTGTGCTTGTGGTTTTCAACAACGTTTAGGATCAAAGCAATATTTTGTGCAATTGCCTCTGGTTTTGGAGCCAACATGCGCCGATGTTGAAACCATGGCATCCTGATTTGAATCCCTCACAGAATCATTTAGTATTATGCTGGTATGGTTATGCCTCCCAAACGTTCCACTTCAGTTTTAGATTGACTCATGTTTGGAAGCCATTCAAAATTTGCTGGGTTGCTTCCTAACATCAGATACAGATACTTTTGACTTCATCCACACAATTTTTGCCTGGATCTTGATTGAACTAGATATCACAGAATATTTTCCTGCGGATATTATTTTAAAAGTAGCAAATTGTAGCTGGGCACAAGCCTTGGACTATGAGGGGCTACTCTTTTGATGCTGCAAGTGTTTTGATACTGGACACATTGCTGTTAATTGCCCCAACATTAAATACAAATGGGACGGTCAAGGTTCGTGGTGGAAAGAAGCTCTTTTCCACCATTTGACTATTGAATGTTTGCTTGGGGAGGCTTCGGAGATAATTGAGGGATTGCTAACACCACCTAAAAGTGCAGAAAATCCTCTGGAGACTTCTCCAAAGAAAATGAATATATCCCCAGTTAAGCAAAAATCCGCTCTGGTACAAATGTTGGCATCAACATCAAAAGATCTTGCTATAATTGAGATTTTTAATTTTTCCTCAATAAATTATTTAGAGAATGGTCTAGTGACTAAAGCTTTTGGGTGTTATCAGGCTTCAGTCACCCTCAGCTGATGAAAATGCTATGGGACCATGCACAATCGTTCTAAAGAGAAAGAATAATGCAATAAAAAGGGATTGAACTCTATACAATGTGCACATCCGATCTCATGACAAATTGGGCAAGAATTCTTCAAAATTAGTTCACAGAGAATCATCACGAGTCTCCATTTTTGACTTATTGGAGTCTTATAATTGTAATGCACCCCTATTTATGGGTCTGATGCATCCTATATTTTTCCCTCGTTTTAGCAAGGGTGTGGTCCCCATGATCTCAATTTACCAATTAAAAAACGAAACAAATAAAATAAAAATAATAATTGTGTGAGATTGAGTTATAGATTAAATTTAATATATTAAATTCAATAAAACAAAAATAAAATAAAATAAAACTTGACCTAACCTAAAATGCAAACAAAAGTTTTAAACAAAAAAAAGATCATTCCCTACTTGAAACTCTTCTGCCCGACACCTGCAACTCTTCTTTTCCTGAGCGCAGAACTCATGCCCTTAGACCTCTCTTCCCTCACCAAACACTTTTCTGTAAGCTCTTCAATCAGTGAACAGTTGTTGCACTCACAGCCTCACAGGTCCAAACTCCATTGATTTATTGAATCAAGGTATTTCTCTCACTATAGCATGAATTCAAAAGCTTGACTGGGCCCAACAATTTTCAGAGATTGGTCCTGAAACATGTGCATCATGTCTACAGAAAGCTGCTGCTGTCACTGACTCACCAATGCAACCAACACACCGTTTTCCAACTCATGTCGAATGTAATTTGAAGCATTGATAAGCACATAGTGAAGCTCGTGATGTGTTTTTACATGTTGTGAGTTTTCATTTTATAGAAGAAATAGAAATTCTAAATTAAAATCATTAATACAATTTAACTAAAAAATCTGGAGTCCTATTCTGTAAGAATTTTAGGGCAAATTAGAGTGAGTTTAAGATTCTTTTAGAGTTTGCTCAATTTTGAACTTCATACAGTAAAAGTTGGCAAACCTTGTGACATAGCTCATGACTCTAGGGACTAATCTGTTGACCAAAATGTCCACTTGTAGCTAGGGATTGTATGCTTTAGCAGTGCCAACCTATACTAACTGAACAAGTCATTGTGAGTAGGTGACATTGATCTAGAATTGCAATATTTGTGGTTTATGTATACTCTAGAATTGCAATATGCTGTAGATTTACTGGACACCTAAGAATAACGTTTTGCAGGTAAGTGCCATTAGAAATTTGATAGGAACAAATAGAACCATTGTCCTCTGACTGAAACTGTAACATATCTTCATTACCTGAGTTGTATTTTGGATAACTGTCAAATTTATGATTTGCTTTTTTTTTTTTTTTGACATTTGGTATGCATGTTAACAGGGTTCAAGACAACTATATGTGAGATATTTACGGCCATTTCTCTTGAAACATCAAACAAGACTTGATCAAATTGCAGGTGGAACTTGCACTGAAATAGTAAGTAGAATAATGATATAAACAATCTGTTGTCTTCACTTTATTATATTTTGAAATTATATCTATGTTCTATTTTCATAGAATGGTTGAAAATTGAATTTATAACATTATAAAAGTGTATTACTGACTTAGAAATGCTTGCCATTGTAATATGTTCCCTTTTCAATCTACCATTATCATGTCTCTGTCCTGAAGACTTTCTCGTCGAGTGGATTCAATAGTAGTTGATACAGAATATAAAATGTGTACTCTCCTTACACATTTTAATGAGAGAAAAGAAATGGTTTCCATATCATTTGTACTTCATTGCTTGCTTTCAATCTACATCTTTTTGTCCTTTCAGAGGGTTTAGATTTTTTGCAGATATAGTTTAGCATGATATAATAAAACGTTAACCAGTACAACTTAAAAAATAAGCTCTAATGACAAAATGTGGAGGAAATTTTCTAACTTTCATGGGATACTTAGCTTCTATTCTTAGAGAAAAAGTAAAACAAGCCTTCTTGTATAATGTTATATGCTGGATTATATTATATTTTATTTGGATTCAATGAGAAGGATGCATTCTAGTTGGATTATTGAGAGTATAAAAGATATGGTATTCTACAAATTTTGAAATGGGTTATATGGAACTGTGATCCAATGCTTTGGCTAGAAAAGTAACAGAAGCAAAATGAACCTTTTTAAATTTTATTTTTCTATCCCTACTCTTACTAATGTTTTGAGTTGTATCTCAAAAAAACTGATTCAAATAGCTAGATTATTATGAGTTGGTGCTGAGTGAACTTTCAAGAGTATGTGAAAGACTCCAAAGTTTGGAGATAAGAGATGTAAGATATGCAAATGCTTTAGGCCCTTGGTAGTCAAATAGAAGATCACTACTTGGTTAATCATATAACATTTTCCAAGATTATGGGTTCAAGGATTTTGAGTCCACTATTTTAACATGGAAAACACATGAAATTATTAAAGTATTATTGTAATATTTAATGGTCATCTTAGCTTCTAATTAGTTGGTAGTTTGCTTTTAGTTAACTTAGTTTTCTTCAGTTAGCTTTTAGTAACTTTCCATTATTTGCTTTAGTTAACGATTGTTTCTTTTTAGAAAAATTGTCTTGTAATTCTTTATATAAGGAGTTTTCCTCTCCTTTGTAAATGACGAATATCGAATATCAATTATCATTTCATGGCATCAAAGTATAGGCTCATTTTTGGCGAATACTTTGAGAAATAAAAATTCGTAGCTGATTACTTGAAGATTTTTTGGAAAATTTCAGAAGTTTTTTTTGCTAATTTTTTTAAAAATAAAAAATTGAGGGTTTGTAAAGAAAAAAAATTGAAAGTTTT
>VDFB02270651.1:625123469-625309302 GCA_007258455.2 Sequoia sempervirens
GAAGAGTGATAGCATAATAGTAATCCTTCTTGAACTTTGCTCTGAACAACTATTTGGGCAGTTTAGAATAATGTGACTTGGGCTTCTCCAACCAGGAATTGATGAGTCTATGATTTAACAGTCTCCTCTTAATAGAACTTTTTAGTTGCTTCCATGTTGAATGCCACCACATGAGACTTGTCTGGCATGTCAAAGGTCTGAGCTATGGAAACAGGGTTGAAATTTGCCACAATCCTCCCTTGAGGACCAATTATTCTATGTATCACTATCATAATGCCTGGCAGAATCAAGAACCAATTCATAGCACTGAACTGTAGAAGGAAAGCCAGTTACATGCACCAATCCTGACTCCAACATTCTTTTGGCAACCAAAGGAAGATCCTGCGCTACCATTCTTCCTTTGAACTCCTCATAGTCCCATAGTCCCACATTTTTGTTAGTTACCTTTGACCAGATAAAGGTGATCTTGCTCTCCAGGATTTTTCTCTTGATATCCATTTTGATTCTTTCTGCTTCAGATATTGAGGACCCAACCACCGTCTTTCTAGAATCGGCCTACACTCAACAAAGGGAAGCATAGTAAGGATCATACATAAATTAATCACAAACAACATGTTCATCCTAAAAAAGACCTCTAGATCAGCATGGTGCAACCAAATCTCATATAAAATGATCATATCAAAATTCGGGTTCCAGGTCCACCCATGGAATCCAAGCGAGGGAGGAATTTCAAAGAATTTTGGGCCAGACGGATTCTAGTAGAATGAACATGAAAATTCCTATAAGCAATTAAATTCGATCATTATCCATCAACAAACAGCATGAGAGATCTTAAGATAGCATAAAATCAATCATAAAATGCATCATAAATCATTAAAAAATCAAATTATTGCATATTTCCTCCCGCTTCATCAAATCTCAGGAAAATCCGGATGAGACAGATTTCCGCGAAGGAAGAGACATTACGTGAACTTCGAAAAATTTAAGGAGCACAGGATTTTGGTAAATTTCAGGTGAGAAGGAAATCCGCGAAGAAGGATGAAACTCTGAAAACATGCGGATTCTGGGAAAACGAAGGAGATCGAGAAAATCCACCAGAGTTGGAAAATCTTGAAATGGGTTTAGAACCCGAATTTCGATACCCAATCACAATTTTAACCTAATTAAATGAATCGATCATAAATTTTAGGATCCTAGACCTGAGACAAGCTTGATTTTGACCCTCTATAGGTTTTCATTGGTTTCTAGGCTAGTTTGAAAGTAAACTAAGATAAAATGGTGATGCCCTAGATGCAAAACCCTACAATTCTTCCATTAACGCATAGGGAAACAGAAGATTTAATTGATTGAATTGCCAACTATTTACTAGGGTAAATCACGGTTCTCGAGCAAGACTCCTCATGATGTGAAAGAATGAATAATCTTAGAACTTATTTGGGAGCCTATAAACAAAACAATATTACGTAACCCTAGCTATGAATTGCTAAAAAAAATTAGAATTTTGAAATTAAAGCAAGTTTATAACATCGAAACACTGCCATCATTCATCAGTCAAAAGTAAAGGATCACATATACGTACCATGATGAACATAAATCAACTTTGGAGACAACAAAAATGAATTCAATGGCGCTCCACAAAGAATAGTCATCAAAAACACCAAAGAAATCACCACCAAAACCAATAATTGTCAAACCAAGCACCCAAATAAAATCCAACACACCGAGAATAAACTCCTCAGCTTAATAGAATACAAGTGACAAAGCATAATAGCACAAGCTCTTCAAAAAAATAGATAAATACATCCTTCAAAGCTCGTACAGGAAGCATTAATGTCGTCGACAAGACAGGCTGGAGAAAATCTGGAAACCTGACAACAAGACGGATTTTGGGAAAATCCGGCCCACACAGAATTCTATGAAGAACCGAATTCTCTAAGCAATAGCGCATAAGCAGAGTTTGAACAGGATCTAGGAAAATCCAGTCTAGATGAAAAATCCTAAACTCAGGCAAAAACCCGAATTCTTACTAGAACTCAATATTTTCAATGTACAACTTGGAGAAATCACTTAGGTCAGCAAGATAAACATTTAGGCACATGCCAAAGCAAAGATAAATCATCAAAATAAAAGGGCCAAGACACCAAAAACCAAAGCAAAAGAGGGTCCCTGCTTTCAGCGGGGCGTGTGTGCGAAAACTGCACAACAATAGTCATTTGAATTTGGATAGGGTTCTTTCATCAGTTATAAACTTGTTCTAAAACCCTAAGTGGAGTTTATTTTGCAAAGTTTATAAAAATATTCCTTTTTGTTATGATTGTTCAGTGACTTGGTATCATTGGTGAAAGTCACTTAAGTGACTATTTGAAAGGGAATCATGCCCATTGTCAACAGGCCCTTACTCTTAGCCTTAACCGGGAAAGCAAGTTAAAGGCTTATGTTTGAATGGTCATTATAAGATCAAAGGATATTATTCAATTTGTAACTTGGCAGGTATTGATGATCAATGGCTCTTATTTAAAATGCAGAACGGTTAATTCTCGAGGGTATCACATTGACAAGATAATGAATGCCAATTCCAATGGTTTAGTTATTCACAGTTTCATAACTGTTTGGTGCAATGAAAGAAAATTTGAAGAGGATTCTTTGTCAACGTGTATGTGGAGGTTACAAGGATGATTAGAGTTTTGTGAGAAGTTTTGGAAAATTTTGTGATATCATGTTTTGAAAGGATACACATAGTTGAGTAACTTCATTATGGAACCGATGGTCCGAGGATTGTTGCTAATGAATTTTATGAGCAAAAAAGAAGACATGAATGTGATACCTCTATTTTTGGCTAAATCTAGTGATTCTATGTTCTTTTAGAATGCATTGAAGATTGTGATACTATTCTTGATATCAATATTATTCATAAAGAGGCAGACTTGGAGAATAGTGTGTAGAAGGATACATTTCACAATAGGGTTAAATTCTTTAAAATGTGTCTTTGCACAAGTTAGTGTTCTATGAGAGGGTTTTGAACAATTGAGCATTAAAGGCTTGCTTGTTCCTTTGTATGTATGTGTACATGAGTTGTGCTTGCTTTACATGAGAAGGAGTAGTATGGAAATTGATAAATACTTCACTTATGCTTGATATCTTGTGTGTCTAATAGTGACTAATGTATGCAGTCATGATCATGTTCTTTGTCTTCTTGAAATAATGAACATGATTATGTAAAGTCTAATGTATGCAGTCATGATCATGTTCTTTGTCTTCTTGAAATAATGAACATGATTATGTAAAGTCTTTTTGTGGTCTTCTAAGAGGGTTTTTGTCAATATTTTTGATGTGTGCAAAGGATTGAAGAATTCTTCATCATATAAACACTAGTTGGATTCTTGTTTATAGCTATTAAGAGATTATCATTCATGTATGCAGGGTGATTGGTCATTGCTTATATTAATTTTTTCATTGCGTAGAGGAGTTTTGTCGAGAGATAAGAACTTATCCTATCTCTATCTTTCATTGGAGAACTTTATATACTATTGGAGGGTTAAGGGGATATTCTTGTAATCTTCCTTCATGCTTCTTGATATTGTAAATTTGCTGTCAAGGGAACATAAGAGTTCGTGATTCAAGGTCTTGAAGGATTTTGTTGTTGGTGCATATTGTAACAAGTTAAGCCCCTAAAATTATATCTCTTCTTTCATTGGAGATTGGTCGTTAAGACCATGGAGGTTTTTCCAGTGACGTTGTAACTAGTGAGGTTTCTTGTTTAAGCCAATGAGGTTTCTTGTTTAGCCAGTGAGGTTGTAAAACTAGCTAGTGAGGCTTTAAAATCAATGAGATTTTATTAAGCCAGTGAGCTTATCAACTTTTAAGTCAAGACCACAAATTGATATTTACATAGTCTCTTCATAAAAAAAATTTATAGTGACAATCACATGGTAGACCGACTTGATGAGAACTTGTAAAAATAATTAATGTAAGTAAAGTAACTATAGTTTTTATGAGTCTTTTAATTAGTTCATGTGAGAAAAGAACAATATATAGTAAAAGTTAGAAAATTGGATCTTATAAATTCCTTACAAATTCAAGTGATGTTTCCCATAGGATGGATTAAGGGGACCTAAGAGGATATAGCTTAAGGGGTCCTAAGAGAATTCCTTAAGGGGAGTTAAGAGAATGACTTAAGGGGATGTAAGAGGGTGGATTAAGGGGAGTTAATAGAATTACTTAAAGGGATGCAAGAGGGTGGATTAAGGGGAGTTGATAGAATGACTTAAAGGGATGTAAGAGGGTGGATTAAGGGGATGCATGTCATGAACCCTAGGATATGGATTAATGGGTCCTAAGAGGATGGATTAAGGGGAATTATGAGAGTAACTTAAGGGATGCAAGTAATATTTTTCAAGTGGTTTTTTCTCACTGTAAAGGGTTTTCCACTCATAAACATTGTGCTATGGTGTCTTCAACTTTTATGATCTGCTTATGTTCTTTATGTTCATTCAAGTAAGATAACTTTGCATGCATAATGCTACACTTGATAATTGAACTATTCTGAAACTTGCATTCTACATGTTCAAAGTTGGGAAATATTAATTTAAGTTCATTTTAATCTATCATACCACTGATTCACCCCCCCTCTTTGTGGTATTGTACTCCAACAAAAACAACATGCATAAGAAGCATCATAGAAACCCACAATTGAGACTGCATGGTAATTAAGGTAAAAACGTGTTAGATTGCACAAACGAACTCCCTAGTGCTACCAACATCGAGGTTGACATCATTTTCGAAATCCATATAGTATTAACATTATGTATATAATATACTTAGTAAAAATTAATATATTCTAATTATAATAAAATAATTAATATTAATATTATATATTTACAACTATTTAAATATATACTTAGGAAAAAATAGAATCATAATACATTGATTATAATCCCTTTTCTATCACCTAGTTATCTTAAATGTTAGTTATTAATGGGGTTTAAGCTGCATGTCTACCAGGTTGCACTACGCTCCACTTTCACTGTCTGTGTCTAACACCAACTAAAATAACTATACAAATATTAAAACATTTTCATGTCATGGCTGAAATCAAATTTTATAACTCTAAACCCTTATTTTTGTTTAGAAGGCTTCAAAAATCTTGTCGTGAGCTAAAGGATCAAGTAGCTCTAGAACCCTAACATTCAAAGTTTCTAAGTCTTGTTTTCATTTATTAGGAATAGAAGTAGAGTACAGTGAAATTTTTACAGATGTGTTACCTATTATTCCTCACATTTTCATTGATTTTACATCCATAATGTAAACTTATTTTTCAATTTTAGTGGGTGATTTGAGAAATATTTCTTGGGTATTTTTTCTTTGAAGCTTTTTGCAAATATTTTGTTTTTGCAAGGAACTATGATATTATTAATTTGTATATTCAATATTTTGTTAATATGCTCAAACAACTTGTTTTTCGTCTTTTAATTGTAGAAGGATTGGAGTTAGAAAAAATAAAAATAAAAAATATTGTTTAAATTTTTCTGGTTGATTTTTTAAAACTTTTTATAAATTTTATAATTTCATTTAAATATTGTATTTTTTGTTGAAGGAATTCATATATTTCGAATCACTTTAGTTATAAATTTTGTATGATATTTTGTAAGTTTATATGCTCCATGACAAGGAGTAAGAAAGAGATAACCACATATGAGAGATATTAGAGCAACATGTTTATTATAATACAGTCAAAGAAATATACACTTCTACAAAGGAAAAAGTTTCTAAAGTTGCGGAGCAGTGACACAAAGAGTGTTTCAAGGATAGGCACCACGAAGCCACTTCACACCTGTAGCACTTGGAAGCCTCACTACTTTTTCAATTAATACTGAGGTGAATAGGAACAATAGCAATAAAAAGTAGTTTAGCATAAATCTGCAGTCACGATCTGAAGATGGTCTAGTACAGGAAAAGCCACGTAAATTCTCTTCCACTCCATTATCCAATTTAAATAATAAATAATCTTGTCACATCATAGCATGTGGTACAATGACATTTTTTTAAGACAAGTTAAATGTGAAAAATAAATAACTGTAGTGAAAACGGATGACCATGATAGTTTGAATAGTCCTGCATAGCTTCTTTGGTAAAATGAGACATTGATCTGAAGATTTTGCTAGATAGATTTCATAGAGGGAACACCTTCAGCGTAATTATAAAGATGAAATTAGTATATTTATATTATTTATATGTAATTTAGATTTTTATTTTGATGGAATGATTTAATATAATTATATACAAGTTACAAGTGATATATTCTTATATTAAATTTGATTGTTTCCCCACTTTTTAAAGCTAATAATACTTCTTACTCTATTCCATACATTTAACCTTATTTCATTCCTATTAACACCCATTTTCATATATTCACACTATTTAGCATCACTTGTTACATCTATACTCACATTCATATCCATGCATTAACTCATTATCTTGAAGTTAACATTTTTTGTCTAAATTTAATTTCACAATTTAGAATTCATCATGAAGCACTTGGGATTGAATATCATAATTAAAATTTTCATATTCAAATACCTTCTATTGTTTCCTACTAGAAGAGAAGGTCCTATAATTGAACCAATAGTTATGAGAGTATTTGTCATAATTTGATCCATTAATAAAATATATTTTTAGTAATAGAAAATGCCAATAAATATTTTATTGTGTTAATAACTACTATGTATTTTTTTTTAAAATTTACTTCAAATAATCATTTTTTTAAGAAAATGGCATAAATCCTATATATCATTACATTTATTAGAATAGATGTACATAAGCATATTTTGCATCAGTAGTATCCAACAAACCAACTGACTATACGAAATGATCACCCATGGAGGAGAGTGATATCAAACCCGCAACCCATTACATACCAAACCATTAAACTTGGCAGAGCATAATACACCGTGATGAAAAGTGAAATCCATAACCCATTATATACAAATTTCACTTAATTTTCCCAACCGTAATGGACAGACAAAACCAACCAAATTCACCCAGATATAAAGTAAACCAACTGAACCCATATGATAACCATAACAATACCCAACCATTCCCAAATTGAAAACTCAATGTACATGATATCCAAAGCAAAAACATACAATAAGTTGACACCCAAAATTAAGCAGCATGAAACAATTTATTCTTCCATACTCTTAAATGGGCCTTCATTTTCATCCCGCCCTTCCTTTAAGTCACCCACTTTAGAGGAAGCCTTTGTGCTTTCCTTGGAAACAAACCACCAACAAACTCATGTCCATGCCAAATATCATATTGTTGACAGGCTTTCAAAAGAACCCCATAAGGCAGAAAATTATCTTTTACAACCTTATTGACTATCAACACCATAGAGTGGAAGCATTGCAGAAGATCCATAAGATTTGAAATGAAAATAGAAAGTAATATATATATATATATATATATATATATATATATATATATATATATATATATCCTCAATCTATGTCAAATTAGAAAAATAGCTTTGTTTCTATTGTTTTATCTTTTGTTTTAAATATTTATCTTTTCCAAATAATTTCTATTGTGAAGTGAAGTAGTTGGGTGATAATTGATCAAGACATATGGTAGATGCCCACCAGCTCGTGAAGATCTTGTAGACCCATTGTCAGTACCTACGAGATAATAGGGGATGGCATAGATTAATTGGTAGCTAATCCAACGCTGATTGCTACATCGAGGAAATGGATGCGAATGTTCTTGAAAGACATGATCAACAGAGGAGAGTTAAATGGCCGCTTATCAAATGGTCATGATTTAAAGTTGTAACGAAGAACGAATAATGCAAGTTTGTGGCACAAAGATAGGAGATCGATGGCCCAGGTTTAAATGAGGTGATCATGAATGGCTAACTGCGTGGGGTTTTTCTTGCTAACCGACATGGAGATGAAAATTTAATTGGTCTACCTACTTCAACAATAGGTTAATATGATTGGATGCACAGAACGACAACACATATGGCCATAGAGATAGAAATCAAGATCAGATTGTAGGATCTAAAGAGATCATTAACTGTATATTCGATCTTATAGTTTGGTATGATGGAAATTAAGAAAAATTATTTACACTAGGAATTAATGTTGTGTGGCTCAATGTAGCTGAAGGATAGTGAAGAAAATATTCACCCTAAAAAGATCCCAAGGCAATCATCATTGATGTGAACTACAAAAAATAGATGTGAAGGGTGTCTAAGGTTGTTAGAAGATAGAAGAGAGAAGGGTAGTATGGTCCAAAGCTCTTGAATCAATTAGAGAATACACAAAATAGAAAAGGAGAGATGCAAAAGAGTATAGTGGTGCATTAAGGTAGACAAAGAATGCACTAAAGAAGGAGATAGATAAAGTTGAAGTTGTGGGGTGTAGAGCAGTGAACATAGTTGTTGTGACAAAAATAAAGAGTTGAACTATTACAGAGTTAGCTGTAACATTGATAAGAGTTCCTTAGGAACAAATTGCAATAATCTTAAATGTTGTAAATTTGATTGGTTGGTGCCATCATATAACTGAGTTGGTGCTCAGTTCAGGGGATAGGTGTCTCCTTAGGGTTGGTGCCCTTAAAAATTGTAACATAGGATTTCATTGTGAGGCTAGATTAGGATAGTACCTCTTAGTAGCATTTTCTCACCATGGTTTTTCCCATCTTGGGTTTCCTCGTATATCTATTGTTGTGTGGGGTAAACCCACAAAATTGGTTTACAATTCCAGTGAGGAAGGAAAACTCACAAAAAATGACCCAAGGCAAAAAATGTGATTTTGGGGGTTCGTACGAACCTACTAGTTTGAGCGAACCCATTTGAATCTTGCCCGCCAAAGAAACCAAAAATAATGCATTAGGAAGGCTGGTTCACTCAAACTGGGTTTGACCAAACCCTGGTTTGAGTGAACCCCTAGGGGTTTGCTTGAATGCCTAGGGGTTCATAAGAACCCCCCTTATCCCTCATTCTCCCCCTGAAACACAAAAAAAACCTAAATTTTTTCACTTCGGAGTTTGGTTTGAACATGAAAATGGAAAAGACTTCACAAACCCAACTACAATTAGGTAGTCCTCAGAACAACCTATCCAACGAATATAATTTTAATGGTTTTATTATGTATTTGTTTTTTTAGTTTTATTAAAACATAGGTTTTTCACCAAAAATGAAGGTCTTTGTTTTGCACATGTGGAAAAATAGCGATTATCAAAACAAATTTTGAAAAATATGAGTGCACTTTTAGATATTGAAGTCCTTGATCCAACAAAAAAATTTGAATTTTGATATATAAAAAGAAAGTTACATGTTATACGGTCACACTATGTTTGAATTGTAATTGGTTTGACTTTGAAACTTGATTAAAAAAAAATATTCAATAAAAAACTATCTAACCAAGTGGAAGCACTAGATATCGTGAGTTACAAATCTAAATTCAAAAGAATTAGAATTTTATCCTTCATGGAAAAAAATTTATGTGTTATATGGTGTGTGTCACTTTTTAAAAATGTTGTTTTTTGAAAAAAAACTAGTTTTTGAGGGAGATGGAAAAAAAAAGTGCAACTTGATTCCAAAAATTTTGAAAAAAATATTTTTAGAATCTTAGAGACAAAATGTGATGGAACTCTACTTTGCATTATCTTCAAATTCCTCACGGTTTAGCCGCTATAGGTGCCTGAAAGTGAAGATTTAGTTAAAAAAATTATTTCAGTGTCTAGTTTGGCCAAAAATTGTAAACCACTATTGTGGGATCACCCAGTGTTGATATTTTATGTGCATGTGTTTGTCATATCTTTAAGTTTTAACTACACATCTAGTTTTTTTTAACGTGTTGTGTCTTCTCTTTATAAAAGAAGGCTAAAATATTAGTATCTAATGATTAACCTCCCCTCTCAGTAGATTGTTGTGTTCCAACAATTGTTATTAGAGCCAGGTTCCCTAGGAGAAGCTTAATCATCTCAGGTAGATCCTTGACTTTGTGAACACAAATGGCCAACCAAGAAATTTCTTCCTCAACCAAGCCACTTAAGTTTGATGGAACATGTTACACCTATTGGAGCTCATTAATGAAAGGATATTTGGGATCTTTACGTTTAGATGTATGGATGTCAGTGGTAATCGGATACACACTACCTACTAATGTTGCAGTCAAAAAAGACTTTGAGAACAATGAAAAATTTTGGTTCGCCATCATGACTAGTCTATCTAGGTCTGTGCACAATAATTTTTTGTATTACAAGAATGCACAAGACGTTTGGGATACATTGAAGAGTATTTATGAAGGAGACGACAAATTCAAACAAGCAAAGCTTCATATACTGAAAGCTAGATTTGAAGGTCTAAAAATGTCAAAGGAAGAAAAGATTGTAGACTATCTATTGAGAGTTAGTGACATTGTGAACTCTACTAAAGGATATAGAGAAGAGATGAAAGAGGATGTGGTTATATAAAAATTTCTTAGATCAATGAAATACAAGTATGATTCAATGATTTCAGCTATAGAAGAAGGGAGAGAAATAGACAAACTAACTTTGAATGAGCTTCACAACATATTCACAACCTATGAGATGAGGATGAGAGATGAAGAACTAATGTAGAGAGCTAAATAACAATAAAATTATTCAATGAAATCAAATTTACAAATCTCTCATAAATCTTTGGTAAACACTTCATAGGAAAATAAATCCTCACACCAAATATAATTTTTTGGTTTGCAACCTACAACCAGTGGTTCCAAACTCAAATTAATTATGGAAAATGAAACTACAATCAATCCCAAATGAGCAATGGGATAAAACAAGCCCTTACATGACTCCAATAAAATACAAAAACAAATGATTTTCAAAATAAAATCAATTCTACACAACAATTTCTCATAACACCTACAATAATAAAACTCTACACAATTTCAATTTACAAAAATCTGCAACAACTGGTGTTCTTCAAACCTACATGTAACAACCTTGAATCTAGAGATAATCCATGCCTTCATGTGCCTATCCTCTTATCTGGAAGAATTAACTTTAAAAATTAAATTCATTTTCAATAAAACAAACTCAAGCTTTCATGAAATGGATATGAAATTTCATTTCAGTGAATTTTGCTTCCATTCCAAAGGAATCTCCCAAAAATCCATGCCCAACTCTTCGATGTCTCCAAAATAATTAAAATGCATTAAAATACTGAATAAAAAATCCCTTCCAATTCAACAATCAGTTGTGAGTGGAAGCATGCTTTAATTGCTTTTCCCGCTTTCATAAAATAAAGGAAAAAGTTGATTTTCCCAAACTAGGCATCCACTTCCAAGTCCCCTATTTTTTTAGGAATCTTGGAATTTAGAATTTGGAGTTACATAATAAATTAGAAGCCTCTCAAGACCGCACACCCATACTTGCCTTTTCTGGATTTTTTCTTTTAAAGTGTTTTCTCCACCTCCTCCCTTTATCCAAATTGCTCCACATTTCACTTGCAACATGAAATGACATCAAAATTCACAACAAAAATTATGAATTTCATTAAAAAAACATGAAATTCAAGTCACACCAAAAATTGAAATTAATTAAAATAATAAATCTCTTTTTTTTGTGACACAGGATTGCCACTAAGCCATGGATGCTCCTGCATCAGACACCCATAGTAATAGAAAAGTGATCATATCACTTTTCAAGAAGATATCGAAGATGAGTAATCTTAGCCTCATATATCCATGAAGAGTCTTCCATAATCCTTCCAAACCATTTCATCAAATATTCCATATACTACTTCTTCCTTGTGCTTCTTTTCACCCTACTATCAAGAATTGCTTCAATCTTTTCACTCTATGAAGTAGGTGTGAATGCTTGTGGCTATCTTGTTTCTGTAACTTCATTTTTTTCACCTTCATGGAATATTCTTAGATATGAAATATTTAATATTGGAGAAATATTTAATTCATTGGGTAATTCTACCACATAAGCATTACCTGGTTCATGTTTTCTCACAATCTGGCAAGGCCCAACCTTCTTCATTTTCCACTTGTTGTAACTTTACCCATTGGAAACCTCTCCTTTCTCAAATTCACCATTACCTCATCACCAACTTGTAACTCTTTGCATCTTTTCTTCAAATCAGCATTAGTCTTGTGTTGAAAACTCACTTTATGAAAGTGCTTTCTTACTTCATGAAATTTCACTTTTCCAATGCTTTTCTTAAAGATATAATGCTGCTGCAACTTGGTTTCCTTCACTCAAAAAAAATTAGTAATACCATAAAAAGACTCAATTTCAACATTACATGACATGGAATCATGCCCACCAATCAAGACATTTTCACTTTCATTGTTCTCAAACAAGTACTCTTCAATAACCTTCAAAAATTCAACTTTTCCAATTCAAATTTATCAAAAGAAGTTTCTACTACAACTAACTTATCTACTTCATGAGCTCTCTCTCTCATCAAAGGAAATAATAAAATGAGATTTTACCTTACTCTTTGTTGCTACCTTTATTTCACTTGAGATTTCTTCTTTAATGTGAGTGAACAAATCGCCTTTCTCATCGTCATCATAGTTAATGTTAACAAAGCCAACATATTCTTACTTCAAACCATCTAAAATTTTGATTTCATCAACCAAACAAAACCTTGAATTGATGCAAACCTTACCCATTTCTTCTTTCAATGGCTTCAATTTGTGTTTCACTCCATCCTTCTTCAATGTGTACATGTTGGTATAACCATCATGTATGGCCTTCCTATCAAATTTCTAAGGTCTTCCTAGAAGAATATGGCAAGCATCCATTGGGAAAATATCACACAAAACTTCATCATAATAATATCCTATCTTAAATTTTACCTCACATTGTTCGTTGATCATAAGCTTTTTGTCATCTTGAACCCATGCTATTTGATATGAATTTGAGTGCTTCTTCCTTTCTAGATGCAATTTTCTTACCATTTCATCAGACACAAGATTTTTTATGCTTCCACTATCAATAATGACATTACATTCCTTTCCTTTACACTTTTATCTTGTCATAAATAAACTTCTCCTTTGAATGTATTTATCATCTTCATTTAACAATGTTCTCCTAGCCATTAAAGTTTCACCATCTTCTGCTTCTTCAAAATGTGATGATCCTGCTTTGTCTCTATTCACATTTGTTGTCCTATTTTTTATTTTCAGTCATTCTTCTTGGTCTTTCCTCTTCATGAGGAAACTCATATGATTTGTGCCCCTCTTCTCCACACTTGAAACAAGTTAATTTATCGTTCCCTCTTTCAAATCCTCTACCTGATCTTCTTCTTCTTCTTCCTCTTCCTCTTTGATCATGGGTTTGATTTGAACTCTCCTCTCTTTCTTCCTTGCTGCCCTTAGTGTCTCCAATCTGATCCTCATACTGCTGCAAACTATTTTTACCCTTTCCTCTTTGCTTATTTTCAAACCTCCTATTCATTCTTTCTTCTATTTTTAATGCTATTTGATAAGCATCAGGTCCATTTTCACAACTCTAACAAGTGCCATTTCTTACTGAATTCTCAGTCTCAACCCATTTATGTATCATATTGCAACCTTCTCTTTGGCCACCTCAAAATTTCTAGTTCTAATAAGAATTCTATGGAATTCTTTCGTATATTCTTTCACACGCTTGTTTCCCTATCTCAAATCTTGCATTTTCTTGAATAGGTCCAATTCATAATCCATAGGAGTAAATTTTCTTTTAAGTTTCTCCACCATTTTATCTCATTTGTTAATATTTTATTTTCCTCTTATGCCCCTTTCTAATTAGATCTCTCTCCACCATATGGAGGCATGTCCTTTCAACCTTGTTTTTGCAACTTCTACAATTTCTTCTCTTTACTCAGTATCTAAACTAGCATTCTTTGTACTTTCATCTTCATCTTCATCGTCACTTCTTGGGTCTCTATTTCTTGCAAATCCTCTCCTTATCTCATTTTGCAAAGTTTCAACCTATCTTCTCAAGGCTCTAAAATCATCATTTATAACAAAGTTATCTCCTCTTCTTCTTCCTCTATTGCGATGGGCTCCTCTTGCATACATTTCCTCCAATACCCACAAGCTCAATCCTGGTGCAACTACCTCTCTTTGGCTATCTGTTACACACTCAAGATCTTTTGGCTCTGATACCACTAATGTAGAGAGCTAAATAAAATTAAAATTATTCAAATAAAGCAGATTTACAAAGCTCTCACAACTCTCTGGTAAATACTTCACAGGAAAATAAATCCTCACACCAAATATAAATTTATGGTTTGCAACCTACAACTAGTGGTTCCAAACTCAAATTAATTCTGGAAAATGAAAGTACAATCAGTCCCAAATGAGCAATGGGCTGAAAAAATACCTTACATGACTCCGGGAAAATAAAAAAATAAATGATTTGTAGCAGTAAATCAATTGCACACAACAATTTCTCTCAACACTTGCAATAACAAAACTCTGCACAATTTCAATACAAAAATCTGCAACAATTGGTGTTCTTCAAACCTCTGTAAACAACATCCAATCTGCAATAACACTCTTTAGAATCCTTCTTGGAGATAATCCACACCCCTGTGCCTTATCCTCTTATTTGGAAGAATTAACTTAAAAAATGAAATTCATTTTCAATAAACAAACTCAAGCTTTCATGAAATGCAAATGAAATATCATTTCGGTGAATTTTGCTTCCATTCCAAAGGAATCTCCCAAAAAATTGTGCCCAACTCTTGGATGTCTCCAAAATAATTAAAATTCATTAAAATATTGAATAAAATAATCCAGGTTCCAATTCCACAATCAATTGTGAGTGGAAGCATGCTTTAATTTATTTTCCCACTTTCATGAAATAAAGGAAAAGGTCGATTTTCCCAAACTAGGCATCCACTTCCAGGTCCCCTATTTTTTAGAAATCTTGGAATTTAAAATTTGGATTTACATAATAAATTGGAAGCCTCTCAAGACCCCACACCCATACTTTATTTTTCTTCCTTTTTGGTTTTAAAGCATTTTTTCCACTTCCTGCCTTTATCCAAATTGCTCCAAATTTCAAATTTAACTTGCAACATGAAATGACATCCAAATTCACAACAAAAATTATGAATTTCATTAAAAAAATATGAAATTCAAGTCACACCAAAAATTTCAATTAATTAAAACAATAAATCTCTTTTCTTTTGGGTGACATAGGATTGCCACTAAGCCATGTTTTCTCTTGCATCAAGAACCATCTAAGAAAGAAGCTGCTTTCAAGAAAATCAAAAAGGAGAAGGATGTTCCCCTAAAGAAAGACAATGAAAAAAAGACTCCAATCAAGGATGATGAAACTAATGAAGAAGAGGAAAAATTCATTAAGAGACTAAGAAGAGGTTCCAAAAAATGCAAAGGTAAGCTAACCTTCAAATGCTTTGAATGTGGAAAAGTAGGTCGAATAGCTAAATTCCCTTACAATAAGAAAGGCAACTCTAAACAAGAGTTAGATGATAAAATGAAGAAACCCTACTACCCTAAGAGAAGAAATTTTCAGAAGAAAAATAAATTCTATACATCCAAGAAGATAGTGATGTATTAGACTACAATAGCTCAGATGATGAACAAAAATGTGCCTTTGTTGTTAGAAACAATGATTTTCTCTTCATGGAAAAAGATTTTGAGGAGCAAAAGAATGAAACGGTTGAAGACCCTCTTGAAGAGGGTGAAGACGAAGGAGTGGTTGATATGGAAGGAGAACTCATCTGTGCCCTAGATGAGATTAAGAAATTGAAAAATGAGAATAGACAATAGAAGAAACTTGCACAAAAAGAGTTTGGAAAACTAAGTAAGGATCTTGAAGAATTTACCAAGAATGTGGTAGATTTGAAGCTGAAACTAGAAGAAGCCAAGAGAGTAGGGGATGTAATTCAATCCAAGCTACAGTTTGAAGCTGATAGATGCATGAAGCTTGAGGAAGAAATTGTTGCTATAATGAAGGATTTGGCTAACGAAAATGAACAAATAGAAAAAGGACTGAAACTAAAAAGTGGGTCAAACATTTTAGATGAATTATTAAGCACCCAAAAGCTCACAAACAAAGAAAAATCTAGCTAAGGTTTGGAGAAAGTAGGGATAACTTTAAGAAACCCCCCCCTTGGTGAAGGTGTAAAATCCTGGCGAATCTTTCCTTTTATTTGAAAAAAATTATTAATTTTCTTGGCAAATCTATACACATTATTAAAAAAAATTGTAAAATCCTAGCAAATCTTAATGAATAATTGGTAAAAATAATAATCATAGTGGCAAATCCTAGTGAATAATCACTAAAAAGATTAATTACAATGGTGAATCTATCCTTTAAAAATTTGCATAGTTGGTCAATGCAGTTCCCCCATATTTTTTTTGTTTTTTGTAATATTGAAGTAGGGGCCTGGGGGTGGCAATCACCGATAGGGTCAAGGGGGCAGAGCCCCCTTGTGGGGGTTGAGGGGGAAACTTGAAAATTAAAACTAAATGAAAAGTGAAAATGTCACCATCGGTTAGCTTTTTAATCAGATGGCTTCAGGCTAATTCTGTGACCTAATACACATGTGCCTTTTAAAAGGCTTGTTGAGGGCCGAAATCTGTTTTGGGCCACACGTGTGCCTTTTAAAAGGCTTATTGAGGGCCAAATTTTTTTTTGGGCTTTAGGTTAATTCCACGGCCTAATACACACGTGCCTTTTAAAAGGCTTGTTGAGGGCCAAAATTTTTTTTTGGCCACACGATTAGATTTAATCATGTGGCCCAAAACAAATTTCAGGCCTCAACAAGCATTTTAAAAGGCACATGCGTATTAGGTCACGAAATCAACCTGCAACCATCCGATTAAAAAGCTAATCAATGGCAATAAATAAAAACCCCAAAATTAAATGGTAATTTATTATTAGTGGCGATATTGCCCCAAAATTAATGGTAGGAATATAATATTACTAGTGAATATAATTAATATTTATAACTACATTATAAACTACTGGCGAATCAGTTCCAATGACACATCATTTAAATAGGCGAATTAATTGGGACAATTTTTTTTTTTTTAAACATGGCGATTCAACATCCTTTTTAGCTTGTACTATTCACCATTTTTGGAGGTCCCAATTTCAATTATTCGCCAATTGGAGAAGATTCACCACTAAAGTTTTCCCTGGGAGAAAGGGAAAAGCTCCTTTGTTGACGCTTCTACAAAGATATATGAAAGATTTAGAGTAGAAGAAAATTCTAAGTCTGATAAGGAAAGTAACTGCAAAGGAAGTGACTACAATGGGAAATCTATAGAGGCAGAGAAAACCAAAGAAGAAAAGAAGCCTGTTGTAGACAAAAAGGATAACCAATAATATCCTATGCATAAAGAAGAAAAAGAAAAAATTAAAAAGGATTGATGGTGATGGATTCACTAAGGTGAGACACACAAGAAGATGGATGCAAAAAATATCCCCTCCTCCAGCACCAAATGCTATGATCGGGTATTCCACATATTTCTATGGATATAGTAATTCATGTAATTAGTTTGGTCATAGGGCTAGAGAATGTAGAATTGTTCCTAAAAGGAGTGCAAACTTTGAAAGAAAAAAATCATTTGCTCCTTTACTTGATATGAATATAGTCTTCTATAACTATAACAACTTTGGTCACATAGCTAAAAATTGTAGAACAAAGTTTACAAAACCAAATGTTAAGAATGAGAAAAAGAAGACCTCCCATCTCTTAAGAAAAACCAAGAATTGGATAAAAGGAGGAGATGGTAGAAAATAAAAAATAAAACTAAGAAAGTGTGGAAAGAAAAGGGAGATTTTCCACATAATCAATGATTGCACAAATAGCTCTGCATGCCAAAAAGCAAAATCTATGGGTGATAGATAGTGGCTTCTCCAAAAACATGTCTGGAGATAAGAGCAAGTTCATCAAACTCAAGAAATTTAATTGTGAATTTGTGAGTTCGAGTGATAACATCATAGTCAAAATATGTGGTAAGGGCATATTAAGCCTAGATGGTAAAAATTCTACAAAGGATGTCTTGTATGCTGAAGGTTTAAAGAAATTTTTTTTAAGTGTTAGCCAAATGTGTGACAATGGTTATAAGGTCACATTTGATTCAAAAGGTTGAAAAATTAGAAAGAATGGAAAGATATTTGTACAAGGATTGACAAACGACAACAATCTTTACAACCTTGCTGAAGTAAAAGGTCAAAGTTGTCTAATAGGACAAGCTGATGAAAGATGGTTATGACACAAAAGAGTAGGCCATATAAAATTTGACAACTTGGTGAAGGTGAGTTCAAGAGGTTTGGTTAGGCATATGCCTAAGGTAACAAAGCTTGAAAATTTCATATGCAAAGAGTGTACTCAGTAGGGAAAGAAAAAAAGGCTAGCTTTCCAACCAAAGAATATTCAACTACCAAGCTTTTACAGTTGGTTCATACAAATTTATGTGGACCCACAAGAACAAGAGGTCTAAAAGGAGAAAGATGCTTTATGCTGCTAATAGATGACTATACAAGGATGGCATGGGTGACATTTCTGAGGGAAAAATCACAAGCATTTGAGAGATTTAAAATATTCAGAAAGATGGTTGAGAAGGAGATAGGAAGAAAGATAAAATGTTTAAGGTTGGATAGAGGAGGAGAATTCACATCTGGTGAATTTGTTGAATATTGCGAAGCACATGGAATTGAGAGACAATACTCAGCACCAAGAACTCCACAACAAAATGGAGTGGTAGAAAGGAAGAATAGAGTTGTGTATGACATGGCTAGAACAATGCTAAAAGAAGCTAGATTAACTGATATGTTCTAGAGAGAAGCAATAAATACTGCAATATACATTCTGAATAGAGTCCAAATCAGAGTAAATAATGATAGTACTCCCTATGAACTATGGCATGGTAGACCTGCATCTGTGAAATACTTGAAAGTGTTTGGCAGTAAGTGCTACATCAAAAGAGAAGATGAAAACTTTGGAAATTTTGAATCAAGAAGTGATGAAGGAATATTTTTAGGATGTTCCACTCAAAGTAAAGCATACAAATTCTATAACAAAAGGCTAGACAAGGTTGTGGAAAGCATCAATATAAAAATTGATGAAAGTATAAAACACATCAAGTCTGATCAAGACAATTTTGATGATGAATCAGATTATGAAGAAAATGTAGCAAATGATGAAGAATAATCTGAGGAAGTAAATGTTGAGAAGGCCCCTACAGAGTATGTTCAAAAATATCATCCAACAAATCAAATAATTGGGGATAAAAAGGTTTTCATTGTTGGATGGATTTTCTAGTTACAAGTAGATATGGCTTAAAGAAGAAGACTAGTACACAACTGCCTTCACTACTAAGTGGGGAGTTGTTTCTTATGCTCAAATTTCATTTGGATTGCCCAGCATAGGTGCAATATTCTAATGAGACATGAATATTTCTTTTGGTGAGTTGATTAATAAGATTATCTTAATATATTTGGATGATCTTACATTATGTTTTCAAAATTAAAAGAAGATAATTTTGAACATCTTAAAAAATTCTCTCAAAGATATTAGTAATTTGGAATCTCTTTAAACCCTAAGAATTTTATTTTCAAATTTCCTCAAGGTAATTTATTGGGGCATGCAATATCAAAGGAAGGGATTTCTATAAACCCTGCTAGAGTTCAAACTATTTTAGACTTATCACTATCAATTAATAAGGTGTTGGTGTAGCTTTTTTAATATTTATTTTTCCTGCACATTATTAAGCATACTTAGGTTATATATGAGACATGGTTTATGTGAGGACACGTGGCGTAATCCATTGATTACATGTGTCACTCTCACCCACACTTGGGTGGTTGAGTCTTACACCCTCTTTTTTCCTTTTATGCCACCTCACAAAACTACTCTCTTGTCTCTTTATGAGTAGTTTACGCCACCTATTTGGAATTTTCCAAGTAGGCATAAATCCCACCTAATTTGGTTATTTGGGAGTTATTACCCCTCTTGGAATTATATGCCCACATTATGCTATATAATCGACACTCACCTCTCCCTCCTATCTAGTCCAAATGAGCTCATATCAGCTAGATTAGTTCAAGGGAGTGTTGATGCATATTGTATCATTTTGAGTGTGATAATATCATCATTTTGTTATTGCACCATATTCCAAAATTTCATCCTCTTGTTTCTCTTGCGTAGAAGGTTAATCTCAATTTTGCATATGATCCTAGATGCTCGAGTTCATTAGCAACCCTTACATGGTATTAGAGCTTTCAAATCTGTAAGCCCCTTCTTGAATTTGAGAGAGATTCAACATTGAGATTTTGCTAGGTGCATTTTCAGTGAAAATGGACTATGCCATCATGTCTAGAAGGCCCAAAAACCTCTATTTTCATATATAATTTGTCCAATTCAGACAAAGTTGAATTTGGAGAAAATTCTTTTTTTTTAATCCAAAGACCCCTTGCACACATATCAAGGAAACCTTGGCGGGTCCTCTATATTTAGAAGTAGTTCACCAAATTTGGTGGAGATGATTTTTTGAATTTTTTACTCCCTTCACCATTGCATTTTTTAGTTTGAAAGGCAAATTTCAGAGGCCTCTAACTCAGTCATCGGGGCTCTATTTTGCAAGCAATTGTTTTTAATTTGGGATAGAATTTTGTAGGCTTCACAATGGTGGAATTATTTTTTTCTCAAATGATCTGGATATTCTAGAAATTCAGTTTTATCAACAGATCTGAAGGACAGTTCTCATTTTTGGAACTTCAAAAGGTTGTAACTTTTGCATATGACCTTGGATCAAGGCAATTCTTGTTTTGAAAGTTGATATTTTTCTAAGAACTGCATATTAATGCTATTTTTAGGTTCTAATTCTAAGATTATTTTGTACTGTCAGTATTTGGGTCCAATTTTGGATATTGTAAAACTTTGGTAACAACTCTAGAATTGTAAACACACTAAATATAAAGTGCCACCATCATATTTTTTGGGGGGGATCATTGATTGAGTGAATTTGTGGGGGGGGGGTCATCTTGTGGTGTTTTGATTGCTTTCATTTCTTTTTCTATGTGTTAGTACTATGGGAAAATCTCAAATTGAACTCCTAAGTCCATATAATTATGAATCATGGAAAAAATTAGTATGGAATTATTTAAGGGAAAAAGGTTGCACAGACTATGTAAGAGAATCTATTCATGAACCTACTAATGTTGATGCTAATGAAAAATGGGAGATCAATCATGAGAGAGCTCTTGGTTACATTTGTTCACTAGTCTCTTTTGATTTACAATTTCATCTTGAATCATCCAAGAAACCTAAGGAGGCTTGGGAGACTCTTGAAAATTTGTATGGTAAAAATGATAAGATTGGGGGTATCAAATTGATAATGATTTGATGAATCTTGATCCAAAAATTTTCAACCACATCCAAGACTATATCTCCAAGATTAAGCAACTAAGAACACAACTAAAGGGTTGCAAGAGGGTATGTGCAGGATCATCATGGAAAAAATAGGCCCTTAAGTGGCAAAAAAATTAGAAAAATCAGAGTTAGGCAACTTAACATAAAATTTTGAATAAGTTATCTATATTATTTCAAAAATATGTAAGAATAGAATCTATAGAAAATTGAATTTAGTTTCTAAACTACTAGTTTTTTAAAAAGAAATCCATTTGGTGAAAATTTGAAATTTCAATGTAGTACTTAAATTTTAGGGAAAAAATAATAAGTAGGTGTAATTCACCCTAACCACAATAATAATATTTTAGATATAAGTAGAGGACTCATGTCCGATGTGATGCATATATTTTTTAATTTTTTTTCCAAGTAAATGATTAATTATGAATTTTTATTACAACTTTAAAAAATATATAGAAAACTCGTATGTCGACCACCTTAACATGGTTAAAAATTCATGAAATTCAATTTTTCTTTTTTAAATCCTATAGTATGAGTATAGAATGTGACACATATTTTGGATTCAAAAATGTGATACCATTTGAAAGATATAGATGTTTTTCAATCAGTCTATCAATCAGGACTTTAGTCGTAATTTGAATAGAAAATGAATAATAATTACTTATTAAATTCAAAGTAAAGAATAATTTATATTGGTGGAAAGCTGAGAATCTCCTTTAAAAACCCTTTTCGTTTCATCAATTTTGGGTAAAAAAAAGGTTGTCAGCCACATACCCATCATATTGCCACTTTTTGGCCTATCATGATCCTACACATACACAAGATTACTAAGAAGGATCTACAGTTGATTCTCAACGTGTTATCCAAGCTTGGTCTTGAGTATTCAGCATTTCTTTCTAGCTTTCACACCAATAGGATTTATATGGGAACCACATATGTTCAACCTACATTTGATGCATTTTTAGATCTTCTAATCTACGAGGAAGCAAATCTGATTCAAATGGGTCTCATCAAGTTTCCAAGTCACAAGCATTGGTGGCTAGTGAGCCTAAGGTATAGAAAGAATCAGAGCATCCTAATTAGAAACAAAAGAAGAAAAAAAACAAGCCACATAAATAGTTTGAATCCTCTTCCTCAAAAGGTAATCATCTAAAAAGGAGAAGCCCACATGTGCATATTGCAAGAAATTTGGGAATGATGAACATCAATGTTCTTTAAAACAAATTGATGAGTTGAAGCATCTTTTAGCAAAGAATAAAATCAATTTTCCTTCAACTATGTCAAAAGATTCATCATATTCTTCTAAAAAAAAAGTTAAAGAAACAAAAGGCGAAAGCACTTGTTGCAATTTTGCAAATTCTGAGTTAGGGAGATGGATCCTTGATTCTGGAGTAGGTCACATCACATGGCTTCATCATAGAGTATGTTCTCTTCATTTGAAACTTGTTTGTCACTAATCACCCTGATGGCTAACAACACATACATGTGTATTTGTGGGAAAGGATCTATTGACATAGATGAAGGATCATTCAATGATGTCCTTTGTGTTCCTTCATTGTCAACAAATATCCTTTCTATCTATCATATCACACATGGTGGGGAAGGAAAAAGTGTTGATTTCACACCAGATTCTATGATTATTCGGGATTTGCATAGTAGAGATATTGTTGCAGTTGGGGAGGTAGATCATCAATCTTGACTATACACCTTCTCACATTTTTCCTCTAATGTTCCTTCGACTGATGTACACACTCACGCATCTAGTGTGAATATTTTTGAGGAGATTCAGTATGATCAAGTGAATCTTGGTATTATTTCAATTGAGTATCAAGAGACATGTATTGATACTCCATCTCCTACATTGACGATTGTTTCTAATGATACTGATATTGCTACATCCATGGCTTCTCTTGATTCAGTGCAACAGGACATTCATTGTCTTCTAGACATAGCTACTTGGGATAAGTACTTGAAAGACATTGCAGGTTTGTTTTGTGAGTCCTATCTTGCAAACTTGGATGACACAATTGAGTGCATACATCTTCTCTTTGATGAAGTTGCTTCTTCTTATTCAGATGTTGAGGGGAAACCTTTTGACCCTCTTGTTCTTTACCCACATGATCATTCTTCACAGTTTGACATGACTATGGCTACTATTGAGCAACATTTGGAGGAGACGCCTTTGTCTTTAGAGGAGATATATTTGTCTCTGGATTTTGTTCTACATCCATCTCCACTAGGTTCTGGATTGTCATCTTCTACAGTGTGGCCTAGAACACCTGATTTGATGGTGACAACTTTTGGCATCGACATGGGGAAACCTGACCAGAGTTCAGAGACATCATAAATTTTCATCATTCTTCCTACAAATTCCTTTCAAGAATGGGAAGATATCCTATATACATCCTTGGTTTTCTTTCTTCCTAAGGGGAGGAATATTGTTTGATGATCTTAGATCATCTTCAGCTTCTTGTGTCGAGAATTCACCAATAATGTAGGAGATTCTACATTGGGGGACTATATGGTCTATCTTCTTTTTCTCTCTTGGGGGAGAGTTTCGTCTTACGGGTTTTCTCTTTCTCATCTTTTGAGAGGAACTTTCATCATTGTACATGGGTACCTAACATGGTCTTGTAGTTGAGACCCATCTTTGCATTGTTTCATCCTTTCACCCACCTAAGCTATTCTTAGGGGGGGTGTTGGTGTAGGTTTTTTAATATTTAATTTTCCTAAATATTATTAAGCATACTTAGGTTATATGAGACATGGTTTATGCAAGGACACGTGGCGTAATCCATTGATTACATGTGTCACTCTCACCCACACTTGGGTGGTTGAGTCCCACACTCTCTTGTCTCCTTTTGAGTAGGTTATGCCACCTATTTGGCATTTTCCAAGTAGGAATAATCCCCACCTAATTTGGTTATTTGGGAGTTATTACCCCTCTTGGAATTATATGCCCACATTATGCTATATAATCAACACTCACCTCTCCCTCCTATCTAGTCTAGAGGAGCTCATATCAACTCGATTAGTTCAAAGGAGTGTTGATGCATATTGTATCATTTTGAGTGTGATAATATCATGATTTTTTTATTGCACCATATTCTAACATTTTATCCTTTTGCTGCTCTCATGTAGAAGGTTAATCTCGGTTTTGTAAGTGATCCTGGATGCTCGAGTTCATCAACAACTCTTACAAAAGGTGGTTCAATCTTCCTTAGGATTTATATTAATTTTGTGGGGAGGCTTATATCAAATTTTGTTGGGCTAGTCAGACCTAGTATCTTGATGATAACAATGGATAGAGAACTCAAATGGACTGTAGAAGCTTGAGAGCATTTACAAAAATTAAGCAAGTAATTTCAACACCTAGCTTTGGTAAACCCTAATGTTTTTGAATACTTCATTATGTATGTATATGGTCGAGGTCACAAAATTGCAATGGTCCTACAAAAGAATGATTATTTAGAAAAAGAGGAGTGTCTAATTTCTTTTAATTTCCACATTCTCAAAGATTGAGGCAAAATATTTTTTTGTCAAAAAGTAATCTTATGCTCTTGTGAAGAGATTAAAGAATTTTGACATCTTATTCCAAGGAATAAGGTCATTATATATGTTTTTCATCCTAGTGTTAGGGAATACATCACAAAGGGACAAAAAATGTGCTAGGTTGATCACTAATATTCTTGAGTATGATATAGATGTTAGGTCAACTGAGTTGGTAAAAGAAAGAGCTCTTTACCAACATATTGCCCAAGATGGTGGATTGTAGGTAGACGAAAAGTAAGTGGTTGAAGTTGTGATGTTAAAAATAGAGCAGTTTTGACATTCTCATGGGTTGAAGATATAATTTAGTTTATGGAGAATGGACAATATTCTAGTCATTTCCCTATTTTCAAAAGAAGATTCAATAGGTTTACAAGGGGTTAATTTCATCCTAATTAATAGGATTTTGTTTAAAAACAATGTTAATGGACTTCTCTTAAGGTCCATAAATGGTCAAGAGATAGAATTCTATGTGAATTTCACCAAGGGACTTCTAGAGGATATTTTTTGTCCAAACTATTATAATAAAGATCACTCATGTAGTATTATTGACCTTTGATGTTCACATATTGTCACAAATTGATAAAAAGGTACGAATAATGTCAATTCTACACTCACAAAAGAAAGTGTGTTGCCCTCCCTTTACATCCAATATTGATCAAAGAACATTTTTGATAAAATGATTAATCCAATACCAAATGTAAAACACGAATGTATTTTGAATACCACAAGCTATTTCACAATAGAATGGAGTATATCAGATAATGCTAAGGCAAGTGATTTGTTGGAAATCCCGGTAAATGGGATTTATTTGACACATAGGCTTTCCATATCACCCAAATCTCATATATCTCATATAGGCAATGAACGTGATAAACTTTTGTATTGAGTGTTAAAGCAGTTCTGAACATCTGAGTGACCCGTGACACCTGTGATTTTGCATCGATGGGTGGTCTATGTTACAGTAAAGCAACTCAAGAACAGTGAGTGACTCATGACACCTGTGATATGCATGCTTATCTTCGGCGACACAACTACAATGATAAATGAGATAGAGACTGCCACCCTAAAATATACGGTCGAAATGAAGAGGTAAAGGTAAAAGCCGTGAGTGACCGACCACTGCCCCAAGAATCGTAATGGCCCGTCCACGTTACAGCAGTAAATGTTATGTTCAAGCAAAGGTCAAGTCAAGAAATGAACTTTAAAACTGGTGAACCCCTAAAGCGAAGGTAAGTCAATCAAGCAAATTTGGTTATTTTGCGTGTGTTTTACGTTGGCTTTCATTTGAAAATATAGAGTAATGAGCTCTATGGGGTTTATTAACCATCGCCATTCTTAGTCATAAACTAAATTGTTAATTATAATTAATCGTGTTGAATATATATATTGAATATATATATTGATATATGCCAATCAAGTCAAAGAAAATTTAAGGTAACGTCTTAGGGCTCTCATTAAAAAATTTAACAGCACTTAGTCTACGTTGTCTTATTTTCCCTTGCTCGCTACATTTTCCACTCAAACATCACATTGCCACTTACCATACTAGAGCTAGAGTTTATTGTGGAAAGATCAAGGAACGGAAACCAAACTTGATGCTTCAATTCTCTTTTATGCCACTCTAACTTAAGTCCTTTTAGAAGTGATTTATCAATTCATTAAGTGAATAGTGGAATTGATGTGGCTAATTGTTGCCAAAAATCTATGTTTGACAACTCATAATGGTTTTTAATATAGAGCCTACCTTCATAGTACATAAAAATACGCTTTCTTTACACTTGCATGAGTCCACCATATTAAATTCATCATAAATAAGTCAATTAGAAGAAAAAGGAGAGTCATTAGCAAGCTAATGACATAATGTATCTCTTTCTAGGCCATCATTAGGATCATAAGCAATGATAACACCAAAAAAATTACTTTAATAACAAGAGTGGCCCACACCACATGAGCTTGCATGAAATAAGGGAAGAGTTTAAAAATGATGAAATTAGTACACATACTTGCAACCATACTTATCCTAGTGTGTGGTGGTAATATGAGTGGAATGAGTGCAAATTATTCTCAACGTAGTTTTGTAGCAACAAATAGAATATAACTTTCTATAAATAAATGATACTAGAAGAACCAAGTTACTAGAAGGTAACACAAATAAAAAAACTTATGAGAATTTTCTTTAAGGCCGTGTATAGTCCATGAAATAACATTTAGACGGATTGATCCCCCATAGAGAGTAATGAAGGGAAACTCTCCCTCGAACACACCTTACACAAAAAATAGCATTCAAGAAAAAAAAACATGCAATTTATTATATTCTTAGAAATCATCTACATACATGCAATCAAATGCATTACAACTATCTAGTAACAAGACCATTATTATAGAAATATGGGTTGCAAATGCATGCCAAAAATCAAACATGCAAGTCTACAAATGACAATAATGGCCACTGAAACCCCAACCTTTGTTCTATGTTGAAAAGCAAGAATTTCATCTATCTTATCTTGAATGAATCCATTTTCATTCATAACCACTTTATAAGACTTTTTCACTTTCCAATGAACCGTCACTTCTATTTTTGACACCCGACATGATTTAGTTACCCTTTTTTCCAAATTTAGAAAATTCTTAAATTTTAGTCCAACTTATGGGAGTCATAACTTTTGACTCGGGATTAGATTGACAAATTGTTTGCACAGTTGGATAGATCTTGATGAGTAGTAAGACTACAAAAGGTCGATAAATTGACCTTTTATTTTTGGCTACTTTTCAGGCCAATTCAGAACCTTTAGGTGCCTCAAAATTGACTTTGAATATTTTTAAAGTGATTTTTAAGATAAAACATTAATATCTCACAAGTGAAATGGTATTGAAGTGATTTTTTCACTGTTAGTTTCATTTCACCATTCTGGAGCTCTCTATAAGATGTCATGCCCATACATGCACAAATGCTAACTTACTAAAAATAGAAACATGTTGCTTTTAGCCCTTACAAACTTACTAAAAATAGAAACATACTATTTTTAGCCCTTCCAACTTACAAAAAATAGTAAGTAATCCTATCATTTTTAGCCCTTAAATTATTCACAAACCCTAACTAAAATCCTTTTTTTTTTTATACAAGATTGCTCTTACACCTTGGATGCTCTTGCATTAGAGAGATTCTTTAAGATTTTAAGTGAGGTCCACCTAAACATATATACACCTATGGGGTTGGAAATGCTCTAAAAGTAGAATACCCTCTTTTTAGAAAACCCATAAAGGAATTGGGAGACATACAAGCTCCACTAAAATAAGAACATTAAGAGAGTCTAGTTCCAAGACTTTAAAGTCTCAATTCCAACAAGAGTACACTAACAAGGTGTTTCTCATTAACTAAAAGATAAGCATATTAATAAGCAAGTGAAATTGATGGGTGTCATTAAAAAAATAGAGAAAACTCAAGTAATAATATTTCTAACCCTAGTGAGCTTAATGCATGGAGCTCAAAAGAATTCTTGACCAAAGTAGATTTACTCAAATGTGATACAACTTAGACATAATAACAAATGATGCTATAGTTCTCTTACTAATGTAAGAGCATCTTAGGGGTTGAGCAATCTTATATCAACTTATTAAATTTATTTCACATTTTATTTTGGTTGGTAAGTTTCTAGTGAATTTCTATACTTTTAGTGTGGATAGGGAATAGGTAAATTGGTATTTATATGGAAAATTATTTTCAATTAGATATCCTTATGTTCCACTAGAATTCTAACATAAAAGTGGTTTTACTCAATTAAAGTAAAATACAAAGAATCACTTTACCGAATAAAGTTGAAATTATTTTTCATCTTATTTATGATACTATCTACATCATAATTAACTTAGATTCCTATCCTAAGTAAGATTCAACTAGAAACTAGAAAATAAATACCAAAATTAATTTATATTTGATTGACTAGATTAAGCAAAAAATAAATATATATATGTAAAATAGGTTAATAGAGTGAAAAGAAAGTATACAAGTTTGAGGATAGCATATTAGAACCTACCAAATAGATGATTTGTTAAATAATAGGATGTAAAGGTAATTGAGCAATGGAGTAGGGCCTAATGTTCTATTCTAACATTTTTGCACCATCAAGGATGTTAATGTTTTGATTGTATTGTTATCAATTTTTCACCACAACTCAAATTGACAAAGTTGGTTATTACAAGTTCATTTTAAGGTGAAATTTTTTAGTTATTTCTACAATTGTTTATACCATCACATTTTGAGTTTTGAGTTTAAAATAAAGTGCAATGTGTTTCAATTTATCATTCATCATTTGCAACTTTAAACATTGCATGAAATGTAAAAGAAAGTATTTCATTTTGTATTCAATAATTCATTACACAATGTTTCATACATTGTTTGCAAAAGAAAAGTAGAGAATCAGACAAGAATTGTACAAATCCTATTTTGTATTCATTGGATTAAAAAAAGAATCAAGTTTCCCACACAAGCCATGGGAGTAGCCAGAACAATGGATCATAAAGAGTACACTATGCTACTGAAGATTAAAAGGAGAAAAGAGCACATAAGAGGAACATGACCGTCATTGTTTGAGTTTGTCTTCAAGTTGCCTTCAGTGTTGTGAATTCCTCTCTGCTCCCATCCTCCAAGTGAACCTAAAAGTGATTGAAATGTTTGTTAGAGCTCGGGTTATGAATCCTCCTACATGATCTATCAATAGTAATGTAGAATATTGTTTATGATGCATTGAATCAATTGAGCAAAGATAAGAAGAGTGCAAGAGAATACTAAGGAGGAAACATCATAAGAAACTTATGAATTTATTGTTTTAATCTAACACTATTTTTTTCTTGTGCAAGTATAGGAAAATCCATGTTGCTGATATGTTTTGAATATTTTAAAACATGTGGTGTCAAATAGGCTCCCACAAAGGTTGAGCTCAACATGCTACCCCTTAACATTCCATAGAGGGTTTGAGTAAGGAAACGATTCAATATTGCTCAAAAGAGATATGCATCTAAAGGAGTGCATCAAAAGTGTCATAAGAGCTCAAGCAAGTGATCATCTGGGACAATCAAGTCCGAAAATTGAATGAATTGAAGATCATAGACGATCAATTGCTCAAGTCAATCATCATGAGGAGTACATCATCATGGAATGAGATAGTGAACATGCATACATAATGCCTTGTTTGCAAATCAACAATAGTAACTGAACCAATTTGGGAAGCTTTAAAGCATCATCATCAAGTGTTAATATTTTAAAATATTCTATGCAAAGAATGGACTCATTAGCTATTGTTGCCTATGAGAGATAAAAATGCATGAAGAGTACATAGGAAAGGTTGTCTCCATCAAGAAACAAAATTATAACTGGCTGCAAGTAAAGCATGAAAGTCAATAAGTAAAGGAAAATAAGCATTGTTGACTAACATAGAAACAAAACCCTAAGATTTTAAGATAAATGTAATGTGAAACAACATCATTGATGTCAATGGAATACAAGAAACTAAAGGTTGGTTCAAAAATAATTGATCCTACAAAAGCAATCTTATTACAGTGTCACATGAAGCTGTGATAAAGTAAAAGTTTGAAGTGCATTTTTGAAGTATTCAAGTGCATGGAATGGATGGTGACAAACAGTTACAAATGATCTACAAAAAATACCATGATGGCTAAGCACAACCTTACAAGTAAGTAAGTGAAATGAAAGCATCATTTTACAATGCATTTGAGAGTAAGTTGAGTTCTCTATATGCAAGTGTGTGCAATTGTCATTACAACCCATGCTAAACAGTGGAAAAAAAATTTTATGGAAGAGAAAGCATGTTTTTGATAAGTAACTAAAAAGCATAAAATTAAGTTGAGCTTCATTGTATCTACAAGAAAATAGAAAGAAATAGATTGCTAATAGTGTGTGCAGTGAAAGGAGATATTACAAACAGTACAAAGGAAATAGCTTGCTCCACTAAGAACAATTGATCAATGAAGCTATAGTGACAACCATAATCAATGAGAATGGAGAATAAAATCATTTTTTATGTTTCCAGAATGTAAGCTTATGCTGAGCTAGGGTTTCAAAATGGAGACATGTGCAAAGTACCTAGATTTTTCAACTTTTAAGAGGTTTACATTGCGAGCTTGCAAAATAGAGAAATAATGGGTCATTCGAGCTCATATAAGAATGTAGATGAACCAACTGGACTCTCATGGCCATGGCCTAAGAGTAAATTTCTTTCACAAATGGTGATACCCATTCAGTGTATTGTGTTCTAAAAAAATATATAGAAGAAAACAACAATATTTCAAGCTCGTGCAAGCATTGGAGTGAGCATGAAGTGAAGTTAATGGAGCTAATGGCCATGGCCATGATGGGTTTACAAACCCAGAAAATAAAGTAACATATTGCTTGTGCATATTTAGTGGAATATATGAGAGATAAAATACATTGAAACCCTAGTTGGTACTCTCATGGCCTGGGCCTAAGATGAGGTTTTATTTCTCCACCAAGCAAACCCACTTGGGGTTTTAAATTTAAAATAAAAATGACAGAAAAAAAATGTTTCGAGCTTGTGAGCTCTCATAAATGGAGATATTAAAGCTAATGGATGCAACCATGAAGGGTTTGCAAGCCCTTGAAAACAAAACAAAATGCATGGTTTTCTCTAGATTTTATCTTTTTGCAAATGTCATTACTTTCTATATCATGGGTCAAGCCCATAAAAGATTGTTTCTTTCTACAAAAACAAGAAACATATATAGTGAAGTCATGGCCTATACAATGGCTAATCTCAGAAAAAATGCATTCTTCACTTGTTTTGGTCATTAAGCTTACAAATCGAGCTTTTATTTAAGAGGGAAATGCTCTTAAAGATGGAGAACAAAACTTACCATGGCTGTTGGTGAAAAACTAGTCCAAACCTGTGACCAAACTTCTTCACAAAATTGTGTATAGAGCTCTCTCATGGTGGCCAAACAAAGCAAAGAAACAATAGAAGCACAAAACAAAAAAAATGCATTAAAAAACCAGTCATGTTTGTGGCCTAAAGGCCCATTTTCTCATTATAATGATGACAAAAAAGACATCAAAATGGTGATAGAAGACTTACCCTTGAATGCAAAGGGAGATTCAACCAAAATCAACATGATGCAAGCTCAAATGGTGGAGTTTCTAGCTCGAAACATAGTTCTCCATGGTGGCCAAGTATAGAACCCTATTTTCTCCCAAGTTTCCAAGTGAAGAATGATGTTCAAAATGTGAGATAGGTGTTAGTTTTGGTGTTAGGGTTTCCCCATGTGCTCAATTTGAATGTGATTTTAATCACATTCTTGTAAAAACCCAAATGTTTATTAATTCCTCATTGCAAATGTTTTCCTAGGTTGAACCAATGCCTTAGGCATTTTTTGTGATTTTTTTTCAAACAAAAACCATAACTTTCCCTTATGTTTTTCATGTGATCCACATACACATTTCCCCATACACATTAGGTCATGTTGTCCATGCTTTGTTTTTTCTTTGCATCTAGGGCTCATAATCCATTTTTATGATTTTTTATAAGAAAAATCAAAGGTATAGGAGTTGTCACATAGTGTTCTATTTTTTTGCAAATATTAATTTTTACTCAATCTACAAAAATCAAAATATTTGAACTCAAGATGCAAAAATGAAATGTATTACGAGAGTTTCTATATTGTTTTCAGAAATTGAAAATGATTGTAAAAAATTAGTAATGGTAATGTTTATATAAATTACCTTAGTTTTTTTTAATGTTTAAAATATAGTTGGTGCACTTAAGTCTTCATGGGAACTTTTTATTTTGAGTTGGAGTTCTTTGGCAGATTTGGAAAAGAGATGACAAACTAGACTTTCTATTTTCAGTTCTTGAACTATTTGCATATGATTTCGAGGATTTTTTGGATGGAACCTTTGGAGATGGAAAGTTTCCATCTTTTTGATGTAGTTTGGAGTAGGTTATGGTACTATTTTTCAGGCTTTTTCCTTGAGCTTGAAAATGGAATAAGTTGCCATTCTAAGATGCAGATGAAGCTGATTTTTCTATTCTCACCATTGATGTCACTTGATGGCTATAAGTTTGAGAAATTTTAATTTCTCAAGAGTTTATAATTTTGTTTCTTTCTCTCATATTCACTGAAGAGAGAAATTTAAACTTCTTTTGAATCAAATTTTGATCTTGTACTCCATCTCAATAAAACAGTAGGCTTCTCCTTCCCATTTTCTCATTTAAATTTTACAATATCAATTAATGTTGACTATGATTCAAGAGTTGAATCTTGTTTATGTCTTGGTTTTGTGAATTTTGTTTCAAGAGTCTATTCTGATTCATGTTGCATTTTGTGTTCCATTAGTGAGCCTTTGCATAAATTACTGTTCAATTAGGTATTTTTAGGGTGGGATTGTGATAATAAAAGTTTTAGAGATAATGTTGTGAGTGTAATTTGGTTAGAATATTCAATTTATTGGTGAATCAGTTTTTTCTTCTCTCCTTTTCCTCAAAGGTCTATTAGATTAAGTTGTTTACTGGGGGAACCAACCCACTCTAGAGATTCACTCTCACTCATCAATTTTCCCACAAATCAAAGAGCGTTTCCATGTATCAAAATAGGAAATTTTGACTTGGCTAAGGGTGCAATCCTAATTGCCAATAGTTTTTGGTATGCCTGATGGGACTAATTGGGTTCTTTCAGTCCAATATTTGTTATTGATTGCTGATATTAGGTGTGTATGTCGGTAAAATATGTCATTGGAGGCAAAAATCCACACACATCTGGTGACTCTAAGTTTATGTTTACTAGTTTCAATATGACACAAGTGCTAATTTATTTTCAAAAAAAACATAATTGTTGTTATTTCTAGCTTATGAAAGAATAACGATGCCTATGCTTCATGGAGATATGTCCTACCATCCACCATATTAGGAAAATCCTGCTTATTCACCTCATCATTAGTCATATCAAGCCAATTATGTTGTTGGTTTCAATTCAATGGCTTCTCAAAACCATCATAGTCGATATAATTACCACCCACCCACCCTTGCTCAACCTTCATATTAGCCTACATATGCTCAAAACTTGGTCATAGACAATGAAGAGGGGGAGATTGCAAGCTTAAAGAGTGAGTTTCTTGACTTCATGCTTGATTTCAAAAGGAAACTAGAGGAGATCAAGAGGTAGCATGAATACAATCGACAACAAGAAGAGATGGCTTACGAAGCCTATATCTATGAGTAGGAGTTTGAGGTACAAAAGCATGAAATTCAAGCAGCTCCTGTAGTTCCAGAGCAGCCTGCCCAAAAAGAGGTTTGTAAGTATCAATTTCTGAGTTTTAGACAAGGTGGGTCTCCTAGATCTTCCCAAGCTAAAAATCCAAGTTTTAGGAGCTTCCCTTTATTTCAAAAGCTTATTGTTGAGCAAAAAGCTAGCCCAACTGCTAATTTTCCAAACCCATTTTTTGAAAGAGACACTCCTAGATTAAATACACTATGCTTCATAGAAGATGGGCCTATTCCTGAGTAGAGCTAGCCTAGTATAGTTCTGAAGCAGCCCATTAAACAACTTTCCTTGCAAGAAACCCAAGAAGCTATTCAAGTTTCCTCACTGGATGAACCCAAGGATGAATTCATGGATTGAGAGACCTTACTCCATATCAAGAAGCTTAGAAAGGTAAATCCATTACGTTTAGCCTTGGAGGTTTACCACTTGTAGTAGCAAAAGGAGCAGGAAAAGGCTTCTCAAGATGAATCCTTGCTTGCTTTTACTGAGGAATTTTTTGAATTTATTGAAAATGATCAATTTATTGTAGTAAACCAATCAAGGTAATAGGATGAGGAGGTAAAGAAGGTTGATCAAGAGGATAACTCTACAACATGGCTCAATGAGTTACCTGCTTGCATTGAAAATGATGATGAGAATGTTGTTTCTAAGCAACAAGAGGTCAAAGAATGTGGTGAGTTGCTGAAAAAAGATCATCAATATGATAGTAGAATGTTGGAACAAGAAGAGGGGAATAAAGAAATTTTTTTTTTGGAGCCTGCTAGGCTTAGTGAAAGTTTTCATGAGGTAAAATACATTCCTTTTTCATCAAGAAATCAGGAATATTGTGAAGAAAATTTTCTTTGGAATGATCTTAAGGTCTCTATTACAAACTTAGATAATGTGCAAGAAATTGGATTTATCTATTTGCTGAGCTCCCTAACTTTGAGTATGAAAGTCTTGATGTTATGATTATGCCAAGTTCTGACCATCACAATGATGAGGATTACTTAGAGAAACCTTGAATCAAATGATTAGAAGCTCGAGGAGGATCCATTTAAAGTTGAGATTGAGCTTTTATGCTCACGCTTAGATGTGATGTCTCCATATTTGTAAGGGTATTGTCTAGACTAGCAAAAGAAAGAGGTGGAAGTGTTTGTCATCCCATGTGAGCTACTTGTTTTGAGGTAGCCTAGTCAGTAGGATGAAGAAATAGACATTTTCAGCTCCTCTTGTACCACCAAACCAAAGAGATCCATTTTGGAGCAAGAGGAGCAAAATTTTCTGGATGGGGGTCAAGAAACTTCTCATAAAGATGACATGCATGATCCTAGCTAGTTGGAGGAGCCCCCTTTCTATCGCATAGAGGAGCTTGGAGCTGATGTGCCAATTGAAGGTTTGTTGGAGGAGACTATTTCATTGTCTAAGCACTTTCCTTCCTTCATTGAAGAAGAAGATCGTGATTTGGAGAATAATCCCTTGAGTAATGATGCAAATTTTGAGCTGAAACCAGATGTTTCTAAAGGACTTTCAGGAGTTGATAGCTTTGATGAGCTATCAAGTACTTTAATGGAAGAGTATGGCCCATGAACCATGGAGGAGGAATCAACATGGCAAGCCATCATGAAAGGTGAGGATGATGTTTCTTCTAATTACTTGAGTTTCTTTCCCTCTAGCCGAAAGATGTCAATGGGATGTCCTATTAGGCATTTGGATTAGGTGGAAGCAAATGAGGAGCAATCACATGTGACAATGGTGAACTCGAGCATCAAGGTAGGTATCATTTTAAGCACAACTAGTTCATCCTTTCACTTGATCACCATTGGTTTACAAATCAAGAAAGGTGGGTAAGTGATTTTATTTTTCTCCATAGAAGGATGTTGTAGCCAATTTTTGCATATTTCATTTCTCTCCACATCTTGTGGTGGATTCACAAACAATCATAGCATTGCAAGTTGGTTATAAGGGGGGGCTATTTTTCAAAACTAGTTAATAGCTTTGTTGAAGAGTTATTTTTACTAGTTAGTGTAGGATAGAGTTATTTGCTACTAATAAGTGCTCTTGAAGCACATTTATTTTTAGTTTTATTTTCCCTAAGTGTTTTTGCACATGTTTTCTTGGCCACCAGGGACTTGTAGGTTTGCTTCTGTTTGTTTTGGTTTTGGTTTCTACTGTTGTTTGGTCTAGCAAGTTTAAGTATTTCAGATCTCTAGAGTTTTATATTGAATTTGTTCCCAATGGATCTGCATAAACCAACTGGCCTGATGCTTAGCAGACAAGCATCTAGCAAAGTTTTCCAAGAGTGTTATCACTTTTTCACCACAACTCAAATTGACAGAGCTGGTTATTACAAGTTCATTTTAAGGTGAAAAGTTCCAGTTATTTTTGTAGTTTTTTAAACCATTGCATTTTTTAATTTTTGAGTTTAAAATAAAGTACATTGTGTCTCAGTTTTCCATTCATCATTTGTAGCATTAAAAATTGCATGAAATGGAAAAGAAAGTATTTCATTCTATATTCGGTAATTCATTACACAATGTTTCATACATTGTTTGCAAAAGAAAAGTATAGAATCAAACAAGAAATGTACAAATTTTAGTTTGTATTCATTGGAGTAAAAAGAGAATCAAGTGTCCCACATAAGGGATGGGAGTAGCTAGAACAATGGATCATAACAAGTCAACAATAACAACTAAACCAATTTGGGATGCTTTAAAGCATCATCATTAAGTATTCATATTTCAAAATATTCTATGCAAAGAATGGAATCATCAATTGTTTTTTCCTAATAGAGATAAAAATGCATGAAGAGTACAAAAGAAAGGTTGTCTCCATCAAGAAACATAATTACAATTGGTTGCAAGTAAAGCATGAAAGTCAATAAGTAAAGGAAAAGAAGCATTGTTGACTGGAGACACAAAACCCTAAGTGTTTAAGCTAAATGTAATGTGAAAAAACATCATTGATGTCGATGGAATACAATAAACTAAAGGTTGGTTCCAAAATAATTGATGCTACAAAAGCTATCTTATTGCAGTGTAACATGAAGCTGTGATAAAGTAAAAGCTTGAAGTTCATTTTTGAAGTATTCAAGTGCATGGAATGGATGACAACAAACAAAAAATGATCTATAGAAAATACCATGATGGCTAAGTGTATCCTTACAAGTAAGTAAGTGAAATGAAAGCATCAATTTATAGTGCATTTGAGAGTAAGTTGAGTTCTATGTGTGCAAGTGTGTGCAATTGGCAATACAACTCATGCTAAGTAGTGGAAAAAAATTGCATGGAAGAGAAATCATGTTTTTGATAAGTATCTGAAAAGTATAGAATTATATTTAGCTTCATTGTATCTATGCACTTCAAGCAAATAGAAAGCAAGAGATTGCTAATAGTGTGTGCAGTGAAAGGAGAGATTACAAACAGTACAAAGGAAATAGTGTTCTCTACTAAGAACAATTGTTCAGTGAAGCTACAGTGACAACCATATTCAATGAGAATGGAGAATAAAATCATTTTTTCTTTTTCTAGAATGTAATATTATGCTACATTGAGCTAGGGTTTCAAAATGGAGACAAGTGCAATAGTACCCATTTTTCAACTTTTAAGAGGTTTGCATTGTGAGCTTGCAAAATAGAGAAATAATGGGTTGTTCGAGCTCATATAAGAATGCAGTTGAACCAACTGGACTCTCATGGCTACATCCTAAGAGTAAATTTCTTTTACAAATGGTGATACCCATTTAGGGTATTGTGTTCTAAACACAAATACAGAAGAAAACAACAATATTTCAAGCTCGTGTAAGCATTGGAGCTAGCATAAAGTGATGTTAATGGACCTAATGGTCGTGGCCATGATGGGTTTACAAATCCAAAAAATAAAATAGCATATTTCTTGTGCATATTCAATGCAATATATGTGAGATAAAATATATTGAAACCATAGCTAGTACTCTCATGGTCATGACTTGAGAGGAGGTTTTCTTTCTCCACCAAGCAAACTGACTTGGGGTTTCGAATTTAAAATGCAAATGATAGAGAAACAACAATGTTTCAAGATCGTGAGCTCTCATAAATGGAGATATTAAAGATAATGTGTTGGAAAAACATGGACAAACAACTAAGAGGGGGGTGAATTAGTTGTCTCAAAATAATAAACTTTCCAAACTTAAGTTAATCTCAGATCTGATGAATAAGTAATTAATCATAAACAATTAACATATCAGAGAGATAGAGAACACCAATATTTTTTACGTGGAAACCCTATTAGGGGAAAAAACATGGTGGATGTTAGTCCACAGTATTATACCCTATTAAAAGTATAAAGAAATCAATAAAGGGGAATGCACATGCATTCAAACACACTGCCTAGAGTTCACTGCTCTATTATAGAAGGGGCTCACTACCCAACAACATAGAATATGATTAAAATATAGAGGGTATGAATTGAGAAAATAGCTTCTACACAAGCCTGATTATAGTTCCAATTAAGCACAAAAAAATCCTTCAGAAACTAATTCACACTTCACTCGATCTTCTTCACATTCTACTATGCAATTGAATGATATTCGCACATACACACATACGAGCACACCCAACAAACAAAGCACCTTTTCCACACACTAAACCAATGAAACAATCATTCTTATATATCCACATCATGGATTACATTAGCTTAGTTGGCCAAAAAATAGAAATAAAACATAATTACAATGTTGGTCCAAATTCACAATTAAATTTTCAATGCAAATCCACCAAGATCAGCCACAACATAGTGGAGACCCAAATTAATATCTCCAACACAAAAATACTTCAATTAATTTTACCTTGAAGATTCACAACACGCTACCATCATCATGTTGACTAGGAAAATGAAAATATGAACATGCGCAAGAAAATATCTTTGACCACGAGCACACTAATTAATATGGACGTACCACAAAGATAGAGCATGATCTAGAAGCATCCAAAAACATCAAGAAACAATAGAGAAATATCTGCAACAATTGAGATTACTAGAATCATAGAAACTTCACTCAGGAACACTGACATAGACCACAAAGATACTATCAGACCACAACATGATCAAGTATATACATAGACCTTTGAAACTTGTAGTAGATGATCTAGATGTACTCTCAAGAATAAATCCTTTAATCCATAGTAGCTAAACTTCAACGTAAAGAACAAGATGTCTTCATGATCTGTACAGTTCCACTAAGAACCTAAAACACTTTCTTTTACAATTTTCTCAATATCCTCGACATATACAATCATTAATACACCAAATACTAATAGTGTTGACATCAATGACAACCACATATCAGCAACACATCCACAACATCCAATAATCCCCCCTTTGGAATTGATGGCAACACATGATGTGAAAAATACCATTAACCCAACATACTTGCTTTCCCTTTGGTTCTGACTATTCTCCTCAATTTCTCTTTTCTTCTTAAATTATTTTTCACATTGCACTTCTCCCCCTTTGACATCAATGGAAAAGCTAACCATGACCTTTCCATATACATGCTTTGAACCACATATTTGCACATCTAACTAATCCCCTTGAGTAGAAGCCACAAAAACATCAATTCAGATCATAATATAGCATTGTAGGTCATGGATTGATGCAAGTAAATTTATCTCTTAGTTCTTAACAAGAGGGGTAATTACCCCTAGCATTCCTCTGAGATACTCAAAAGTATCCTTCGGTAGCAGTTTAGTAAAGATGTCTACAATCTATTCTTTTGTAGGCACATACTCCAATCTTACTTCTTTCTCATTCACTTTCTCCCTCAAGAAGTGAAACTTGATTGATATATGTTTAGTCTTAGAGTGCAACACTAGATTCTTTCTGATATTTATTGCATTTGAATCATCATAGTATATGGAAATAGGCTCTTCATATATCACCCTGATATCTTTCAACATTTGTTTCATCCATATTATTTGAGTATAATTATTTGTAGCAACAATATATTCTACTTCAACAGTAGATAGAGAAATGGACTTCTACTTCTTGCTCAATCAAGACACCAACTTCTTCCCTAGGAAGAAAGCACCACCACTAGTACTTTTCTTGTCATCTACATCTCCATCCCAAATTGCATCAGTATATGCACTCAAAGTGACATCATCATCCTTTGGATACCAAAGTCCAAAGTCAACTATTCCTTTTATATATCTGAAGATTCTCTTAACAACAGTCACATGAGACTCTTTTGGATTAACCTGAAATCTAGCAACCATACACAACATTCATAATGTCTAGTCTAGTCTGTGTTAAGAAGAGCAATCCACCAATCTTTGACCTATACCTTGTTTGATTTTCCTTAGGAGAATCATCATTCTATGTTAGCTTACATCTAGTCACCATGGGAGTACCAATAGGATTTGATTCTTCCATCCCAAATTTCTCTAGTAGCTGTCTCACATATTTGGACTGAGATATGAAAATTCCCTTGTCTAACTGGGTCACTTGCAATCCTAGAAAGAACTTCATCTTTCCAATCATACTAATCTCAAATTCATCCTTCATCTCATTAACAAAATTCATACATAGATTGTCATCTCCTCCAAAAATGATTTCATCAACAAAGACTTCTATAATTAACTCTTTATCATGATCCAGTTTGAAATATAAGTTGCTATTGACAGTACCTTTAGTGAATCCAAGCTTCAATAAGTATTTTTCCAATCTAGCATACCAAGCTTTGGGGGCTTGCTTAAGTCCATATAGAGCTTTCTTCAAGTGACAAACCATATCTCCCTTGTCAGTTAGCTAAAATCCATCTGGTTGTTCAATGTATACTTCTTCTAGTTCTCCATTCAAAAATGCTAACTTCACATCAATCTGATATATTTTTTTAGTTTTTGTATAGAACATAAGCAAGAAATAATCTATCAACTTCGATTCTAGAAATAGGGGCAAAAGTTTCTTCAAAATCAACACCTTCCATCTAAGAATACCCTTTACATACCATTCTTTCTTTATTCTGGATCACTTAACCTTGTTCATTCAGCTTGTTCTGAAACACCCATTTAGTACCAATCACATTTTTTTCTTTAGGATTGGCAACCAATATCCATGTGTCATTCTTTTCAATTTGTGTTAGCTCTTCCTTCATAGCTTCCATCTAGTGTTCATCTTGGTAGGCTTCAATGACATTTTTAGGCTCAATCTTGGAAATAAGATAATATTCTTCTACAATTTTTCTTCTAGTTTTTACTCCTTTATTCTTATCTCCTCTAATTTGAACTTCAGAATGATTTAGCTTTACATACCTCAAAGTTTTGGGAGTTTCATGAACTTCTGATTCTTTTGCTCTCTCTTTTGCACTTGAACTTGTCTCTGCTTGATTCACCAAAACAACTAGAACAACTGAAACATATGGCACTATTTGAAGTTGATTTTGTGTCTAAACATTTTTCCCTTTGTTTGTATTGTCTTCATATGAATCATATCCATATTATCTAGATGATTTAGTATAATCCTCATCAACTCCAACATTTTCACTCTCAACCATCTTTCTTAGTCTTCTATTATAGCATCGGTAGGCCTTGATTTTAGTAGAGTAACCTAAAAATATTCCTTCATCACGTCTTGCATCAAACTTTCCTATATCATCATCTCTCTTGATATAACATTTTCTTCTAAAGATCTTGAAATATTTAATAGTAGGCTCATAACAAAACCATAGCTCAAAAGGGGTCTTACCAGAATTACCATTAACATTTACCCAATTTAAAGTATACACAACAGTGCTTACAACTTCACTCCAATATATCTAGGGTGCATTTCCTTCTATCATCATTGTTCTAGCAACATCCAAAATTGTTCTATTCTTCCTTTCAACAACTCTATTCTATTGAGGGGTTTGGGGAGCAAATAATTGTCTTCTGATTCCATGTTCTTCACAAAAAGATTTGAACTCCATTTCTCCATGAATACTTCTGACTCTAGAGGGACCATAGAGGTTAGTATGTAGCAACTCCAACAAGTCATTTGAATGAAACTGCTTGCTTTGGAAGGAGACTCTAGTATGTTTACCCATCTGACATTCCTTTCAATTTGTGTTAGCAGGCTTCACTAACTTAGGTAGATCTCTTACTACTTGAGTGGAACCTACAATGACAATGTTATCAAAATTTACATGACATAGCCTCCTATGCCACAACTATCTTTCATCTACTTGAGCAATTAAATAACTTCCACTAGTAGTATTCAGGTGAAAAATATTGCCTTTTGTCTTTCTACCAGTAGCAATCATATTGCCAGAACTTCCACATATCTTACATCTTCCATCTTTGAATTGTAGATCATAGCCTTTGTCCACCATCTGTCCAACACTCAAAAGATTATAATTCAGGCCTTCGACATAAAGAACATCATCATGTTATCCTTACCACCAAGGAAAATAGAAGCTCTGCCACGAATCACACCAGCATTGTTGTCTCCAAATCTTACAACACCACCATCATACTTCTCTAGGCTTACAAATTTATTTTTATCACCAGTCATATGATGTGAGCATCCCATTTCAAAAACCCACTCATACTTTTCTTCAACTCAGGCTGCAAGAGCTTTCTCATCTTTAGTAGATTCAGTAGCCATAGGACTATTTTCAATGGTAGCAATGAAAAACCATTCATCTTCATTTCCATTATCTTTATCAGACTCATCATCAATCACTCCTTCTTTAGCAATATAATATTTCTTTTGGAATCTAGATTTGTTAGGCTTAGATCTAGAAAAAATTTCAGGACATCTTGATGCAAAATGGCCTATTTTATTGCATGAAAAAAATTTAATAGGTAACACTCCTTCATACTTACATTTTCCTTTGCCTTCTTTCTTTATAATCAGTGCTTCCAATTCTTCTATTTCTCTTTCTTTATCTCCAAGTTGTTTTAGTTCTTCATCATACTTGGATATCTTTCTAGTTTATTTTCTTGGACCATTGTTGGACACTACCAACATTAAGAGGGGGGGTGAATCAATGTTCCACAATATTTGATTTTCAAATCAAATCTTAAACTATCAACAACAATAATTAAACCCTCAATAGCATTCACAGAAGGAAACATATAAACACATTAAATAACACCATAATGCTAGGATTTTTATGTGGAAACCCTGTTAGAGGATAAACCATAGTGGAGATTAATCCACAAGGTATGCTCTTTTAAAATTATGATAAAAGGGAATGCACTTGCATTTAGGCACCTTGCCTAAAGCTCACTACTCAAAAGAGAAGCCTCACTGCCTTATGAAATATATTTGATATTACAACTAAATATTGAATTGAGAGTATAGCATCTACAAATGCTTGGATTTAGTTCCAATTAAGCACACAATCAAATTCTAGATCTTCTATCCAATTCACACCTCTTCTCTACTTTTCTCTCCTATAAAAACCCTTTTATAGCACAAACAAAATTTGCTCAATAGATCTTCTGAAATTAGCCCATATAGTTGTTCTACACTTTTTTTCACACACACACCTTACTACAACTTCATACTCACATCTATCTTATTTTTAAAATGATTTTCCGATCTCCTTTTTATACCCACTAACAAGAATTTTATTATATGTTGGCTTTAAAAAAAAATATAATACTTTTTCTTATGTCGGCTCAAATCACTATTTATAATTGATGTGTACCCACACAAGTTGGCTAGACTATAGTAGGGATCCAAATCAAAATCTCAAACATAAGAAATAGTTAAACACATACTCCTTATACATCCGTGACATGCCATATGCAACAGGTTGACCAAAATGAGAAAATAAATAATAAATCATTCTTTTCAATCTCTTAACTCATACTCTGATTAATGTGACACCACAAAACTTTCCAATAGGATAGCATACATGCTAAACAAGCTTCCTTGGGGATCCACATCACAAAATAGTGATCCAGTGAAGTATTTAGATCAACTTATCAACTGGATACCCTGTACTTCAAAGTTTTTTTTCGGTAGATTACAGTCTCTTACTTCTCTTTCCAGTAGAAGCAAATTCAATACTATGGACCATACAAGTAACTCCAGTTGCCATCAATGACAGCACAAGCTAAAAACAATCTGTCAAATCCATATGCCAACAATCTCCCCCTTTGGCATTGATGGAAACACTTAGTGAAAAATGACTAAGTGTCAAAACTCAAAAACTCATCAAAACCAAAATTATAGCTCCCCCTTAGGATATCAAGGCATTTTTCACTACATTCTCATCCCCTTTGACATCAATGGAAAATCTTTCACTACTTTTTTTGCACTACTCTCCTTCAAAAAATTTACTATTCTCCCCCCCCTTTTGCAAAATAGAGAGTTTGATCAAAATTTGGGAACTTGTTGCACAAATGAGAAGATTATTTTATACTTAACTTTTATTTTTGGAAGAAATTTCTTCCAAGAGTCCATTGCAATCCCAATAGCTATAATCAAGTTTTTATTCTCTGATTTTCTATTTATAATATGGACAAGGGATTCAGGAATGGTGATGCCATCATCCAACTTTTCTCCTTTCTTTAGAATTTCAATCATTTTCTCTAGCATGCATTCAAAATGATCTTTTACTTTCCAAAAAGTGTCAATAGGAGTATTTCTGGTAGAGTAAACCTTTGCATGCTCAACCTGCAGAACATGAATCTTCTTCTTAACTTCTTTGTCCTAATCCAAAAACATACTATAGCTTTGACCGATTCTAACAAGATCATTCTCAATTTCCTCCAACTTATCCTTGTATTTTCTAACCACATGAGGCTAGCTAAGACAATAATTGAAGATCTTATTGGCTAAGTCAATGCCCTGTCTTAGCACATTCATTTTCTTCTTTAGTTTAGCAAGAGATAGTCTGAACTGCATCTTCAGATGGGAAATTATCTCTTCTTTTCCGTCCAGAGGCATAGAGTCCATAGCCTCCTTGATACACTGAATCAACTCTTCTGAAATAACATCATGTAGACTCTCCAATTCAATGTTGTTATCAACAAAGTACCTTCCTAGGGTGTCCTCAATAACATCCTACTCATAAGATGGTCTATTCAACCATATATCAGTTATATTTTGCATTCCATCTTCATCCTGAATAATCTGCAAAATTTTTGCTTTAAACAGAGCACCTTCTTCATCACTATCTTCTACTATTATCACTTCTAGTTTACCTAGTTTTGGTTCATCTCTAGGTGTATATTCCTTAGAGTCTTCATCCACTATATCCATATCCATCTACTCTTTTCCTTTTTCCCCAAATTTTATTGACTTGGGTGTTGAAGGAGTGACACCAACCAAATCTCTTCCTCTCTTCTGTCTTATCTCTCGCTTACCGGAGGATGAACCAACTTCAACCATTTTTATTGGAAGATGAATAACACTTGCACCAAACCTTTCTAACAACTTCCCAAATAATTTTCTTAAACTTGTTCACTATTTTCAAAAGAGTTAAAATGCTCAAACATTTTCTTGCAAACTGGCATATTTGATTCCATACCACATTGTCATTCATAGGAAAGCTATTCAGGGAATACATCATAATGCATGTAGCTAGGGTACCAAACCTAAAAGAGTAGCCTACATCCTTCATCAATTGTACATTCTCCAACAATTGATCCTTCAACAAACCACATAGGTCAAAGTCTTCATCTTCAATTATCATTTTGTGAGTGATATACATTGCACCTGTCGAGGTTGATCCTTCTCTATTTTTGAAGAAGACTTTATATGAAATTCCATGTGTAATATTCCTCGTTAAAGGATCCTTGATTGTTGTAATCATCATAGCCCTCTAATATCCCGTTATTCTAGTTAGGGCTTCGACCTCTACATTTCAAATCAATTTATTTTTCAGAACATCACCAACTTTGCACAAACGTGTTAGATTTTTTATTACATCATTAGAAATTTGATAGGGTTTGTACAGAGTGAGGATATCACCATCCAATCTATTCAAAATAAATTGAATTACCTCCACATTGATGAAAAGAGGGAACTCATTCCAGACATCTAGATTTCTATGTTTCTCTCCTCCAAGCTTTTTCAATTTGACGGTAGACAACAAATTTCTTATATCCTTGACTTTCCAACTTCTATATTCATCCAAAGTTACTAATCCTTGGATTTGCTTCATTTTTTGTATCAAGCAAGGTTCTACCGATCACCAAATAAGTATGAAATTGACAAACAACAGAAATACCTGGAGAATTTTTTGCTAAATTGACTTTTCACTTATTCAAAATTTTGTTGAAAATGTTCTCCAATTGTTCTCCTTCAACGTACAGTGACTAATTAGGGTTCCAAATGCCCTTTTATAACTTCACATACTTAACTTCCTACCACATTAAATGCATTTCCCTAGAAGTTTCGGTTACACTATAAACTTAGACATCAAGTGAAGAATCTGACTTTGGACCTTCAACATTTCATCCAACTCAAAAAATGATTGCTAATAAATTTGACAATGACTAACACAACAGCTAATGGCATCCTACTATTCAGAGCCAACTATACACAGGGTGACAAAGAATTTTCATGAAAGACTTCCCCTAGACCATTGGCTTGAAATCAATTGTCGAAAGAATTATCGAAGGAAGGTTCTAGTACAACCTTATTTCCTTCATCAGATTCTCTTTTCTTTACTCATGTTTTCTTCATCTAATCTCTTATCTCTTCCACAGATCCTTTTTCCTTTCCTTTATTGTCTTTCTGTGAATTTCTTCCTTGATAAACCTGACCTCTTTTATTCATGTTTCTATTCCTATAGAATCTTGCAATGTGCCCAAATTTGTTACAATTGTAGCATATTGGGATTTTTTGTCTATATCATCCATTCCACTGATTTCCTCCTGATCTACATTGATTAGCAACATGTCGAAATCTTCCACAAGTATAACATTTAATGTTACTTGCACTGACAAACATACTTTTGCATTCTGATGACTTATGACCAAACTTCTTGCATTTAAAACACTAACTAGAAAATGATGGGGTGCTAAAGTTTATCTTTCTTTTACACTAATAATCCATATGTCCAAATTTATTACAAACAAAGCAATATCCATTAATTTTTTTAACATTGGATGGCCTTACCAGATGTCTTCTTCCTTTGTTCTTCTTTTCAAGGTTCTTCTGTTCAGATCTAGAGCTCTCACCCTTCTTATAGCCAAGACCTCACTTATCATTTGTCTCCTTTTGTCCTTTAGTTATCTCATCAAGCCTAGCATAGCTTATCCTAAACTTCTCCTTGAATTCATTTGTGGTAGTAAGCTCATTTTTGAGAATAAATACCTATCTCTCAAGCTCTTGTTCATTGTTTTTGGATTGTTGTAGTTCAATCTCTAGCTAAATGAATCCACTATTAATTCTACTACATTCTTCAGATTTTTCTTTCAAGGATTGGGCCAGATTTTCCTCTTTCTTCTTCCTTTCTTCAATCTCTTTGGTTAACTTCATTGCCATAGATTCCATTTCAAGCTTTAGAGCAACATTTTCCTTAGCAAGCTTTTCACATTCTTCTATTTTTTCTCTTAGGGTTTGATTCACATGGAAATCATCCAAACCTTTGCTTTCTTTTTTGTTCAACTAATCACATAGTTCCTTCCTCTTTCCCCTTGACTCATTTATCGTATCCTTCAATGATTGAATGATTTTTTCTGCAGCCACAAGATTCTCTTTTAGTTCCATGACCTCTACTTTAGACTGATCAAGATCATCAAGTGCCACCATAAGCTATTGTTGAAGACCACCAACATCCATTGAAATTCAAGATCCACCTCAAGTATTAAAATCCAGAAGAGGAACCCGCTCTGATACCAATTGTTGGACACTACGAACACTGAGAGGGGGGGTGAATCAGTGTTCCACAAAATTTGATTTTCAAATCAAATCTTAAACTATCAACAACAATAATTAAACTCTCAATAACATTCATAGAAGGAAACATGTAAACACATTAAATAACACCATAACACCAGGATTTTTATGTGGAAAACCTATTAGGGGAAAAACCATGGTTTAGATTAATCCATAAGGTATACTATGTTAAAAGTATGATAAAAGGGAATGCACTTTCATTTAGGCACATTTCCTAGAGCTCACTGCTCAAAAGAGAAGTCTCAGTGCCTTACAAAATATATTTGATATTACAACTAATTGTTGAACTGAGAGTATAGCATCTACAAATGCTTGGATTCAGTTCCAATTAAGCACATAATCAAATTCTAGATCTTCTATCCAATTCACACCTATGCTCTGCTCTACTCTCCTATAGAAACCCTTCTGTAGCACAAACAAAATTCGCTCAAAAAATATTTTGAAATGAGCCCATATAGTTGTTCTACATTTTTTCACACACACATTCCTTACTACAACTTCATACTCACATCTATCTTATTTTTAAAATGATTTTCCAATCTCCTTTTTATACCTGCTAACAAGAATTTTATTATATGTCTGCTTCAAAACAAAATATAATAATTTTTCTTATGTCGGCTCAAATCACTAATTATAATTGATGCATACCCACACAAGTCAACTACACTATAGTAGCGACCAAATTAAAATTCTAAACATAAGAAATAGTTAAACACATATTCCTTATACATCTGTGACATGCCATACGCTATAGGTTAGCCAGAATGAGAAAATAAACAATAAATCATTGTTTTGAATCTCTTAACTTGTACTTTGATTAATGCGACACTACAAAAATTTCCAATAGGATAACACACATGCTAAACAGGCTTCCTTAGGGATCCACATCACAAAATAGTGATCCAGTGAAGTATTCAGATCAACTTATCAACCAGATACTCTGTACTTCAAATTTTCTGCCGGTAGATTACAGTCTCTTACTTCTCTTTATGGTAGAAGCAACATCAACATTGCAGACCATACAGCTGAATCCAGTTGCCATTAATGACAATACAAGAAGCCAAAAACAATCTCTCAAAGCCATATGCCAACAACCATATCTTTGCTTATTACTTCCAGTTATAGTAGCCTTGAATGAAAATTTAGTTTTCGGAACAAATTCACCAAATTCACTTAATGCAAAAGTAGCAAGCTTACCAACCAGCGTGTCTCTTGACATCTTTGTTACTGATTTGAGCTCTTTAATGGCATGAGCCTTCAATTTGTAGGAGAGAGGCAAGGATCTGAGTATGTTAGCTACAATTTCATCCTCATCTAGAGAACCACTAACACATGTAATACCCATTACTATTTCATTTACTCTTTGCATAAAAGAAGTGATATTTTCATCTTCACCCATCTTCAAATTCTCATACTTTCCTTTTAAACTATGTAGCTTAGCCATATTCACCTGTGCATCTCCTTCATACAAATTTTCTAGCTTCATCCAAATCTCATGAGATTTCTATAGTCCTATGACAATTTCCATCTTTGAATCTATTAGAGCACTCACCAAAGCTTCAATAACGCTAATATTGTTTTCAACATCTTTGATCTCATCATTAGTGGAGGGTCCATTCTGAGGAATAACATATGGATCTTTTGTAATCTTCAAGTAGGCTTCACCAATACACCTTAGGTGACATTGCATCCTGAATTTCCACAGTGAGTAGTTAGTTCCATCAAATCTCAGACTATCCTTCTTGAAAGTAGCCATCTTGGATCGCCTCAAGCTTTTAGACTTCTTCAGAGGAACCTGCTCTAATACCAATTGTTGGGAAAAAAAGGACAAAAAACTAAAAGGGGGGGTGAATCAGTTGTCTCAAAATATTAAAATTTTCAAACTTTACTTAACTTAATCTCAGATATGATGAATAAGAAATTAATCATAAACAATTAACACATCAGCGAGACATATAACACCAATATTTTTTATGTGGAAACCCTGTTAGGGGAAGAACCATGGTGGATGTTAGTCCACAGTATTATACCCTAATAAAAGTATAATGAAATCAATAAAGGGGAATGCACATGCATTCAGGCACATTGCCTAGAGCTCACTACTCAATTACGGAAGTGGATCACTACCCAACAATACAGAATAGGATTAAAATCCAGAGGGTATGAAATAAGAAAATAACTTTTGCACAAGCCTGATTATAGTTCCAGTTAAGCAAAAAAAATCCTTTATAAACTACTTCACACTTCACTCGATCTTCTTCACACTCTACTATGCAATCAGATGATATTCACACATACACACATACGAGCACACCCAACACATTAAGAACCTTTTCCATACACTACACCAATGAAACAATCATTCTTATATATCTGCGTCATGGATTACATCAACTTAGTTAGCCATAAAAAGAAATAAAACATAGTTACAATGTTGGCCCAAATTTACAATTAAATTTTCAATGCAAATCCACCAAGGTTGGCCACAACATAGTGGAGACCCAAATTAATATCTCCAACACAAAAATACTTCAATTAATTTCACCTTGAAGATCCACAACATGCTACCATCATCATGTCAGCCAAGACCATGATAAACTAAACATGTGAACGAAAATATCTTTAACCATGAGCACACTGATTAATGTGGATGTACCACAAATATAGAGAATGATCTAGAAGCATCCAAAAACATCAAGAAACAACAGAGAAATATCTGCAGCAACTGAGATTACCAAAATCCCAAAAACTTCACTCAGGAACACTGATAGAGACCACAGAGATACTGTTAGACCACAACATGATCAAGTGTATACATGGACCTCTGAAACTTTTCGTAGATGATCTAGATACTCTCAAGAATAAACCATTTAGTCCACAACATCTGAACTTCAACGTAAAGAACAATATGTCTTCATGATCTGTATAGTTCTAGTGAAAACCTAGAACACTTTTTTTTACAATTTTCTCTATATCCTTGACATATACAACCATTAATACACCAAATGCTAATAGTGTTGACATCAATGAAAATCACATATCAGCAACACATCCATAACATCCAACATAATGGTTAAGACCATGAAGGGTTTACAAGCCTTTGAAAACAGAACAAATGTATGGTCTTCTCTAGATTTTATCTTTTTACAAATGCCATTACTTTCTACATCATGGGTCGAGCCCAAAAAAGATTATTTTTTTTACAAAAGCAAGCAACATATATGGTGAAGCTACATCCTGTACAATGGCCAATCTTGGAAAAATGCATTCTTCACTTGTTTTGCTCAATAAGCTCACAAATCGAGTTTTTATTTAAGAGGGAAATGCTTTTAAAGATGGAGAACGAAACTTACCACTACTGTAGGTGAAAAACCATTCCAATCCCATGGCCAAACTTCTTCACAAAATTTTTCACAGAGCTCTCTCATGGTGGCCAAACAAAGCAAAGAAACAAAAAAGCACAAAACACACAAAATGCATTAAAACAATAGTCATGGCCATGACCTAAAGGCCAATTTTCTCATTCAAATGAAGGAAAAAATACATCTAAATGGCGATAGAAGACTTACCATCAAATGCAGAGGGGGATTCAACCAAAATCAACATGATGCAAGCTTGAATGGTGGAGTTTCCACCTCGAACCCTAGTTATCCATGGTAGACAAGTGCATAACCCTATTTTCTCCCAAGTTTCCAAGTGGAGAATGATGTTCACAATATGAGATAGGGGTCAATTTTGGTGTTAGTGTTTCCCCATGCGCTTAATTCAAATGTGATTTTAATCACATTTTTTTAAGAAACCAAATGCATATTAATGCCTCATCACTTATGTTTTCCTAGGTCAAACAAATGCCTTAGGCATTTTTTGTGTTTTTTTTCAAACAAAAACCATAGCTTGCCCTTTTATTTTTCATGTGGTACACATACACATTGCCCCATACACATTAGGTCAATCTGTCCATGCCTTAGTTTTTCTTTGTGTCTAGGGCTCATAATACATTTTTTATGATTTTTTATAAGAAAAATAAAAGGTATAAGAGTTGTCACATAGTGTTATGATTTATTGAAAATATTAATTTTTACTCAAACTATAAATATCAAAATATTTGAATTCAAGATGCAAAAATCAAATGTATTAGGAGAGTTTCTATATTATTTTTTGAAATTGCAGATGATTGTAAAACATCACTAATGGTAATGTTTTTATAAACTATTTTAATGTTTGTTAATGTTCAAAATGTAGTTGGTGCACTTAAGTCTTCATGTGAACTTTTTTATTTTGAGTTGGAGTTCTTAGGTTGATTTGGAAAAGAGATGACAAAATGAAATTTCTATTTTTTCAGTTCTTGAGCTGTTTGGACCTAATTTTCAGGATTTTTGGATGGACCGTTTGGACATAGAACTTTTCCATTTTTTTGATGCAATTTGGAGCAAGTTATGGCACTATTTTTTCAAGATTTTTCCTTGAGCTCAAAAATGGAAAAAATTTGTCATTCTGAGATGCAAATGAAGCTAATTTTTCTATTCTTACCATTGATGTCACTTGATGGCTATAAGTTTGAGAAATTTTAATTTCTCAAGAGTTCAATTTTTTTTCTTGCTCTCATATTCATTGAAGAGAGACTTGCAAACTTCTTTTGAATCAGATTTTGATGTTGTACTCCTTCATTTCAATAAAACAACAAGCTTCTCCTTCCCATTTTCTTGTCTAAAGTTTACAATATCAATCGATGTTGACTGTGATTCAAGAGTTGAATCCTGTTTAGGTCTTGGTTTTGTGAATTTTGTTTGAAGAGTCCCTTCTAATTCAGGTTGCATTTTGTGTTCCATTAGTGAGCCTTTGTGCAAATTACTATTGAATTAGGTATTTTCAGGGTGGGATTGTGAGAATCAAAGTTTTAGAGATAATGTTGTGAGTGTAATTTGGTTAGAATATTCAATTTATTGGTGAATCACTTTAGGTTTAAAATTTTTGCTTTCAGTTTTTGGGTATGTGTAGGATCATGATGGGCCAAAATGTGGCAATATGATGGGTATGTGGTTGATGACTTTTTTTTACCCAAAATTTATGAAACAAAGTGTTTTTAAAGGAGATTCTCAGCTTTCCACCAATATAAATTATTCTTTACTTTGAATTTAATAAGAAATTATTATTCATTTTCTATTTGAATTATGACTAAATTCTTGATTGATAGGCTAATTGAAAAACATCTATAGCTTTCAAATGGTATCACATTTTATGAATCCAAAACATGTCTCACATTCTATGCTTTTCATACTATAGGATTAAAAAAATAAAAATTGAATTTCATGAAGTTTTGACCAAGTTAATGTGGTGAGACATACGAGTTTTTATATTTTCTTAAAAGTTGTAATAAAAAAATCATAATTAATTATTTACTTGGAAAAAAATTACAAAAAAATATGCATCACATCAGGACATGAGTCCTCTACTTATATTGAAAATCTTATAAAAAATATTATCATTTTATTGTGGTTAAGGTGGTCAAACAAACACCTACCTCTTATTTATTCCCTGAAATTTAAGTACTACTGCATTGAAATTTCAAATTTTCACCAAATAGAATTTTTTTAAAACAAACCTAGTAGTTTAGAAACTACATTCAATTTGCTACAGATTCTATTCTTACATATTTTTGAGATAATATAGATAACTTATTCAAATTTTTATGTCAAGTTGCCTAACTCTAATTTTTATGATTTTTTTGCCACTTAAGGGCCTATTTTTTCCATGATGATCTTGTACACACCCTTTTCCTTGAAGGTCTATTAGATTAAGTGGTTAACTAAGGGAACCATCCCACTTTGAATATTTTCTCTCACTCATTGATTTACCCACAAATTAGAGAGCATTTCCATGTTGTAACAGGATAGGCAAGTCTAACTTGGCTAAGGGTGGAATCCTGATTGCCAACATGTACATGTGTCCTTTATGCACAAAAAAATAAAGAGTAGAAAAAGACTTGCACACTAATGAAGCACAATACAAATATCATAAAAATTTACTGGTAAAATAAAATAATCCAATAATAAGCTATATTGAATCTAGAATTGAATAACTTGATGTTCAAATAGTTGATGAGTGAAGAAATCCTTTTGATGACTACAAATATCATGATCTTAATACATACGCTTAGGATAGTTGAAAAAGGGATGCTTACACAATAGCTTGCCAAAGTTTCCAAGCCACTAGTTTTATCTTTTAACCTCCATGGGTAGCCAAGTATATTTTAGTATGTGTGTGTCACTTAGATTTTGTGACTATGGTTAGTAAAATATAAATGTGTGTGAACATACTATATACTTTTAGAAATATTTGAAATTGATCAAAATCCAAAGAAGGTGTCAAATGTAAGATATATTTTTTTGAATGCAACAAAATAAGATAAATAAAATAAAGAGGGAAAATAAGGAAGGATACCTTAAGTCAAGGGATGAATCAAAAGTAATAAAATCTTAGGTTATTATCTTTTTTATAAAGGGGTAAACACTTTTGACTCAGAGCTATGAACCAGTGAGGTCACAAATGGGGGACCTCATCCCCAATTTAGACATTCAACAAGAACACCCTAGTGGGGTTTGAACCTTGATGACAAGAACAATACAACTTAACCATCACACTATGCCACTATTGGCAAATCTTATTTTATTATTACAAGTGTAAAAGGATTTAGATTATTTTACAAAAACTAAGAGGGAAAACCATGAGAAAAGAAGAGGCTCCAAAGATAACCCTTTACAATATTTTTTATTTGATTCTTGGATGAGAAATTAAAGTCACACCTATAAGGAAAGATCCTCCTTGAGTAACAAGTAAACTCAAGATTTAGAGGAATCTAGAGAATGCAATAAAGAGGGAAAATAAACACAAGTGAATATCAAAAAGATAGATTGTACTTCACTTTCTTCTCTTAAGAAGAATAAGAAGAAGAAGAATATTCTTTAATTTCTTTAAATTAAATTAGGATAATATAAAATGTATACATGTAGATGAAAACAATGAAAACCCACACCATTAGTGAAAATAATAGTGATCAATTCAATGGATTTTTGGTACAAAAATGATTAGATCAGATAATAGAAACCAAAAATATATCAAATAAATATTTAGAAATTAAATCACCAAAATATATACTTCATAAATATAGAGACTCTTACTAGTGTGGATGATCTTAATCCGTGAATCTCTTAAAAAATATTTAATCATAGGATTCAAATAAATATATGTGTTGAAGATCTAGTTAAGATATTCAAGAATGCTAGAGCATGATCATGTGAGTTGAATATTTGATAAAGGGAGCATGAAATTAATAGGTTGTGTAAGCTTGGAAAATTATATTTGAAAAATTAGTATGAAAAAAAAAAAATTTAAAAGAAAATTTACTATTGAAAGATTCTCTTTATTTTTTTTCCCTTTTAGAACTTGGAAACCTTCTAGGAACTTTGTTTCTTGAGTTGAAGAGAACTTAAATGAATTGGACAATATTCATGGGAGAGAAAAACAAACTACACATGAGAGAACCAATCAGTAATACTTTAGAAAGTTTTAATATTAAATCACATCTAATGGATAAATTCATGGGTTGGAAAATTTCTACAACCCTTTTGTTCTTTATTTTTTAGTCTGACACATGATGTTAGTGTAGTTGGCATTTTCAAATAATTGGGTTTCTTGGAATTGATATTCAAATGTGGGGAAAGGTGAGATTAATTCTTAGAAGATTATAATATTTCATAGAATTGCAACTTTAATTCAATTTTGCACCTTTTAGATTAGGTTTAAGGATAATGCAATGGATTTAATATGATCTAAAATATTTGTGGAAATCGATGCTAATATGAGTGAAACTTATAATTTGAAAGTTTCTATGGGTATGTAATTTCAAACAATATAAATATATTTGTGTTGTAAAGGATAGTTTCCATTATAAGGGAATTTTCTTACTTAAGTCACTGCATTATAACATGTCCTACATAAATATCTCACTTTATGGTAAACCTTATGTTAGATGCATATAAAAATTGAAGGGGGAGAGGTGAATAATTTGTACATCAAAACATTCAATCTCTCAATATACTTTCAAACTCTTATCAACTATTAAACACTTATTATGCATTGATAGAATGTAAAGATGAGAAAAAGTAATGCAAACACATCCAACACATAAGAACACCAAATTTATGTGGAAAACCCAAGAAGGGAAAAACCATAGTGAGGAGTATCTCACAATATAAAGTAATATTAACACTAAATACAATAGGCTCACTGCTAGAGGGCTCACTACCAAATGATTCACTATTTAAAAGAAAGAAGATAGAAGAAGGGGTGGCTGAAAACCAATTTGAACTACTAACAATGCATCTCTCTTATGCTAAAGATATAGTTCCACTAAAGCAAAAACAAATCATTCAATATACTAACATGTAAACACCCTCTACTCATTGCATCTAGGAGTCATAGGCATTAAGGCTCACACTCAGATCACCACACTTGATCACTTTTGCATCTTTCACATCACACACACTCACTTCTTAATCCACGCAACAACTCACCTTGTATTTGTACCATCCATGACCTAAAACAATCTCAATTAGGTTGTCCTTAAGGAAATGTATGCACCTCAACCATACAACATTAAATAGGTCAGAACCAAAAACTTCCACAATGTAAACAAGTAAATGAAGACCATTCCACAACTTAACTAGGACCCAAATATCTACTAACATGCTTCTTAATGCTCCCACGAGAAAAAAATATCCTCCAAAATTAGCATTAGCATGCTAGTTTAGGAAAACCTACATTAGGGTATGTGCAGGATCATCATGGAAAAAAAAGGCCCTTAAGTGGCAAAAAATTCAGAAAAATCAGAGTTAGGCAACTTGATGTAAAAATTTGAATAAGTTATATATATTATTTCAAAAATATGTAAGAATAGAATTTGTAGAAAATTGAATGTAGTTTCTAAACTACAAGGTTTGTTTAAAGAAACAAAAAATCTATTTGGAGAAAATTTGAAATTTCAATGCAGTGGTACTTAAATTTTAGGGAAAAATAAGAAGTAGGTGTCTATTTGACCACCCTAACCATAATAAAATGATAATATTTTTTTATAATATTTTAGATATAAGTAGAGGACTCATGCCCCAATGTGATGCATATTTTTTGTAATTTTTTTCCAAGTAAATAATTAATTATGAATTTTTTATTACAACTTTTAAAAAAATATAAAAACTCGTATGTCTAACCACCTTAACTTGGTCAAAACTTCATGAAATTCAATTTTTATTTTTTTAATCCTATAGTATTCAAAACATAGAATGTGACGCATGTTTTGGATTCAAAAAATGTGATATCATTTGAAAGTTGTAGATGTTTTTCAATCAGCCTATCAATTAGGACTTTAATCATAATTTGAATAGAAAATGAATAATAATTACTTATTAAATTCAAAGTAAAGCATAATTTATATTGGTGGAATGCTGATAATCTCCTTTAAAAACCCTTTTCATTTCATCAATTTTGGGTAAAAAAATAGTCATTAGTCACATACCCATCATATTGCCACTTTTTGGCCCATCATGATCCTACACATACCCATTAACACTAATAATTGACCACAAAAATGCCTCTCTAGGTCTAGAAACATCTCATGAACCACACTATAAAATTCCAAAACATCTCAGAATATTCCACATCATCAAAATATTCACCACTACAACTCCAACCGCCTAAAACTTAAGAACACCTTCATTTTGTGTAACCATACATTGGCACAAACATCCAACACACCAAACAACCTTGTGAAACACAACACCTAAAAATTAAAGAGAAGGTAGATAAAAAAATATATAACATCCCTAGATCTATAATACAAGAACCTTCACTACAAAAAAATCTGGAGTAATGTCATCTCTCCTAGACATCCTATTTGACCAAATAGACATACTATCAAATATAACTTTGACTACAGAATGATCAAGGACCTAAAAATCTAGATATAGAACTTATGAACACCTTTAAACATTATATCCAAACCACATAGGAATACATTGAACCATGAAGAAATAGATAGTATAATATTGTTCCACTTTGTCACATTGAACTCTCTTTCATTCAAATTTTCTCAAAAGCACTTGGAAACCAAGTGAACCAACTACATAAAAAATGCTACTAACATCTCTACAACACATCTACAACATTAGTAATACTTCTTATTAACCATAACAAATCCATGTTACCAACAATCTCATAAAATACAAGTTCTACAACTATACTAAAGTAAGACATCAACATTAGTGGTAACACCAACATTATGTTGACATCAATACCAACAACTCTAGGCTTCCAACAACTCCAATGTTAGGGGTTGACATTGTCAACACCATTAGCATTCCATCTAGGGGGATATAGAGAAAATTATAGAGGGAAGGAGGGAGGGGGGGAGGGAGAGAGAGGTGAGATAGAGAGAACTATAGAGAGAGAGAGAGAGAGTGAGAGAGAGAAAGAGGAGAGAGAGGTAGGGATAGGGAGAGGTAGGGATAGAGAGAGGTAAGATAGAGAGTAGAGATAGATACATATAGAGATAAAAGGAGAGAGAGGGGAGATAGAGATATGTAGAGAGGGGAGGAGGGAGGGAGATAGAGATTAGAGAGGGAAGGAGAGAGAGAGAGAGAGATGGACATGTGGAGAGGTAGTTCTTGAGCTCAAGGGAGAGAGAGTTGGATAAAGGTATGGAGATAGTAAGAGAGAGACAGGTCTAGATCATAAGAGATGAAAATGAGTGAGAGAAAGATAACAGAACTTGTTGATTACTAGAATTTGACCTCCTGATTATTGAAATTTAACTGATAATGAAAATTATAAGATCTTCCAAAAACTATAATTTTCATTATAACTCCAAGAGATCTGAAACCACTCTCAAACATCTTGAAACTATATACATGAAATATAAATTAAAGTATAAGAAAGTAAATGTCCATATTTAATTTCAACATATACTTTAAACATTTATTTCATGTATATAGTTTCCTTGATAGAGAAAGGGAAAGAGAAAGACAAAAAAATGAAAGAGTTCACAAAAATGCATTCCAAAAAGTCATCATGCACTTCATTTGGCTAGTGCGAAATTTGGCGCTTTCCAAATTGCCTGCATTGGGAAATACCAACCAAAAGGGTTCAATTTTTCCTTGGGAATCCAACCCAAAGGGTTGGATGACCATTTCATGCCAAGGAAGTGATTTTTTGAAAGGGTAACAAAATTTCACACATTTTGGGTCATGCTACTCGTTGGGTTTGCATATTTTCAATGCAAGTTTATCAAAAAAATGTGATGATGTTAGGCTCTCTTACCTATATAACCATATATTTTTTTAACATTTTGATTATGTTGAGGTTTTCATCCATAAATTTTCTTGTTAGTGCCTTTTTTTTGTCAATAACGAAAATGTGCTAGTTTTAGTATATATTTTTACTCATTCATCAAATTTTGAAACAAATTAAATTTTTATAAACTAGATTCCATTTTACACAATGAAAAAAAATTATTTTTGATTAGTTTCCATAAAATTTAGAGGGAAGCACACTCAAATTTTAGCTTTTGAAGATGTGTCCACTTCAAAATTTCATAAAATAGTATATATTCATTAAAAAATTAGATGAAAGAACTAGGATAAACTAAATAGAGTTATTTGATTTCTGAACATTTGAATTTTTAAAATTCTAAAAAAAAGAACAAAAAAGAGGGGCCACAAGAGATGCTATGTTGTCTTTTAATAAAAACAGGACCACTTTTGGTGGCCCCCCCTTTATCAAAAATCTTGATCTTCATTATTTTTAAAAGAATAGTAGCTTAGAATGTAGACTCGAAGCACTTCAACTCTTGTTCTTGTTACATCTTCAAATTTTGAGCATAACTATCTTCATTCTCTTATGAACATCAAACTTTGTTGATTTCAAAACAAAAAGTGACATATTAAGAGCCATTTTTGTGTCACAATTTGGTGCACTTACCCCCATACCTTTATTTTATTTAAGTTGACTTGATGCTGGTGGTAGATTGTTGGGATTAAGGTATCTCAACTTTAGAGTCCTAACATGATTAATTTTATGTATTATTTTATTATTTGTATTATTTATTTTCCTACAATGTCATGTCATAAATTGGGACCCATTGGCTAGGTTGCATCCCCATTGGAGGTGATTGGATGATATCATCCCAAGTAGAGGTAGGCATCCCACTTTGGAATCTTTACCTTATGAAAAATCCATTACATGTCCTAAGGCATCTTTATGCATGGAGAAAGTTGGCACCGAATTTGGGTTCTGACAAGGTGTAAGAGAATCGAATATTTTGGGTCATTTATGATGGATTCTCTTACAATTGTAAGTGTTGTAATTCTGTCATATTCTATCTAAGATTTTATGATGGATTCTATGATAGTTGTAAGGAATTTTTCATAAGCTATTATTAGCATATTAAGGGTGCCCAAGCTTGAAGAGGAAGAATCAAATCTTATGACAAATGTAAGAGGTGTAAGGGAATATTGTACATTTGTCAAAATCCTCATGTATGGTGTGGGATGTTGTTCCATGTGGATTTGGATGCCCATCCTCTTCTAGATTCTTCTCTTGGATTTTATCTCTCTATATATTATATGCCTTGCATTGTAGAATGCATAGTTTGTTTGCATGTAACAAAGTGCTATCAAATTCACTCCAGAATAGGTGTTTTTTTGAAAAATTCGTAGAATAAGCTTTGAACTTGTAATATCGTAAAATTGCACCCCTCACAATTTCACATGCATTCTTGTATCCACTTTAGTGTCCAATCCCCTAGTACTTGTGTATGCTCATTTAGCCTTTGCATCAACCTTTTTCCCCTCTCAAGATGCTCAGGACCCCCTTTTAGTAGCTACCTTCATGCATCAGCTTTGTGTCAAACCTTGTGCTTTTCCCATTCTCATCATTTTGAAGCATGATATTTCTTGATATTAGCACACCACATGGACGTCCACACACCATGCTACCATCCTGTGACATTTTAACATTCAAACAACCATTTCTAAGTGCCTTGCCACTTTTCAACTACTTTTGTCAGTGGTAACAACTTGAGATTCCTTGTAACAACTCGAGAAGCTTTTTTTCCCTCCTCTTCTCACTTTAAATGCTATATTTTCAATCCATTTGGTTTTCTTGGATTCTATCGCTTTCTTCTAGCTTCTTGGGTTCTCTCTTGGACATTCTCTTGTCTCACTATCTTGCTCTCTATAGCTCATTATTGTAACATAGAAAAATGGATCATTGACATTTTCATGGTCCTTTAGGTCTTTCTCCTATGATGTTTGACTTGTCTTGCTTTGATTTAATGTTGCAATGTAACTTATGCATTCACATTAAGTATTAAGTACTCATGTTATGACAGCTTGTGAAGGTGTTGTAACAAATTTCTACACTTTTCTAGACTATTTTCATTATAACTCACCTAAAAATCACCCTTTCATCACTTATCAAGTCCTATTCTAAAGTGTTGCAAACTCTTGTAACAATATTTCACATTTTTCTAGGCTTAATTTCACTATTTACACATTTCTTATGCTTTATTTGACCCCTTTATGCACTCATAAGGATTAATTAAGTGTATTTTTTAATGTAAACCTGAAAAACAACATTAAATGCAAGATAAATCCTAACACCCACTTACAAGCCCAAGGTGTGACCCATTCACCATGGGTGGTGAATGAGTTCCTCTTGGCTCCAAATTCAAAATAATTCAAATTTTCTTTTGGGCTTTTATTTAAAAATACCTTATGTCGGCTTGTGATGAGATATTATTGGGTTATTAGGGCATAGATGTCAATAAATAAGTGTTTTTATCCTCATTTTATATCTCCTCATTCACTTGCATTCACTAAACATCAATTAGCATTTGAGCACTTTGCATCATTCAATCAAGCATTAATCAAGAATCTTAGAGTAGCCATTGACATAACTTCAGATTTCTTCAACAAGGTTGTGGTGAGTTAAGGACATTTGCATGTTGTTTATTCATCTTTCCTTGTTCATTTAATTCCATTTCTTCATTAAGGGTTTGATTACCAAAGTGGGATTTGACTAAGGCAAATCCCTATACTCTAACCCTTAACTATTTTTCCCCTTTTACATGTGTGTTTGCAAAATTTTTGTATGCAAATTTATCAAGAAATTAGGTGTTGAAAAGTGGACAAGAAGTCAACAAAGTGTTTCAAGTCAACTCAACCCTATTTCAAGCTTGGAGACAACCTACAGTCCATTTTCTATAGATTTGACTTCGTCAACCCGACAAGAAAACAAGTGCAGATGTGGAGCTATAGAATTGACCTTTGATTTCATAGAATTTTGGAGGAGGACTGATTCACCATCAGTGGTGAATGAGTCCCACCTTAAGGCTGAAAAAGGTGATTTTGTCAGAGTCCAGTTCTTGGCAGTTGGAAATCTGTTTTAGGAGATTTTACTAGTAGTAGGACTAATTCACCATCAGTGACCATGAATGAGTCCCACTAGTGATTTGTAGTGATTTTACAAGAATAAAAAAATCTTCTCAGATCTTCAATCTGCCCCTACGTGCACTGTGATCATCTTGTTTCAATTTTGTTTTGCATTTGTTCATGTTTTAGTTCATTCTTGTATATCTCACTATGTTTTCAAACATTACATTTTACATTAGTTTTACATCAATAATCAATCAATTTCATCATTTAGTTGCATTTACAACATTTCATTTATTCATACTCACATCATAAAATCCTCTATTTGAGTGAACCAATTCAATTTTGGGGTTCTATCTCTCTCCTTTTAGGTGAAAGATCCTAAGAGTGCAAGAGAAGTCAATAGAAAAAAAAAATTGGTTCATTTTGGTGAACTTGCATATCAAACACTTTATCCTGCTGATTTGCATTTACATTTGAAACCTAGGACTTCATTGCATTGTGTTTTACATTATTTTTTCATCCCAGGGTTTCTCAAATTGCATTAGTGAAAGACTCATATAGACTTCATTTTTGCATATCATATCATTCAAAAACTAATAATATGCATTTGCATCCTCATCTTGCATCTAAAAAACATTGAAATCATTTTAATTTTTTTGAAAAATACAAAAAAAACCTCATACTTGGACTCATTTGCCATCCTAGGCAAATCAGTCCACCTACACCTTTTAAACAACATTTTCAAGGATTTTCTGGGTATTTTCTGCATTATAGTTTTCTATAGTTACTTTTTGTTATACTTTCCAGATTGTCTATTTTCTCTTCTTTCTTGCATTTTAGTTTACTTCTATTCATTGTCATCATGGATTTTTCTTTTAATAAGTTATGGAATTCATTGAAATCCTTAGTAGACATGTCCAATTGTGTCTCTGGCTGTGATCCTAATGACCTTAAGCTTCCTCATGCTCCTTCAACTCCTCATGATTGTCCTCCTCATTATGTAGAAATCATTGGAGAAGATGATGATAGCATGAACAAGTTCTTCAATTCATGCCTTGATAACCTTGGAGCTAATACAACCTTTTACCCATCCATGAAGTCACAATATCTTCCTATTGTTGCACCCTCTAATCACTTTGGATACCTACATCCTGAAACAAATGAAGGACCTAAGTTCCCTCCATCAAGTGGACCCAATTCCTCTAAACAACCACATCCTCAACCATTCTATGATAACACAGTCACAAACACTTCCATCAACCTTGAAGAAACATATGGAAAAGGCTTTATTATCCTAAGTAAACAATGTTGTGATACAACAAATGAGCACAACATTCACCAACTTCTCAAAAAAAAACCAATAGAAGAAAACACAACAGGATTAGGATATAAAGATCCTACTCATGACAACAAGCCTCCTTTTGAATATTGGAGACTTTGAGATGATGATATAGTGATCTTTGATCCTCCTCCTGACTTGAACATCTTCCTTCCTCATGAACAACCCTTTCCTAATCACAATGACCAAGAGAAAGACATCACCCTTGGTCCTACTTCACCACATTCAATATCACCTATTGATATACCTTTTCAATTAATTTTTCTTCCATCTGATAATGAAGAATATTTGCAAATACTCCTTCATCATGGTCTCATCACTCTCCCACCCCCTACTCGAATAAAACTTTCCAAATACAACACAAAGTATTATGCCTATCACTACACCCTTGGAAATCATACTAATAAGTGTAAAGTTTTACAATGTATATTGGATCAACATAAGGATCTTGGAATTATTGAATTTATTGGATAACACATACACACTTCACCAAATCCCTCTCCTCATGTCATAGTTGTAGAATTCTCTATTCTCACTATTGTATGATCCTTTCCCATCACCTATCTTGGCTCATTCTTGTCTTACACTTTTTGGAGGTAAGAAGTTGTTATCCTTGTCTTCATAATGTATTTTTCCTTTGTCTCTTAACTGTGTTATTCACCTTTTGCATAGACTAATTAAGATTGTGAAGTCCATAACTCGGTTAATGGTTGACTTACATTTGCATTACTTGTTCCTTTTAACATTTATCTTTTCATTGATTTGATTATATGTGTGTAACATGTTCCCCCATAATGTGTGTTTAATGTTATCCCTCTTTGTGAAATTATTCTATTTGTACCTCTATTCTTCTATATGTCCTACATTTTTCTTTTTCCTTTTCTCTTTTGTTTTGTGTTTTTCCTTTTGGGGATGATTCAAAGAGTTGAGACACCCTATGTCTCTTCCATGTGGACCCAAAAGGTCCTTTTTCCTTTTCCTTTTATATATTTTCTTGTGTTTTTCCTTTTAGGGATGACACAAGGAATTGAAACCGAAATGTCTCCTTCATGTTGACCCAAAAGATTTTTCTTTTCTTTTTCTTTTTGCTTGTGTTTTCCTTTTGGGGATAATGCAAAGCATTGAGACTGCAATGTCTCTTCCATGTTGACCCAAAACAAACTTTCTTTTTTTTTTTTTCACTCTCTTTGTGTCATTCTTCTAGTTCTATGTGCTTTGGGGAATGATGATAGTTCTGAGATCTTTAATAAAAGAATTGTAGCAACAAACATACTGACCCCAAATCCATAGATCCCTTATACAGTGTTCCTTTTTGGGGGGAAACCCTCCTTTTCTTTTCTTTTCTTTTTTGTTTACATGAAGCAACCTAACTTAGAAACATATGACTTGGCATAGGGGCTTTCCAAGTTGGCTCTCATGTCTTATTTTCTTTTTACATTTTTCCTTTGCTACTTTAAAGCAATTGCTCATAGAATGGTGTGTAGCAAATCCTTTAAAGTGGGGGGAATACATTGTCATCATCTCATTTGCATTCTTGGTTCTTAGTGTATCCTTTTCACTTCATACAATGTGTTCCTCACTTTGTGGATGAAATTGGGTGTTATTTCCTCCATAAGTGTGATCTATCTTAGCAGATTACATTTCTCTTAGTGGCCTGATGTAACACATTTCATCCCCTAAGTTGTAAATATTTTATTCTTTGATTGGTTCACTCTTGGAGACATTAGACACAATGTTCCTTAAGTGACATACCTTGCATGAACTTAACAAGACTCCTTTGAACATCTTTTACATTTTTTCTACCTTACATAATGCAACTTGTATGCCTATGGTACATTTCTCTTTTCTTATGAGTTCTATGCATACATATATTTTCTTGTCAAATAAAGTTTGAACCAACATTTTCTCTTATGGCACCTTGTTAAAGTTATTAGGAGGTATAACTTTGATATGGTTGAGTGGGAAGCCCATTCAGTGGCATGAATTTCCCCATAGCCACCTGTGTGTTTGTGAGTGCATACCAACTAGCATATGTACTTCACCTTTTTGGGTCTTCTCACCCGATGGACCACCATGAGTTCCATCACCCCAAAGTGAGTATGCAAATGGTCCTTTTTTGAAAAAACAACCTAGATCTAATCCACAACTAGTTGGACAAATGATCGAAGCTTGATCTGTTTCTCTCTTTTCTTCTTCTATATCATGTGTGTGTTGCTTTGTTCTTATGTTTAGTTTTCCATGGGATCTTCATCTTGGGGCCTTGATCATCCCTCTTGATCATTGTCATTCCATCTTACTAATATAAGTGCATTTGGATCCCTCTTGATATGCATGGCTACTTTAGTGTGAGTTTGAAGCAAGTTCATCCTCTCACTAAAGTGGGGGCTAAATGTACCATAGAAAAATGGATCATTGAAATTTTCATGGTCTTTTAGGTCTTTCTCCTATGATTTTTGACTTGTCTTACTTTGATTTAGTGTTGCAATGTAACATATGCATTCACATTAAGTCCTAAATATTAAAAGTATGACGTCTTGTGAAGGTTTTGTGAAGTGTTGTAAGACATTTCTACACTTTTCTAGAATCTTTTCATTATAACTCACCTAAAAATCACCTTTTCAACACTTATCAAGTCCTATTCTAAAGTGTTGTAAACTCTTGTAACAAGATTTCATGCTTTTCTAGGCTTAATTTCACTATTTACACCTTTCTTATTCTAAGTTATTTAACCCCTTTATGCACTCATAAGGCTTAATTAAGTGTATTTTTGAATGCAAACCCAAAAAACAACATTAAATGCAAGATAATTCTCGACACCCACTTACAAGCCCTAGGTGGGACAAAAAAAAAGACAAACTATTGACGCCAAAAATTGACGAGATAACAGTGCCTTTATGGGAAACTCAGTTCAAGGGGGACCCCTTTGCGCCAAACTGAGTGACCTCCGGATTTTAAAGAAGCCGGCTTCTTCTATATAATGGTTCTTGGAAAGGGAAAAGGAAGCAGATATAATGAAACAAATATTAATCTAAGGCGATGCGCCAAAGCTTTTTGATAGGCACGATAAATCATAGACTCAAGGGCCTGAATGTTATTGATATGTTCCAAAACACCGGAAGCTTAAAGCAATAGCATAAACAGTTCATTTAATTGACATAAAACAGTATCGCATACATTCTTACTGCTAAGAAGAGTCATTAAGACATGATTTAGACCAGCAAGTTTGCATTCAATATATAGAAGTCTCCTCAAATGAAATGCTTAAGACAATAAAAGCACAGTTCACAGTTTAATCAAGACATAAAAAGCAGAAAGGCCGAACAATAGGCACAGTCTGAAAGTATCTTGCAAATAAACATGCAAAAGAGGCCTGGCGTCTCTTGCTAAAACCAGTATTCTTCCTGTAAAATCTTGGACCTTTGTCCCTCAACAGAGGGAGTATATATAGCCGGAGAGCAAAATCCCACCGCCTGGAGAGTTGTAACAGAAAGATTCCACAATCTCCCGTAATGATGCCCAAATAAGAATATTCCCAATGCCGTTATGAGAGCAGCCAATCTGGGTACAGCATCCACTTGGTCAGTTACAGGCGTGCCCTTTGAAATGATGGCAGTGGTCCCAACCAGGCTTCGAAACGACGAGTGTCGTCCACCACCTTAGAGAACCATGGCGAGCAGCAGTCAATGACACCATCCCGCTCGGCCATCTCACAGCTTGCTTTGATAATCGATGTAAGGCACGTGGCAGCAAACCGCGGACCAAATGAAAACTCCTCCTCCATTGACCGGGAGCTTGCGGAGAAGTGACACGTGTTCAGGGGACGGAGGCTACTTTGAAAAATGGGGAAAGGCCGCATGAAAAGGGGGCGAAAGATGCGTGGCCGCGTTTCGCAACCCATGGTGCTCTCGTCCCTGCTGTTGTTTTAAAAGCCGCGAACCGCTGACACGTGAGCGAGGGTAGGTCCCGCCAGGAAATAATGAAAGCCAATAGAAATCCTTCGCAGCCCGCCGCAGCATACTCTACTCTTGCTAGGGAAAGATTGCGCTACACCGCCACGTACAAAGATGTGGGCCCCGTTTCACGACCCGTAGGAAACATAAAGCAACAGAAAATGAAGAACCCCGCAGGCGAGACACGTGGGCACCCAGCGCAGCCTTTCAGGAGCCGAATGGGGAGCCGCTTGCCAAAGTTGCGAAGCGAGGAATGCACAACGGGGAAGATCAAAACCTGCCGGGAAGCCAAAAAAGACGCGGAGACGCGCAGGCTAGCGCACGAATATACTTAAAAAAGGGGAACCCGAAGGGAGCTGCTTGGAATATTATTTCAATAGATTTTGGCGACTAACAGGGGCATTTCCGATAAGGAACGGAGAACCCAAAAACTCTCTGGTTCTACAGACCAGAGCCTTCCTCTCTAGGGCAAATGGAGTTAGAGCTTTGAAAGTGCAGCCTGCAAAAGCACCCATTCAATTTCAGATGGCTTTGCCATGCTGTGCAAATTCTCTTGGGCCCCCCAGAGATCAATAGCTTCCTTCTGAGGCAACACCTCTGGCAGGCCAGCGCCTGCTTCTATGTGGAACAGCAGCTGAGAGAGCGGATGAATGATTGCCTCGATATCTACTGTCGTTGGGGGGCTGCCGAGTTCCTTGAATGCCTCCGGATCGTTCTCTTTCTGCTCGATGATCTCGGTAATCTGCGCAGCCGTGGCAATAGTGTCATCCTCAAGAAATGGGGACGGCAATCCCAACCTGCCTAACTTAGAGAAACTCCCTTGAATGCCATCCAGCGCTTTGTTTAGAAAAGCCGCTGCTGCCTTAGTACGCTGGAAAGCGGAGTGGCAATGAATGAACCTATTTGCCGTTTGAGCTGCGGTGTCCCTATCTTCAATACCTGCCCCGGCGAGGATCTCGTCTTAGACCGATTATAGCTTATTTAACAAGTCCCTCGCCTCAGGAACCTTTTCTAGGATGAAACGCGGGAATTGTTCCATTGTGTCATGGACCTCCTGATTGAGTTTTAACGCCCTGTCGATGAATCGGAGGGTAGGCTGTAGATTTAGGTAGAAGAATTTGATTTTCTCCCAGTGAGAAATGTACAATTGCCTGACCAGTGGGATGATATCCGGTTGGGCAGGGGCTGGTAGCAGGGAGGCCTTAAGCGAAGAAATCTCTGTGTCTCGTGAAATGAGGGCCTCGGCAAATTCTGCCTTCTTTTTCTTCTCAGATGCCAACTGCGCTTCATAGCTATTCATTCGTTTGTGCCAATTCTGTTCAGCTCGAGAGTGGTTAGTTGATTTCTCTTCTAATGAAGCTTTCGCCTCTCGGAGCTCATCTTCTAGCTTGGTCTTCGCTTCCCGGAGCTCCTCCTCCAGTTTAGTCTTCAAATCTTTGAATTTGGCCTCTTTTTCCTGTATCTTTTGCCGATGCTGATCTTGTAGGCGTTCCATCTCTTCGCCTTTCTCAGCCAGCTTCTGACTGAACTCAAGGCAGAAGCGTTCAAGCTCTTCCTCCATCGATTGTAAGCTTTGTTGCGCCGCTTGGTTTTGATTTTGCAATTCTTTTAATACGGCTGGGTCGGCTACTCGGGTCTTTGCAATTTCGCCTTGAAGCCTGCTCCTCTCATTCTCTACTGTTAGCGCCCTTTCTGTCATTCGAGCGATATCCGCCTCTAAGGATTTCTCCTTTGCCTCTAGAAAATTCACCCTGTCCTTGACTGCCTTGAGCTGTTCATCCTTCTTTTTTAGCTGGCGACCAGTCTTTAGGAAATCGGAAGTGACCACCCGTTGTGTCTCCTCCATGATTTTGACTTTATCTTGTGGCCGACCATCTTCATGTCCAGTCCGACAGCATAAATATCATAGTCCTCTGGTTGCATTTCTCCCTGAGGCTTGTTTATCCTTGGGTACATAGTTGCAAACTTTAATTCTTAGCAGGCCTCGTCATACGAAGCCTGTACTCTCGGCTCAGCGGGGGTATTGTCATCCTTTGCCCTTCGTCGCCTCATTCTATTTGCGCGCGCTTCCTTTCCACAATCTATCTGTGTAATGAATTCAGCTGGTGATGAAACCAGCCCACCTGCGAAGGGAACACCGGAAGGTAGGGCGTAGGGATAGGTAACTTTCATAGGCACCCGCATTTGCTTCTTCTGGAGGGTGACGGTTTGCGGAGAAAAGTGTGGCACGTTCCATAGCTTAGCCTGGGGGGTTTCAGCCTGGCTGGATAATTGCAACGGCTGAACCGGAGATTCAGTCATAAGGCCTGTTGGCCGAGGAAAAAGAGTCACTGCCTGGGGCTCGGTTTGCTGTGGTGGGAAGGGATCCGTAAGCATCTCGGAAAAAGAGTGGGGGCCGATGGGAGGAATATCTTCAGATAGCGAGGTGAGGAAAGTCTGGGCGGCAGCAGTAGGCGTTAGCATGCCCGGAGGGGTGATTATAAATGGTTGGGCTTGCGAATATTGGGCAAATCCCCTGGAATAAGATGGGCTAGAAACAGAGGGTGGAGGGCTTGGACGAATGGCAGGAGTTGCCAATTGAGCAGGGGCGGACGTGAAAGAATGAGATGCAAGAGAGGAAGGAGCGAAATGTACCTGCTAACTGGTTGGTGGTGGCATTTGGATCGTTTGGGACTCAACTGCAACCTCTGGCATTTGACTAGCAGCGGGTGTTTCTCCTTCGGCCGGTTCATGTGAAACTGTCCCAATAACACTTTCCGTGCGTTGTCTTTTCGCGGGGGGACACTCACTAACCTCGGCAGTTGGATCTTTCTGCTGGGGCACTAACCTGACCAGTTTAGCGGCCCATGTGCGCGTAAGCGAGCTCCTTGATATGTTAAAGCGCACATTAGTGCCGACATAGGCGGGATGCCGGGGGCATCACCTTCCTGCGAAGATATCGCCGTCTCTTCCTCCGGCTCATCGGAACCCTCTGCTTCGCTCTTGTTAGTGCTGGAGGTCGGGCTGGGATGGCCCTCATCCCAGTGTCTTTCGAATTCCTGGTCGTCCTTTAATTTATTATAAGGAGCCTTCAACTGCCCTGTTTCTTGGCGGTATCTCCAGAAAGCTTTTATTTTTTCATCGTTCCATTCCTCGTCCACTTTCAACTTGTTAAGCATGCTACGCTCTATCGGAAGGTTGTCCCTGGCCACGGCCATTGGAAAGTAGAACTTGTGCCATGGGCCTCTGGTATCCGGCGTAGGGATTTGTGCCAATTCAACCAGATCTTCATCTTTATCAGTCCGGTTATTACGCCGCTTCTCCCAGTATGGTCGGGAAACATGCGTAACTCTCATATGCGGCTCAGGTAGGTCATTGAAAGGGTTGTAATCCCACTTATCATTTACTAATACTAGCCCTAGGTGTGCCAGCTTGTCCCCTAGCAGCTGATGCGATCGCTTTTTGACAAGCGTTATTGACTTGAAGCTCTTCGGGCAACTGAAGAATCCCTTCTTTTTGACCCTTTTGCTGCTACAAAACATGAAATCAATGACGCATACCTGCCGGTAAACCTCCAGCGCGAGCACTCTATCGGTGATGCAAGCCGGGAGCAGGAAAGGCCTGTCAATAAAGCCCCTCATTCGAAGGATCGTGAAATCCTTGCCCAGGAACCAGTCGCAAGCGGGGATGTAGCTTTGCAGAAATCCAGTCTGCTCAGTGTTAAGCCGGACGATATCACCCTCTCCGATCAAATCATTCAGGACCGGGGCTATGAAATAGTCCGCGAAGGCATAGTAGTCATATGTTGCGGAAAGGTAGGGTGTCCATGTAGATACCGGCTTTCTTTTATTCTGCTCGTCAAAAATTGATAGTGGGAAAAATCGGGCGAAGAAATCTGGATTCTGATGCAGGAACATGTGGACCAGGTAGGAAAGAAACCTAAATTTCTTCTCCGCCTGATAATTCTCTATTTGCTGTATCATTTCCTCGACCATGAACTCGGCAAAATCATACCAGAAAGATTCATGTTGCCTGCGAAACTGTATTGCAGGGCCCAGCTGAAAAGCCTCGATCTTTTCATCGGAATCACGGCCGCAAACAAATGCTAGCATGGATATGGGGTCCTGGAGGTCATCGCGGAATGAACCGCGCAACAATGGGATGCTCGGTGCCTTAGCGGACACAATACCCTTCTTATTAGTCTCCTCTAATAGGAAATCGGAGCCGGTTTTCATCCTTTTCCATATCCTTTCCCCTTTGCTTGGGCAGAAATATTCAATTTTCTCCTTTCTTGTCCTTGGGTCAGGAATGCATAACATATGCCAGATGGCTTCCGGGCCGATATGAACCCTTAAATTGCGACCCTCAATGCAGTGGGTTTTTGGATTATAGCATTGAACAGCTGCGTCGACCACCTCCGGGCAATAGTGCACGAATGGGACCATGTATTGTGGCAAACCGCTATACCAGACTCTACTTGCCGTTGCCTTCTCCGCCGCTGGTGCTGATAATCTTGCACAAGCCGCCTCTCTAAGAGACTTAGGGTTCCTAGCAAGCTTTGGATCGTAGATATTAGCCCACTTTTCTCCAACCTTTTTAGGGTTATTCCACTCTTTGGGCTTCTCTAGCTCCTCTGTGTTGGGTCTCCTCACCTTCTGGGGTATACCAGGAGTGGCATACGCTACATCATCATATACGTAAACCTCGGCCGAAGAACGAATAGCCGAATACAGTTCCTGGCTAATCCCTTCCTCTGCTGGCTGAGCTGAAGATTCCGCCATCTTTCCTCACGGCAGAACTTGAAGGTTCGCTGGCCTTTGAATACGCTTGCACTGGAAATACAGACAGAAAACACTTCGCGCACTCCTTAGCTTTTTGGAAAAAGACTTAGGAACAATAAGCGTTATCATGCAATAATAGCAACTTTCCTCAAGGTGGTAGGCGAGCGCGAGCCCTTGCATTTAATTCGGCATGTACCGTTAACTCCACAACTCGTGCAAGATGAGCTGATTGCTTTTTCCGAGGTGGCCGGATTTCATCATTGCTTTTAGAATATCGTGTGATACGCCCTGATTTTCCTTGGAAATTGAGCTTGCAACTGGCCTCCTCGCGTTGTGTTAGCATGTACCGGTAATTAATATCCCAGGCCGGGATGATTACGCCAAGCAAACGATCACCGCCTGAAAGAGATACGAATATCACCTCGAGCTCTGGGATGTGCTTGAGATTTGACACCATAGCATACGGCCATACGTCCCTTCATCAGCAAGTGCCACCCTTTTAAAGCTCAATTAATTAACTTGATTTAATTAAGCATGCCTTGAGCCGTGCTACCATGCGTGTGCCAGCCCAAAATGTGAACAAACGCAGACTCGGCCCTCGAGATTGCGGCCAATATACATCACGTTGCTTACGGCGGACTGGCATATGTCTTGTCAATTTTCTATAAATAGGCCAGTAGATAGCAAACATACACACTTTGCGTCGAGAAGTGATAGGCAAGTAGAATACTGCTAAGCGAGTCTTTTCATAGGTTAGGTAGTAAGCAGCTTTCGGCATACTTAGCAGATTTAGGAGTAGTCCTAGGAGAGATGGATACTCCCATTCGCCTGACCTCCTTCAAATCACAAACAACATTTGTAGGTGAAATCTCCACCAGGAGGCTTAAGAGAATGACGAAGAACAAGCACTCGCTGGTTTTAGTAGCCATTAAGTGGGTTCTCGGCAAGGACTGTGTGGAGTATGAAGATAAGCATCGGGTGAACACCGATGTGTGCTCACACTTTGTGGCGTCTATGCTGGACATTTGTGTCCCTCGGCCGCTTGTATTGAAGCTAGTCAAAGAAATCTTCCCGAAGAAGTACCTGAACGGGCTCGGCGAGGTTGTCACACACACTGCGTATGGAATCGGCCTGCCATCAGCCAGTGACCTACGTCGCTATATTGAAGAAGAAGCTGTCGTGGCTTGGCTACCATTCCTTAGCGGATTCCGCCTGCAGACCCGTGGTCAGCATCAGCAAAGGGTTACCCAGGCTCTTCACTTCCTGTTCAGAAGCTACAACATGATACCATTCTACGACGTAGAGTGGTATACTGACTTCAGGGACCTGGTGTACCCACCACCGACGACAGCCGCGCTTCATGATGCTGCCAGTGCCGCCGAGGAACCTGTTGACGAGGAAGAAGCGGACGCCGTCTTGAATGCGTCGGTTGCTGCTAGCCACTCCTGCGGATAGATGGTCCCCTTGCCTTGGTGTTTGTTGATGTAACCCCCTTGCTCCGTATCAGCCTGATAAAAGGCCAACGTATATATATATGCTCTTATACTTTGTATATTTGAAAATCGGCATTCATGCCATTTTGTAACTCAGAAACATGTATATAAAAATATACGTCTCTTTTTGTTGTGAAATTTTATGCTCCTGTTTGCTTCTGCGTGCAATTTTTCTGGGTTTGCCAATTTTGTATGTTTTGTCTCTATTTATGAGCATACTTTTGTGTTTTAAGAACTCCGGTGCTTCACCCACTAACGATGATAAGCGAATACATAACAAGTCAATTGGTTTTAGCAAAAGGATAGGCCAAAAACAGGAAAGGAAAAAGAAAAAGCGTTATTTACAACTGTATAGGGTAGGGCTTGACGCTTAATGGAACAATTTAAGGTGAATCCCATTAACCGGGATTCCTAGAGGCTCCTGTTCCATATTTTCCAGCTCGAAGGCATTGTGTTGCATGCACCGAATGATTTTGAAGGGTCCTTCCCATAGGCTATCAAACTTACCATGCTGACCTGGCTTCGCAGCCCTGCTGTCGTATTTTAGCACCAAATCTCCACTTTTTAGGCCTTGGTCGGAAGCCCTTTTGTCAAACCACCGTTTGACCACCTGTTGACGGCCAGTCATGGCCTTTAGGGAATTCTCCCTTTTTTCTTGTACTTCTAATAGTTCGGCAAGCCGAACTTCCATGGCGTCATTTTGTTCTATCTCAAGAGATTTCAACAACTGTATCGCCAGAATTTCCATAGAGATAGGTAGCAGCGCTTCTTTCCCATATACTAGCTCATAGGGCGAAGTCTTGAGGACTTGTTTAGGAGTTATGCGGTTGGCCCAGAGTGCTTTTCGGAGATTTTTGTGCCATTCCCTTTGGTGTTCTGAGCCCACTTTTTTGAGGAGTCGGACTAAACTCTTGTTTGTTGACTCGGCTAGGCCATTTCCCTGTGGATAATAGTTTGAAGATGTTTTAAGGAATATGTTGTTTTTCAATGCAAAGTGACATACCTTTGTGCCTACAAATGCCCTAGCATTGTCCAAAATGATCGTCTTCGGAGGGCCGAACCTCGTCACCAGAGCCTCGAGGAAGTCCACAATCTCTACCTTCGTTGCCTCTTTGAGGGGAACAGCTTCAGCCCACCTTGTGAAGTAGTCTGTAGCTGTTAAAATCCATTTATGTCCGGAACTGGAAACCAGGTTGATCATTCCGATAAAGTCCAAGCCCTATCAAGAAATGGTTCATCCGGGCCACCTATAGGGTTCGAGGTATAGCTGAATTCTTTTCCCTTCCGGCTCTGGAGAATAACCACATTTTTGCAAGTCTTTTACCGTGAGAGTAGGAATCATTGAAAAGTGTGGGCCAAGAATATCCAAACTCGCTAGGACCTTGATGGTCGTAGCTCTTTTAGCGAGAAATGTCCACCGTCGCTATTGTGAAATGCGTCAGGATCTTTCTCAAGGCCTCAAGTAACACACCATAGGAGCACACCATTAAAATTTCTTTTGAAAAGGACTCCTTCTATCAGCGTGTATCCGCAATTCTGGAGCTGGTAATACCTTCTTTTCTGGGATGAGAGGCCTGGCGGGTACCTTCCGGTTCGCATGAAATTCATTCTATCTTTCAGCCAATCGTCCTCCGATCCCGATCCGTTTATCAGGACAAGTTCTGACTGTTCCTCTTTAGCAGGCATCTCCCCTTCCTATGTCATATACTCAATACTGCACTCCTCAGCCTTTAATAGTCCCGTGGCCCTGACTCAATAAAAGTCATATTCCGTGATCTTAGTGGATCCACTAGCCCTTTTTTTCCTCAGGATTTTTCCCTCCATGATGTATTCCCGACACCAGAATGTGCGACATATGTAATACCAGACTTTGCTACAGAAATTAGATGGCGAACTTTGGGTTTTCCCTTTACTATTATGAAATCTTGTCTTTCGACGGTTATAATTCACTTTATATTCCTTTTTAAGGTTCGAATAGAGCAACCGGATGCTCCCCTTTCCTTCGGCCCTTTTGAGTCGACAAGATGTATACTTGACTTGCTACCGAAAAGCATACATTATAAAATCTTTATGTTGATCTGGATTGATCAACACTGGGGCTGATGAGATTGCTTCCTTGACCTTCTCAAATGCCTCCCTCGCCTCCGTTGTCCACTTGAAAATTTGATCCTTTTTCAGCATTAGGGTGATCGGCCTAATTATTCCCGCAAAATCAAAAATAAATTTACTGACGAAATTTACTTTGCCCAGAAAAGACTGGACACCTTTCTTATTCACCGGGAGAGGAAGCTCCTTTATAGCCTTTACTCGTTCTGGGTCAATTGAAATACCTTCCTTCGACACAACATGTCCTAACAGCTTACCCTGAGGTACTCTGAACACACATTTCCTCGGGTTTAAGGAAATCCCAAACTCTTGGCACTTTTGAAACACCAACTCCAAATGATCGAAATGATCATCTTTAGATTTGGAGAACACAGTAAGATCATCCAAATAGATTAGGATAATCTTATTGATCAGCTCGCTAAATGCGACGTCCATAGCTCTCTGGAAGGTTGCCCCTGCATTAGATAAACCAAAAGGCATTTTAGCATATGCAAACGTCCCCCACTTGGTGGTGAACGTAGTCTTGTGCTGATCTTCCTCTCTTACTCGAATCTGGTTATAGCCAGAGAAGCCATCCAGTAGAGAGAACATTTTCGATCCCGCAACGGTTTGGAGGATCGACTCCATAGAAGGCAAGGGATAGTGGTCCTTCAGAGATGCTTTATTTAGGTCTCGGAAATCTACGCATAAGCGTATATCACCATTCTTCTTTCAGACTGGTACCAGATTTGATACCCAAGTACTATGTTTAATTGGGAAAACAATACGCGACTCAATGAGCTTGGTTAGCTCTTGTGCCATCAAGGCTTCAACTTTAGGGTTGACCGGCCGCTGTTTCTGTCAGATTGGCTTCGCACCTTCTGTTAGCTCAATAGTATGTTGAATGATACCAGGATCATAACCTTCCAGATCATCGTAGGACCAGGTTACTACTCCATATTTCTCACAGAAATTGATAAGCCTTTCTCTATCTTGCTGTGAGACATCTTTTCCGACCCGAAGGTTCCTGTCATCAGAGACCCGAAGATTCTCATAATCACCTTTTTCTGCCACAAACTTCCGCTTATCATTTCGGGCGTCACTACAATCGAAATTTTTTTTGAGAGTAACCAATCCTTTCGGAAGCTTATTTGATTTCAGCTGCATAATTTGTCCCTCGTAGGCCTCCGCGATCTTTGGTTGGAGTTGATCGGCAAATTCCCCTGAGTTTTGAATAAACGAGGCGATGTGTTCATCGCTCTCAAATACTTGCCAACTTTGGTCATTATCGGGTATTGCTGGTCTAACCAGCACTCGTACTGAATATTTGTTCCGAAGCAAGTCGGAGATAGGATCAAACTGAGCTCCGATTACTGCCATGCGGTCTGCATCGCCATTCTGTACTCGGGGGATGGTCAGAATGTTGAAAGCTTCAAAACTTTCTATAAGGTCCCAAATTCGATGCCGATAGGATCTCATGCGGATATTCTTTGCTGCTGAGACTCCTCAGACCTGATTAACTACCAGTTCTGAATCTCCGAATATAATCAATTGTTTGATACCCATTCGTTCCACTAGGCTTAGGCCTTGGACTAGACCCTCATATTCAGCCTCATTATTTGAACAAGCAAATTGGAATCGGAAGGCCCTCAGCAACTTTTCATTCTGTGGGGATATTAGACATATCCCCACTCCAGCTCCAACTTTGCTCCTTGCTCCGTCAAAATATAATGTCCACAGCTCACTTGCTTGGTCATCGTCGGGCTCTTTGACGACCTTCGGAAGAACCTGGTCTTCGTCATAGATCACATATGTGCCTAAACCGGTAGCATGATAATTTCCGAAGGGATCATTATTTATATGTTCACTCAACAGAGCATCTTCACTATCACTTCGGTCTCCGTTGACCTTCTCCTCCTCCAGCAGTTCGACATTGTACATGTCTTGCTTGGTGATGGAGGTATGTGCGGCTTCAAAGTTAATCAGGGCCTCGTTTGCCACATGTTCGGAATGCAGAGCCTCTGATTCTATCTTCATCTTTGCGCCATGTTTGGTCCTAAGTATTAGATGTGACCAATCTAAAGACAAATAGCTGCCACTTTTGAAGTAAACTCTCGAGAAAGGCAAAGACCAAACATAGGCGGAACATCTATGATCACTGTATCTTGCGGGACCGTGATACTCGGGCAGGCAAATAGAGTCAGCGGAAGTGCTTTGATGACACCCACAGTATCAACCTTATTTCCATCTAGCTGCATCACCCCTTTCTTCATAGGTTCGTAGTTGAGTCCCAAGGCTTCGGCTATTAGTTTTGGCATAACCGTGGTACTAGCGCCATAATCAATCATAGCGTTGTGTAATAGTTTCTCCCCTATAATGAGAGTCAAGAAGAAGGGTTGAGGTTTTGGCCTACCTCCGCCTTCCGCATGGGATTCCATCGCTTTGTTTGCGAAAACCTTAGTTGGTGGCATTTGATAAACCGCCTCGGTACTGGCCAAAGGCTCGGTTAGTGTTGGGTCCATCTGTTGCTGAAGCGCTTTTTGGAGTATGGTCTTCTGCTCCGGAATAGCTAGAATGTCCCATAAAGACATATTAGCAGGTGATTTCTTCAACTGCTCCACCACGTTAAGAGGTGAGGAGCTCGAAGATTTCTGCTTGTTGGATTTTGTTATAATAATTTCCTTCCGCTGTTGAGGAGACGAGGATTCGGTCGGCCCACCAGGAATTTGATCCGAAACGTCTTTGCATTGCGGACTGTCCGAAAATGAAACCACGGCCTCACCGGTGAATCTTCTCTTGGAGCGTGTATTATAGTCAGACTTTACCCGCGGTGTTTCGGCAGTGGACGTGTCATTTGCAAACACCATTTCCTCGTCTTCCATCCATGAGAAGAGCGCATGATCAGGAACAATGTCGGACTCTTGCTCTAGGGACATTCCTTGTATTTGCGCGGTAAGGACCGCATTCTGCATTGCCGGGGCATATCTGTATTCTTCGTTCTCAGTCGCAATACCTTGACTATGTTGCTCTGCTATCCTTTGTTGTAAGTTGTCACGCGGACAATTTCGGGGCATATGCGCATCGTTGCAAGGGAAGCACCATGGATTGATGTCATCAATAAGATTGTTTTGTCCCGCAGTTAATTCTCTGCTAGAGCTTGGCGACGCTCCTGCCAGTGGCGTAGGCACCGGAACTATTTGGTTCATAGCCGCCGTTGGTGGGTTAGTGCGATGCGCATTTTGATATTGATTCTGCTGATAGGTAGGCCGCCCACCTTGATAGTTCTGATACGCAGGCCGCGGAGGCATTGCTTGATTCCGCTTGAGCGTTGTTATATCATTCGCCATAGTCCGTAGCATCTCCTTGAGGTCGCCCATCTCATTCTTCGGAGAACTCGATGTAGAGGCCAAGTTTTCAGGAGCGGCTGTATATGAGTACGCTGACTGGGGAGTCGCTGGCGCACTGGTCGACGCCACCTCTTGTGCTACGTTTGATATCTCAGGAAATATCGGCATAACAGGTCGAGGAGGCAATTTTCCGCAGTCTATCAAGTGATTTTCTGCTTTGATAGCGGTGGCATATGCATCTGGTAGAGTGGCTCCTCCCAGAGACTTGATCATCATAGAAATGTCGGGATTGATGGACTTCAGATAGAACATGAACGCCAAATCTGGGGTCGGGCGGATGGTCACAGGAATCCTCCGCCAACTTGAGTGAAATCGGGCATTGAAGTCCGTCAGAGCCTCCTGGGGTGCTCGTTTGATGACGGATAACTGATAATATAGCGAAGAACGATCTCCGTCATTTGAAAACCTTTCATAGAATGGATCTCCGAGGTCATCCCAAGTGCGAATGGTATTAGGAGTCAGTGTTCGGTACCACTCCAGGGCTTTGCCTTTGAAGGACGCAGCAAGGAGCCTCAGGGCTACATTCTGCGCTGTGATACCATGTACTAGGCATACATCCGCTACATCCTGCAAATGCTCTGCTGGCGTTTTTGTGTTATCTCCGGCGAATTTGGGAAGAGCTTTCAGGGCCGAAACCGGAATGGCACCCCAAACAGCAGGTGCTACCGGAGCTACCAGGGGACTCCCAGCATCCCATGCTACATAATTTCTGTTCGCGGCCGGCAACATGGTGAGAGGAAAGGGTGGTGGGAATGGAACGGTTACTAACTGATTTGCGGCCTGGACTGTCCCGGATGGAGGCACTAGTAAACCTGGGTTACTTGCAGTTTGGGATCTAGTTACAGGCCGATGGCTCATACACCCTTTTAGAAGACGATTTCATTAGTTTGGGTCCCACCGGGCGTGCTAGAAAAAAGGACAAAATGTTGACGCCAAAAATTGACGAGATAACAGTGCCTTTATGGGAAACTCAGTTCAAGGGGGACCCCTTTGTGCCAAACTGAGTGACCTCTGGATTTTAAAGAAGCCGGCTTCTTCTATATAATGGTTTTTGGAAAAGGAAAAGGAAGTAGATATAATGAAACAAATATTAATCTAAGGCGATGCGCCAAAGCTTTTTGATAGGCACGATAAATCATAGACTCAAGGGCCTGAATGTTATTGATATGTTCCAAAACACCGGAAGTTCAAAGCAATAGCATAAACAGTTCATTCAATTGACATAAAACAGTATCGCATACATTCTTACTGCTAAGAAGAGTCATTAAGACATGATTTAGACCAGCAAGTTTGCATTCAATATATAGAAGTCTCCTCAAATGAAATGCTTAAGACAATAAAAAGCACAGTTCACAGTTTAATCAAGACATAAAAAGCAGAAAGGCCGAACAATAGGCACAGTCTGAAAGTATCTTGCAAATAAACATGCAAAAGAGGCCTGGCGTCTCTTGCTAAAACCAGTATTCTTCCTGTAAAATCTTGGACCATTGTCCCTCAACAGAGGGAGTATATATAGCCGGAGAGCAAAATCCCACCGCCTGGAGAGTTGTAACAGAAAGATTCCACAATCTCCCGTAATGATGCCCGAATAAGAATATTCCCAATGCCGTTATGAGAGCAGCCAATCTGGGTACAGCATCCACTTGGTCAGTTACAGGCGTGCCCTTTGAAATGATGGCAGTGGTCCCAACCAGGCTTCGAAGCGATGAGTGTCGTCCACCGCCTTAGAGAACCATGGCGAGCAGCAGTTAATGACACCATCCCGCTCGGCCATCTCACAGCTTGCTTTGATAATCGATGTAAGGCACGTGGCAGCAAACCGCGGACCGAATGAAAACTCCTCCTCCATTGACCGGGAGCTTGCGGAGAAGTGACAAGTGTTCAGGGGACGGAGGCTACTTTGAAAAATGGGGAAAGGCCGCATGAAAAGGGGGCGAAAGACGCGTGGCCGCGTTTCGCAACCCATGGTGCTCTCGTCCCTGCTGTTGTTTTAAAAGTCGTGAACCGCTGACACGTGAGCGAGGGTAGGTCCCGCCAGGAAATAAAGAAGGCCAATATAAATCCTTCGTAGCCCGCCGCAGCATACTCTACTCTTGCTAGGGAAAGATTGCGCTACACCGCCACGTACAAAGATGTGGGCCCCGTTTCGCGACCCGTAGGAAACATAAAGCAACAGAAAATGAAGAACCCCGCAGGCGAGACACGTGGGCGCCCAGCGCAGCCTTTCAGGAGTCGAATGGGGAGCCGCTTGCCAAAGTTGCGAAGCGAGGAATGCACAAGGGGGAAGATCAAAACCTGCCGGGAAGCCGAAAAAGACGCGGAGACGCGCAGGCCAGCGCACGAATATACTTAAAAAAGGGGAACCCAAAGGGAGCTGCTTGGAATATTATTTCAACAGGACCCATTCACCATGGGTGGAAAATGAGATCCTCTTGGCTCGAAATTCAAAATAATTCAAATTTTCTTTCAGGTTTTATTTAAAAATACATTATATCAGCTTGTGATGAGGTATTATTGGGTTATTATGGCATAGATGTGTATAAATAAGTCTGTTTATCCTCATTTTAAATCTCCTCATTCACTTGTATTCACTAAACTTCAATTAGCATTTGAGCACTTTGCATCATCCAATCAAGCATCTTGGAGTAACCATTGACATAACTTCAAATTTCTTCAACAAGGTTGTGGTGAGTTATGGAAATTTTCATGTTGTTTATTTATCTTTCCTTGTTCATTTCATTCCATTTCTTCACTAAGGGTTTAATTACCAAAGTGGTATTTGACCAAGGTAATCCCTATACTCTAACCCTTAACCATTTTCCCCCTTTTGCATGTGTTTTTAGAATTTTGTATACAAATTTATCAATAAATTAGGTGTTGAAAAGTGGAAAAGAATTCAACAAGTGTTTCAAGTCAACTCAACCCTATTTCAAGCTTGGAGACAACCTACAGTCCATTTTCTCGAGATTTGACTTCGTCAACGTGAAGAGAAGACAAGTGCAGATTTGGAGCTACACAATTGAACTCTGATTTCATAGAATTTTGGAAGACTAATTCACCATTAGTGGTGAATGATTCCCACCTTAAGGCTGAAATAGGTGATTTTGTTAGATTCCAATTCTTGACAGTTGGAAACCTGTTTTAGGATATTTTACCAGTAGTAGGACTGATTCACCATCAGTGGTGAATGAGTCCCACTAGTGATTTATAGTGATTTTACTAGCATTCTAGAATCTTCTCAGATCTTCAATCTGCCTCTAGGTGCACTCTGGTCATCCTCTTTCAATTTTGTTTTGCATTTGTTCATGTTTTAGTTCATTCTTGCATATCGAGCACTGTGTTTTCAAACATTGCATTTTAAATTAGTTTTGCATCAATAATCAATCAATTTCATCATTTAGTTTCATTTAAAACATTGCATTTAGTCATACTCACATCATACAATCCTCTATTTGAGTGAACCACTTTAATTTCCAGGTTCTATCTCTCTCATTTTAGGTGAAATATCCTAAGAGTGCAAGAGAAGTCAATAGAAAACAACAAAATTGATGGTTCAACTACAAAAACACTCTCAAGCTCTCACATTATCGCAATGCTCCATGTTGCTCTCTTGGCTCTTGTAGTTGTCTTTATCTCTCTCCTCTGCTTCCTCAAGCCTTGCAGGTGATATCGATCTTATGCCTTGTATCTTTGAGCATCTTGGTATTTCTCACATCCCCTATCTATTGCATCTATACTTCATGATACAGGTTCTCCTCCTGGAGTAGGGATTTCTTTTATCACTCTTTCTTTCCTTCCATTTATGCTTACTATTTCTCTCTATGTATCTTGCAATCTATGGAGGTGGGAACACCAAAATAGGTGTTTGACTGAGGTAAACCCCTAAATAGCCCCAACATTTTTCCTCGGTCTTATGTGTGCATGTATTAAAGATATTCATTTTCTAGAGGCTTCATTACTTGGGCTATTGTGAGAATTCTCTTTCTCTATCCTCTTTAGTTCTATCATTTACTTTACTTCATTCTAGTCCTATCATATTCTATTAATTCCCTACATTGTGGAAGTTCTTAGTAATCATATTGTTAGTAGTCACTTTGTTGTTTACTATGACATTCTCAGTTTCTAGTCCATACAAGATGCCAACATGCCTTTGGGACTCCATCACATCATGTTTCTTCCCATCACTACATTGAAATCCTTTGGCCAAAATCTTGTTAGTTTTTCTAGTAAATATCTATGACCTACTCATTTTGATTATGAAACTCTCGCTATATTCCTTGTGGTAGTTTGAGGTAGTTTAGGGAAGTTTGTTCCCTGGGATTCTCTTGAGAATAAAGAGACTCATGAGCAGTGAACCCCCCTTCTCTACATTTAGGTGAAATTGATGTGAAAAAACCTTCCCCCAAAAAAATTGATGTGATGCCCTAAACCCTATTTCGTACTGTCAAAGTGATGTGTCGGCCTTCAGCTGACTTTTTAGGAATTTTTTATTATATTGAACTTATTATTTTCAAAATGAAGTTAATATCTTCTTTTATCAGTTCAATTTCTAATTTTATTCAAATTGTTAATGATGTTCCATTGCATGGATGTGTCAATGGTGACTTGGCTTTTCTTATATCACTTTTTATCTTTGATCCTTCTCATGAAATTCCTCACCTTAGAGGATATTTTGTTGCAAGAAGATGAAATCATCGATGTTTTTCTTAACATTACTCTACCCTCTCTTTATTCCAATGGACTCTCTTCTAGAGATAATGCATTAGTGAATGATGAATCTCTTCTTTATTCCAATGCACTTTCTTCTAGAGATGATGTATTAATGAATGATGAATCTCCTTTCACACTGAATCCTTCAAAGATAGATGTTGAGCATATTTATTCAAATGATTCATCTATAAGTTGTAAGGAATTTGTAAATATCATCTATGTCTCTACCGCCCCTAAAAGGCCTAAGAGACCAATCATTTATCTGACTCTGGATAGTCCTTCTCTTAAAAGGATTTTTTCTATTAATAGTTTTCCATTTGATAATGATTATCCTCATCTTTATAAGGCTCCCTCTTATAGAGCAGTAGCTCATACTTATAATACTAGAAATAATAAATTAAATTTTAATCAACCTATTTGTTTACCACCTTCTCAATCAAGCCTTCCTCAAGCACCTAAACCTAGAGATAAAGCACTTGGTGATTATGATCTTATCGAGAAACTTTGTGTTATCTGACCAAGATCTCACTATGGGACTTGCTTCAGTCTACTCTGGTTTATCAAGGTATGCTTTGAGAAGCATTGCAAATGACCCTCTTACCTTCTTCCACTAGACTAATGGATGTTAATATGTTGATAACTCATATTCGTGCATATTCACTGAATATTACCTTCTATCCTCAAGAACTCCAGCCCTTGGAAGTACAAAAGCAAGCATACCCTCTAATGATTATAATCAACATTAATAAAATTGGCATTAGACGTATTCACATTGATTTCGGTTCAACAGTCAATGTATGTAGCATTGATCTATTACCTAAATTAAAATTGATTCAGCTTCACTTGTAGATTCTTCTATTGTCATTCGTGAGTTTGACAATGTTAGTTGAAAAGATCTAGGTACAATAGTATTACCTTTGTGGCTTGGACTTGTTACTATACCCACTTTGGTATATGTTATGGCAGGAAAGTCACCATATAATCTTCTTCTTGGTACACTATGGATTCATGCTATAATGGGTGGTCCCCTCTACCTTACATAAATTTATTAAGTTCATTCATAATAGTCAATTAGTCATAATTAGGGCTGACCTTGATGCCATACACTTTTGTGAGATGGAAACTATCGGTTAGGCTTTGGTTGTGCCTACTCTTATCCCTTTAGTGTCTTCTAATGTGTTGATGTCAACTCCAACAATACCCATTACAAAGGATACTCTTTAGATAAATGTCCCTGAAGAAGTCCCTTCTAAAGCAATAAATTTTGAGTCCACTCCTTCCTCTTCTCAAAATAATGCATGTCTTGGCGATGATTTGGGTTCTCTAAAATTTATAGAATCCTTCATTAGAGAATAGAGTTGACCCGATCCACTTAGACACTTTGATAACATCATCCAAACCTGCTATCAAAGATGGTTATTCTTCTGCATTGTAGGATAATGTGAATATAGATTGTAATATTCTTAATGTTGATCCTCCTCCTTCTAAGGAAGATGATTAGGCTTCTATTAGAGAGGCTAACACTAGTATTCCTATTAAGAAGGATGATGAAAATCCTATAGAAGAGTGCAACCCCCATTGCTGGAATAATACTCTCTATGTAAATCCACCTTCTTCTCAAGATTTACAAACATGTTATGGCCCTAGCTTTAAGCTTATCTCTAAGCTATGGGTGTAAAGGTTGTGGGCATAAAAAACAAGGAATACATGTCCCTATAGAATGTGCACCTCATAAACATAATTTGGGGCTTGGTTGCTCAAATGAACAATCTAAATGGAAACCATGGTTGAATATCAACATGACTCCTACTCAACCTCATTCTCTTGAAGTGATTCATCCTCTATTATCTATTATATTTGTGCCTTCTTCTTGTGATCAGTCAAACTCTTCTTCACAAGAGAAAGGGTTGCTTATTTCTCCTCATACTTTATCTAATGAAGAGTGCATCTTGTTGAGGCTTCTCAAAGCCCACTTGATTACTTTTCCTCCTCCCACACATAAGAGATTTCATAAGAATGATCAAGGAAAAAATTCTTTCTATGTATACCATCAAGCACCTTGATATTCCACTAGTGAATGTAAGGCCTTAAAGGATAAAATACAACAACTTCTTGATTTTGGTGTTATCACTCTTCCATTTTTTGATGCACCTATCTCTACTTCACATGACAAGTGATATCAAGGTATGCCTCTATCCTGTCCCTTCTAAGAATCTTTGCATGAGGTTCTTGCATCTCCCTTCTATAGTATCTTGAATGGTTCTCCTCTCCTATATCCTGGGGGTAGTGATAACTTTTTTTAGAGATGTGTTTCCCTCTTATGGACCCCCCCTCTTTTCTCTATCTTTAAATTGAACTATTCCTTTGAATGGGCCCCTTGGTATCTTGAAGGGTTCTCAGCCAAAGGAACCCCCCTTTGAAAGCCTTCTTCTGAAAAAGATTCTCAAATGAATTACAATATTTGATATTTGATCTCAACATCTATCTTGGGGGTAGCCTGACTAGACCTATCTTATATCTTCGTGTCTAGCTTGGGGAAAACCTAACTAGACCTATATTTTCTATGACTATCTTATAGTAAATTTTTCAATGGCCACAAGTTTTTCTGATTAATCTTGCTTTACAAGACTGATAACCTATAGAGCTCCTTTACATCAAGATTTTTCTTTAATTGTTGACTGTCTATGTGACTGTTTGTCTACCTATGTGATGTTTTTCTATCTAACATGTTTTTTCTATGAATTAACATCTGTAGTTGCTTTTTCAATCAAGCTTGGAGGATCGAGCATCTTGAGCTTTCCTTGCAAGACTGAGCACCTATAATTCCTATCAGACTCTATGTATCCTTTCACATCTAGCCTCCCTTAGGACAGAGCACCTGCAATGCCTCCTCTGTAGGGTCAAGAACCTAGAAAGCCTTTTTTTAACCTTCCATAGGTCTGAGGGCTTGCGGTGCATTTATTCAACTCTCCTCAAGACCAAGTACCTATGGAGCCTTCTCTCTTCTCTCTTCTCTCTTATTTTGATTCTATATATATGATATCAAAGACCCACATCTTCTTTGTCCTGAGTATATACTTCTTCCCCTCTTTAACATCGGTTGCTTCCCTATCTCTTGTATGCATTCTTCTATTGAAGCAATCAATCCTTACATTCTTCTCTCTATTTAAGAATTCTTCTATGTTAGTTCTTAATTTTAGGATGACACATAGTATAGAGACAACCTTCTACATCAAGGTCTCTCACTTTGCTGACTCAAATCCTTTAGTTTTTTATGTTCCTTTGTGTGTGTGATATTCATGTATATGGTCTAATCCCATGATGTTATGGTTTTTTATGTTATAACCTTGTTGTATTGCGTATATTTTTATTGTCTAATATGTTTATTTTGTAGGTCTACAGCCTGGGGGAATGCTTCCTTAGTTTGAAGGGTTGTGTGCTTATTCTACAATATCCTTTTGACATATTGATGTTTTTTATGTTTAGTAGATTTCCTTTAGTGTGCATATTAGTGTAGATTCATATTCTTGCTAAAGTGGGGGGAAAATGTAATTTTGTAAAATTGCACCCCTCACAATTTTATATGCATTCTTTTGTATCTACTTTAGTGTCCATTCCCCTAGTACTTGTGTAGGATCATTTTAGCCCCTACATCAGCCTTTTTCCCCTCTTTGGATGCTCAGGACCCCCTTTTAGCAGCTACATTCACATGAGAGCTTTGTTTCAAACCTTATGCTTTTCTTGTTCTTGTCATTTTGTAGTGTGATGTGTTTGGACACTAGTGTTCCACATGGTTGTCTACAAGCAATGCAAGTATCCTATGAAATTTCAATGTTCAAACAACCATTTTCGAGTGCCTTACCACTTTTTAGCTACTATTATTGGTGGTAGAAGCCTAGGTGCCTTTTAATGACTTGGAAAGCTTATTTTCCCTCCTCTTCTCTCTTTAAATTTTATCTTTTAAATCCATTTGGTCTTCTTGGATTCTATCACTTTCTTCTAGCTTCTCTCCAGATTATTGGCTTCTCTCTTGGACATTCTCTTGTCTCTCTATCTTGCTCTTTATAGCTCACTACAACAACACTCTCAAGCTCTTACATTCTCACAATGCTCCATATTGCTCTCTTGGCTCTTGCAACTATCTTTATCTCTCTCCTTGAATTCCTCAAGCCTTGTAGGTGATATCTATCTTGTTCCTTGTATCTTTGAGAATCTTGGGATTTCTCACATCCCCTATCGATTGCATCTGTACTTCATGATACGAGTTCTCCTCCTTGAGTGGGGATTTATTTTATCAATCTTTCTTTCATTTCATTTCTAATTATTATTTCTCTCTATATATTTAGCTATTTGTGGAGGTGGGAACACAAAAATAGAGGTTTGACTAAGGAAAACCCCTAAATAGCCCCAACATTTTTTCCTCAGTCTTATGTGTGTAGGTGTTGAAGATACTCATTTGTTGGAGGCTTCATTACTTGGATTGTTGTGAGTATTTTAATTATTTGGAGGCTTCAGTCCTATCATATTCTATTACTTTCTTGCATTTTGGAAGTTCTTAGTAATTAGATTGTTAGTAGTCACTTTGTTGTTTCCTATGACATTCTCAGTTTCTGGTCTATACAAGACACTTGTGCACCTCTGGGACTCCAGTATGTCATCCTACCACCCATTCGCCACACTAATGTCCTTTGGAAAAAATCTTGTTAGTTTGTCCAGTAAACCTTTGTGACCTACTATTTTGATTTTGAAACTCTCACTCTATTCCTTATGGTAGTTTGAAGTAGTTTAGGGTAGTTCATTCCCTAGGATTCTATTGACAATAAAGAGACTCATGAGCAGTGAATCCCCCTTCTCTACAATACTTGAAGATGCATTATGGGCATGTGTAGGATCATCATGGAAAAAATAGGCACTTAAGTGGCAAAAAAATCAGAAAAATTAGAGTTAGGAAACTTGACGTAAAAATTTGAATAAGTTATCTATATTATTTCAAAAATATGTAAGACTAGAATCTATAGCAAATTGAATGTAGTTTCTAAAAAACTAGGTTTGTTTAAAAAGAAAAAAAATCTAGTTGTTGAAAATTTGAAATTTCAATGTAGTAGTACTTAAATTTCAGGGAAAAAATAAGTAGGTGTCTGTCTAACTACCCTAACCACAACAAAATGATAATAAATTTTTATAAGATTTTAGATATAAGTAGAGGACTCATGTCACGATGTGATGCATATTTTTTTGTAATTTTTTCCAAGTAAATAATTAATTATGATTTTTTTATTACAACTTTTATAAAATATAAAAAACTTGTATGTTTGACCACCTTAACTTGGTCAAAACTTTATGAAATTCAATTTTTTTTTTTAATCCTATAGTATGTGAAGCATGTTTTGGATTCAAAAAATGTGATACCATTTGAAAGCTATAGATGTTCTATCAATTAGGACTTTAGTCATAATTTGAATAGAAAATGAATAATAATTACTTATTAAATTCAAAGTAAAGCATAATTTATATTGGTGGAAAGTTGAGAATTTCCTTTAAAAACCTTTTTCATTTCATCAATTTTGGGTAAAAAAAAAGTCATCAACCACATACCCATCATGATCCTACACATACCCTTGTAATACTTATTTGTAGTAATAGAGAAGTTTTTTTTTAGAGGGTCGGGTTTTAATCTAAAAGGGTTTTCTAGATGTATTTGGTGTTATTAGTTTATGTGTAATTTTTGTTCTATCTTATCTTTTCTATGTGGTTCTTTTTCTATAATAGTAGAAGGTGTTAACTTAGAAATATTTATAACTCTTCCCTACTTAGATTAATGTAGGAAATAATTTTTTCTCACTTGAATTCCTTTCAATTGGTATTAGAGCCAGGTCAATCTTGATTCCTTTGTTGGGTTAGAAGGGTTTTTTGAGTTGATCTTTATTTTAGTGGGAGTTTTGTAGAAGTTCATTTTGTGACCTTCTTGTAGGAAAGATATTGCAAGCACATCTATGAGGTTTGAGATGGAGAAGTTTAATGGTAGTAACTTTGAGCTTTGGAAGATAAATATGGAAAATATGCTTGTTGAAATGAACAAGAAAAATGAGAGGGGGGTGTGAATCAATTGTAGAAAATTAAACCTTCAAAAACCCTTAATAACAATTAGATTGACGAGCATTCATTAAGTCCTTATTCTGTTAGATTGATTAAACACATGAAATGCATATAACATAAATTGAAATTAACACACCATACACATGAGAACATTATATTTACATCATGGAAAACCCAATGAGGTAAAAACCATGATGAAGATTAGCTCACAATATAAGTAATAGAAAAACTAGTACAATGGAGCTAACTATCAAAATAGGACACACTGTCCAAAAAGTCTCACAACTAGGGCTCAGTACTATAGAAAGAATACAAGAAGATAGAAGAAGAATGTTATAGAAATAAAACACTTCTCAAATGTAACAAGGAGTCCACCACAATTGCTTGCACACTTTCAAATTCTTACATGAAAGATTTTAGATGCCTTCAACTCACTTCCTTCAGGATCCCTAACATGAAATTTGCACTGCTCTACTCAAATCCTCATCACACACATCACTCACATAAATATCACATATATCTTTCTTCTTACTCTTTCCTACTTTCTCTTACATCAACACCATACATATTTATATCAAGCTCTATCAAAAAAGCTTTCTTCAATGTCAGCCACTAGTTGTTATACATTCAAATTAGAAATAGGTTGGCACCTAAACATTCCCATGGTGGATAGGAATGAAAGGTGACCTACACAAATCCTTAATTAGGACCCAAATGTATCTCAACACATTCACATGTAGTGCTAAACACAATTTTTTCCAACACCCATGCAAAACACCATAAACATTAAGTACACACTTTCTTAAATCAAGCCAAAAGTTCTAGGAAACATAATTCACTTTAACTCAATATAAAATAATCCACAAACTTCTTAAGATTCATCAGACATTTCATGCAAGATTTCATCAACAAATAATTTAATGTAGGACAACTAATAACATTTAATTGCATATTGATAAGTGGAACTCTCGTTAAACTACACCAAATCAAGTAAAAATTTGAACATAGAAATATCAAAGAATTATAATCATCTTCTCAAATCTGCACAACCTAAAGCCAAATAGCATAGAAATGTCAAGAAAATACATTTCTCCAAAACCACAAAATGCATCACTAAACAACTAGTTCACACACTAGTGAAAATATCTCGCACTTTACAATAATCCAAAAACCCAATTTTTAAATATAGAAACCTCTGTCAACCTTGAATAATTTGTAATATTTGCATAAGAATAGCATCAACACAAAAAGAATGTAGAGCACATTACGAAAATTTGCACAACACAATTTACTCTATTTATTAAATTTTCTCAAAATCACTTGGAAACCAACTACCAGAGACATTTTCTCAACTCATTGCTTCATTCCAACTCATCTTCAGACTTTGAAACAAAAGAATAGCTCCATCTAATCACAACACTTCCTCAAGCTCTCAACTATATGTGCACAACTTATTTTCCTCTTTTCCACAATTTTCTCAATATTCTCAACATCTTCATCCCATATTTGACATCAATGACAACAACATTCAATAAAATTCTTGTTGACATCAATGAAAACACCATCATTCTTGCAACAATATCCCCCTTTTTCATTGATGGAAACACAATATGTGAAAAGCCACCAAAGACCACACAACAGTTCTGAACACTCTCTCTCCTTGAATAGATAATATTTTTTTCACATTATTCTCTCTCCCCCTTTGACATTAATGGTAAAGGATAAAATATTTTTCATTGTTCTCCCTCTTTGACACTAAACCAAAATTACCTACTCTAAATAATCCCCCTTAGGAGTACACCCAAGCAAATCAACAACACAATGACAACACATGACACTACCTACTCCTGCTGAGAGGTAGCCACCAACATCAATATAGAAAAGAGATAGATCCATAGTTCCATTGGAATAATGGACCTCTATAACATCTAACTCAAGAAAGGAGGGGCAATAACCCCCACCTTCTCCCAAGGATATTTAAAAGTATCCTTAGGAAGAGCCTTAGTAAATATATCAGTAATTTGATCCTTTGTAGGAACATACTCAAGATTCACTTCATTCTCCATAAACTTATCTTTCAAAAAGTGATACCTGATAGATATATGCTTTTTCCTTGACTGCATCATTAGATTCTTTGAAATGTTTATTGCACTTGTATTATCACAGAAGATAGATATATGTTCGTCATATACAACTTTGATATCTGTTAATGTTTGTCTCATCCATAATTCTTTTGTACAACATGTTGCTCCAATATACTCAGCCTTTGTAGTGGATAAAGAAACTGAATCATGTTTCTTACTTATCCATGACACCAATCTACGTCTAAGAAAGAATGCATCACCACTTGTACTTTTTTTGTCATCAACACAACCAACCCAATATGTATCTGTGTAAACATTTAATGTGAATCAATGTCCTTAGGATACCACAAACCATAATCTAGTGTGCCTCTTAAATATCTAAATATTCTCTTTGCTACTACAACATGTGTTTCTTTAGGATCTTCTTGAAATCTAGCAACAAGAAAAACTGCATGCATGATATCTGATCTAGTAGCAGTTAAATACAACAGTCCACCAATCATAGATCTATAATTGATTTGATCAACCTTAGATGAATCATCATATTTTTCCAATTTACAACTAGTCACCATAGGAGTACATACTGGTTTGGAGTCATCCATTCCAAATTTCAACATCTCTTTGACATACTTAGACTGTGAAATGAACATCCCTTTATCAGTTTGATTGACTTATAGCCCAAGTAAGAAATTCATCTCCCCAAACATTGACATCTCAAATTCTTTTGTATCTCTTCAAAAAAATCCTTACACAAAGGGATATGTGTAAGATCATCATGGAAAAGATAGGCCCTTAAGTGTTAGAAAATTCAAAAAACTCTAAGTAACCTGACATAAAAATTTGAATAAGTTATCTATGTTATTTCAAAAATATGTAAAAATACAATCTATAGCAAATTGAATGTAGTTTCTAAACTACTAGGTTTATTTTTAAAAAAATCTATTTGGTGAAAATTTGAAATTTCAATGTCGTAGCACTTAAATTTCAGGGAAAAAATAAGTAGGTGTCTATCTAACCACCCTAACCACAATAAAATGATAATAATTTTTTATAATATTTTAGATATAAGTAGTGGACTCATGTCTCGATGTGATGCATATTTTTTTGTAATTTTTTTCCAAGTAAATAATTACTTATGAATTTTTTATTACAATGTTTAAAAAATATAAAAAATCGTATGTTTGACCACCTTAACTTGGTCAAAACTTCATGAAATTCCTTTTTTTTTTAATCCTATAGTATGGAAAGCATAGAATGTGATGCATGTTTTAGATTCAAAAAATGTGATATCCTTTGAAAGCTATAGATGTTTTTCAATCAGCCTATCAATCAGGACTTTGGTCGTAATTCAAATAGAGAATGAATAATAATTATTTATTAAATTCAAAGTAAAACATAATTTATATTGGTGGAAAGATGAGAATATCCTTTAAAACCCTTTTCATTTCATCAATTTTGGGTAAAAAAAATTTGTCAACCACATACCCTACACATAGCCATCATATCACCACTTTTTGGCCCATCATGATCCTGGACATACCCATAGCCTCATTTCCACCAAAGATAATATCATCCACATAGACAACTACTATCAATATTTTTTCTTCCTCAATTTGAAAGTAAAGATTACTATATGTGGAGCCCTTACTGAATCCTTGTTGTATCAAGTACCTATCACCAAGTGTAGACTTCTCACCCTCATAGGACCACAAAGATTTGTATGCACTAATTCCAATAGTCTAGTAGTAGATTATTCCTTTCCCTTAAAGCTACTACTTATGTATTTCCCAAATTGACAACTCTCAAAAACAACATTGATAGGTTCTGTGATTCTAGGTAAACCTCTCACAACATGAACCAAACTAATTCTTTCCAAATTATCAAAATTCATGTGACACATCCTCAAATGTCATAACTTACTATCTTTAATCAATGACATAAATCCATGGCCATCAACACCCTTAAGCAAATATATATTTCAATTTGTTCTCTTACCAAAAACATTCATAATTTTGGACCCTTTCTAGATCTCACATGCTTCATCCTTAAACACAAGATTATACTAGGCTTTGCTACACATTTCTCCAACACTCAAAATATTATTCCTTAAGCCCTTAACATAGTAAACATTGTCAATATTATTCTTGCCATCAAAATCGATTGAGCCTATTCCACAAATCTTAGCTCCTGAATCATCTCCAAATTTAATTAATCCTCCATATACTTTTCAATTTTAACAAAATTACTTTTTATCTCTAGTCATATGATTAGAGTAGCCACTATCAACAACCCAGTAGTTCTTATCCTCTTTGAAATGAGAAGTAGATACCAAAGTACCTTCAACCTTATCCTTCATCTTTGAAACACTTTCCTTCACACAAATTTCAGGGTTAGTATAACTAGATTCTTCTTTTTTAGCCAAAAATAGACATTCGTTATCATCAAAATCTCCATAATCAGATTCGTCATTAGAAATACCAACATCTTCTTTCACATACTACACTTTCTTAATCATGTTTCCTTCATTTTCCCCGTTCTTATTATTTAAATCTCTTTTCGGACATCTAGAAGCATAATGACCTATCTCACCATAGCTAAAAAATTTGAAAGGTAATTTACCTTTGTACTTATCGGTGCCCTTTTCCATCCTTCTCAAAAAGTTAGCTTCCAAATCATCAAGATCTTCATCACCTAAATCTTCAATCCTCTCTAGTTTACCAACCTTGAAAGTAGTCTCTACTTTTGTACTTTTCTTTAGTTTTCTCATCTCAAATGTAGTCAAAGTACCAATCAACTGATCTCTAGAATAACTATCAAAATCAATTATTTACTCAATAGTAGATACCTTTTCACTATAGCAATCTAAAAGAGATCTAATAAATTTATTTACCACTTTAGATTATTTAATTATTGCACCAAGGCCTCTTGTATTACTCACCAGTTCATCAACTCTTTGAATGTAGCCTTTAATTGTTTCATCTTTAGACATACACATCATTTCAAATTGTGCCTTCAAGTTCTACAACTTTTCTTTCTTGACCTTCGAATCTCCATAAATTCTTTCTAACTTATCCCAAACTTCTTTAGCAATCTTCAAACTCATAACTTTAACTAATTCAGTATTTGAAAGATTATTCACAATAATGTACCTTTCCCTAGTATTGATCTTATGCACCTTGATTTTTGCACTTGTACTCTAACCATTCAATGGTGGAGTGTATGTATTCAGATAAGCCTTCTCAATCTCATATCCCTGAGCACAAAAATATCCTTCCATCTTTGTCTTTCAGAATGCATAATTTGAGCCATCAAATCTAGGATATTCCAAAGGAATATTATTTGCCATCTTGGATCTACCTCAAGTAGTTAAGCTCTTCTTCTAGGAACCAAGCTTTACTACCATTTGTTGAAATGAAAAAGATAACTTAGAGAGGGGGTGAATCGGTTGTAGCAAATTAAACCTTCAAAAACCCTCAACAGTAATTGGATCCACAAGAATTCATTAAGTCCTCATTCTGTTAGATTGATTAAACATGAAATGTAGATAATAGAAATTGAAATCACAACATCATACACATGAGAACACTAGACTTATGTGGAAAACCCAATGAGGGAAAAACCATGGTGAGGATTAGCTCATAATATAAGTAATAGCAAAATCAATACAATGGGGCTCACTACCAAAATAGGAAACACTGTCCAAACAGGCTCACTACCATAGAAAGAATACAAGAAGATAGAAGAAGAATGCTACATAGAGAAAACATTTCTCAAATGAAACAAGGAGTCCACCATAATTTCTCGCACACTTTCGTAGTCTCACATGAAATATTTCAGGTGCCTTCGGCTCATTTCCTTTTGGAACCCTAACATGAAGTTCACACTTCTATGCTCAAATTCACATCACACACATCACTCACATCAATCTCACATCTATCATTCTTATTACTCTTTCCTAATTTCTCTTGTATCAACACCATACATATTTATATCAACCTCAAAACTTTCTCCAATGTTAACCACTAGCCGTTATACATTCAAATTCAAAATAGGTTGAAACCTAAACATTCATGTAGTGGATATGAATGAAATGTGGCCTACATAAATCCTTCATTAAGACTCAAATATATCTCAACATATTCGCATGTACTGTTAAACACAAGGTCGGCCAACACCCATGTAAAAAATGATAAACATTAAGTACACTTTCTTAAATCAAGCCTAAATTTTCAGAAAAGATAATTCACTTGAACTGAATCCAGAATAATCCATGAAATTCTTAAGATTCATTGGATAGATCATCCAATCTTGCATCAAAAAATACTTTAACTTAGGACAACTAATAATCCTTAATTGAAAGTTATAAATCTATCTCTCACTGTGCTACACCAAATCAAGTAAAAAATTGAACCAAAAAATATAAAAGCATTATAATCATCTTCTCAAATATGCACAACCTGAAGCCAAATAGAGGAGAAACATAAAGCAAATACATTTCTCCTAGACCACAAAAAGCATCACTAAACAACTAGTTCACACACTGGTGAAAATATCTCACATTGTACAATGGTCTAGAAACCCAACTTCTAAATATAACAACCTTTGTCAACCTTGAATAATCCTTAAGATCTATACATGCATAGAATCAACATAGAAATAACATGAAGCATAATATTGGAGCACACTATGAACATTTTTATAACACAGTTTACTCTATTTATTAATTTTTCTCAAAAGCACTTAAAAACCAAGTACTAGAAACATATTCTCAATTCGTTTCTTCATTCCAACTCATCTTCAGACTTTGCAACAAAAGAATAGCTCCATGCATTCACAACACTTCCTCAACATCTCAACTATACATACACAACTTTTTTTTCTCTTTGCCACAATTTTCTCAATATTCTCAACCACTTCATCCATTAGTTGACATCAATAACAACACCATCATTCTTGCAATGATGCTTATATATCATGATCTATGGGTTATTGTTTTTGGAACCAGATCAATGGGTATGAAACAAGAAGTCTAGGACCTCATGGATCAAAAAGCTAAGTGTCTAATTAGGATTTGTTTGGTTGATTCCATTCTCCTAAATGTTGATCTAGAGAAGACATGTACTTCTTTGTGGAAGAAACTTGGAGATGTTTATCAGGCTAAATCCCTAGTTAAAAAGTTGTTCTTGAGAAAGAAAATGTATTCTTTGAAGATGGAAGATGGAGTTTTTGTGGTAAATCACCTGAATGATTTTAACATGTTAATAACTCAATTGGGTTTCATTGGAGAAAATATTAATGAACAAGACCATTGCATACTCTTGTTGTGTTCTTTTTCAATCTCATGGGAAAACCTAGTGATGGCTATTGTAAAAACAACAATCACTTTCCATATGGATGACTTGGTTTCTTTTTTGTTATCTAAAGAGATGCAGAGAAAGTCTTTTGAGATGGATGAGGCCCTTGCTATTCATGGTAGACTAAAGGAGAAAGGAAAGAAGAAAGAAAAAAAGTTTAATTCAAAGTATCTGAGAAGATCTTAAGTATCCTAGTAAGAAGTCCAAGGTAAAATGTTGGAACTACCATAAAAATGGTCATTTTTGAAAAGAAATTAAGGAAGAGAAGAAGAAGGAAAAAAAAGGATTTCTTCAATTCTAAATCTGATAAATCTTCTTAATATGAAGCAAAATCATTTATTTTAGCCTTCGTAACCCATGCATGGGAAGATGTGTGGTTGATAGACTTGGGTGATTATTTCCACATGAATTCTCATAGAGAATGGTTCTCAATGTATGAGGAGTATGATGGGGGTAAGTTGTATCTAGGTGATGAATCTTACTTGAATATTGTTGGCCATGGAATAGTCAAAATTAGATTTCTTGATGGAAGAGTGAAGGGGATTAATGGTGTCTTGCATATCCTGAGTTTGGTGTGAAACCTACTTTCTATGAGTAAACTGAATGATTCAAAGTGCAAGTTGGTTTCTTTGGGGGAGGATGGAAGATGATGAGATGACCTATGGTATTGGCTAAGGGTGTTCAAGTTGGAACCTTGTACAAGTTGGATGCATGGACAATATAGTGCAATAGTTCTTTTGACATACCAAAGGAGAGACCTTTGGATTTTTCATCCTCACTATTATATCATGCAGAGAAGAAGTCTATTGCAACTACATTTGATGGTTGTGCATTTTGGGTACATAAGGATGCTCATTCCATAGAAATGAAGATTCCTACAAAGAAGATAATATTATGGCACCAACAACTTGGTCGCATTGGTAAGAAGGGTCTTAAAACCCTAAAAAATAAGATCCATGTTGAAGGCATTGATTATTGTAATCTTGATTTCATCTTAAATTGGGAACATTATGTTTATGGAAATAAAAATTGTGTTTCTTTTTACTCTAGTTCTCACAAGTCTTTAGGGGTTTTGGATTATGTACATTCAAATGTGTTTCCAGTCCTACAAATATTCCTTCATTATCGAAATATATATATTTTCTTTCTTTCATATATGATTACAATAGGAGGAAATTCATTTATTTTATTAGAAGTAAAGCTGAAGTCTTTAGTTGGTTTAAGGAGTTTAAGGTGTTTAGATGAAAATCAAAATAGCAAAAAGATTAAGTGTTTGAGGACTAACAATGGTGATGAGTTTTTCTCCATATAGCTCAACAAGTTTTGTAAAGAGCGCAACATTAAGAGACATAAGAAAACTCCATACACTCATCATTAAAATGGATTTGCAGGTAGGATGAACAAGATTTTGATGGAGAGGTCTAGGATTATGTTGAGTGGTGCTAGAATTGTGCAAAATTTCTAGGCTAAAGCAATAACAACTACATGTTATTTTATCAATAGATCTCCTACATTAGTGCTTGTTGGAAAGACACCCATGGATGCATGATCTGGTATAAAGCCTTTGATGAAACATCTCAGAGTATTTGGTTGTAAAGCTTACACTCATGTTCCTATTGAGAAGAGGTATAAGTTGGAGAGCAAGGTAGTTAAGTGTATATTCCTTGATTATGGTATTGGTGTGAAGGGGTACAAGCTCTAAGATCCAGAGGCACAAAAGATTCTCTACAATAGAAGTCTAATTTTTAGAGAGATGAAACCTTCCATTATCTAGTTACAGTATATAGAGAAAGAGGAAAAACAAAAGGAGGTGGTTCGGGTATGTGCAAGATCATCATGGAAAAAATAGGCCCTTAAGTGGCAAAAAAATAAGAAAAATCAGTGTTAGGAAACTTGATGTAAAAATTTGAATAAGTTATCTATATTATTTCAAAAATATGTAAGAATATAATCTATAGAAAATTGAATGTAGTTTCTAAACTACTAGGTTTATTTAAAAATAAATAAAGTCTATTTGGTGAAAATTTGAAATTTCAATGCAGTAGTACTTAAATTTCAGGGAAAAAATAAGAAGTAGGTGTCTGTCTAACCACCCTAACCATAATAAAATCATAATATTTTTTTATAAAATTTTATATACAAGTAGAGGACTCATGTCTGGATGTGATGCATATTTTTTTGTAATTTTTTTCCAAGTAAATAATTAATTATGAATTTTTTATGACAACTTTTAAAAAATATAAAAACTCATATGTTTGACCACCTTAACTTGGTCAAAACTTCATGAAATTTAATTTTTCTTTTTTTAATCCTATATAATGTGAAGCATAGAATGTGACATGTGTTTCAGATTCAAAAAATGTGATACCGTTTGAAAGTTATAGATGTTTTTCAATCAACCTATCGATTAGGACTTTAGTCATATTTATAATAGAAAATAAATAATAATTATTTATTAAATTCAAATTAAAGCATAATTTATATTGGTGGAAAGCTGAGAATCTCCTCTAAAAACCCTTTTCATTTCATCAATTTTGGGTTAAAAAAAGTCGTCAGCCACATACCCTACAAATACCCATAATATTGCCACTTTTTGGCCCATCATGATCCTGCACATACCCGTTCAAGTTCCACATACTCTAATGAAAGATGAACTACATGTACTTGCATTGTACCTAATGATGAGGACAACTGAAGAAGCTCTAAAATTTTTGAAGAAGAAGAATAACCTCAACCTCATCAAGTGAGGAGGTCTACATGAGTTAGGTGGAAATTGAAAATTCTTGGTTATTCATTATTGGATTTTAGTTGTATTTTTTCTTTCATTTCTAATACTAATGATCCTAGGATTATTAGGGAGGCTATGGGTATGATTGATGTAGATTCATGGATGAAATCAATGGATGAGGAGGTTGATACATTAAATAAAAATAAGACTTGGGAACTATTACCTATTCTTTTTGGATGCAAACCTATTGGATGTAAATGGGTGCTCAAGAAAAAGTGTGGTACCAATGGTAATGTTGAGAAGAATAAGGCATGGTTGGTTGCTAAGGAGATTTTACAAGTGAGTGGAATTGATTATAGTGAGATATTCTCTCCTATTGCAAAGCTAAAATCTATCTATTTCCTATTATCACTTGCAACAATGTATGATTTAGAAGTGGAATAGATGGATGTGAAGACAACATTCTCTTTTACAAACCGAAGAAGTCTCTATATGGTTTGAAATAGTCTCCTAGAATGTGGTACCAAAAGTTTGATACCTATGTGTTGTCATTGATATTTTTGAGATCCAAATTTGAACATTGTATGAATTATAAATATGAGAATGGTGAATCAATTTTGTTTCTAGCTTTGATTGTGTTTGTGTTTTTTTCATCAACATTTTGGATCACACTCCATGATCCATTATCAGGACGAGAGAGAGCAAGGAAGAAACACCAACACAATCAAAGCTAGAAACAATAATTGATTCATGATTATGGATTGTGGAAACTTGATATCTTTAACTAATAATGGTTACATTCTCATTATTGTCTTATAACATGTAGTTGATATGTTGTTTATTAGGAATGGTAAAAGTGTGGTTTTAAATTTGAAGTTTTAGTTGTCAGTATAGTTTGAAATGAAAGACCTAGGTGTAGCTAGGTACATTTTGGGGATGGATATCACAAGAGACAAAGCTAAAAAAGGCTTTGTATAAGCTAGATCAATTATTTGAACTCAGTGTTAGAGAGATTCAACAAGGTAGATTATAGAAAATTAGTGGTTCATGTGATGCGAGGTATGAAGCTTTAAGTGAATGATTATCCAAAATCTCCTACTAAGATGGAGGACATGACTAGAGTACCACATGTGAGGGTTGTTGGTAGTTTGATTTACACTATGGTGTGTATGAGACTATACATTGCTCAAGTAGTGGGATTCAATCATTTTATGGCTAATCCTAGATGGGTACATTGGGATGTAGTTAAGAGTGTTTAAATTTTGATGGGGTAATTTTGAGTATTCCTTGTTTTTTGTGGTCATCCTAATGGACTCAAAATTCAATTAGTATTCATTGGTATGTGGATTTAAATTGGGAAAGTGATATTGACAACAAAAGATCCACTAATGGTTACATGTTTATGATGTTTTTTGGTGCTATTAGTTGGATGAGTAAGCTGCAGGATATAGTTGCTTTATCCATGATAAAAGAAGAGTAAATGGTAGCCACTCATGATTGTAAGGAATCCATTTTGGCTTAAGATATTGTATTTTGATATCGGTTTGGATGCAAGACAAATTACATTGATCTTTAGTATCATTTTGTTTGTGATATGGTAGAAGATGAAAAAGTGAATTTAGATAAGGTTGAAACTTTAACAAATGTTGCAGATTCATTGACAAAACTAGTAAGAGCAAAGAAGTGCAGAAGGTGTTTTGATTCCATGGGATTTGGAGCCTTGAGTAGATGATTCTATATTAATCTTGGTAGGTCTTTGATAAGTGGGATAATTTTGGGATTAAGGTGTCTCAAACTTAGAGTCCTAACATGATTGATTTGATGTATTATTGTATTTATTTTCCTACAATGTCATGCCATAAATTGGAACCCACTAGCTAGGTGACATCCCTGTTGGAGGTGATTGGATGACATATCATCATCCCAAGTGGAGGTAAGAATCCCACTTTGGAATCTTTGACTTATGATAGATTTTATGACATGTCATAAGATATCTAAATACATGAAGAAAGTTGGCACCCAAGTTGGTTTATGACAAGGTGTAAGAGAATCGGATGTTTTGGTCATTTATGATGGATTCTCTTACAAAATTGTAAGTGTTGTAAGTATGGAAGATTTTATGGCAGATTTTATGACAAATTCTATGACAATTATAAGGCATTTTTCATAAACTATTATTAGCATACTTTGGGTGCCCAAGCTTGAGGAGGAAGAATCAAATCTTATGATAGTTGTAAGAGGTGTAAGGGAATATTGTACATGTGTCCAAATCCTCATGTATGTCATGGGAGATTGTGTCATGTGGATTTAGATGCTCATTCTCTTCTAGATGCTTCTCTTAGCTTGTATCTCTCTATATATTATATGCCTTGCATTGTAGAATGCATAGTTTGTTTCCAAGTAACGAAGTATTGTTGGATTCACTATAGAATAGGTGCTTGTTTCAAAATATTTGTTGAAGAAGCTTTGTACTTGAAGATAAATTGTAATCCTTATTTTCATTAATAAAGAAGTATTGTGCTTTGGGAGGTTGGGGTTTTTTAGCCAAAAAGGTTTTCCCCACATATATTTGTTGTTATTATTTTATGTGTACTTGTTGTTCTATCTTATCTTTTCTATGTGTTTCTCTTTATGTAATAGTATAAGGTATTAGTAGATTTTTTTTGTAACTCTCCCCTACTTAGATTAGTGTAGGAAGTTGTTTCCGCTCACCTAGGTTCCTTTCATAGATGATATTTTGAGTGTTCCATTTGTAACCTATTCATATCTAATTATTGTTTATGTGGTTTGTGGGAAGTTATGTTAAGATAGTCAACCTATTACTTCCTCTAGGGTTGCATCTTACACACCATCAATTTTCTCAATGGGGCTTCATCCCCAATTATTGTGGTGATGTGTCCTTTTCCTATTGGAATATAAAAGATGACCATATAATGGTTCATATAATAAAATAGAAGATGAATTAATGTGGCTACATGGTAAGTCATGATTGACTATATATGGTGGTAATATATGGGAAGTTTACTCTTTCCTCTCTTTATGTCAAGATGCAAGGCCATAATGTTGTGCATCATCATCTTAGCTAGATCATTCAAAGTTATGTTTGTGTGGATCTTAGTCATTGAATTATAAAGTGATGCATGATCTTATGGTCTATAGCATGTGTATGTGTATTAGATGGAAATATTAGCTTTAAACATTATAAGTCATTATATTGTGTTTGTTAGAATATGTAAACAATTTTCTAACCTAGAATATAGTGTAATAAATAGAATTAATTAAATTATAAATAGAAATGAATTCTAAAATCAACTACAAAAATAGAGTAAGTCTCCAAGTGAAATATAATACTTCAAAATTAATTAAGTTTTTTTAGTGGATAGATTTTTTCATTGATGGACAAATATGGATCACTCAATGATAGTTTTACTAACAGTTGGATAGGCTATAAGCAATCTTCCTCTGCATTTGAAAAGAGAAACTCCCTTTTAAAATTTAACTTGGAATAAACATAGGACCTATGATTTTAACTTGAAAGAAGGAAATGTGATTTTTTGGAAATGTATCTAATTAAAGCCAACACAAAGTCTCTTAAACAAAAATTTAACCCAAAATATCAAATCATAACCAAATACCTCTAACATAAGAAAATGGGTATTCAAATAATGATACAATGTACAAATGGAAGTTACCAATATCTCATTCAAAAATAATAATCATGTTTATTAGAAATAAAATCACTACACATTCAACATAAGAAAAATGCACAATTTCAAAAAATATGACCCAGATTACATCAAAATTTTGAATTCAATTTCAAATGGCAGAGCTCAAATTCTATTGAAAATCAAAAGTACATGTATATATGAGAATATATAAAATCCCCCAAAATTTTACAAAATTTTCCCAATCAAAGAACAATCATCAAAATAATTTAGCAAAAGACCTTTTCTTTTTCATCCATTGGCCTATATATAGAATATAAAATGAAACTAACCTTTACAAAAATTTCTTGAGTAAGGTACAAAATCACTTTACATCATAACAAAATTAAAATATGTATAAATTTAAATTAAAACTTCTTCTTTCCTAGGGTAGGTGAATAAAGAGGGGGAACCAAAAATAAGTGGTCTCTTTTTTTTGAAATTAAGGAGTGATCTTAGATGAGAAATTGTAGTTACACTCAAAATTTAAAGATGCAATGAAAATAAGAGTAATAAGTTGCTCCAAATATACTTTCCAAACTACTATTTTTTCCAAATTGTAGAGATTAAGTGGTTCAAAAAGTGGAACCACACAAAGTGATCCTATTTTTTTTTAAAAAGCATAACATAACATGTAGTGTGCCCCCCCTATTTTTTTTTTTAATTTCAAAAATTTCTTGGATGAGAAATTAGCTAACATCATGTTGTTTATACTTGATTTTTCTGCTAATTTTTAATTAACATATGATTTTTTACTAATTTTTAAAGCGGACACATCCAAAAAAAATTGATCATGCTCCCTCTAATTTTTTTGAACACTGATCAAAATTCAATTTTAATAATGCAAAATCAAGTCTAATTTCTAAAAATATATATATAGTTTTTTTTTTATGAATGATTAAAAAATAAAGTCAAAACTACCACACATTGGTTTTTGACAAAAAATGGATACACTAACAAAAGAAATTAGAGATTAAACCTTAACATACTCAAAGTGTGAAAACAATTACATGGTTAGAAAGCTAAGGGAGAACCTAACATTATCGTGGCATTATTTTGACTTGAAATTGAAACATGTGCAACCTAATGGGGAGCACACTCAAGATTATGTCAATTTTTTACAATTTACAGGTATGTGCAGGATCATGATGGGCCAAAAAGTGGCGATATGATGGGTCTTTGAAGGGTATGTGGCTGATGACTTTTTTTAACCCAAAATTAATGAAACAAAAAGGGTTTTTAAAGGAGAATCTCAACTTTCCACCAATATAAATTATTCTTTACTTTTAATTTAGTAAATAATCATTATTCATTTTCTATTTGAATTATGACTAAAGTCCTGATTGATAAGCTGATTGAAAAACATCTATATCTTTCAAATTGTATCACATTTTTTGAATCCAAAACATGCGTCACATTCTATGCTTCTTATATTATAGGATTAAAAAAATAAAAATTGAATTTCATGAAGTTTTGACCAAGTTAAGGTGGTTAGACATATGGGTTTTTATATTTTTTAAAAAATTTAATTAAAAAAAAATTAATTATTTACTTGGAAAAAAATTACAAAAGAATATGTGTCACATTGTAATATGAGTCATCTACTTATATCTAAAATATTATAAAAAAATATTATCATTTTATTATGGTTAGGGTGGTCAGACAAACACCTACTTCTTATTTTTTCCCTAAAATTTAAGTACTACTACATTGAAATTTCAAATTTTCACCAAATAGATTTTGTTTTTCTAAAAATAAACCTAGTACTTTAGAAACTACATTAAATTTGCTACAAATTCTATTCTTACATATTTTTTAAATAATATAGATAACTTATTCAAATTTTAACGTCAAATTTCCTAACTCTGATTTTTCTAAATCTTTTGCCACTTAAGGGCTTGTTTTTTCCATGATGATCCTACACATACCCTTACAAAAACATGTCTTTGAACATTGAAACATCACTCCAGCCCTTTGGGTTGGAAGCCAAAGGCTTATAAATTTCCAAAGAAAACAATAACCTAAGTGTGTTATAACACACTCATGTTATGTGAATTCACAAAACGCTAGCACGTTATAACACACTTGTGTTTTTGTGAAGAAAAATCTATTTCTCTTTCTCTTTTGGTAAAACTACATACATGAAATAAAGATTTAAGTATAAGTGGAATTTATATATGAACATTTACTTTCTTATACTTTAAGATATATTTTATGTATATAGTTTCAAGATGTTAGAGAATGGCTTCAAATCTCTAGGAGTTATAATGCAGATTCTAGGTTTTGGAAGATCTTATAATTCATTAGATAGTCAAATTTCAATAATCAGTAGGTTAAATTTTAGTAATTAGGAGGTTAAATTTCAATAACTAGCAAGCTCTATAATCTTTGTCTATCTTTCTATCTGACTCTCTCTCCCTTGTGCTCAACAACTACCTCTCTCTCTCTTCCTTCCTCCCTCCCATCTTCCCTCTCTACTAATTTCTATCACATATCCCTCTCTACCTCTCTATCCCTCCTATCTCTCCCTCTCTCTACTTCCCTCTCTACATTCCCTCCCTTCCTCCAACCTCTATCTCTTATATTGTAGGTTCAAGTTGGAGCTTGTAAATTTAAGCTCACCATTGAGTTCAAATGGTTTGAGAAAGTTAATTTTTCCTTTTGTTTCATCCAAATTAGACATATTAGGCCAAATCTAGGAGGGTTTGAAGCTAAAAATGGTTGCTATATTTGGGAGGTAGCTACAATTTTGGAGTATTTCAATTCAAAAAAGACCTTGAAATTACATCTAAGAGTCCTGAAAACCTTGAGATCTCAAAAAATTCACCCTCTCTCCATTTTTATGGCTTCCCATATTACCATATGGTCACATGGTCACCCAATTCAACTACATGGTCATAGGAAGTATGAACAATCATAGGTAGGCTACATAGTTGCAAATGCTGTAGACTACAATGTACTACAATTGATAGTACCTTTGGGACTACCAAAGGATAACATGTGGTGGCTCTATGCATGCCCACATGGCCACAACTCAGCCATCCACAAGTTCCCACTCGTTGAAGCACAAGAATATTTTGAGTTCAAATAGCATATTCCATCTAGAGGTATCAATGCCAACACAACATATTTCTTTAAATTTTTGGTTAGATGGTGAATATTTCATGTAGGGTGGGAATATTCTAGTTCTGATAGCCATTTAGCCATCAAATTTAATCACGTGAACTATTAATCTTAGCTCTACATAAATATCTCTTACAAATTTCCCTTCTCACCATTGATAGTTTTGATTTTTTAATTCAAATTCATAAGATCGTAACACAGTCATCTAGCATCCTTTTTTCAAGAATATTTTAGAAATCTAGGGTATAATTTCATGCTCTTCATAGTGGTGCAATCTTTTTTGCTTTTGGTGCTTGGTTTTCTAAAACTTATAGATTCTCATAGGTATTGTTGAGCCAGTCTTGTTTTGGGAACTACCAAGGCTTTGTTCTCACTCCTACAGTAACTTTTTTGGGTACATTTTTTTATTTAACTGTATATTTTTGTGTAATTTTTAACTTGGTGTGATAATATTAATCCCATTCTATATCAAAATTTTACTTCAAGAGTTTTTGGCCAAATTTGGCATTTGAAAGCACTAAAATCAAGTCAACTAAGTTGTTTATGGCAAGTGGCACCTGTAATCACACTAAGAATAAAGTGACAAATCATATATTTTTAGGGGCGTTCCTCGATTGTGTAACTTGGGGGTGTAATATTGTGGTAGTTTATTTCTTTATTTTTCTTCTTATGTGTTCTTGCAATGGGGAAATCTCAAATTGAACTCCTAACTCCATATACTTATGATTCATGGAGAAAATCATTATGGAATTATCTCATGGGAAAGGGTTTTATAGGTCATCTAAAAGAAACTTTTTCTCAACCTCCTATTACTCAATAATTGGAAAAATAAGATTGATCGTGATAATACACTTGGATGCATATGCTCATCAGTCTATTTTGACTTACAATTCCATATTGAATCATGCAAAACACCTAAAGAGGCTTGGGAGACTTTTGAGAAATTGTACAATAAAAATGATATGATTAAGAAATATAAAATTTCTAATTATTTGATGAATTTTGATCTTAAATTTTTTAACCATATCGAATACCACATCTCTAATATTAAACAACTAAGAACATAGCTAGAAGATTACAACATTGATAAGGAGGATTTACAATTGATTATGAATATGTTATCTAAGATTGGTTCTCAGTATTCAATATTTGTTTTTGGATTTTATACCCATCATATTTTTATGGGATCATCATATATGTTGATCCTAAGTTTGATGAATTTTCAAATCTCCTAATCTAAGAGGAATCAAAGTTAATTCATATAGGTCTAATCAAGTCTTCTAAGTCATAAGTATTGTTAGCTAGTGAGCCTAAGCTATAGAAAGAATTAGGGAATCCTAGTAAGAAGTAAAATAATAAAAATAATAAACCACATAAAGAATCTAAATCCTCTCCCTCTCAAAGGGAATCATCTAAGAAGGAGAAGCCTTAATGTGCATATTGCAAGAAAATAGGGCATGATGAACATCAATTTTATTTAAAATAGATTGATGAGTTGAAGTATCTTCTTAAGAAGAATCAAATAAATGTTCCTTCAACATCAAAGGGTTCATAAATTATTATTCTTTTCAAATTCTAATAGACATAAGAGGCAAGCACTTGTTGCAGTTGCAAATTTTGAGTTAGAGAGGTTGATACTTGATTTAGGAGCCTCACATCACATGGCTTCATCTAAGAGTATTTTCTCTTCATTTGAGTCTTGTTCATCACCCAATATCATGATGGACAACAACATATATGTGTGTTTGTGTGCTCATGTGAAGGGATCCATTGACATGGATCATAGAGAATTTAATGGTGTTCTTTGTGTGTCTTTATTGTCAACAATATCCTTCCCATCTATCAAATCACACATGGTGGAGCAGGAAAGAGTGTTGAATTCACACCATATTTTTCCATAATATAATATTTTCATAATAGAGATATATAGTTTTTGTTGGGGAGGTTGATCACCAATCTTGGGTCTACACCTTATCACGTTTTCTTCAATCATTACTTCAGTGGGTATTCACATTCAAGCATCTAGTGTGGACACTTTTGATGAGATTCAATATGGTCATTTGTATCTTAGTATTCTTTCATCCATTGACGATCTTGTGACATGTGCTAATATTTCATCTCCTTCATCTCCTTCATCTAATATTTATTTTGATGATTAGATTTGTATTGTCATAGTTTTGGCCCGTTATGATTCAATGTAGTAATACATACATAATCTTCCAACTACATCTACTTGGGATGATTACTTTCCAGACATTGTTGGTTTGTTTTATGAGTCCTTAATTTCAGATTTGGGCTTGACATCATTGATTGAATTCATCTTCTATTTTATGGAGATGACCCTTTTTCATTTTCGTGAAGGAACACTTTGACCCTCTTATTCATTCTCTACATGATCATTCCTCCCAGTTTGACATGAGTGTGGATTATTTTGGAAAACATTTGGAGGAGGATTCTTTTTCTTCAGAGATGGTATCTTTATCTTTGGATTGCGTTCTATAATCATTTCTAGGGGACTCTAGATTTTCATCTTGTATAGAGTGGCCTATAACGCATGTTTGAAGTCTCACAACTTTCAACATCAACATGGAGACACTTGGGAATTCCTCAGAGACATCACATATAATTCATCTTCCCTCTTCTTCCTTTGAAGAATGGGAAGACATCATGTATACCATCTTATTTTTATTTCTTCAAGTAAGGGGAGAAATGTTTCTCAATGCTTTTGGATCATCTTCAACATTCAATATTGAGCATTGACCATCATTGTAGGAAACTCAAAATTTATGGAGAAGAGGTTGTATGGTCTCTCTTCTTCTCTCTTATCAAGGAGTATTTTTCCTCACATTGGGTTTTGTCCTCATTTTTTAGTGATATTTTTTTTCGTCTCTCTTATTGGGAGGAGTTTTCTCCCACTGGGTTTTCTCCTTTTCTTTGGTTGTGATAGATTTCATTTGTACATAGGTTCCTAACATGACCTCATAGTCAAGACCCATCTTTGTATCATTTCCATAATAATCAACTTCTCCCTAAGTTTCACTTAAAGGGGGTTTTTGTGTAAATAAGCTTTTTATAGGTAAGGGTGAGTGTCAGATCATGGAGGTGCAAAAAATGATGATATGACAAAAAGGGGCTGACAACATTTTTTATCCCAATTTGATGAAACAAAAAGGGTTTATTGAGAAAATTGTCATCTTTGCAAAAATATAATATATGACTTATTTTGAATTAAATAGATAATTACTATTGATTTTATACATACATTCTGACTAAAGTCTTGATTGATAGGCTTATTGGAATTTTCACATTTTCTTATTTTGAAAGATTCAACACATTCTATGCTTCCCATACTATAGGATTAAAAAATAAAAATTTGAATTTCATAAAATTTTGACTAGGTTATGGTGGTTAAAGAAACATATTTTAATATTTTAAAAAGTTTTAGTAAAAAAATCATAACTAATTATTTACATGCAAAAAAATTACAAAAAAAATGTGGCACATCTAGGCATGTGTCCTTTACTTATATTAAAAGTTTCAAATAAATATATTATTTTTTCCTTGTACTTAGGTTGGTTAGACATACACCTTTTTAATTTTTCCTAAAAATTTAGTAGACTGCATTGAAATTTCAAATTTTCACCAAATAAATTTACATTTTTCTAAAAAAGGACTAGTATCTTAGAAACTACATTCAATTTAATACAAATTTTGTTCTTACATTTTTTCAAATTATGTTAATAACTTATTCAAATTTTTATGTCAAGTTTCCTAACTCTATTTTTATGAATCTTCACTACCACTTAAGGGCTTAGTTTGGACCCCCATGATCCTACACTAACCCCTAACTAGTTCACTAGTGGGTACTATTTACATGTTAAGTACCAATAATGAATGAAGTACAAAGTGAACATCTGGCACAAGCACCAATTGAAGAATGTTGAGAAGACGATCACTGATGGGGAACCCAACGGTGCAGAGCACGTTCCACCTGACCATGTGGATTATAAATAACCCACCCCCTGTGCTCAGAGGTGACAAGGAAGTAATCATGACCATGAATGCCAAAACTGACTCCAATATAACAACATAGTACAATAACTCAAATACAACATCAAGAATTACAATGACATAACCACAACATCCAAGAGACAACATAATAAGATAAAGCCATGAAACTCATCACAATTAACCAAGGCAATAACCATTAACCAAGTAACTAAGAACAACCATAAATCATTTTCAAAAGAATCTGAAACAACAATTAGAATACAATTCCAGAGGCAACGAGAAAACAAGGCATATAGGTGTCTAGTGGAGAGTCTCATCGCATAGCTTGCATGGGTTATCCTGGCCTGTCCTCCATCCTGAGGCGTCGGCCCCCATCTATGGATATCCTGGCCCTTCCTCCTACTTGAGGCGCCAACACCATAGGGTAGCTCATGCAAAGTCGTTAACCTCTCGTGAGGACGAGGTTACGACTTTTCCAACCATGGCCTTCTCAGTCTATCATTAGTTTGTGATACCCCTAATGCATAGATGAGGCATCTAATATTATTATCTTATGTGTTTTACTACCCATCCCCCTAAGTTCTATTATTAGGTTTTTACTTGTTACATTGCTCTTACGTGGGTTATCCTGAGCTCTTCCTCCTTCCGAGGCATCAGCCCCCACGAGGAGCCACTCTCCCAAAAGATCCCAAAAATATAAACCAACAAGACAAGGGTTGTACCATAAAGTATAGAGTTTATAACAAAAAACAAGGACATGCGAGGCATTACCCATCTCGCAATAACTCATAATCAAAATCTCATCAATCTCGTACAACCCCTCCAAAATAATAATACTAATAAATTTCAACCTCAAGAGTACAAGCAAAAAAAGATAACAATCAATGAATAAATCATTCCTCTGGAACTAAGTTTCACAATTACAACAGGGTTCCCAACAATCATAATCCAAAACAATAAATAGAGGATACTATCGAAATCACGGGATTTTATAGCTTGAGAAATGATTAGTTCAACTGCATCTCTAATTTCTATTTTACTCTATGCAGTTTTGAAAGAAGCACAATAATTTCATCATTATTATATAATTTGCTTGCTTTTTTAATTAATCAATGATTCCACATTTCATAATTTAATCCTTAAAAAAAAATATAAATACACAATGTATATATATATAATAATAATACAATAAAAAATCATAAAAAACAAATAATAATATATTTAAATATATATTAATAAATATATATATAATAATAATACAATAAAAATTCATAAAAAACAAATAATAATATATTTAAATATATATTAATAAATATATACATATATATATATATATATATAATTTAAATACCAAATTTTAATAAAACAAAGAAAAGGCAAAGGCCTGTAAGGGGACAGCGCAACAGTCTGTGTGGACTGCTATGCCGCCCGCTGCCCAATGGGTGTGGGGGAGGGTACAGCGGTGCCATCCCTCCTCCTACCCAAAATAAAATTTCATATAATTTTTTTTTTAAATAATTTTACTCATCGTTACATATGCGAACGGTACGATTTGACCCAAAACAAAAATGAAAAACACAGTTTCCAATACCAATATAAAATATAAAAAAAATAAACATCTAAATATATCTCTTTCATACAAATATATATACAATATATATATACACAAGGTTATATATATATATGTATATATACTTAATCAGATTGATCCAGTAAGAGAAACTAGTTGAAAATGAATATAAATGTATCTATATATATAAATATATATATATACACGTATCCAAAGGTGTATATTTATATATATATATATATATATATGTATATATATAAATAAGAGGGTATGAATTTCAAAACTCATTTAATTTTAAAAGGGAAAACAATTTTCTTTTCATATCAAACATAGATAAATTGGACATTCCCAGAAGATGTAATTTTTTTTTAACAAATTGAAAACAAACAATAAACTTTTAAAAAACTAGTTTAATCTCTTCCATTAATTTTTCTTTTCAATACTCATAAATCTCAAAAGTTTTCTTTTCTCACAGAAATCATACTTAAATTTTATTTTATTTTTCTTTGAAACAAAAAATTTAAGGACAAGAAATGGGAACCTAGAGTCCTACGCTGTTGGAATTTTTGATGAAGCTTTGCTTGATCCAAATAGCTCTTTGAATTACTTTCGTTCCTTCCTTCAGAATTTCATCTCTAGATTTCCTTGCTCAGCTTCTAATTCAATCTTTAATTCAAAAGAATCTTCCCAGAATGATGAAAGTAAATGAAACCAATTTCCCCCAAACACTTCCCAAACACTTCCCAAAAACTTCAGAAGATCAATAATTCAGAAAACATTATTATTTTGCAACTTCTGCCCAAATCTTCTCGTGAATGAAAACTCTCACAAAATTGCAATTAAATAAAAAATATTACTCTTCTTTTCAAAAGCTCTAAAAATCCACTTAAAAGAAATTTTCTATTTTAAATCAAGCTTTTCAGCCAACACTTAATTCATATTTGTCCTTTTATCTTTTATGTTCTTTTATTTATTTATTTATTTTTCCATTTCACAATACTTTTTGTTTTAATTTTGATTTTTCAAGCTTTACTTGCAATGCACATAATTTAATTTATTTAATTTATTTATTTCATAAATATCCTCAACAATCTAATTAAATTAAATTAACAAAACACAAATTTAATATTTAATTAACATTTAATAAAACACATGACTTTTAAAATAAAGCTTTTAAATATTTAAATACAAATTAATCTAACACTATACTAAACATTTATTACCACCATTAAATTAAATTAAAACACAATGTATAAAATACCAACGTAACATAAATACGAACAAGACACTACACAAAACACAGTAATAAATTACTAAAACGATAACCACAAGGACGAACAATACCATTCAATCATGATGGTTTGACAACATGGGACGGGGTGACTTGTCATCTCTGTTTCAACATCATACCATTGGGTCATTTGATGCTCGCCCTGTCCTGTCGAAGTAGGTGGAATTGAGACTCTATACCTGCAATCCCTGCATACAAACAAGGTCATCTACATGTACATATATATAAAATCAAAGCATTACATTGTGAGAAGGAATTGCAGTGTAGCAGGGCACTTGCGAACAAGTGATGCTACACTGTCCTCTCATCACATCTATTCTAACAATTATAATATCAATGATGAAATAGAATTTCTAAACCAACAGATCATATCATAACATAACTTACTAAATCATTGCATCATAATATATTTCTGAAATCAAGTAACATCACCAAACCATAATGTCATATCAAATAACCATGTCCACTAATGGAATAACATCATCACCAGAAGTCTAACAATCCAAATCAAACAATAAATAATACTGTCATAGTATCAAAGTATCAAATCAAAGCATAGAAAATAATGAGTCCAACTAGCAAACAGGAGGGTTATTACATCCTCCCCCCCATGAATCTGGCTTACTCCTGGAAGCCAGTAAACAAGTAAGGTTAGGATTCTCTAGTATGGGAGGCATCCTTCCATGTTGCTAAAGTCTCATCATTGGGATCCCACTGGACCTGCACCTACTCAATATCCCTGCCTCTGAGAACGAGTCTCCTATGCTCCGCCACGGCCACGGGCTCTAGAGCTAGCTGCCCATCCTCGACCTGTAGAGTATTCCAATCAAGTATGTGAGTAACATCAAGAAAATATGGTCTAAGGACTGAAACATGAAAAACTACATGAATCCGCAACAGACTGGGTGGCAAGGCCAGACGATAGGCAACATGACCAATACGCTCTAACACCTCAAATGGACCCACAAAATGGGGCACAAGCTTAGAACCCTTTCCATAACGAATAGGTCTCTTCTGAGGACAAACTTTGAGAAACACTCGATCACCAACTGTAAATTGTTGATCAACTATGTGTGCATCAACATACTTCTTATGCCTATCTTGAGCCACTACCAGATGCTCTCGGATGTAAGCTACTTGCTGCTCCATGTCACGAAGCATCTCGGGTCCAAGAAGAACCTTGTCCTCTAATCGATCCTAGCTCAGAGGGGTATGACAAGGATGACCATATAAAGCCTGAAATGGAGCCATGCCAATCGAACTATGGTAGCCATTGTTATAGGAAAACTCGACCAAATGCAAATAATATTCCCCACAAGATTGTTGGTCCATGACGTACATGTGAAGCATATCCTCAAGCACCTGATTGACTCTCTCAGTCTGACCATCTGTCTTAGGATGGTAGGCAAAACTAAAATTCAACTTATTCCCTAAGGACCATTGCAAAGATGTCCATAACGCAGATGTGAATACTAGATATCTGTCAAAAATGATTTTGCACAGTATCCCATGCAATTGAACAATGTCTTCCATGAACACCCTAGCCACCACAGAAGTAGTATAGGAAGATCATATTGGGGAGAAATGGGCTACCTTGGTCAATCTGACAATAGTGACCATGATAGTGTCATGTCGCTTGGAAGACATAGGCAAGCTGATAATAAAATCCGTAGAGATTATGTCCCACTTCCATTCTGGAACAAGATGAGGCTACAGTAAGCCTTCCAGATGATGATGCTTAGCCCTAACTCTCTGACATTCTAAACACCTAGCCACAAAATCAGTGATGTCATGCTTCAATCCTGCCCAAAAATATAGTGAGCAAAGATCAGCATACATTTTCTTAACTCCAGGATGTGCCAAATAAGGAGCCCTATGAGCTTTAGTCAATATTAGGGTATGGAGACCCTCTGCAGGAGGTACATACATTCGGCCTGCATAAAGCAAAACACCATCTGAGTCCAAAGAGTATCCAACAAATTTACCTTCCAATGCTTTGCTCGACCCAATCTCTGATTTCACCACTTGATACCAATCATCTGAAGAAAGAGCTACAAGAATTTGACTCTTCAAATCAACCTCAAGAGCGACAACAAAAATCTCATGCTTGCGTCGACTCAGTGCATCTGCCACCACATTCTCTTTTCCCTAAATATACTTTACTTCAAAATCATATTCTCACAAAAATTCCATCCACCTTCTCTGCCTTGCATTCAGATTCAGCTGCGTGAAGATGTATTGCAGACTACGGTGATTTGTATGCAACTCGAACCGATGCCCTAGGAGAAAGTGTCACCACCTTACCAAGGCATGAACAACTGCGGCCAACTCCAAATCATAGGTGGGGTAATTAAGTTCACGGTCCTTAATTTTTCATGATTCATAAGCAATCACTCGCCCTTCTTGCATCAACACAACCCCTAAGCCTTCCAAAGAAGCATCCATACAAACAACAAAGTCACTTGTCGGATCCGGTACTGCTAAGATTGGAGCACTAGTAAGCTTTTTCTTAAGGGTTTGGAAAGCTAACTGACCTTGATCGGACCACAAAAATTTCTTTCCCTTCCTCTGTAAATAGGTGATTGGATGTGCCAACCTAGAAAAACCTTGGACAAACTGCCTATAATAGCTTGCAAGTCCCATGAAGCTACGAATTTCTAAGACATTTGTGGGTGCAGGCCAATCCACAATGGCTTGAATCTTTGCAAGATTAACTAAAATTCCCTCAACTGAAATTACATGGCACAAATATTGAACTTTAGTTTTATAAAATTCACACTTTGCTAGATTAGCAAACAACTGATTTCCCATTAAGCACTACAACACCTATTTTAGATGTTCCTCATGTTCCTCCATAGACCTAGAATAGATCAAAATTTCATCGAGAAACACAAGGATGAATCTATCCAAGTATGTTCGAAACACTCCATTCATTAAGCTCATGAAGACTGAAGGTGCATTTGTTAACCCAAAAGACATCACAGTGAACTCGTAATGTCTGTATCGAGTACGAAATGTTGTTTTGTGAATATCTGCATCCGCAATCCTCAACTAATGATATCTCAATTTGAGATCAATCTTAGAGAACACCTTTTCCCCTTTTATTTGATCGAAAAGATAATCAATTCTAGGTAAAGGATACCGGTTCTTCACTGTTACTTTGTTTAACTTCCTGTAATCAATACACAAGTGAAGAGAACCATCCTTCTTCTTTATGAATATCACAGGTGCTCCCCATGGGGAAACACTTGGGTGGATTAAGCCCTTAGCCAACAACTCTTCCAACTGCAAACAGAGTTCCTAGAGTTTATGCATTGTCATCCAATATGGAGCTCGAGATATTGGCTCAGCTCTAGGTACTAGATCAATCCTGAAATCTATATCTCGCTTTGGTGGCATACCAGGTATCTCTTCTAGAAACACATTAGAAAACTCCTAAAGGAGTGGGTAATCATCCAATGACACCCCTCGACTATCCTTTGATTCCAAGTCACTCATAGATACTGCAAAGAGCTGACAACCTTGTCGAAAGAACTTTTTAAGCTGCATGGCAGAGATCATTCACAATGAAATGGGTCTTTGAACACCCACAATCTCCACCTCCTTTCCAGAGTCATCAATGCATCGCACTGCTTTACGACAACAGTCAATCATAGCACAGTGTGCACTCAACCAATCCATGCCCAAGACAACATCATATGAGCTGAGTGGTAGGATTTTGAGGTCCACTTTAGTTGACAAATCCCCTATAATCAAATTATAATCCTGCACAAGCTTCTCTACAACAACCTTTGACCTTGAAGCCAATTCAACATGCCATTTTATGCCTTGACTAGTTGCCACCAATCCACATCGCTCAACTACTAAAGGAGATATAAAAGAATCAGATGCACCAGAATCAAAAAGTATAGAAATGCTAGTGTTATGCAACACACCTGATGTCTCAACAACGGTGCTTTGATAGTCTTCCTGTCGATTATCCACTACAACAAAGACATGATGAGATCTTCCTACATCACCTACTATCAGCTCTGATCCAATTGGCCTCTGATTAAATCCTGAGGTGTTCTTCTAAGGACACAATCTAGTGATATGCCCCTGTTGTCCACATGAGTAACACCCAGTACCTTTGCCAAATCCTCTGCCCCCCGACAGAGCATTTGACTACTGAAAGCTTCCTCGACTCGGTACTGGCTAAAAACTAGGTGCAAGCTGTACAAAACACTCCTAATGAGCTCATTTCCTATTCTGATCCCTATGAAACTAAGAGTTTCCACCCTGTTGAGATTAAGAGTTCTTCTTCCTTGACTACTACTGCTACTACTGCTAACCCCCTTTAGAGGGTGGATACCTATTCCTAGAAGATCCTGCTCCCTGTGATTGACCTCCATGAGTGCTAAAACTAGGTGTAGGTGCACTGCCAATCTTTACTCCAATGTGACCACCCAAGGCCATGGCCAAATTTTCCTCTACCAATCAAGCCTTCTCAACTGCCATTTCCATCATCTTCGGCTTGAAGATGAGCACGCCACCACTGATGCAAGCATTTAGGCCCCGAAAAAAATGCTACACCAATAGGCCTTCATCATGGCTAATCCCTGCATTCTGCTTCAACTCATAGAAGCACCTCTCATACTATTCTACTAACATAGACAATTGCTTGAGATCGTGAAACTCATCAGCCCTATGTTGCCTCCAATGATCTAAGAGGAAGCGATCCCTAAACCTATCTAGAAACAACTACCATGTGACCATACTAAGATCAAGATGTAACTTTTGTTCCTCAAGACACCACCAAGTAGATGTGAAACCTTGCAGATGCATTACTGCACACCGAGCCTTGGTATTGCTACCATAGGGGTGCATCGCGAAGTAATGATCTAAGTCAATTAACCATGTCTCAGCTTCCAAACCTCCTCTAGAACCATCGAAACTCATCAGATCTCTCATATGGCCTGTTATCACTGCATCCTAAACCACAGTTGTATCCCTTCACCTTGGCGACCTTTCTCTTTCTCTCTCAACCTGCTGCACCTCCTCTATCCTAGGTCCCAAAAGGTCAAGAATCTCTCCAAGTATATGTTGCAACTTACCATCTAATCTAGGTTGTCTTGGGTTCTATCCACCTGATGGATTGTTGTGAAGATTCTGCTGTTCCTCATGCTCAAAACCATGGGAACTAGAAACTGAGGGACTTCACTGGTTTGCTCTATGACCAGCACCATGACCTCTAGCTCGGCCACATCCTCTACCTCGAGGCATATTTCTGCACAACAAGATAAAGGTACAAGTGAGCTCAAGAGTCAAACACAAGGTTGCCTAATGGACTAAACTACCCAGAGACCCCAACATTTGAAAACCTTGGCTCTGATACCAAGTTGTAACGCCTGTCGTGCAAACCCTAGAGAACGAACATTGCAACCAATTTTTTTTTAAAATAATACAAAGTAAACATGCAATTAAACATTAAAACATATTACATTGCACACTATGTTATCACACCTAGTTCTCTGGGGCACACAAGGTTATATCGCAAAACAACACTTAACCAAAAAGTAAAAGATGAAACTGAATAACTTATTTAAAAATACATTCACCATTACATTACAATGTCCATTCACGAAAGTACATCCATGAACCATAAGTAAAGTATTATTATTACATCACATGTTACAAACATAATGAATCTCATAAAATAATGTTTCCAAAGGTTCCTAAATAATACATCATCGTTTAAACATTACATTACAAGTTCTCAATAATAAGTGACAATAAATCTCCCATACATGTGGGATACACAAATAGTACCAATAATGAATGAAGTACAAAGTGAACATCTGACACAAGCACCAACTAAAGAATGTTGAGAAGATGATCACTGATGGGGAACCCAACGGGTGCGGAGCACGTTCCACCTGACCATGTGGATTATAAATAACCCACCCACTGTGCTTAGAGGTGACAAGGAAGTAATCACGACCATGAATGCCAAAATTGACTCCAATATAGTACAATAACTCAAATACAACATCAAGAATTACAATGACATAACCACAACATCCAAGAGACAACATAATAAGATAAATCCATGAAACTCATCACAATTAACCAAGGCAATAACCATTAACCAAGTAACTAAGAACAACCATAAATCATTTTCAAAAGAATCTGAAACAACAATTAGAATACAATTCCAGAGGCAACAAGAAAACAAGGCATACGGGTGTCTAGTGGAGAGTGTCATCGTATAACTTGCATGGGTTATCCTGGCCCTTCCTCCATCCTGAGGCACCGACCCCCTTCTATGGATATCCTGGCCTTTCCTCCTGCTTGAGGCGCCGACACCATAGGGTAGCTCATACAGAGCCGTTAACCTCTCATGAGGATGAGGTTACGACTTTGCTGACCATGACCTTCTCAGTATATCATTAGTCTATGATAGCCCTAATGCATAGATGAGGCATCTAATATTATTATCTTATGTGTTTTACTACCCATCCCCCTAAGTTCTATTATTAGGTTTTCATGTAGTACCCCTCCGTTTATGCTATGCTTTTTGTTGATACTTTCTCATGTTGTTAGACTTATGTTGTTTTGTTGGATATTTGGATCGCTGATTTTGAGCGATGATGGATTATTGTATGACATGATGATACTCTGTGTGATGTTTATTGTTTTCAGACATGACATGATTTAGCGTAGATGCTTAATTTCAGTTGTTATGGTTATGCATATGCTTATGATGGACTAACAACATGTATTGAGTCAGTCTTCTATGAGTGTATTGGTGTGGAGAACAGAATCACATCACTCGCTTGCGAGTGCCCTGTGATATCTGTGATTTTCTCCGCACGGTGTGCCTGTTTACTGCTTTATATATATATATACATGTACATTGTTTGCTTGGTTGCAGGATTTACAGGTACATGACACCGACTCCACCTGTGTAATCAGGTCTGAGCGTGTCAAGACTCAACGGAATTGTTGAAAGGGAGATAGTAGTTAGGTTAATCCTAGTCCAGTCTTTAACCCTAGTTTTAGTACAATTTCAGTTTTCAGTTTTGAGTCATAGGTTGTAATGCGTTTCTGTTGGTTAAATTGTTCTTGAAAAAGGTAAATTTGTTTATATTTAATGTTATTTATTGTGTTGTATTTATTGTTATTAAAATTAATATTTAAATATAATTGAAATTTATTTACTTAATTATTTAATACATTAGTTAGTTTAATTAGTTAAATAGTTAATCTTTAAAAGGATTTAACTATTTAATTAAATAAATTAATTAATCAGATTAAATTATTAAGTGCATAGATTATATTATATTTAAATAAATTAAATTAGAATATGCATGTGAAATGAGTTTTAAATTTTAAATTTAATAAAATTAATTAAGTTGCATGTAAATTTGAATATTAGAAAAATATAATTTAAATTATTGCATGTGATTTGAAATTTTGATTTTTAAAATTAAAATTTAAATTTATTAATTAAAATTACATGCAAAATTTAAATGGCAAAAACTGCCGAGAGGTGGAGAAGATATTTTCTCAACAACCTCTCGACATGTGTATGAGTGCCATAATTACTTTGGGGTTGTTAAAAAATTTCACGGAGGTTATTGTGGATCTCGGGAAATTGTACGGGGTTATTCTGTTGCCTCGGGGATATTTTCTGGACACTGGCAAAATTATTCTTCTCTGTGTAAAATTTTGGAATTCTTAAGATTTGTTACCTCTCTGGGGTTGTTATATCTTTGTGGAATTTATCTTGCTTGGGAGATTTGTTGGTTGGTAATCTTGTGGATCACGGGATTTTCTTGAAGAGCTACAGGGATTTACTTTCTACAGGCAAAAGGGTTACATTCTTCAAGGCAGCTATTTATCCAGGTATTTTTCTTGTGATGTTGATTTTCTTTGTGATCTATTTGTAAAGAAAATCTTTTGATGAGATTTCATCTTCTGGGTATATGATCTTGGAAAATCTTTCTATAAATATTTAATTGTCTGTTAAAATTGGTTTTGAATAAAACTTATTTCTGTTAAATTTTGGAAAAATCCTATTGGATTAAAATTTTAGAGAATGGAGAAAATTACCCTGTACAGAAATAATTTTCCCAAAATTTGTAGAAATTATTTTACCAGAAAATTATTCTCTGTATTATTGAAATACCTTGATAATTTGTGTTATTTTCTTTTAAAATAGTGTGATTATGATTGAAGAAATTTTTATAAAAGAAAATTGTTATTATTGAAAATTCGCCGTACGGAATTAAATTCCGCCGGCGAAATTTTCGTTAAATTTTTCCGTATGAATAAATTTCTGTGTTAAATACTGTTTTATTAAATTTCGTTTTTTTTAAAAAAAAACAGTATAAAATTTCATATGTTTTTAAAAAAAAATTTGAATTTTATTGGGGAGGGCCGAAACCCTCCCCATGGATGTCCGTGCTGGGCGCAGCCTGGCAAGGCTGCGCACAGCAGTCGATGACTGCTGACGCAGCCTGGCAAGGCTGCGTACCAGCAGCCGGCCAGCTTTATTAATGGAAGGCTACGGGTAAATCCGTAGCCTTACCATTATAAAGCTTTGTTTGTTTTGTATGCTGTGTATAAAATTTGCTTTAAAATAAAATTCGCGATTTTATGTAAATCTCAAAATTTTATTTAAATATGATTTAATTTATAATATTTTCATTAATTTGTTATGAATTGGGAATTTTATTAAAATGAAATTTGGTTATAACAATATATATATGTATGTATATATATATATATATATATTGTTATCAAATTGATATATATGGATTTAGCGTATCCAAATGGAAGAAGATTATATCCAATTGTTCAAAATAATTGTTTTACTTCTGTGATTAGGCAAGTCAGGAAAGTATTTAACTGTTCAAGTCTTCCAGAGTAAAATTGGGTAAAATGGGGGTATGATTGTTTTCAAAGTTTTCCTTATCAACTTGGGTTTGTGCAAGAGTTAAACATGGTGATGGTATTGTTATGATTTATTTATCATTGTGTGATGTAAAATTTTGTATATGGTAAACCCTAGTCATGAAAACTTAGAAACCTTGTTATATTTAGGGGAGTGGCTAGTCGTAAGGGCCGACACACAAAGTGGTGTCAGGGTAACTTACGATTAGTTAAGTAAGTCAGTGAAAATTAAATAACACAATAGATAGAATTAAAACATGTAATAAGATGCTTATGCCTCGCTTATGACTTATAAGCTTCTACAGTTATGAGTATAAGTCGAGAAGGCCTGGAATGGCAAATCAATGTCTCGTTTTCTTAAGGGACATTTGATTCCACAACTGATTGCAATAGGGGCCGGGTTTCGTAAGAGGTTACCAGGGTAACCCAAGGATTGGGGGCCGGGACCTAGGAAGAAACACCAGGGTAACCATTGCATCGTTGTGATGACACTCCACCTAGAATAACATTTAAACCTTATGATTGTGTACCAAATCAATTGTCAAATCTGGAAGCAATGTAACCTATAGTTGTATGTACTAGTGTCTAGGGTTAGTAGATTTGGTCTAGGTAGCCTTATTACTATCTCCTAGCACGGGGGGTGGACCTACGGGTACCACATGGTTGGGTGGAACGTGCACCTTACTCCGTTGGGTCCCCAGTATGTTCGTTGCATAGAGCGCTTCATGGATGGAGAGCTCGCACATGGATTCCTCCTTCTATACTTTCTTCATTGTACTTTGTAAACATGTATTTGAAAGCATCCCTCAATTGTATAAGAGGTGATCATTTGTAAAATTGTAACGGTTATTTGAACTATCTCATCAGATGAATGAGCAATGTAATATCTTATCAATGTAATGTATGGAAAAATGATTTGTATTTTACTATGTTATCTTGAATGGAAATTTAATATTATGCAATGTTATCTTATGTTATGATTTAATTGGGAGCAATGCGAAGTACTTAAGTCGCTTATGGAAAACTTAAAGTAGTGTAACGTCATTGTAACCTAAGAATGTATGCAACTAATTAACATATTATTAACACTTTAAAAAAAAATTATTACACTTTTATATCACTTTTGCAACATTCTTAGGTTATTTAGACGGGGCATTACAGATTGGTATCAGAGCCAAGGTTACAAACACTGGACGCTCTGGGTAATCTAGAGCCCATTAGGTTGACCTAGTACGTAGTGTCGCAACTGATAACCTTGGTTGAATAGTATCTAAGACTCGTAAATTGTCTTGTGTAGGAACATGCCTAGGCGAGGAGGAAGAGGTCGTGGTAGAGGTAGAGGTGGAGGCCGTGGGCCATTCCCTCAGGTTACTCCCCCTCCTAGCCCTCACCATAGTGACCAAGCGGATCAGATGGGTCAGAGAAATGAGGGTCAGAATCCTGAACAGTCAGCAGTAGAGGGTTCTCAGATACGTCCACTTTTAGAGGAGGTCCTAGCTCGTCTTGGACCTAGACAGGTAGATGAGCAGGAGGTTGTGAGAGAGAGGGATAGATCCCCTAGGAGAGTAGAGGACACAGTTCATCAGGATGCTATCATTGCGGGTCATATGAGGGATTTATTGAGAGCACGTCCTCCTACCTTTGATGGTTCAGGAGGAGGATTAGAGGCAGAGACCTGGCTACTTGATTTGGGTAGATGCTTTGCCATGCACCCTTACGGTAGCAATACCCGTGCCAGGTGCGCTATTATGCATTTGAGAGGATTCGCCTCTACATGGTGGCGCCTAGAGGAGCAGAAGCTCCACATTGATATTGGTTCTGTGTCTTGGGAGATATTCCTCGAGAGATTTAGAGCTCGGTTCCTTCGGAACAAGGACGTATAGGGCTGATGAGTTCCATGATCTACGCCAGTTAGCTCTTCTGTAGAGCAATCGACGTAGGTTCTATGAACTCAAGCAGTATGCTGGTATTGGCGATGATGAGCCTATGCTAGTGCAACATTTTATTAGGGGCTTGAACGCCCGTATCAGTGGTGGTGTCCGAGTCTTTGAGCCAAAGACTATGGAAGTCGCAGTGGAGAAGGCTCGCATAGTTGAGGAGAACCTTATTATGGCTTTAGGTGGGCACGGAGTGCAGATTGGGAGTGCTCTGCAGCGGTTTTAGTCCACGGGGTGGACAGGCACAGACAGGTGGTTCTTCCAAGAACCAACAGACACCCACAAAGGGTGGGCAGCAACAGAAAACACCTCAAAAGAACAATAACCCTCAACCTCAACAACAGAACAGTCCTCAGTCAGGAAAGGGTCGTAACTGGTGGCGCAATAAGCGCAATAGGCAGGATCAGCCTGCACAGAGTGCACAGTCTACCGTCAGTAGGGGTAGTTTTCAGCAGTCCAATGCACCTTCGGGTGGCAGAGGATTTGGTAGAGGCACAGGTGCAGGTTGTTATGCTTGTGGGCAGCATGGGCACATAGCTAGGCAGTGTCCGATGAGAGGCTCTACTGGTTATGGACCTCGACCTTCAGTTTCAGAGCCTACGGTGGGCGATACAGGACGTGCACATACAGTTTATGCAGCGGTTAATGACCGCCAGGCTGATCACCAGAATACGGTGGTCGAATCTTCAGGTAAGTTAAATGGTGTTAATGTATCTATACTTTTTGATTCTGGAGCCACTGACTCCTTTATTTCACCGTCCATTGTTGACCGTTGTGGTCTTGTGGCGGTTAAACAAGGTGGTAAATGGCAAGTTGAATTCGCCTCAGGGGTGAAAGTAGCAGTAGATAACTTAGTATATAACTGTGAACTTAAAATAGGTGCGTTAGCTACCTTTGTAGATTTGTACGTTACTCCTTTAGGTTCGTACGATATAGTGCTTGGTATGGATTGGCTAGCATCTCATCATGCTGTAATTGACTGTCGACTTAAGACAGTTAGTTGCATTGATGATTTAGGTGCGAAAGTGGAAATCATAGGTATTCAAAGACCTATCTCTTTGCGGATGATTTCTGCTATGCAATTAAAGAGATGTCTTCGTCAGGGATGTCAACTGTTTGCAACAACAGTTACCGATTTAGATGAGGGTGAGAGTCGAGAGGTATCTCTTGATGATCATCCTATTCTTAGGGAATTCGCGGATGTGTTTCCCGATGACATTCCTGGAATGCCACCGAAGAGGGATATCGACTTTAGAGTAGACCTAGTTCCTGGAGCTGAGCCTATTTCTAGAGCTCCTTATAGAATGACGACTCAAGAGTTAGAGGAACTTCGTATTCAGTTAGAGGAACTTTTAGAAAAGGGTTTCATTCGTCCAAGTGTATCCCCTTGGGGAGCACCTGTTATCTTCGTAAAGAAGAAGGACGGATCTCTTAGGCTTTGCATTGACTATCGTCAATTGAACAAGGTTACGATTAAGAATCGTTATCCTTTGCCTAGAATCGATGATCTGTTTGATCAGATTAAGGGAGCTAATGTGTTCTCTAAAATCGATTTGAAATCTGGTTATCATCAATTGCGTATAGCTGAAGCAGATATCCATAAAACTGCTTTTCGAACTCGTTACGGGCATTACGAATTCACAGTAGTACCCTTTGGGTTAACGAATGCACCTTCGGTATTTATGAGTTTAATGAATGGTGTATTTCGTACTTACCTCGATCGCTTTGTCCTGGTATTTCTCGATGACATTTTAGTCTATTCGAGGAACATGAAGGAACATGAAGAACATTTGAGACAGGTGTTGCAATGTTTAAGAGAAAATCAATTGTATGCAAACCTGAAGAAGTGTGACTTCTTTCAATCTGAAATTAAATACCTTGGACATGTGATATCTGGAAAAGGTATTGCTGTGGATCCTTCAAAGATCCAAGCCATAGTTGATTGGCCTGCACCTACTAACGTAGGTGAAGTTCATAGTTTTATGGGGTTAGCTGGCTATTATAGACGTTTTGTAGAGGGATTTTCTAGGATCGGTCATCCTATTACTTCTCTTCAGAGGAAAGGGAAGAAGTTTGTTTGGACGGAACAGTGTCAGTTAGCTTTTCAAATTCTTAAAGAAAAGTTAACTAATGCGCCTATAATTATTGTTCCTAATCCTACTAAGGATTTCGTAGTTTGTGCGGATGCATCCTTAGAAGGTTTGGGAGCAGTTCTGATGCAAGATGGGCGTGTGGTTGCTTATGAGTCTCGTAAACTCAAGGACCATGAATTAAACTATCCTACTCATGACCTAGAACTAGCAGCAGTAGTGCATGCATTAGTTCGTTGGAGACATTTTCTTTTAGGTCATCGCTTTGAACTTCATACCGATCACCGTAGTTTGCAATATATTTTCACGCAACCTAACTTGAATGCAAGGCAAAGACGGTGGATGGAGTTCTTGTGTGAGTACGATTTTGAAGTAAAGTATGTTCAAGGCAAAGAGAATGTAGTGGCTGACGCTCTTAGCCGACGTCGTCATGAGATCTCTGCTACTACTCTTGAAGTAGATTTGAGAGGTCAAATAGTAGCTACACTTCCTAATGATAGATTATATCAAGAAGTGAAGATAGAAATTGAGTCGGGTAGGCCTTTAGAAGGTCGATTTGAAGGTTATGTCCTAGAATCGGATGGTATATTACGACATAATGGTCGCATTTATGTACCTCATGTAGAGAGTCTTCGTACATTAATCATGACTAGAAGCTCATAGAGCTCCGTATTCAGCCCATCCAGGTGTCAAGAAAATGCATGCCGATCTTAGGCAATTGTATTTCTGGCCTGGTATGAAACGTGATATTGCAGATTATGTATCGAGATGTCTTGAATGCCAGCGAGTTAAAGCTGAGCATCATCATCCTGCTGGATTATTGCAGCCACATCTCATTCCAGAATGGAAATGGGATATTATATCCATTGACTTTATAGTAGGGTTACCTACATTGTCACGTCGCCATGATGCCATTATGGTAACTGTTGACCGTTTGACTAAAGTAGCTCATTTTTCACCTGTACGTTCATCATATAATGCTTCCTCGGTAGCTAGGATATTTATGGAGGACATCGTTAGATTGCATGGGATTCCTCGTAGGATCATATCGGATAGAGATCCTGTATTTACTTCTGCGTTATGGACTTCCTTGCAACGTGCATTAGGTACACAGTTGAACTTTAGTTCAGCCTATCATCCTCAAACTGATGGTCAAACTGAAAGAGTTAACCAAATATTAGAGGATATGCTTAGGATGTACGTAATGGATCAACAATCACGTTGGGAGGATTATTTGTATTTAGTAGAATTCGCTTATAACAACGGATATCAGAGTTCTATAGGTATGCCACCTTATCAGGCATTATACGGTCGTCCTTGTCAAACTCCTTTGAGTTGGGATGCGACTAGAAGGATGGGGGAGTGTTACTTGGACTGAGATGCCCGTGACATGGAGCAAGGTTGGCCAGAGTATTAGAAAGAAGAATTTGATGCGGCTCGGGATAGACAAAAGAAATCTGTGCGTCTTTATAGGATTGTCCGGCAGTTATTTATTGAGGTGATAGAGTGTTTCTTTGAGTGCGACCGCGAAAGAGTCCAATCCATTATGGAAAAGGCTCTAAGCTTGCACCTCGTTTCATAGGACCATTTGAGATCTTAGAGAGAATTGGTCCCGTGGCATATCGACTCGCCTTACCACCCAGTTTGTCTCGTATTCATGATGTTTTTCATGTGTCAGTACTTAGACCTTATCATCCCGACATATCTCATGTACTTGATTGGAATGCGTTACGGTGGGGGCGGGCAGGCTTTGGGCAGAGTGGCCATTCTTCGATGCAGGGGCCGGTCACCGAGGGTGAGGCGTTGTCGGTGAGATCCAATGGGATCCCTAGCCATGAGGCCGGCTACACGGGAGGATCACGTGCGCATGGGGAACTTTATCCCCTATCACGTTCGCGGGGCTTTTCGAACAAGCGATCCCACAGAGGGATGTAGTACCCCTCCGTTTATGCTATGCTTTCTGTTGATACTTTCTCATACTGTTAGACTTTGTTATTTTGTTGGATACTTGGATCGCTGATTTTGAGCGATGATGGATTATTGTGTGACATGATGATACTTTGTGAGATGCTTATTGTTTTCAGATTTGATGTGATTTAGAGTAGATGATTATTTTCAGTTGTTTATGGTTATGCATATGCTTATGATGGACTAACAACATGTATTGAGTCAGTCTTCTATGAGTGTATTGGTGTGGAGAACAGAATCACATCACTCGCTTGCGAGTGCCCTGTGATATCTGTGATTTTCTCCGCACGGTGTGCCTGTTTACTGCTTTATATATATATATACATGTACATTGTTTGCTTGGTTGCAGGATTTACAGGTACATGACACCGACTCCACCTGTGTAATCAGGTCTGAGCGTGTCAAGACTCAACGGAATTGTTGAAAGGGAGATAGTAGTTAGGTTAATCCTAGTCCAGTCTTTAACCCTAGTTTTAGTACAATTTCAGTTTTCAGTTTTGAGTCATAGGTTGTAATGCGTTTCTGTTGGTTAAATTGTTCTTGAAAAAGGTAAATTTGTTTATATTTAAAGTTATTTATTGTGTTGTATTTATTGTTATTAAAATTAATATTTAAATATAATTGAAATTTATTTACTTAATTATTTAATACATTAGTTAGTTTAATTAGTTAAATAGTTAATCTTTAAAAGGATTTAACTATTTAATTAAATAAATTAATTAATCAGATTAAATTATTAAGTGCATAGATTATATTATATTTAAATAAATTAAATTAGAATATGCATGTGAAATGAGTTTTAAATTTTAAATTTAATAAAATTAATTAAGTTGCATGTAAATTTGAATATTAGAAAAATATAATTTAAATTATTGCATGTGATTTGAAATTTTGATTTTTAAAATTAAAATTTAAATTTATTAATTAAAATTACATGCAAAATTTAAATGGCAAAAACTGCCGAGAGGTGGAGAAGATATTTTCTCAACAACCTCTCGACATGTGTATGAGTGCCATAATTACTTTGGGGTTGTTAAAAATTTCACGGAGGTTATTGTGGATCTCGGGGAAATTGTACGGGGTTATTCTGTTGCCTCGGGGATATTTTCTGGACACTGGCAAAATTATTCTTCTCTGTGTAAAATTTTGGAATTCTTAAGATTTGTTACCTCTCTGGGGTTGTTATATCTTTGTGGAATTTATCTTGCTTGGGAGATTTGTTGGTTGGTAATCTTGTGGATCACGGGATTTTCTTGAAGAGCTACAGGGATTTACTTTCTACAGGAAAAAGGGTTACATTCTTCAAGGCAGCTATTTATCCAGGTATTTTTCTTGTGATGTTGATTTTCTTTGTGATCTATTTGTAAAGAAAATCTTTTTGATGAGATTTCATCTTCTGGGTATATGATCTTGGAAAATCTTTCTATAAATATTTAATTGTCTGTTAAAATTGGTTTTGAATAAAACTTATTTCTGTTAAATTTTGGAAAAATCCTATTGGATTAAAATTTTAGAGAATGGAGAAAATTACCCTGTACAGAAATAATTTTCCCAAAATTTGTAGAAATTATTTTACCAGAAAATTATTCTCTGTATTATTGAAATACCTTGATAATTTGTGTTATTTTCTTTTAAAATAGTGTGATTATGATTGAAGAAATTTTTATAAAAGAAAATTGTTATTATTGAAAATTCGCCGTACGGAATTAAATTCCGCCGGCGAAATTTTCGTTAAATTTTTCCGTATGAATAAATTTCTGTGTTAAATACTGTTTTATTAAATTTCATTTTTTTTAAAAAAAAACAGTATAAAATTTCATATGTTTTTAAAAAAAAATTTGAATTTTATTGGGGAGGGCGAAACCCTCCCATGGATGTCGATCTTGGTGACTGGCAGCGAGCTAGCGCCTGGCCGACATCGACTAATACGTATGACGGCAAGGAGCTCGCGTACCGACTGGCAAACCGGCTTTTATTAATGGAAGGCTACGAGGGTAAATCCGGTAGCCTTACCGTATAAAGCTTTGTTTATTTTATTATCTTTACGTGTATAAAATTTGCTTTAAAAATAAAATTAGGGTACATGTAAATCTCAAAATTTTATTTAAATATGATTTAATTTATAATATTTTCATTAATTTGTTATGGTGGGAATTTTATTAAAATGAAATTTAGTTTATAACAATATATATATGTATGTATATATATATATATATATATATATATATATATTGTTATCAAATTGATATATATGGATTTAGCGTATCCAAATGGAAGAAGATTATATCCAATTGTTCAAAATAATTGTTTTACTTCTGTGATTAGGCAAGTCGGGAAAGTATTTAACTGTTCAAGTCTTCCAGAGTAAAATTGGGTAAAATGGGGGTATGATTGTTTTCAAAGTTTTCCTTATCAACTTGGGTTTGTGCAAGAGTTAAACATGGAGATGGTATTGTTATGATTTATTTATCATTGTGTGATGTAAAATTTTGTATATGGTAAACCCTAGTCATGAAAACTTAGAAACCTTGTTATATTTAGGGGAGTGGCTAGTCGTAAGGGCCGACACACAAAGTGGTGTCAGGGTAACTTACGATTAGTTAAGTAAGTCAGTGAAAATTAAATAACACAATAGATAGAATTAAAACATGTAATAAGATGCTTATGCCTCGCTTATGACTTATAAGCTTCTACAGTTATGAGTATAAGTCGAGAAGGCCTGGAATGGCAAATCAATGTCTCGTTTTCTTAAGGGACATTTGATTCCACAACTGATTGCAATAGGGGCCGGGTTTCGTAAGAGGTTACCAGGGTAACCCAAGGATTGGGGGCCGGGACCTAGGAAGAAACACCAGGGTAACCATTGCATCGTTGTGATGACACTCCACCTAGAATAACATTTAAACCTTATGATTGTGTACCAAATCAATTGTCAAATCTGGAAGCAATGTAACCTATAGTTGTATGTACTAGTGTCTAGGGTTAGTAGATTTGGTCTAGGTAGCCTTATTACTATCTCCTAGCACGGGGGGTGGACCTACGGGTACCACATGGTTGGGTGGAACGTGCACCTTACTCCGTTGGGTCCCCAGTATGTTCGTTGCATAGAGCGCTTCATGGATGGAGAGCTCGCACATGGATTCCTCCTTCTATACTTTCTTCATTGTACTTTGTAAACATGTATTTGAAAGCATCCCTCAATTGTATAAGAGGTGATCATTTGTAAAATTGTAACGGTTATTTGAACTATCTCATCAGATGAATGAGCAATGTAATATCTTATCAATGTAATGTATGGAAAAATGATTTGTATTTTACTATGTTATCTTGAATGGAAATTTAATATTATGCAATGTTATCTTATGTTATGATTTAATTGGGAGCAATGCGAAGTACTTAAGTCGCTTATGGAAAACTTAAAGTAGTGTAACGTCATTGTAACCTAAGAATGTATGCAACTAATTAACATATTATTAACACTTTAAAAAAAAATTATTACACTTTTATATCACTTTTGCAACATTCTTAGGTTATTTAGACGGGGCATTACAGATTGGTATCAGAGCCAAGGTTACAAACACTGGACGCTCTGGGTAATCTAGAGCCCATTAGGTTGACCTAGTACGTAGTGTCGCAACTGATAACCTTGGTTGAATAGTATCTAAGACTCGTAAATTGTCTTGTGTAGGAACATGCCTAGGCGAGGAGGAAGAGGTCGTGGTAGAGGTAGAGGTGGAGGCCGTGGGCCATTCCCTCAGGTTACTCCCCCTCCTAGCCCTCACCATAGTGACCAAGCGGATCAGATGGGTCAGAGAAATGAGGGTCAGAATCCTGAACAGTCAGCAGTAGAGGGTTCTCAGATACGTCCACTTTTAGAGGAGGTCCTAGCTCGTCTTGGACCTAGACAGGTAGATGAGCAGGAGGTTGTGAGAGAGAGGGATAGATCCCCTAGGAGAGTAGAGGACACAGTTCATCAGGATGCTATCATTGCGGGTCATATGAGGGATTTATTGAGAGCACGTCCTCCTACCTTTGATGGTTCAGGAGGAGGATTAGAGGCAGAGACCTGGCTACTTGATTTGGGTAGATTCTTTGCCATGCACCCTTATGGTAGCAATACCCGTGCCAGGTGCGCTATTATGCATTTGAGAGGATTCGCCTCTACATGGTGGCGCCTAGAGGAACAGAAGCTCCACATTGATATTGGTTCTGTGTCTTGGGAGATATTCCTCGAGAGATTTAGAGCTCGGTTCCTTTCGGAACACTGGAGGCAGCGTAGGGCTGATGAGTTCCATGATCTACGCCAGTTAGCTCTTTCTGTAGAGCAATACGAACGTAGGTTCTATGAACTCAAGCAGTATGCTAGTATTGGCGATGATGAGCCTATGCTAGTGCAACATTTTATTAGGGGCTTGAACGCCCGTATCAGTGGTGGTGTCCGAGTCTTTGAGCCAAAGACTATGGAAGTCGCAGTGGAGAAGGCTCGCATAGTTGAGGAGAACCTTATTATGGCTTTAGGTGGGCACACAGGAGTGCAGATTGGGAGTGCTCCTGCAGCAGGTTTTAGTCCCGCGGGGTGAGGCTGACCTGAGCAGTGGTTTCTTCCAAGAACCAGAGACACCCACAAGGGTGGGCAGCGGCGAGAAAACACCTCAAAGAACAATAACCCTCAGAGCCTCAACGAAACCCGGTCCACCTCCCGGTCGGGGAAAGGGGTCGTGCTTGGTGGCACTTAATAAAAGCCTTAATAAGCCCGAGATCGGCACGCACGCGAGTGCAGTCACAGGTCGGTAGGGGGTAGTTTCAGCGGTCAATACACCTTCGAGTGGCAGAGGATTTGGTAGAGGCACATGTACAAGTTGTTATTCTTGTGGGCAGCATGGGCTGCTGAAGGCGGTGTGGAGTGAGGGGCTCTGCGGTTATGGACCCACCGACCGGTTTGAGCCTACGATTTAGGCGTCGGGGGCGTGCACATACAGTTTATGCAGCGGTTAATGACCGCCAGGCTGATCACCAGAATACGGTGGTCGAATCTTCAGGTAAGTTAAATGGTGTTAATGTATCTATACTTTTTGATTCTGGAGCCACTGACTCCTTTATTTCACCGTCCATTGTTGACCGTTGTGGTCTTGTGGCGGTTAAACAAGGTGGTAAATGGCAAGTTGAATTCGCCTCAGGGGTGAAAGTAGCAGTAGATAACTTAGTATATAACTGTGAACTTAAAATAGGTGCGTTAGCTACCTTTGTAGATTTGTACGTTACTCCTTTAGGTTCGTACGATATAGTGCTTGGTATGGATTGGCTAGCATCTCATCATGTTGTAATTGACTGTCGACTTAAGACAGTTAGTTGCATTGATGATTTAGGTGCGAAAGTGGAAATCATAGGTATTCAAAGACCTATCTCTTTGCGGATGATTTCTGCTATGCAATTAAAGAGATGTCTTCGTCAGGGATGTCAATTGCTTGCAACAACAGTTACCGATTTAGATGAGGGTGAGAGTCGAGAGGTATCTCTTGATGATCATCCTATTCTTAGGGAATTCGTGGATGTGTTTCCCGATGACATTCCTGGAATGCCACCGAAGAGGGATATCGACTTTAGAGTTGACCTAGTTCCTGGAGCTGAGCCTATTTCTAGAGCTCCTTATAGAATGACGACTCAAGAGTTAGAGGAACTTCGTATTCAGTTAGAGGAACTTTTAGAAAAGGGTTTCATTCGTCCAAGTGTATCCCCTTGGGGAGCACCTGTTATCTTCGTAAAGAAGAAGGACAGATCTCTTAGGCTGTGCATTGACTATCGTCAATTGAACAAGGTTACGATTAAGAATCGTTATCCTTTGCCTAGAATCGATGATCTGTTTGATCAGATTAAGGGAGCTAATGTGTTCTCTAAAATCGATTTGAAATCTGGTTATCATCAATTGCGTATAGCTGAAGCAGATATCCATAAAACTGCTTTTCGAACTCGTTACGGGCATTACGAATTCACAGTAGTACCCTTTGGGTTAACAAATGCACCTTCGGTATTTATGAGTTTAATGAATGGTGTATTTCGTACTTACCTCGATCGCTTTGTCCTGGTATTTCTCGATGACATTTTAGTCTATTCGAGGAACATGAAGGAACATGAAGAACATTTGAGACAGGTGTTGCAATGTTTAAGAGAAAATCAATTGTATGCAAACCTGAAGAAGTGTGACTTCTTTCAATCTGAAATTAAATACCTTGGACATGTGATATCTGGAAAAGGTATTGCTGTGGATCCTTCAAAGATCCAAGCCATAGTTGATTGGCCTGCACCTACTAACGTAGGTGAAGTTCGTAGTTTTATGGGATTAGCTGGCTATTATAGACGTTTTGTAGAGGGATTTTCTAGGATCGGTCATCCTATTACTTCTCTTCAGAGGAAAGGGAAGAAGTTTGTTTGGACGGAACAGTGTCAGTTAGCTTTTCAAATTCTTAAAGAAAAGTTAACTAATGCGCCTATACTTATTGTTCCTGATCCTACTAAGGATTTCGTAGTTTGTGCGGATGCATCCTTAGAAGGTTTGGGAGCAGTTCTGATGCAAGATGGGCGTGTGGTTGCTTATGAGTCTCGTAAACTCAAGGACCATGAATTAAACTATCCTACTCATGACCTAGAACTAGCAGCAGTAGTGCATGCATTAGTTAGTTGGAGACATTTTCTATTAGGTCATCGCTTTGAACTTCATACAGATCACCGTAGTTTGCAATACATTTTCACGCAACCTAACTTGAATGCAAGGCAAAGACGGTGGATGGAGTTCTTGTGTGAGTACGATTTTGAAGTAAAGTATGTTCAAGGCAAAGAGAATGTAGTGGCTGACGCTCTTAGCCGACGTCGTCATGAGATCTCTGCTACTACTCTTGAAGTAGATTTGAGAGGTCAAATAGTAGCTACACTTCCTAATGATAGATTATATCAAGAAGTGAAGTTAGAAATTGAGTCGGGTAGGCCTTTAGAAGGTCGATTTGAAGGTTATGTCCTAGAATCGGATGGTATATTACGACATAATGGTCGCATTTATGTACCTCATGTAGAGAGTCTTCGTACATTAATCATGACTGAAGCTCATAGAGCTCCGTATTCAGCCCATCCAGGTGTCAAGAAAATGCATGCCGATCTTAGGCAATTGTATTTCTGGCCTGGTATGAAACGTGATATTGCAGATTATGTATCGAGATGTCTTGAATGCCAGTGAGTTAAAGCTGAGCATCATCATCCTGCTGGATTATTGCAGCCACATCTCATTCCAGAATGGAAATGGGATATTATATCCATCGATTTTATTGTGGGGTTACCTACGTCATCACGTCGACATGATGCCATTATGGTAACTGTTGACCGTTTGACTAAAGTAGCTCATTTTTCACCTGTACGTTCATCATATAATGCTTCCTCGGTAGCTAGGATATTTATGGAGGACATCGTTAGATTGCATGGGATTCCTCGTAGGATCATATCGGATAGAGATCCTGTATTTACTTCTGCCTTATGGACTTCCTTGCAACGTGCATTAGGTACACAGTTGAACTTTAGTTCAGCCTATCATCCTCAAACTGATGGTCAAACTGAAAGAGTTAACCAAATATTAGAGGATATGCTTAGGATGTACGTAATGGATCAACAATCACGTTGGGAGGATTATTTGTATTTAGTAGAATTCGCTTATAACAACGGATATCAAAGTTCTATAGGTATGCCACCTTATCAGGAATTATACGGTCGTCCTTGTCGAACTCCTTTGAGTTGGGATCGACTAGAGGATAGAGTGTTACTTGGACCTGAGATGCTTCGTGACATGGAGCAACAGGTTGACCGTATTAGAGAGAATTTGATTGCAGCTCAGGATAGACAAAAGAAATACGCCGATGCGCATAGGATTGATCGACAGTTCGCTGTTGGTGATAGAGTGTTTCTTCGAGTGCGACCACGAAAGAGTCCAATCCGTTATGGAAAAGGCTCTAAGCTTGCACCTCGTTTTGTAGGACCATTTGAGATCTTAGAAAGAATTGGTCCCGTGGCATATCGACTCGCCTTACCACCCAGTTTGTCTCGTATTCATGATGTTTTTCATGTGTCAGTACTTAGACCTTATCATCCCGACATATCTCATGTACTTGATTGGAATGCGTTACAGGTAGAGGACGGGCAGCTGGCTTTGGAGCCCGTGGCCATTCTTCAGTACCGGACGCTCGGTCTCAGGGGTCGAGACGTTGATCAGGTGAGGGTCCAATGGGATCCTAGCCATGAGGAGCTTGACTACACGGGAGGATCACGACAGCATGGGGAACTTTATCCCTATACGTTACATGGGAGCTTTTCGAGAACAAGCGATCCCTAGGGGGGAGGATGTGAGTACCCCTCAGGTTTATGCTATACTTTTGTTGATACTTTCTCTCATGTTGTTAGACTTATGTTGTTTTTGTTGGATATTTGGATTCGCTGATTTTTGGCGATGATGGATTGTGTATGACATGATACCTACATTGTGATGTTTATTGTTTTCGGACTTATGACATGATTTAAGCGTAGATGCTTAATTCGGTTGTTATGGTTATGCATATGCTTATGATGGACTAACAACATGTATTGGTGGAATATACATGAAGTGTATTGGTGTGGAGAAACGAGGGGAGAATCACATCACTAAACTGCAGTGCCACAATGACTATCGTGATTTTCTCCAGCCGCGGTGTGCACATTCTTTGCTTTTATATATATATATATATACATGTACATTGTTTACACAGCGGTTTGAGTTCACGGTACATGACACCGACTCCACCTGTGTAATCAGGTCTGAGCGTGTCAAGACTCAACGGAATTGTTGAAAGGGAGATAGTAGTTAGGTTAATCCTAGTCCAGTCTTTAACCCTAGTTTTAGTACAATTTCAGTTTTCAGTTTTGAGTCATAGGTTGTAATGCGTTTCTGTTGGTTAAATTGTTCTTGAAAAAGGTAAATTTGTTTATATTTAATGTTATTTATTGTGTTGTATTTATTGTTATTAAAATTAATATTTAAATATAATTGAAATTTATTTACTTAATTATTTAATACATTAGTTAGTTTAATTAGTTAAATAGTTAATCTTTAAAAGGATTTAACTGTTTAATTAAATAAATTAATTAATCAGATTAAATTATTAAGTGCATAGATTATATTATATTTAAATAAATTAAATTAGAATATGCATGTGAAATGAGTTTTAAATTTTAAATTTAATAAAATTAATTAAGTTGCGTATAGAGGAATTTGAATATTAAGAAAATATAATTTAAATTATTGTGATTTGAAATTTTGATTTTAAAATTAAAATTTAAATTATTAATTAAAGAGTACATTTAAAATTTAGGCTAGCTTAGCTACTTAGAGGGTGGGAAGATATTTTTTCTCAACAACCTCTTTCGACATGTGTATGAGTGCCATAATTACTTTGGGGTTGTTAAAAAATTTCACGGAGGTTATTGTGGATCTCGGGAAATTGTACGGGGTTATTCTGTTGCCTCGGGGATATTTTCTGGACACTGGCAAAATTATTCTTCTCTGTGTAAAATTTTGGAATTCTTAAGATTTGTTACCTCTCTGGGGTTGTTATATCTTTGTGGAATTTATCTTGCTTGGGAGATTTGTTGGTTGGTAATCTTGTGGATCACGGGATTTTCTTGAAGAGCTACAGGGATTTACTTTCTACAGGCAAAAGGGTTACATTCTTCAAGGCAGCTATTTATTCAGGTATTTTTCTTGTGATGTTGATTTTCTTTGTGATCTATTTGTAAATAAAATCTTTTTGATGAGATTTCATCTTCTGGGTATATGATCTTGGAAAATCTTTCTATAAATATTTAATTGTCTGTTAAAATTGGTTTTGAATAAAACTTATTTCTGTTAAATTTTGGAAAAATCCTATTGGATTAAAATTTTAGAGAATGGAGAAAATTACCCTGTACAGAAATAATTTTCCCAAAATTTGTAGAAATTATTTTACCAGAAAATTATTCTCTGTATTATTGAAATACCTTGATAATTTGTGTTATTTTCTTTTAAAATAGTGTGATTATGATTGAAGAAATTTTTATAAAAGAAAATTGTTATTATTGAAAATTCGCCGTACGGAATTAAATTCCGCCGGCGAAATTTTCGTTAAATTTTTCCGTATGAATAAATTTATGTGTTAAATACTGTTTTATTAAATTTCGTTTTTTTAAAAAAAAAAACAGTATAAAATTTCATATGTTTTAAAAAATTTGAATTTTTATTGAGTAGAAACCCTCCCCATGGATGTGTCCGTCTTTGGTAGCGACTGCGGCAAGAAATTTCGCCACGGCGGTCGATGATGGCAGCCTTAGCCCGACTTTAATGACTAACATTACCAACAGCCGTGACTTTATTAATGGAAGGCTACGGGTAAATCCGGTAGCCTTACAAATATAAAGCTTTTGTTTGTTTATCGCGTGTATAAAATTTGCTTTAAAAATAAAATTGGCGATTTTATGTAAATCTCAAAATTTTATTTAAATGTATTTAATTTATAATATTTTCATTAATTTGTTATGAATTGGGAATTTTATTAAATGAAATTTGGTTATAACAATATATATATGTATGTATATATATATATATATATATTGTTAATAAAATTGATATATATATGGATTTAAGCGTATCAAATGGAAGAAGATTATATCAATTGTTCAAAATAGTATTGTTTTATACGTGATTAGGCAAATTCGAGGAAAGTATTTAACTGTTCAAGTCTTCCAGAGTAAAATTGGGTAAAATGGGGGTATGATTGTTTTCAAAGTTTTCCTTATCGACTTGGGTTTGTGCAAGAGTTAAACATGGTGTTGGTATTGTTATGATTTATTTATCATTGTGTGATGTAAATTTTGTATATGGTAAACCCTAGTCATGAAAACTTAGAAACCTTGTTATATTTAGGGGAGTGGCTAGTCGTAAGGGCCGACACACAAAGTGGTGTCAGGGTAACTTACGATTAGTTAAGTAAGTCAGTGAAAATTAAATAACACAGTAGATAGTTTAAAACATGTAATAAGATGTTAATGCCTCGCTTATGATTCATAAGCTACTATAGTTATGAGTAAAAGTCGAGAAGGCCTGGAATGGCAAATCGTTGTCTGGTTTCCTTAAGAGACATCCGATTCTGCATCTGTATGCAATAGGGGCCGGGTTTCGTAAGAGGTTACCAGGGTAACCCAAGGATTGGGGGCCGGGACCTAGGAAGAAACACCAGGGTAACCATTGCATCGTTGTGATGACACTCCACCTAGAATAACATTTAAACTTTGTGATTGTGTTTCAAATCAATTGTCCTATCTGGAAGCAATGTAACCAATAGTGTGTATGTACTAGTGTCTAGGGTTAGTAGATTTGGTCTAGGTAGCCTTATTACATGGTTGGGTGGAACGTGCACCTTACTCCGTTGGGTCCCCAGGATGTTCGTTGCATTGAGCGCTTCATGGATGGAGAGCTCGCACTTGGATTCCTTCTATTTTCTTCTTCATTGTATCTTGTAAACATGTATTTGAAAACATCCCTCATTTGTATAAGAGGTGATCAATGTAATTGTAAAGTATTTATTATTTGAACTACCTCATCAGAAGGATGAGCAATGTAATATCTTATCAATGTAATGTATGGAAAAATGATTTGTATTTTACTATGTTATCTTGAATGGAAATTTAATATTATGCAATGTTATCTTATGTTATGATTTAATTGGGAGCAATGTGAAGTACTTAAGTCGCTTATGGAAAACTTAAAGTAGTGTAACGTCATTGTAACCTAAGAATGTATGCAACTAATTAACATATTATTAACACTTTAAAAAAAAAATTATTACACTTTTATATCACTTTTGCAACATTCTTAGGTTATTTAGACTGGGCATTACATTTCACTTGTTACACTAGTCTTACGTGGGTTATCCTAAGCTCTTCCTCCTTCTGAGGCACCGAACCCCACGAAGATCCACTCTCCCAAAAGATCCCAAAAATATAAACCAACAAGACAAGGGTTGTACCATAAAGTATAGAGTTTATAATGCAAAATAAGAACATGCGAGGCAGTACCCATCTCGCAATAACTCATAATCAAAATCTCATCAATCTCGTACAATCCCCTCCAAAATAATAATACTAATAAATTTCAACCTCAAGAGTACAAGCAAACAAGGATAATAATCAATGATTAAATCACGCCTCTAGAACTAAGTTTCACAATTACAACAGGGTTCCCAACAATCATAATCCAAAACAATAAATAGAGGATACTATCAAAATCACAGGATTTTATAGCTTGAGAAATGATTAGTTCAACTGCATCTCTAATTTCTATTTTACTCTACAGTTTTGAAAGAAGCACAATAATTTCATCATTATTATATAATTTGCTTTCTTTTTTAATTAATCAATGATTCCACATTTCATAATTTAATCCTTAAAAGAAAACATTATAAATACACAATATATATATATACAATAAAAATTCAAAAAAAACAAATAATAATATATTTAAATATATATTAATAAATATATATATATAATTTATATATATATAAATATATATATTTAAAATTTAAATACCAAATTTTAATAAAACAAAGAAAAGGAAAAGGCTCGTAAGGGAAATGCATAGCAGTTTGTGTGGACTACTGTGCCGACCACTGCCCAATGGGTGTGGGGGAGGGTACGGCGCTATCGTCCCTCCTACCCAAAATAAAATTTCATATAATTTTTTTTTTTTAAAGAATTTTCCTCATATTGGTACATACGTGGACAATAAGATTCATCCCAAAACAAAAATGAAAAAACACAATTTCCAATACCAATATAAAATATAAAAAAAATAAAGATCTGAATATATGTCTCTTTCATACAAATATATATACAATATATATATATATATATATATATACACACACACACAAGGTTATATATATATATGTATATATACTTAATCAGATCGATCCAGTAAGAGAAACTGGTTGAAAATGAATATAAATGTATATATATATATATATATATTCACGTATCCAAAGGTGTATATTTATATATATATATATATATATATATATGTATATATATAAATAAGAGGGTATGAATTTCAAAACTCATTTAATTTTAAAAGGGAAAACAATTTTCTTTTCATATCAAACATAGATAAATTGGACATTCCCAGAAGATGTAATTTTTTCTTAAAACAAATTGAAAAAAAACAATAAACTTTTAGAAAACTAGTTTAATCTCTTCCATTATTTTTTCTTTTCAATACTCATAAATCTCAAAAGTTTTCTTTTCTCACAGAAATCATACTTAACTATTTTTTAATTTTTCTTTGAAACAACAAATTTAAGGGCAAGAAATTCGAACCTGGAGTCCTACGCTGTTGGATTTTTTTATGAAGCTTCGCTTGATCCAGATAGCTCTTCAAATTACTTTCATTCCTTCCTTTAGAATTTTGTCTCCAACTTTCCTTGCTCAGGTTCTAATTTAATCTTTAATTCAAAAGAATCTTCCCAGAATGATGAAAGTAAATGAAACCAATTTCCCCCAAACACTTCCCAAAAACTTCAGAAGATCAATAATTCAAAAAACATTATTATTTTGCAACTTCTGTCCAAATCTTCCCGTGAATGAAAACTCTCACAAAATTGCAATTAAATAAAAAATATTACTCTTCTTTTCAAAAGCTCTAAAAATCCACTTAAAAGAAATTTTCTATTTTAAATCAAGCTTTTCAGCCAACACTTAATTCACATTCGTCCTTTTATCTTTTATGTTCTTTTATTTATTTATTTTTCCATTTCACAATACTTTTTGTTTTAATTATGATTTTTCAAGCTTTACTTGCAATGCACATAATTTAATTTTTTTAATTTTTTTATTTCATAAATATCCTCAACAATCTAATTAAATTAAATTAACAAAACAAAAATTTAATATTTAATTAACATTTAATAAAACACATGACTTTTAAAATAAAACTTTTAAATATTTAAATACAAATTAATCTAACACTATAATAAACATTTATTACCACCATTCAATTAAATAAAAACACAATGTATAAAATACCAACGTAACATAAATATGAACAAGGCACTACACAAAACACAGTAATAAATTATTGAAATGACAACCACAAGGACACACAATACCATTCAATCAGGATAGTTTGACAACATGCGACAGAGTGACTTCCTTGTCATATCTGTTTCAACATCATACCATTGGGTCATTTGATGCTCACCATGTCCTACCGAAGTAGGTGGAATCGAGACTCTGTACTTGCAATCCCTACATACAAACAAGGTCGTGTACATGTACATATATATAAAATCAAAGCATTACATTGTGAGAAGGAATTGCAGCATAGCAGGGCACTCACGAATGAGTGATGCTACATTGTCCTCTCATCACAGCTATTATAACAATTATAATATCCATGATGAAATAACATTTCTAAACCAACAGATCATATCATAACATAACTTACTAAATCACTGCATCATAATATATTTATGAAATCAACTAACATCACCAAACCATAATTTCATATCAAATAACCATGTCCACTAATGGAATAACATCATCACCAGAAGTCTAACTATCCAAATCAAACAATAAATAGTACTGTCACAGTATTAAAGTATCAAATCAAAGCATAGAAAATAATGAGTCCAACTAGGAAACAGGAGGGTTATTACAATTCATCTAATACATCCTACTTATAGAAAAAAGGGAATTTTGAATGCATGGTAGAGGCAAGACCTTCTTGTGGTAGAGATTATCCTATTGCAATATAATTCATAGCATTCTTTCTAAATGTGGTTGCCACATTAACAAAGGAATATGACATCCAAAATATGTGACTCATCTTTCAAAGGGAAACTAAAAATAGTGAGATTCAAAGAAAATTCTTTAAGAAAGTTAATAGTAGAACCTAAAGCACTAATCTTTGCACTAATAGTCCAGTAGAGGAAATGAGATCCATAATAAATCCAAAACCAATCTCGTTCACAACATCACTAACCTCTACAAATATACCCAAACCATGTCCATTCCCATCACAAATAGGAAAGGGAGAGTGAGGTGTATCCTTTGAGGGTTCCATAGGATGCCATAAGAAGAGAAAGAGAGATGCTAGAGAGTGGGAGCACCATTGTTAATTATAAAAGTATATAGATATCATTTTTAATATATATATTTAAACTATTAAATATATAGATAAGAAAAATTAACAATTTTTTTTAGTTGAAAGGCTATTTTATTTGTGATAATTTTAAATAAATTAATGAAAATAAATTATTTACTTGGATTTTTTATAGTAATAAAAATAATAATGCAATACATGCAAACAATTATAAAATGATTAAATCAATATATTTTGTTTCACTCACCAATTGATGTATCATTAAGAGTATGTTTATTATGAAATAATATTAAGACAATGTGAATTTGGTATGAAGCCCTTTAAAAATTTATAAATTCTTAATATATTAACCATTTAAGTAAATTTAAACACTTTCAATAATGAATATGGTATGTCTTTTCAAAATATAAAAATTATAAATTTGTAGGTACATTTTTTTTAAAGAAGTTAAATAAGAAAAATACAACTTTCTTGAAATATATAGTCTTGTTATTTTCTACTCTATAAAAGAAATCTAAAATTTTATTATTTGTAACATTTAATCAACACAATTATTAATGACTTTGAAAATTCTTAATTAATAATCATGCACTTGTTTAATTATTTATTTCTTACTTCTAAAAATATTAGAACTACTAATGTAGTTTTGAAAATTCTACTCTACCCTGGAACATTTTTCGAAGGATTGTTAAAAATCTAAATCAATAATTTAATAAGTTTTTTGAAGAAATCATTGTTAAAAATCTATATTCATAAATCAAAAGCATTTTTCAAAACATGGTTATCAAATCTAAATTGATAATTCAAATGATTTTTCAAAAAAAAAAGTTTAAAATTTAAATCAATCATTATCAATCTTTCTCATTTATTATCATTTTTTCACACTCAAGACTATCTTATTGTTTTTATCTTGAAATATATAATTACATTATATCATTCCTTAAAAACATAAAATTAAAAAAACACTATCATGAATATGCAAAATTTCCCATTACAATTATATAAAAATCAAAGTGAATACATGAAAATATGAAAACAAGAGAATGGAAAAGTTCAAGCCAAACATAGTTTACTAGCTGAATTGATTGAGGTAAAATTAATTACTAAAATCATAATATTTTTTTTCACAAGTGTAAAATTAAATAATAAAATCATAATAAAATTGATTTAAATTAATAAAAGATTTAGGACATTTCACAATATTGAGTTACACAAGTAGAATCAATCTAAACTAGTCTAGACTAATAACTAGGATAGAGAAACATATTTTAATAGAATATAAATTGATCCTGTTGATGGTGATTAATGGTGTTGTGATTAAATAGACAACAAGTCAAAACCTAAGAAGACATGCAAAAATAATTGTAAATTAAAAGAAAGAAACTAGCACTATATATACATCCAAATGTAATACATAAAATCTTGAGAATCATCACACACACAAAAGGATGACAATTGATATATTTTATCAAGTCAATAATACATAAAATCTTGAGAATAATCACACAAGCAAAATGTGACATATTTTATCAAGTCTACAATGCATAAAATCTTGAGAATCTTGACAACAACTAATATATTTTATCAAGTCAATAATACTTAAAATATTGAGAATCATGACAAAAACAAAAGGTGATATATTTTATCAAATGTATAATATATAAAATCTTGAGAATCTTTATATAGTAAAAGGACAACAACTGATATATTTTATCAAGTCAATAGTATATAAAACCTTTAAAATCATCACACAAACAAAAGATGGTATATTTTATGAAATATATAATACATAAAATGAGAATCATCGCACAAACAAAAGAAGACAACTGAGAATTGGGGAAATTGCATGGAAGATAGGTATATTGTAATAAAAAGAAATCTACAATGCATAAAATCTTGAGAATCATGACAACAACTAATATATTTTATCAAGTCAATAATACTTAAAATATTGAGAATCATGACAGAAACAAAAAGTGATACATTTTATCAAATGTATAATTTAAAAAATCTTGAGAATCTTTACATAGATAAAAGTACAACAACTGATATATTTTATCAAGTAAATAGTATATAAAATCTTTAAAATCATCACACAAGCAAAAGATGGTATATTTTATCAAATATATAATACGTAAAATAAAATCTTGAGAATCATCGCACAACCAAAAAGAAGACAACTGAGAATTGGAGAAATTGCCTGGAAAATAGGTATATTCTAATAAAAAGAAACGAGTTTGGTGATAGAAAAACACGATTGAAGGTGATAGACAGAGAGGGGGGGAAATTGCGTAGAAGCGTTTGTCTGTGGTACGCGAGCGGTGTAGAAACAAGAATTCTGATCCATATATAGACGTTTCTCATTATAAACCATGCTTCTGCTGTATTAATATAACACAGACACGACAGGAGTGGACCTATTTATGTATTAATATAACGCAGACACGACAGGAGCAAACCAATTCTAACCTAAGGGGTATTAATCAAAAACCAAGTCCACGCGCAAACCCTCCTTTGGAAGTTTGATTCTTCGACTGATTCAAAGACGTCTTTACTATGCTTGTGCTGTAGCGGGAAAATGAGAGATGACAGGAACATTTGTACAGAGGTCCCCAATTTCGTGAAGGTTTGTCCGTAATAGAGGTAACTCGTACAACCGGACAACGCATGAGACATCGTTGGGGAGGGGCCCACTGCCCACTGCCCACTGCCCACTGCCGGCAGAAGACTTGGCTTTGGATAGAAAATTCTCAATAACTTCGTCAGCGAGATTCGGTACTACCTACAATATTGAAAGGGGGAAATTGCGTATAAGAGTGATATAAAGACAGTACGTAGGAACACGCGGATCTTCCACTTCATTTCTACCTTTTATGTATTAATATTTGACCACCTTTAATTCATTAACCCAACCAAGTCCATAAAATAACAGCAGTAAATCCATTCCAGCGTAAGGGAGTCTACATGCCAGCCCTCCTTGGAAGTTTCCAACTTTGACTGATTCAAAGACCTCAGCTATAGAGGGGAAATGAGAAAGGAAATGGACATCCTCTTCTCTTGCTCCTTTCTCTTGGAACCTACTCCCTTGGATGTTGCATTTTCCTTTTATATTTTTGGCTGCAACATTGGATGATTCTCCAACTTTCTTTGATTGTTATTTTTGATCTTTTGTCCATGGTAACTCCAATATTGTCGAAAGTAAGCCACTTATAATGCAGGCACGACAGGAGTGAACCCATTTATGTATTCATATATGAGTACAATATGAATTTGGTATGAAGTGTTTAAATTTACTTAAATGGTTAATATATTCATAAATCAAAAATATTTTTCAAAACAAGGTTATCAAATCTAAATTGATAATTCAAATGATTTTTCAAAAACAAAAATTAAATTAAAATTTAAATCAATCATTATCAATCTTTCTCATTTATTATCATTTTTTCACACTCAAGACTATCTTATTGTTTTTATCTCAATATGTAATTACATTATATCATTCCTTAAAAACATAAAAAATAAGTAAACTGTACCATGAATATGCAAAAAATTTCATTACAATTATATAAAAATCAAAGTGAAAACATGAAAATATGAAAACAAGAGAATGGAAAAAGTTCAAACCAAACATAGTTTACTAGCTGAATTGATTGAGGTAAAATTGATTACTAAAATCATAATATTTTTTTTTCACAAGTGTAAACATCATAACATAACGGACATTTCTTATTTTATTATTGAACCTTTGAAAATCAATGTGATTTCCTAAAAAAAATACACCAAATAAAATTCATGTAAAATATAATTAAGTGGAATACAACTCATAGATAAAATATTTATAAATTAAATGACATCAAATTATGATTATCTAAACTTTCCACACATTTTAAAGACTTAGAAAAATCTCTCCATAGACTTCTAAAATCATCTCTATATTTTTTAAATAGAAAAGTTTAATTTGGTGAGTTTCGCTACATCTTCCCCACTCTCAAGACTTTGACTTGAAATTAAATGAAAGTGACAAGTCAATGATTAAGTAGCCTAATAATAATGTATATGTTTATGCACTCCTCTTACCTATAAATCAGTGTGCCTTCTCCCAAGAAACGCGCCCAAAATATTTACGTCACACTCTCTACCTAAAACTTGGTAGGTAGAGCCGTGATTAAGCGGCCTACAGTTGATTGATGTAAGTGCGCATGAACAAGACTTCGACGATTGTCATTTACATCTTCCCCACGCTCAGCACTTCGAAATTGACAACTGCACGTCTTCCACACGCTAAAGACTTTGAAAATTCTAACTCAACGTCTCCCACACGCTCAAGACTTTGTAAATTGTATGAAGGCAACTTAAAGCTCTTATAAATACTCTTTTCTCACTCATTCCCATGCAATGCAGTGTAGCAACTATCCCTAGATCTCTCCCTTAAAATGGCCAAACCAATGTTTTGGATTCTCCTTTTGCTGCTGCCCATGCTCGCCTCCTCCTCGTGGGAATGCCCCCCGCACGAATTAACTGCCCTTAACAATATCAAACAAGAGCTGCTCGATCCATCTGACCAGCTGGCATCGTGGAGGGGTTTATACTGCTGCTCGTGGAGGGGAATCACCTGCCACAGGCTCACTGCCCACGTGGTTCGTGTGGATCTTAACTGGCAGCTTTATTTGACGCCGGTAATTAGGAATTCAAGCAGTCAAATATTCCCTGCTTTACTCCAACTGCAGCATTTGGAGTACCTTCACCTCAGTAATATTTACTTTTACCCTCTTCCCATTCCTTCACAGCTTTCAAGCCTCAGCAGATTGATGCATTTGAGTTTGCATTATTGCGGGTTTACTGGCTCAATTCCAAGTGAGATTGGCAGCATGTCTAGCCTGAAATTTCTGGACATCAGCGGCAATGAATTTAGCGGCCCAATTCCAAGTGAGATTGGCAACATGACTAGCTTGACATTTCTGGATATCTCCTACAATTATAATCTGGAGATGAGGCAGTCGAGCTCATGGATACGGAATTTGCAAAGGCTGGAGCACCTTGGAATGTTATATGTGAATCTGACAAGTGATGTGGTAGAGAATGTAGCATCCCTCTCCAATCTTACGTCACTTGAAATGTCTGATCTATCAGGTACACTTCTCTCACCTCTTGTAAACCTCACCTCCCTCTCCCATCTCCGCCTTGTTGGCTGTTACTTCACTCCGCAGCAATTTCCCATCTGGATTTCAAACCTTACATCTCTGGTTTCCCTTTCACTTTCAGACTACAATCTCACTCATTCCATCCCTTCTACTGTTTTAAGCCTTCCACACTTGAGGAACCTTCACTTGTCCGGTAACCCCGATCTCAAAGTCGACCTCTCATTCATTGTGCAACACGCTTCCCAGCTTAGCATCCTTTCTATTTTGAGTTCAAATGTGCAAGGAGTGATTCCAGATTCTATTGGAAATATGTCCTCGTTAATTGCCTTAGATCTTTCTTATAACAATATCGAAGGCAGTCTTCCAAATTCTATGGGAAATATGTTCTCGTTGACCAGATTATATCTTTCTATGAACAATATTGAAGGTAATCTTCCAAATTTTATTGGAAATCTCTCACGACTTGAAAGATTGGGTCTTTCCAGAAACTCACTAAGAGGCAATATTCCATGGAGCTCTTTAGGTGGACTGCCAAAGCTTTCATATCTCTCCCTTGGTTCAAACCAATTAAATGGAAGCTTGCCATCTACTTTTGGTAATCTCTCATCTTTGCAAGTACTTCAGCTATCAAATAATTCTTTGAGTGGCACATTCTTTCTCTCTCAGCTAGAAAATTTCACAAAGATTTATATATTAAGTCTTTCTGATAATTTCTTGAGGGTAAAAGTTAAAGGCTCTTGGATCCCCAAATTTCAGCTTAAAATCTTGTATTTGAGATCTTGTAATATGGATGGTGATTTTCCGGCTTTCATATCAACTCAATACAGCATAAGCTATTTGGACTTGTCTAACAATTCTCTCAGTGGAAATATTCCAGATTGGTTGTGGGACCTTACAACCTTCTACACACTCAATCTCTCATGTAATCAATTTGGAGGAAGGCCTTTGTCATCCAAGTTCAGTAAGTTTAATGCTCAATTCATTGACTTACATAGAAATAAGTTACAAGGGAATGTTTGTGTACCTCATGCAGATGTGAAATTCTTGGACATATCTGAGAACCAATTGGATGACATCATTTCAGCAAGCATTGATAAATATGGCCAGAGTCAACTCAATTATTTTTCACTTGCAAGTAATAATATCAGTGGTGTCTTTCCACATTCTATTTGTGAAGGGCATAACTTGGAGGTTCTAGATGTGTCAAATAACAAGCTCACAGGGAATATTTTTGCAAGTTTTGGGAGTTGCTCATCAACACTAAAGGTGTTAAATCTAGAAAATAATAATTTGGAAGGCGAGATCAAGAGCATGGTTTGTCTTCAAACATTGAAATTGGGAGGTAATAAACTACAAGGGAAAATTCCATCATCACTTAAAAATTGTACTTCATTGGAGATTCTAGATTTGGGATCTAATAACATGCAAGGAACCATCCCAAATTGGATAGGGAAGTTAATTGGTCTTCGAATTTTGGTGTTGAGATCTAATAAATTTGAAGGTGAAATACCATCAGAGTTAACAAAATTAGAAAATCTTCAAGTCTTGATTTTGTCAAATAATAGTTTGTCTGGAGCTTTGCCAAGTAGCTTAAGAAACTTGAGAGCAATGAAAAATCAAACACAAAGTGCACAAGTCCTTCAATACTCAAATTCAAGCTCAGTGGCTTATGTAGATAAAATGGAAATAAACAACAAAGGGCTATTTCTAGAATATGTGAGATCATTGGCATTGATTCGATGTCTTGATCTCTCAAACAACAACTTCTCAGGTGAGATTCCTCGAGGCATTGGATCCCTCATTGGTCTAATGATTCTCAATTTTTCAAGTAATCATCTCAATGGAAACATTCCCACTTCTTTTGGAAATCTTGTGTGGTTGGAGTCACTTGATCTTTCAAGGAACAATCTTATTGGTAATATTCCTGCAGAATTACAATCTCTCACATTTTTGAGTTACTTGAACATATCTTGTAATAATTTTTCAGGAAGAATACCACAAGGAGCTCAGTGGTTAACATTTGATGAAAGATCATTTTCAAACAATAAAAATCTTTGTGGACTTCAAATCAACATAAATTGTTCCTCTTCTCCTTCTTCAAACAACACTTATGATGAATATGTAAGTGAAGAAGAGTGGGAGGAACATGTGTGGTGGGAGGTGGGAATTGGATTGAGCATTGGGTTTGGGTTTTCAATTGTCATTGGAGTATTATGTTTCAACAAGAAATGTAGAACAAGATGTTTCAAGGTCATGGATGACATTATTGTCATTCTCGATCAAATTGTTCAAGAAAATATCTTTTAATAAGTATTTTTATACTCCTTCCCCTTCCACTTTCCTTGAAATATTTCCTCCAATCTCATTCTCTATGAAGGTTGTGTAGTGAATATATATGTATTTTCTTCTTATTTTTATTTTGTTATTATTAGTGAAAATCATTAATTTAAATCATATTATAGTACCTCCATCTATAGCATGAAATAAAATAGATACTAAAGATTAAATTTAATTGTCTATTTTGAATTTGTTTCTTGTTTTGATTTAGATTTAGAAGTAAACATTATTCCACATAAAAATATATCACGTGACCATTTATCTTTTCTAAAAATGTTATTGTTCACACACACAGATTTTTACTTTAATTGTAAAGAATAGTTGCATTAACAAATGATGATATAAAAGAAACCAAATAAGAATAAGTTCAATTAAATTTTACATTAGTTATTAAATTTCCCACTCACTAGTGAAGCCAAATATAACAAAATACGCATAGAAATTAGTTGCTTTCTTGGAGGGAAATGTGATTGAAATTTATCAATCTTGAACAGTTTCTGTTATTTTCTAGTTTGATGGTTGTATAATGGTAAACTTATAGTACTTTATATTTGATTTTGATATATGAGACTCTATTTTGGTAATGTTTAATTTTTAAATATTTTAACATAATAGATCATGTGTTAGATGACAATTAACATTGAAAGAAATTTGGTGAAAGGGATCCATGAGCATACTTATTTTTAGCATATATTTTATATAAATATCTAAGAAATTATATTTACCTGCCTCCATTTAACACATGCTTAAATATTTAATGAATTCTAGGTAATTGTAACAACAAATAAAATTACAAACTTATCAAAACTTGTATATATCTAAAGGTCTACTTCAAATGGAGTTACAATCCCATTTAAGATTATTAGTTTGACTAAAAAATACTATTGTATGTTCTTAAACGTGGATTCACGATACTATTTAGCATATGTCCTCTAGTCAAACATCTATGTGGCAGTTAGAAGATATAATGGCTTAATATTTTATAATTCATAGATAGAATGACCTTTTAATATTTTATAATCTAACAATACATGATACACACTCACAAAATAGAATCCACTCATTCTCCACTATTAATTATATGTTTGTGAGGCCTTATTAACATAAAATATGGCTATTTTCATCTTATGCTTGGAAAAAAAAGTTAAAACTTTGCATTAGAGGTGAATTATAATTCAAGTTGTGAGAAATAAAAGAAATTTTTATAATTAACAAAAGGGGAAAATTCAATGGAAAACTATAAATTTGCAAAGCTAAGGAACTGAAATTTTAGTCAATTCAAAAGGCATGTGAACATATTTATTATTATAAATACATTGAGCAATTTAAGAAAAATAAAAATTTAGAAATATGGATATAAAATTGATGAGAGATTAAAATAAAACAAAGATTATAGGTATGTAACAAATGATTTTAATAGATGGTTTGGAAAGAGTATGACTTTAAAATCAAATGGTTAAAAAAAATGTCAAGGTTTTACTAAAATCCATTTTACCTTAAAGGTGACAAAAAATTTATTATGCCTCGATGAGTTACAATGAACGGTAACAATATATAATGCATAAAAGGTATATATGTATGCCTTTAAAAGTTTTAAAAGTTTTTGGCAAACATATATGACAAAGCTTGGATTTAGAAGCAATCTTAAGAAATGTACTTACATTTAACAATCATGATAGAATTTAGGGAATGTTTTAATGTATTATGAAAAGTAGAAGGAATTAAATTGATTATATTTTAAAACAAAATAAAATAAATATTTTCTAAATTCACCATTTATATTTGATGAATTAGTATCATTTTTCATATATGATCACAAGATATAACTATAAAAGTTATCTTTTTCTTAAATACATAACATGTTTATATTAAAATTTAGGTTGGAAAATACCTATACTATTTTACATAAAGTTTGAGAATATATGTGAGTTTTCCACTTGTTCCTTTACTAAGCTTCAAGTTTGTAGTCATAGTGGTCTAATTCAAAATATTTAAGCCATGTATTTTTTGTGTGACTTTGTTCTTTTGGTTTTTTAAACTAATACATCATAGATATGGTTTTAAGTGTTCTTTTTGTAGCCTAGTAGTGACTAGTTATGAATCCTATGACCCATGGGATATTAGCTTAGCCAATCAACTTGTTATTCCTTTAGGGCCACAACCATGTAAATAATGAATTTTTCAATGGAGTTTCATCCCTAATGGTAGCGGTGATGTTTCCTTTTTGTATTGTCATATATAAAATAATTATGAAATTTAATGTAGTGCAAAGAAGGTTGATTAAATATGGCTAGACAATAGATCTTGATTGACTGTAGGTGGTTGGTAATTTATAGGAAGTTTACTTTTGCCTCTCTTCATGTCAAAGTATAGGACAAGAATGGTATACATCATCATATTATATAGTTCCTTTAAATTTCTTTTGATGTGGATCTCAGGACACTGATTTACACAATGTGTCATGATTTTACAACCTATAAGATTTTTATGTGTTATAGAGAAATGCTATCTTAAGACTTGAAAGTAAGCAAGGTACACAAAATTTCTTCCTACAATAAAATTCTACAGTGTTGTGCAAATTTCAATCTTTTAACAATTAAAAAAAGACTAAACGCATATAAACATGAAATAAATAATATACCATAACGCATGTGTATATAAGGAAAACCTTTTTAGTAGAAAAACCCACACTCCAAGGAAACCCAATGTATTATTCAATAAACAACATAGTTACAATAAACTTGTAAAGAAAGCCTTCATAAGAGTATCACCAACTAGAGATGTAGAGGAATTATGATAGCTTAATAATATCTACAAAAATCTACACACAACCTCAATCTCAAGTACCTAATATATAGGAAACAAAATACATGAAACCATCAAATGGTAATTATTAAAATATGAGTTAAAAACACTCAAAAATGCCACACAAATCCAAAATCTCAAGATGAGTCCACAAGATACAAATAGCATATTATTTCCACCTGTTATAACCTCATTATAATCCATTACCAAATTGGGCATTCCATTTTTCATTATCTCCAAATATTCCTTATAATGTTGCATAACATGCATCATAAGCCAGTCAACAACTTTGTGTCTATATGGCGGCATCGTGTGCAGAAAACCCTAGCGTGAGACTAGGTAAAGGAGTGAATGGCGCTGACAGTGGTGGAGGTTGTTTGTGCCTGCGAGTGATCCAACAGGGGCTACTAACTAGAATGATGATTAGGCAAAGGCTGCTAAACAAAATGGTGAAAAGGCGGAGGCTATGAAAACAACCAAAGTTCCCTACGCTTCTGGTAGGGGGGTGTTAAGGGTAGTGACCCTACAGAAAAGGCCAAGGTGTTGGCTGCGGGACTCAGGCATGGGAGACTGCTAACTAGCTGGTTTATTCTGGTTGCCAGTGCCATGTCTATGAAGCTAAAGGATGAGACTATAGAAGAAATAGATGTGAATGTGTCTAAGCTCTCTGCTCGTGGGGTGATTTATCAGTTTAGGGGTTTTTGGCCTAGCCTCCCTCAACTGCATTACTGGATCTCCAATGAATGGGAGCCCCTAATTTCTGGTAAAGTTCATAATTTTCCCCATGGCTAAGGGGTTTTTTGTAACTAAGTTTGGAAATGCTCAGGACAGAAATATAGTTTTATGTGATAATTTTTTTAGTTGGGAGGACAAATATTTGTTGATGATTAAGCCTTAGCATTTAGATTTCAACCCTGCTTCTAAAACCTTCAACAAGATCTCGATTTGGGTGCGGTTTCCTAATCTTCCCCTCCACCTTTGGACTGACCCTCTTTTGGTGGAAGTGGGTGAGGCCCTTGGTGATTTTTTGTTGGTACGATGAATCATCTAATATTTTTCATTTCACCTTTGCTCGCATCTTGGTTGAAATAGATGTTACAAAAGGGTTTCCTGCTGAGGTTTTACTTAAGTCCTCTAAGGGGTCTTAGGTCCAAGTTTTGGATTATGAAGGGATTCCCTTCCGATGTAGAAGATGTTTTAAAATAGGTCATGCTGCTACACAATGTGGAGTTGGGAAAACAACTAAGAATGCTACATGGTGGAATGGGACTTCTCAACAGCATTACACGATTGAGAAGAAATCTAATCAACACAGGAGTTTCTCTGAGGTTGTTGCTTTGGATTCTCAAGGTCTTGGGGCATCCCCTCCAGATGTCTCATTTGGTGGGGTTGTTGTGGCTTCCCCTCTTGAGCATGAGATTGGATCTTTGGCGGCCAACGCTATGGCATCCAAGTCTGGTGATTCCTTTGTTATGTCTATGTCTGCACAAACGAATAGTGATGAAATCTCTAAGACAACAGCTGCAAGCATTCATCTTCAGGAAACTTGTGTGTTGGTCTGGCATGATAAGGCAGCGCATGTGGAAGAAGGCTGGACTACTGTTATGGGCAAGAAAAAATCCTCTAGGGATTCTTTTGACATGACTCTTTGTTCCCACAAGAGTAGTTCTAAATGTAAAACTTGATGGGTCTTGTTTGGGGGTTGGCTGCAGGCTAGCTGCAGGTTGTCCTTTCTATAGCCTTGTTTTTTATTGTAAAGGGTTTCGAGTCCTTTCAAAACCTGTTTTTTCCTATAGCAAAAACAACTCTGTGTCCAACATATTTTTGCATTTCCTATACAAAATTTTGGATGTTGTAACTTTTAATCTAGGAGGCTTGGGGATTTTCTTCTTCAAATTGTAAATATTGAAGAAACCAGTGCAATAAGAACCCCCCTTGATGGTGCTAAATAACCCAAAATATTTAGTTTGGACAAAAATCAACTCTACAACCCAAAAATTGAGTTTTTAAAATTTTTAAGCCCAAAACTACACTTTTAGTAATTTTATGAATAGAAGAAAAGTTGAGGCACCTTTCCTAACATTCTCCTACTTGTCAAAATCATTGCAAGAGAAAATGGACTCTCAACACCATAATCTAAATATTAGAGGCTAAAAGGCCCATAAACTCATATCGCCACCTAAATTTTCCTATGCTCATTAGCTTTGTTAATGTATCTAAAGCATCCTACAAAGTGTCAATTTTTTCTACAATCACCCTCCCATCCTCTACCATATCAAAAAAATTATATTGAACATTAATATGCTTTATCCTTGCATAAGGTTTGTTTCCAAACATATTGCACTCCGACTATCACAATGAATCACAATGGCTCCTACCTCTAGCCCAATATATATACATAATTTCTTAATCTAGATGGATTCTTTACAAGAATGATTTATTTACATGTACTATGATTTTATAGTGGATAAAGTGATCGTTGCATTTTCTTACTCATCCAATTAATTCCACTACTAAACATAGTGAAAACATATCCAAACGTGGATCTTTTTCTATTGACATCTCTAGCCCAATTTGAATCCACAAATCCATGATATAAATTGATTTTTTATCTCATGTAGGATAACCTTGATAGAATAAGGAATATTTATAAGTAACCTACAAATACCTAAACACCCTCTTCATTCCATCTTAATGTAGTCATCCAAGATTAACCATAAGTCAACTAAGGAATCCCACTACTTGGACAATGTTTGATCATGTAAAAGCCTCATAATATATCAAACTCTCAATGACACTATCATAAGTAATCCACTCATATCCTCCATCACACTAGGATAAATTGGACATTTCTCAATAAGTAACTTTATCCTCATTGGAATTGGAACACACAATGGTCTATAATCTAACATGTTAAACCTCACCGAAATTGAGTTCATATACTTACTCTTATCTATAAAATTTCTATTTTTACTCTTTTAATCTCTATCCCCAAGATGTACCTAGTTGCCCCTAATTTTTTCATTTAGAATTATCTTAAAATCTAAAACTTTAAATCACAAATCAAATCTTTCCCATTACTAAAAAACATATTATCAACATATAGTGCAATAATGAAAATATGATCACCAGCCATCTTATAGTGCATGCAATGAGCCTATTTGGTTCTCAAAAATTATAAACTTAACACAAAAGAATCAAATTTTTGGTACCACATCCTAGGAGATTGTTTAAGACCATACAAATATTTCTTCAACTTACAAACTAGATGGTATTTACCCTTCTCAATGTATTCTTTCAACTATGTCATATAAAATCTCTTCCTCCAAATCACCATGAAGGAATTATATCTTCAAATATATTTATTCAATCTCAAGATTATACTCTATAGGAAGAGAAAAACCACTAGGGATTTTTTTCCTTCAACTTGGAGTTAGTGCTCTCAATGGCCATAACCAAGTAGTCCCATTAATTTGGAAAAGAACATAACAAATCAATTCATTGAACCTCTTCCCCCATATTCACTCCAATGGAGTGCTACTACGTAACTATCATATTTAAGGCATTTAGATGTTCAACCATAGACCCACAATACTCCATCTTGAGGGTATACAACTTATTTCTCAAGAAAAATTTATTCACTAGGGATTCATCTTAATAAATTTCTCCAACCTTCTAAATTTTTATTGTATTAGTCTCTTCATGCATATTCAATGACACTAAATTGGCCAAACTAAATCTAATGAGACGTTTTTCTTTTCTATTCATCTTTCCCTAGTCATCTAGTGATGTAGTTATAAGTTGGGACCTAGATACTATAGCCCATAGATCTTGATCTATGAGCACATCCTCTATCTTGAGCTTCCACAACTCAAATTTTGTGCTTGAAAACTTCTCCATCTCTCCTTGTTGTTCTTATTATCTCTTCCTAAGATAGGATCAAAACCCTCTCTACAAAAGCTTCCACTCAAACAAAGATTAGTACAAAAAAACTTGTACCCAACACCTAGAATTTGAAGTGATTAGGCTCTAATACCAAATGAAAGAAAGAAAGGTAAGAAAAAATATTCCTACACTAAAATTGTAAGGAGTGTTATGAAAATTTCAATATTTTAATAATTACAAAAAGAATAAACATATATAAACATAAAATTAACAATATAACATAACACATGTATGTGGGGAAAACCATTTTGGAAGAGAAACCCCACTCCAAAGTAGCCCAATGTGTTACTTAGTAAACAACTCAAATACAATACACTTGTAAAGTAATTATTCATATGAGTATCACCAACTAGAGATCTAGGGGAATTTCAACAACTTAACTATATCTACAAAAATCTACACACAACATCCATGTCAACCACCTAATATATAGGAGATATAATACATGAAAACATCAAATGGTAATTAAAGAATCATGATGTACAAACTCCCATTAATGGAAGCTATATTTGCAATCTCAAGACGAGTCCACATGCTTAAAATTGCATATTCCTTCCACCTATCATAACCTCATTATAATCCACTCACTAAATTGGGTGTTCCATTTTGGTTCCATTATCTCGATTGAAGTACACTTTAGTATGGTCAAAATAATATGATATTAGATGTTACATTTTATTTAAAAGATGTAAGAAATAAAATACATCTAACTCATCTCAATTTTGTTTCAAGTCTCATAAAAGATATTGCAAGCCCATGTTAGCAACCATATAGAATAATTGATAAGATCAACACATATAATAATGGCAATAAGGAAATGTAGAAAATAGATCTCACACAACACAAGATGTTTGTGGACCAAGATACCTTAATATCCAATATATGCAAAACTAGAATAAACCCTTGAGGTAAGATAACATCGTACAATACTCCTCATAGAAGAAGTTACTCCATATCATATCTCCTAGAGATCCCAAACAAAATATCATGCTCAACACACAACCTTAGTCTCCTTTATAGCATAACGGAAAGGCAAATCCAATAAATGTCTACTCATTGCCTAATATAATTAATCAAACAAGTTGTACATGATCCAATATAACTAATTTAAAGAATGTGTGCCACATTTCAACATCTTCACCACCTAAATATATTATAATATACCATATCTCTATATACATAACAATAACTAAAATGATTAAATTGTTAAAAAACTATTTTTTTTCAAAAATTTAATATCATAGTGTAATTCTTTTACATACATTTTCAAGGGCATAGTGAGCTTCCGAGTCACTAATGATTCTTTTATCCACATTGTGTAATACTTTACAATAAACTTTTCTAATAGAACACAAATCATTCTATTGAGTCAAATTAAACACAAAAAATTTCACAATTGTTTTCATTTAATTTCTAATAAAACCTATTATTCTTTTATCTATGCTATGATTTTAATTTAAATAACAATTGAAGTAGATATATAAAAATTTATAAGATTGGATCTCCTCAAAGCTTGTCTTCTTATATCAAAAGATAAGATCTTTGAACTTTATTATGATAACCTTATTTTTTCCAAAACTAGAGGTAATCTACTAGTGCCCCCTTATTAGTCGATAGGCTATATATTGTGTGAGCTTTGGCCTGAAACCTGTCTCACGCCGTCTAACTACAGTTGTTGCCGTTAAACTGGGATGGTTTTCAGTCAGCAGTCAAATCATAGTAAATCAGATCCCAAATCAATCTCTAAATTAAATCAAATCAGATTTGAACTTGCAACCGATATTTTCATTAAAAGGATGTAGAAATCTTGTCTCCAGTTCAAGAATCGAGCATCTCTAAACCCTAAAATTTTCTCTTTTACTTTGCGCTTGTTGTAAATAGATTGAAGCAGCCGCCATTTCTACGCTCCTATCAGGACATGTGCCCTTCTGCAGTATTCTGTGTCTGGCACTTCTTAGGTTCGATTCTCTCTATGAACGACAAGACGTACTTACTTTCATCGCTGCCAAGGCTCTTTTTTTCCCCTTCAGGCAATGGAAATAATGTTAATCTAAAGTGAGCAAAGTGATGGAAGCCCTAATTACACTCGTTGCAGGTCATTGCAGAGAACAAGGCACCCATTTACCGCTTCGTCAATAAAAGAACAAAAATTTTGTCAAGACAACTCCTTTAAAACCTCAATATGGGTAAATCAAAGTGCATATCCTCGAAGTTGCAGAGAGAAAGGGAGGGAACGGGTAGGTGGTGGTAGTGTATTAGCATTTTAGTTGTGATGATGATCATCATTCATTTGGTGGTGGATTAGGATACCCTTTTCCATGTTTCAGTGGTGGATTAGGATGCCCTTGTATCATGATTTGCGTACCCATTTTGAGTCATTGTAAAGGATGTCGATGATTTATATACCTGTTTTGTGTTGTTGAGTGGGTGTTCATCATTCTCAGGTTGGATCAAATGATTCCACATAGTATCTAATGATTAGTTTTTGAAAAAAAATGTATATTTGTAAATATGTTTGTACATTTTCACTATTTGTAAGATTTACTCAGGATCTCAATAAATGAAAACCGGACTTAGTCCCACGAACAGCCTCTAATCAGTTTGTTCAGACAAATTTTGCATGTTTGTTGAGACCAAGCATTTTCATAAGCATGTCAGCAGCCAGCTCCAATGTTTGGAGCAAATTTGCAGCTCTATCTCACAACTTCCAACCAGCTATCAAATGCACTGATGTTGAACTTCCACATGCTTTGTCTAAATCTGAAACAATGTTCTTTGCAAGATCCAACACACTTTGATCATCACAACAACATACAATAGCTTGGTTCTATTTTATCCATAATCAAGAAGTATCACTCACAACCATACAACATCAAATTTTGTTCTTACTGCAGCCTTGCATTCATCGTTGGTATAAGAAACTATAGATTGCTTCTTGTCGAGCAAAGAAATAGCACACGTACCAAGGCTAAATACAAATCCTTTTATTGACGTTTTATCATCAATTGCACCTGGCCAAAAAGATTATGTAAAGCCAATCAATTGGAACTCCTTTGCACTGTTGTTTTAAGGTCAAAACTAAATGTCCCCTGTATATATGCACAAATCTGGAGCCATTCTCATAAAAATAAAATAAAAATGTCTGGCTAGGTAGAAAGCAAATTAAGTATGGAAACAAATGAATAAGGACAACACTATACTCAATAAAAAATATATAGTCTCCAGAAGATATGGATACAGGTAAGGGATAAAGACCTTGTCCCTATATATGAGTTTCCTAATGACTATGCTTCTAAGCCCATGCCCGAGTTATTAAATGTTGATGCAAATCCTTTCTTCATACACAAGCCTATTTGTACTGCACACAATCCCTCTAGTGCTTTATCTGTCATAGACTAGAAAGCATGGCATCCAACACCTGCCCTTGATAAGAGAAAATGAATCATTTTAAGCACCCTAGGATTTAAAACCAACACTAGAATTCATCAATACATGTGGCATATTCTTGACCTATTTAAATAGTATTTCACAAATATTAAAAAGCTAGAAAGAGTATGTGTTGTCTCTATTTTTGTTGCATTTGTGAAACACTCATTATCCTCCTATTTGTCTGTCCTTTGAGCTCCCTCGTCACGGAATTTGTTGTTTAAGCCATTCCATCGATTGATATATGCTAAGACTACTAATAAGAATGACCCAAATGATGTATGGGGAAAAGTTTAAATTATGGCTAGTAAGGGGAGAACCAAGCATATGTCCATGCCCATGTGAGGTGCTACAAGAAATGCAAACTGGCCCTGATGCCTTCTTTGAAACGAATGGAAAAGTAAAGTGTAAGTTATCCAACCAAATACAGGTAATATTTAGTGAAAAAGAGAGGAACCTTTACACTGCAATCTTGGGAAAACTCTTTATCATCTCCTTGATAAACATGGTTGGTTCCTTTGGAAATCCAATTCCAGTTATTGACCTCATAAGTCATAACTATTTCTTTATGTAAGGAAATGAACTTGAGCTATGCATACTATACTATAGAAACCAAAGATAACTAATCCCAACTTCCTTTTTCTAAATAAATCATGTCCTTTTTATGCATATACTCCTTTTTATGCATATACTATTAAATCTAATTTTCAAAAAAACCTAGATATGACTGTTTTCAAGAAAATACAAGATTTTAAGGATGTTTCATAGTGGTCTTACAGGAATCCATTTGTGTGATTGAGTTCTTGACTTATTACAATGAAAAACTTTTCATCTTGAACTTCATAAAGCAAAGCCTTATCGTTACTCGGACATGTCATTCACAAAATGATGCATTATCCACTTTCTCCATAACTAAGTGATAGTTGAATGAGGTATCTGAAAATAAGCCTATGAAATACAAAAGCTACTAGAAGTTGACTGTGCAAGGGACTTATGAGGAGGATCCTCGTGACCCCCAGTCTCTATTGTTGAATGGTGTAAGAGGCAGAATGCAAGCCATTTCTATTTTTCATACATTTCACTACTAAACAGATTTTAATGTTACTAAACCTTTTCACTTGTGTAACGTATGTGAAATGACAATAGTCGGAGATGATGTTGAATGGAAGGTAGAACAAGTGATTGCAAGAAATCACAGAGCATTTACAGGATTGTATAAATGTCGATGCTATTGTAAATAAGTACCTAAAGGTTTTACTCTATTTATTACAAGGAAATAAATTTGAGATATTATTACTTGCAGATGGAAAATTATATTTACATTAGATCTAATAGATCTGTAGGTATTAATGTAAATCATGTTGTGCATGACAATGCCATATCACGACCTAAATAGACTGGTCTATCAAATCGTCATCATCTAGATAGAGTTGCAGATTATCTCTTACAATTTTATTTTAATAGTTGAGATTTGAAGAAGTTATCAATGCATAAATTTGTCTTTCCACATAGGTTTAGCTTTTGCAAGATGACTATTGTTTCTGCATCTTCAACCTTGTATTCCAATTTTCCAAAATAAACTGAAGCTTGTGAATTATATGGTAAATAGAAATGGAGCTGACTATGTAGGGGACTTATGAGGACGATCCCCATGACCCCCAACCTCTATTGTTGAATGTGATGAGAGGAAGAATGCAAGAAAGATATTATTTTTACTATTATTCATGGATTTCACTACTAAATAGATTGTAATGTTATCAAACCTTTTCACTTGTGTAGCGTATGTGAAATGATAATAGCAGGAGATTATCCTAAATGGAAGGCAGAACAAGTGATTAAAGGAAATCACAAGGCATTGCAAGTTCTAAGAGAGCTTTTGTTATGGCCTATTCTATTTTCAAAGGAAGCAAATATTCTGGGACTAAGCATAAATAATTATTTTAGTAATTTTTGTATATATCATTAGTATTAAGTACCTTATCTTCATGCATATGATTAATATGAAGATATGAATATACATGAGCACTTTTCATAGTTGACGGCAAATGTTCTTCCCACACGATGGCCAAAGTGTTTGCTTTTGTATGGACCTCCAAGAACTAGCAAGGTATGAATCTTTTCTAAATTTATTTATACATGTATTCTCCACCAACCATATTATGTAGATAAGAGCTCTCATCTTCCCTTACCTTTTCACCCACAAATTGAAGATTTTACAATGCCAACATAATGTTTAGTAAAATCAATCATAGTGTTGTGGTAGAGATTTGTTTAATGGTCATTGATATAATCTAGTTACATACTCTATCGGCGTAACCCTTGCACACTCTCCCGGTGCAAGTGCTAGTTTATAACAGTGCCAACGGTCAAAACATCAAATTTTCATATAGAATTACACATACCAACGTACCAAGGTTTAGTCCATCCAACGTTTTTACTTATGAGAATACTTAAAAAAGATATGCAATGACGAATTTATAAGATGATTATTAGGGTTTTGCAATGAGTTTTATATCTTAATTTTTTGCAAGTTTGTTGGCGTTGGCTTTTCTACTTTAGTAGGCTAGTTAACTCCATTTAAAGAAAAAATTAAGGGCGTGATCATCCCACAAAATACTTGAGAGGCTTATAAACTGTTACATGAAGTAAAAGTTTTGGCAAAATTAAAGACTTTGGAGTGAGCTCCTAGAGTTATCTTCTTTCTCTAATTCTACTTGAGAAGAATCTAGTTCTCCTTAACAAGAATATTATTCTAATCAACAAGGAATTGCACAGTAGTATCAATGATAATGAAGAAAATCCGTAAATGGATAATTAACCATTACAAGATTATACAGAGTTGGGATAGCAGAACGGAGGTTTTGTGGATGGTATGTTCCTTCTAAATTTCTTAAGATTGTCTAAGAAAGTTATGTTGGCCAACACTTTAATTCAAACTTGTATAGGTCAATTACTTGCCTCGATCCGCTAGGATCAACCCACTCATTCCTAATTAAAACTCATATCAATGTGGCCCCATCTTATTCTGTTAATCAACATTTCCGACGTATGTACCAATTTACGCAATCTTCCCAAATACAAAATGAGTTCATCTGACCGAAATTGAAGAGGGTCTCCCCATTCCAATTGTTAGAGATGGGATGTCTCATGTTTTAACATGTATGTGTCAATTCGCATGAACACATATAAGCCTCATTGTCAACATACAAAATCACATGAGTTATAGAATGCTTGCACTTGGATGAACAAAATCATAAGAGTTATAGAATGATTGCACTTGGATGAACAAAATCATAAGCGTTATAGAATTCTTGCACTTGGGTGAGCAACACTTTAATTCAAACTTGTGTAGGTCAATTACTTGCCTCAATCAGCTAGGATCGACCTGCTCATTCCTAATTAAAACTCATATCAATGTGGCCCCATCTTATTCTATTAATCAGCAGTTCCGACATATGTACCAATTTACGCAATCTTCCCAAATACAAAACGAGTTCATCTAACTGAAATTGAAGAGGGTCTCTCCATTTCAATTGTTAAGAGATGGGATGTCTCATGTTTTTATGTGTGTCAATTCATATGAACACATATAGGCCTCATTGTGCACATTCAAAATCACAAGAGTTATAGAATGCTTGCACTTGGATGAACAAAATCATAAGAGTTGGATGAACAAAATCATAAGAGTTATAGAATGCTTGCACTTGTGTGAGCATATAAGTGAGTTCTTTTCAATTATAAGTGGCTTGTGAAAAATTGTACAAGTGTTGTATCAATCCCAAGGTTTCCCGAGAGCAATTGTCCTATAAATTTTAGATTGGGATGCATAGCATCATTGGAGTTTTCCAAACATGTGTCTCTGGGGTAACTTCATGTCATTTTTCATTCATCCTTGTTCATTTATTTACTCAATTCCATCTTTATACAATTATACAATTGTTGTCATTAATTCCAACAATTACATTGCTTCAAACATATATAATTTAAAACTGAGTTTAGGTAAAGGACGTAAGGAACAATAATACACATTAGATTTATCAGTTAAGAGTAATGTTCAAATTTATGTTGAAAAGATAATGAAATATATATTATAATTAGAAATGGCATACCATAACGTCTACTAGCCATCTTGATACAAGCAATATTTAAAAATAAAATAAGACAAAAATTACAGTGAAACCCAAAGCATGCAAGGAGGGACAAACCAGCCATGCATGTACAATATATGGAACACACGACAAATATCAAACGCAGGTTTCTATGAGCTTGAACTAGTGGCATATAACCTTTATAATTCCACCGTACTACTCTATCATACTTTTCTTGATTGAATCTTGCAATGTAAGAGATCCTACTAGCTTTCCCCATGTGTGGTGACTAAAAGGAGAGACATGCCATCAAAACTTACTCAAGATTAAATGAACATAAATTCTACTAATTTTTGTGAAATAAATTTTAACTAAATAATGGAAGGCAAAAGAAAGATTTTCCAGACCTTATCAAAATAAGATTAACAGCTTTTAGGAACGAACATTACTGGACATAATTTGCCACCTCTTTAATATCCATGTTCCCTCTTGCCCTTGGTTTGTATTTAAATTTCTCCATCCCGAGTTGCATGAACGAAAATGACTTTGTAGGTAAAAATATATTAAAAAACCTGTGAACATGTGGACAAAATGTACTCTGAACTCAATGAGATCTCCGGATAAACTGAGCTGTAATTTTTCCAGATCAACACATCGATCATCAAGATAAGAGATGGGTAGGATTGCCAATTCAGTTCCTTAAATAGATGCTTTTGTAAGTTACAGGTCCTTCATAAGCCCTCAAGAGATAAATGGCAGTTAGCCATTACCTCGCAATTGGACCAGTGAATATATTTACAGTACTTCTTGTTCAAAAAGAATAATATATATAATATAACTGTATATTTTAAATGTTAAACAGTGTGATCGATTATAGATGTAGCCATGTGATTATATTCCTAACAATAACATGCATTATTAACTTTTCTCACAATGTAGACAATAATTACACAGAGAGTTCAACTTCAAAATCCCCTTGACTCCCAAAATTAAGATTATATTTATAGAATTTACAAACTTGCTGCCAAGTTATTCAGCGCATACCAATAAATAATGAGCTCTAATTTTAGTTGTCAGTGTCCATGTTTGATAGAAGCACATCAGAGAAGACAAACATTGTGGTGAAGCCGCATAACTTAAGTAACAACAGACAAACATACGCTGCAACTGTACAAGGATAACTGCTGCATGATGGAGGAGTTAAACTACCACCATAGTATGTATCTTTAAGGTGTTGAAAATTTGATAATTTATTAAAAGAACTGAAAAAACATTTCATGGGATAGTTTCTCAAAGTTGCATCCAACAAACTCTAATTTCTGAGCCCAGAAATTATAAACCATAAACAACTATCTATTATAAATAATGCTATATGGAACTTGGTATCTACATAGGGATCAAGTTTCTTATCTCACCTTTCTAAAACTTGTAAAGGCTAGCCTTTCCATTGTTTGTAACCTAACAAGATTGCTTCAAACAAAACAAAAACTGTAAGCATCTCAATTAAACAAAAAGGTGTTCAAGCAATCTGACACCATGTGTACATAGTCTTGCTGTGAACAACTCTCAAGTGCATGTTCTGTCAATCAGAATCTGATGCTGAGTCCTCTATGGTATCCCTTCTAATAACATCCGGTTCATGACCTGATGATGGAACTGATGGTCGAAGAATATCTTGTAGAATCTGATAAGCTATTTTAAATATGAAAAAAAAAAAGTCAACAGAACTATTGATAGAACCAAAAATCAAAATAATTCAGTAATAAATTTCTAGTGCATTTGTATTCCTTACCTGCCCCAAAAGATTTTTTTAGTGCAACTTTCATGAACTGTATTTCATGTTGGTGCGCTGACAACAATTTATTCTGCAAAATAAAAGGAGAAAAATGTTGACACACAATAACAAAATAGCATCAGAGTCTTATACATCACAAATATCTATCGAATAAATAACTTTACGATCAAAATGCATATATAAATATAGATGTGAATGCATATATCTGTGAATGCCTGAAAGAATTTATATAAAATCATAACTATAAATATAGATCTACACGTTTTGCAAATATCTCTGGATGAATAAAGTATGTATATAAAATATATAAATATAAGAGAAAAAATATCTAATTATTAATAATATATTTATATTCTTATATCCTGTACATATATTCTTATATAGAAATACAAGAATATCTTTATATTCTTATACACAAACTTATAATTATATAAATGTATTTGTATAATTATATAAATATATAAAATCTTTATATAGATATATTAATAGAAGAGAATAAATATAAATATATATATATATATATATATATATATGAAAATATATCTAGAAGAATGCAAATATGCATAAAAGAATATGTGTGCATATGCATATGACATAAAATACGAATGCTTAGGTATGTAGGTAGGTATGGATGCATAAATCTTTATGCAAATATGCAAGAAAGCATAAAATTGCCAATATGAATACACAAACGAATTTTAAAAAGTATAGAAATAAGAGAATAAATATATAAAAATAAAAATGTATTTGTATTCTTGAATATAAATATTAAAAATTAAACTAATAGAATGTGATTAAATCCTTATATTTATATAATACTTGTATAAATATATTAATATAATTCTATAAGTGCATCTAATATAAACATATCAAGGCAAATATATAAAATAACAATCTTTATAAAAATACCTAAATATAAGAAAATATATATATATATATATACAACAAAATAATAAAAGTATTTATTTATGTAATTCTAAAAATGTACTAGAATAAAAATATGTGCAATAAATCAGTAAAAAACAATGCAAATAAGTATGCAAACCAGTGTATGAGTATATATATGCAAGTGAATATGTATGTAAGGAAACAAATAACAATAAGTAAGAACTCCTCTATATGCATGCATGCATTTTATGTATATATGAATGAATATATATGTATGTATGCATTTTATGTATATATGTATGTATGTATGTATGTATGTATGTATGGAAAATTGCATGTAAGGAAGAAAATAACAATAAGAAAGAATGTCTATTTAAATATCCATGCAAGGAAGCAGATAACAATCAGTAAGAACACCTTTGTATGTATGCATGACAGAATGCACATACCCCTATGCAAGCATGTAAGAAGCATAAATCTAACAAAATGAATAACTGGACTAAAGGGGGAAAAAAGGTTCAAGGAAATAGGGTAGTGAGGGGCAATGGAAGAAGGGGCAATGAAAATAGGAAGAGGAAAGAAAAGCTCAAAAAAAGAGAAAAAAGAGACAACAGGAATAAAAAGGGCAGTGGATGAAAATTAGCAAGGGAAAGAACTAACAAAGGGTAGAAGCTGAAGAGGAAGAAGAAAATCAAGACAAACGGGGTAAAGGGGTTAAAAGAATGGGAAGGAAGCAAAGAAATTAAACTACGAAAAATTAAGATGCCCAAGGAACCCAAACATCTCAAGCCTATACTTGGGGAAACACCAATATAAGGGAGCCAACAGATGGGAAGGAAAGACAAAGGGGGAGGAGAAAATAAAATTGAGAAGGCAATCACAAAGGAGGTCAAGGCTGGGCAAGAGGGGGTCACAAGATTACCATGAGAGACAAAGAGAGAGAGAAGGCTACAAGAGAGCAAAACTAGGAAGAGAGGAAATCAAGAAGGGCGAAGAGACCAATTTTTAAGGCAATTTACAAGGGGTTGCCAAATAGAACTCAGATTCCAACCACCATACCAATTGAGGTTGCAGGGTTGATTGTTGATTTCAATGGCCTTTTTGAGTTTCCTCTTAAACTAGTTATCTTCTTTGAACAAGATTTGAGTGTTTTCTAAGGAGATGTGGTGTTTGGTCATTGAGGAGTGCTTTGCCAAGGCAAATTTCAAGATCCACTCATGTCTTATGTCAGCATGATGCTCTTTGATTCTAGTGCTAATAGAGCGACTTATCTCATCAATGCAAGGGACGCCATAGGAACACATCACTTTGTAGACACCCAAGTTGAGAAGGTCTTGAGGGCTTTGGGAGAGGAGATGAGATTTCTTAGGGTAAAGATAGGCTTGAAAGTACAATGGAGATCCTTTTTAAGAAGGATCTTGGCAATTCTGTTGGAGAGGCCCTAAACGTAGGGGAGGAAGGCGAACAAGGATGGAGGGGGAGCAGCCTCAAGTTTTTAGGTGCACTTGGATTTGGCTTGCTTGATCACCTTGATGATGCGCTTCCTTTAATATCCATTTAATTTAAAGACTCGGGTAAGGTGGGCAATCTCTTGGTCTATGTGTTCATCATAACATATCATAGATGCTCTAGAAGCTACAGTTTTGAGAACACCAACTTTTTGGCCAAGGTGATGATGAAAGCAGTGAAGGTAAAGGTCAATGTGTGTAGCTTTGCAGAAGACACAGTAGGCTAAGGAGCCATCTAGTTTTTTTATGAGATGGACATCAAGGGGAGTTGGTTATCAATTTCTATCTCTTTGGTAAAACAAATGCAAGGGGCTATGTTGTTTAAGTGCATGTGAAATTCTTGAAGTTTCCCTCACCATTGGGGCCAACAAACATTAGTATCATCAACATAGCATTTCCACCACTTTAGTCTAGCCACAATAGGGGATAGAGATGAAGCCATAGCTACACCATCCCCCTACTCAAACTAAATCTTGGAGGCTAAGATAAAGTGGATCAAAGACACAACTCAACCAAGGTGGCAAGCTCATAAGTGGTCTTTTGTTTAATTAACTAAATTGAGTCAAGGATGGAAACTTTGATGAAGCGAGAGACAACATCAAAGTTGACTAAGAAGTCACTTTCATCTAATTCATTTTCTTTGATGAAATCAACAAAATAGGAAGAATTCTTGATGAAGGAGCTAGATTTACCAATGAGGGGAGAGATGAGCTTAGCCAAATGGGCAGCAAGCTTGTAGTTGGGAGCCGGAGAATCAATGGTATCCACTATGGGCCTAAGGGGAATACCTAGCTTGTGGATTTTTAGGACACCATAAATACGAGGGGTCACCTCTTTGGAGGGGTATAACTACTTTTTGGTAGTGTCATCAAAAGATGAAGGGAGATAGCTGATTTCTCTTCTCTGGCTTTAATTCATCTTGATGATGGATCATGGAGTATGAACCAAAATGTTGATAAAAAAATGTTACATAGTCAAAATCCGAAAATATTACTATATTGATATCAGTCAAAATCCGAAAATATTACTATATTGATATCATGGACTGTGGAAATTTCATGTTTTTAATCTCTATACCCTATTCCTAAGAAAAACAACTATTTCTATTAACTACTAAGATATAAATATCCTATTCCTAGGGAAAACAACTACTTCAATTATTGAAATAATTTGATTCACACCTAGTTTGCTAAGACTCACATACTTTGCCCAAATTCCCTAAGCTAATCACAAAACAACCCAATTGGCTCAAATCTTATTCAAACTCCAACTGGTTCTTTTATTTTGCATTAACTATTAAACTCCCCCAGACTCCGATCTTTTGGTTTGCTTATCATTGCATTCAAGAAATAAAGATCTCAAACAATACTCCAGTCAATTTTTCCCGACTCTTGTGTTTCTTTTTCTTTGTACTCTTCTACAGGTGTGCTTCCTAAAACTAGTGTTTCAGAATGGATGCATTCTAGACTCTATGTTTCAGTGTGATACCTCAAAAAATGTCCTACAAAATCCCAAAAAAATAAAGAAATGCATGCTCAATGATCGATGTTACTCATACATAACCCGTTGTGGAGGATGTCCAACTGTCCCTCCATCCATTGAAAGACATCTGGACATCCCTGCATTTGAACTTTAAAATACAAAAAGAAAAGGAACTTGAGGGAGAGGTAGATAAGAAAGAGAGAGATGTGAGATAGAGAGAAGAGAGATCTACATAGGGAAGGAGGGAGAGGTAGATAACGAGGGATGAGGATTCATTCTTGTTTTTACAAATTGAGCACATAAACCATCAAGCGGTTGGTTTTAAATTTCAATCATTAAACCATAAACAGATTTAGGTATGTTGATAGTTCATGCTCTTCATACCTAACCAAAAAATATGAACTTCCCAGTGTAATGACTCTGGTAACTCCCCAGAAATGTCTTGTGATAAGATCATAAGAAAATCCTAAATGTTGTCATTGCATTTTTATATTGTTTAGTTTACTAGTTTCTAGATCATTACTTATTTCTGAAATAGTACTCTCCCCTGTAACAATTATATGATAAAAAACAATCTTAATCTTTTAAGGGTTGTACAACTATGCTAACTAAATTTTGGGGTGGTCTCTCCACCTCTAATTGAAACACATCCCCAACTCCTCATCCCTGCATACCAAAAACTTTGTGGAACATTGCATAAAATCATAAAAATGCCTTATTTAGACCAAATTTAACCAGAACGCAATGCATTTGGACACACTATTTTTAGCAGTATGTTATTTATAGCAAGTGTTATTTTTAGCAGGGTTTCAACAAGTTAGTTCAGAGGCTATTTCAGGCAGATTAGTTTGAGCAGTTTGATCTCTCGCACTCTTGGAGCTCATTTTTGGCAAATTCAGTATTTTTATTAAATTTATATTTTAAGTGAAAATATGATACTAAGGCTTGGAGAACACCTACTTGGAGAGATAAGTTATTTTCATAAAGGTGATTTTTATAAGGTATTTTCACTTAATATTTTGGACCCCTAACTTGTGATATATTTGCAATTTTATTAAAGTCTTCTCCCCTTCGTTTTGGACGCCATGTCTAGGTGGCTAATGGAATTGAAATGAAATGCAAATTGCAAATTGTTGAAGGTGAATGTGAATTTGATTTGGGTGCCCTCTTTGGAGGGAGTTGAATTTGAATTTTGGAGAGAAAAGGTTATAAATAAGAGTGTTGGGCTTCATTGTTGGTATCTAGAGAAATTTACAACGAACTGCTGCCGAAATGGTTACTCACTTCGAGGAATGCATACCTCATAGCAAACTTAGTTTCTTGCTTGAAAGATAGCAACTAGCTAAGATATTAAAACTGTTATTTACATTGAAGAGCAAATGGAGTTAATTGAGATGAAGATATTGGAAGTTTTCTAAGGTTTTGGTGTGATTTTGTCAGTTTACAGGTTGCTGGTTAATGTATTGCTGAAGGAGATTTTCAATCATAAATCATTGTGCGATTTTTATTTGCTTTTGGGTAGTTGCTCATTCTGTTTCTATGTCCTAGGCATCCCTTTTTGCTAAGTTTCATAATTTTTAGTGGAGTCTATGATTTTATCTTGTTGGTCGCCCCTCCTGGGAGGCCATACCATGCCTGTAAGTGTCTTGGTATTTGTGCATAAATTATTGGCAGGTGTTTGATGTAATTTATTCATCTAGACTTGGGCGCCTTCCTCCTTAGCTTCATTTGCACTTAATTTCATATCATTTGGAGGTGTTTAAATGGGGTTATGAGCATTTTGGTGTGTTCTAGGCTTGCTGGTTTGAGTCTTCTGTGTGCTGGTCTGTCATATCAGATTGTTGGAAGTTTTGTTTTTGGCTTGTATTTCATAGTTGGGAAGCTTGAAAAAATTGGAGAATCGTCAAAAAACATTTGCAGTGGATTGGACAACTATAATTCATTGTAACTTGGAGACATCTCTCATTGTAAGGCTGAAATCAGTAGTATTGGTTCAGTCAATTAATATTTCTAATTTTTACTTCATAATTTCCACTTTTAGTGGAAGGGACAGGCCCCATCGTCCATTTACTTTCTGTACTGCCCGTTGAACAAGCGGAAGGGGTCAACAAGCTACCCATACTTTACTTTTCATGCACTTTGTAATTCCTCATCATGTTGATCGGCAAAGCCGTCAAACTACTCCCACTAAATAAGTGGTCAAGTTGCATATGCATTGTACTTTCCAGCAATTTCAGTTTATGAGCTAACGATCGCCAACACCATATGCTATCACCTCGCCCAAATTGGGATCTTGGTGAACATTCTTGGTGAAGGGTTACCTTTCAGCTGGTTATTTGGTTTAGTTAACGCTAACGAGTGAAGTGTTGTGGCTAAATTTTGAAAAAAATTGTTGGGGGATATTTCAGTGGTATCAGAGCCCAAGATCCTACCATCCTATGAAAGTCAAGTGATTCAGTTTGTCAAATGAGTGACAGAGATATCAGATACTACAACAGAGAGCAAAACAGACAGTAACATTAGATTCCATCAGTTCCTAAAGGGGACACTTTTTCAGAAGTTCTAAAGCACTGTGAGCCTGAAGTTTAGACAATGGCAGAAAGAGACAAGGGAATAGCCCGTGATGAAGACAGAGATTCTAGAACTGAGAAAAAGTTTGACTTGATGTTGGATATGATGACTAGGTTGCTTGCTAAAATGGACCAGCAAGTAACTCTGACACAGCAGCACCATGATGGTGAACATAGTGACTCAAACAACACTCCAAGGGGAAGAACTATTGGGAAACATGTTGCAAACACTACAAGATCAACCTCTAGACCTCTTTTTCCTTCATCTACTCAAAGGGAGGAACCACCAGTTAAGATCGGAATACCTTTGGTGGATGATGCAAGACAAGCCTACATGGAATATGCCTCATTGCCTACTGAGATCAAGGACCAATGGACCTTTGATCAATATATGAAGCAAAGAAATAGAAGGAGCGATGGAAGAGTTGATTACCATGCTCCTATGGGTCCTAGAACAGATTATCATCAAACTCTTGGAAAGGTGACCTTGGCCCATTTTGATGGGAGTGATAAGTGTACGACAAGGTCATGGGTTTAGAAGCTTGACAATTACCTCTCACTAATACCAATGCCTGAAGAAGATGCTATAAAGTTTGCAACCTTGCACTTGGAAGGAGCTGCCCATGAGTGGTGGTATCATAGTTTGGTCACTCTTGGCCATAACCTCATTCAAACATATACCTCGTCATCATTTGATAGGTCTCAATATCAAGCAAGCTCATATTCTTGCATACCCTCTTGTAGAAGGAATCTATTGTTTTTGCAAGTGGTCTTGGGTATAGAGGTAATCTTCAACTCTTACATAGTATCAGAGCCAAGCCTTGCAAAACCATTCTCAAATCTAAGGGTTAAGCTATTTCTAGGGAGAGATCTAGACTATTTTTAGTAACGTTGAGTATGCTCTTCCCTTGCATCATATGGTGAACCTAGGAATTAGAAAAACTTGAAAAAAATACTATATTTGGAGGGTTTCTCTATGTGGGTTTTCATTGCAGGTCACTTTTGGCTTGTGTTGGAGGAAATCTGAGGTCAACTTTGAGCTTAGGGCAGTTGACAAAGTCAACATCGGCTTTTGTTTTGCCTAAATCCGACATGTTTTGCCAAAGTTATAAGGGTTTGAAGATTTCAAGATCCATAGGTAGCAAAGCTTTCGGTGCACTTTGAGCCCAAATTGACCCTCACCATCGTCTTCAGAAGGCCCAAGAGACAAAGTTTCATATAAAATACAACTATATTTAGCGTCAAGTGTTTTTGAGGCAAATTTTTTACCTGGATCGTATGGGAAGGGAATCAATCAATAAAACCAAAAAAAAATCAATTGCGTCCTTTGTTGCTTGATACCTATCTCTATTCCAAAATGTGTTCTTAAATGATGGTGGAAATCTAGAGTAGTGTGTGCTACAACATACGAATCCAAATTGGATCCACAAACTCTAGTCCCAACACTACCATTAGTGCTTGAAGTAGAAGGAAATGGTGGAATGCTAGAAATGGAAGTCTCCTTGACCTTGGCCTATAGCTGTCATCTCTTCTCTTTCCTCTTTTTTAGGTCATTTTTCTTCTCAAAGGGCTCTAATAGATTTTGGACCTTGCATATAACATCAACTGGCACTTGTGTACAAGGAAGCATCTCAGCCATGTATGCGTGCAAAGTGAGACTTGTGGAAATTAATACCTCCCCCACTAATTTTCAATTTTCAATAATTGCAAACCAGCTACAAAAAGAAACACTTAATTTTTCTTTTGTTGAATACCATATTTTTTGTCCAAATAAAAATGTGGCATAGGAATTAATGAAGTGATCTTATAAAAGCATTACTTGCACCTTTACAAAGAATGAGCCACAATTAAGTCTTTGTGGTCTATAAGTATATAGAATTGTTCTACAGGACTCAAATTTCAACTGCCACAAAAAAGAAAGGCTTTGTTCATTCTTATGACAATACAGTAAATGGCTCCAACATCCCCTCAACTTATTTCATATTTAACACTTCAACCTTCCACAGTTCATAATGTTAAATGAAGTAGCTTCCATGTGCAATTGTTTAAATATTTTGAAAAATTTAACTCAATTTATGATAATTGATATTCGATATTCGTTATTTACAAAGGAGAGGAAAACCTCTTATATAAAGAATTATTTAATATATGACCTGATTTTTTTTTTCAGTTTTCTGATATCACTGATATGCTGATTGTTTTCACTGTTATGCTCATGGTGTTTTTTGCAAGAGTTTATGATGCCATTTATTGATTCAACATGCCAAAAAGATAGATAACTTATATGCAGAAAATAACATTTAAAAACTAGCTAGCAATGATAACTTTCAGATTTGGTATTGCTCAGGAAATTATATCAGGAATATATCAGTCTTTAACAAGCTCATTACAACTCAAAAATAATGTATTTTCAGACCTGGAAATTGTTTGCTAACAGCCAAACTTGAACTTCAAACCTCCAATGAACTGAAACACTAGCTGAGATGCCACGTCCCCTTCTTACCATGCCTAGCACCAATGAAAAACAGGCCCAGATTGCTATGAGAAAGCCTATGCATCAGCAGGATTCAAACTCTAAAATCACCCACAAATGGCACCACCTGGGGGAGGTTGACCTAGCCTAAAAAATCAGTTTTAGCTCAATAAAATATTAAAATATTGCAGATATATGCTCTTGGTCGCCTTGGCTAGGAGAATCCAAATATCCAACACCCAGAATGCAATCTCGAACCAATAAGGAGTTATGATCAAATAACCAGGTTCAGACCCTATGAATAAAGTGCCCATAAACTTTTGAAAACTCCTCAAAAACACTGAAAATCACACCAAAAAGAAGCTACGCCACTACAAGCCAAAACCCAAACACTAAACATCAGAAGTACTCAAAAATCTTCATCTCTCTTGACTGAAACTATTAATCTTGAAGCTCTGAAATGATTATTGGATGAAACCACACCTCAACCAGCTAGGGTAGGTCTTACACTACCAAAACCAGCTCCTTAATGCCAAGGGTTTTTGTCCTCAACACTTGATTACAAACCTCTAGAATGATTCCAGCAGCATCTCCTTATGCAACCATTTTCAATATGGCCAAATGAGAGCCAAAACTCATATCTATAAAGTGAGGGAAGGATTAGAGGAGCTTGCATTTGAGTTTGAATATATTTCCCTCATTTCACTTTATAAAAAGACATGAAATTACCTCAAGAGGGGTAAATGAGAGCCAAAACTCATATTTATAAAGTGAGGGAAGGATTAGAGCAGCTTGCATTTGAGTTTGAATATATTTCCCTCATTTCACTTTATAAAATGACATGAAATTGCCTCAAGAGGGGCGTCCAATTTTTTGCCTCCAAAATTCCACTTTTGATTTTTTAATTTAAGATTGAAATTAAGCCCAAACTAAGCATCCCACCTTATGAGGCATAACATTAGCCTTTCAAAATGATAACTAAACCTTTTTTCTAGGCATCCACTTGAAATACATGGACCCTCTTTTAAAACAACATTGTGCAAATAGGCCAAGGGGTTTTCCCATAAGGAAACTATTTTGCATTATCCAGCCTTTTAAAACAATGTTTAGTTATCTCATTAGGCACCAAAGTACTCTTTGACGACCACCTACCCCCTTAAATTATAAAGTTATTCTATTAAAATAACTTAAGTGACTTATAAAAAGTGAATATTAAATAATTCAACCTTAGGCTCTCCAACGCCACCATAGAAATAACACTACTAAGGACACTAAGAGTTTGAGACCAGCTTCCCAAAATAGACTTGCTATAAATAGCAACTACTAAAAATAGTAAGTGCTCACCAAATAACAAACTAGCCAAAACATTAAAGCTCGTTAGACAACTCCAACATACTGCCCAAACAGGAAACCTTACACTGCATTGTCGCCCAGACCGGTTACTAAATATAGTACTTACTAAAAATAGTGAGTCAGAACCACACTAGCCCAAAGGAGGACGTTGAAAATGGCGACATTACAAATTACAAGACTATGTTTCTAAAAAGAAACAATCATTAACTAAAGCAAATAACGAAAAGTTACTAAAAGCTAACTAAGTTAGCTAAAAGTAAACTACCAACTAACTAAAAGCTAAGATGACCATTAAATATTACAATAATACTTTAATACCCTCCCTTAATGGTCATCCTACTAACTACACCAAGCTTATCCCGAAATTTTATAAATTTATCAGTATTGAGAGGCTTAGTGAGAATGTCTACAGTTTGATCTCTGTTGTACCCAAACCAAATTTTTTGCTTCATTAAGGCATTTTGCATTTAAAAGTCTAAACCTTGCTAAAATGATGTGAAACACAGTTTTGGGCAATGTCAAGCATGGAGTTTTTGTCAATAGTTTGTCAGTCAATGTCAGTTATATTGATCAAAACCTGAAGCAGAGACTCAAAATGAAGATTTTCACGATGGAGGAGCATCTCACGACGGCATTTCATATTGCAGACGGTCATTTCAATGATCGAAACGGAGTTTTCAGTGGTCAAAATACGAAGATTTTTCAAAGGAAAATTCACAAAGTGCAAGTATAGCTCAGGGGCGCCCAGCTTTTGAAGGTCAAGATCTTGTCTGAAGTGCTCAAGCATCCAGTCAATCTCTTCAGAATCAGCCTGGCTATCCGTCGAGTTATCCAGCGAGGCGTTCCGAGACTCACAGCTCCAGTTATTCACGACAGAAGGTAAAATCCCTAAATTTTAGGAGATGGAAATTTTGCTCTTTTCAGGCAAAAGCGCTCAGCTAGGAAAAGCCATTTCAAGCGAGGAGGTAAAACTTCGTCAGTTCAATACGCTGCAGTCTTGTTGCCAGAGATATCAAGTGAAGTCATCAGGCTCTTAGAGTTCGGTGATGCGTCCAAAGATGGAAACCTTAAGAGGAAATGGGTTTTCCGTTTTTGGGCTTCTCGTTTATGCCGGTCTGAAATCTGGGCGAGCGGCGGCTTAAGGACCCTCGGATGCGAATTTAGCGGGGCCGAGTCTTCCACGCGACATCGTTAGTATACTAGCCTAGCTCATAGCGCATCATTACGGCTTATGCGATCCGGCGTTTCACGGTGGTCGTGGCGGAGATTCTACTAAGCACGTAATTTTACGGGCAGAACCAACAAATGGTTTTCAGTACATTTTCATAGTCTTAAGGCGCCTAGCCTTTAGGCTGGTCAGATGAGCCCGTTCGCGTTCGAAGTCTTCATGACTATTGAGCGTAATCAATTTATCATCAGCGAGGCATAGCTTTTGTCGACCTTCAGCATTTGGCGTTTCGTGCGTGCGAGGTCTTTGGTGTCATATTTCAAGGGGAAAACGTCCGAAAAATGGCTAAGTCTGGGAGCGGTAAACATATTAAAAATACGCACTGGAGTATTTGAGGTCTTAGAAGCAGTTTTCTTGCCTCGACACCTCCAGTGACTCCTCTTAAGAGCCCTCCTGGCTGTCCGTTAAAACAGATAATGCCTGAATCGGGTCATCCCAGCTCCAGATATCAACTGTCAAAGTAGGGTGTTTTGACGACGTTTGATTTTCGTTGAAATGTCCAAAGTGCAACCTTGAGCCAGGGGCGCTTTTCTTTTTGAGGCCCTTAACACAGCTTTTAGCTGTCGTGTGAGCAGTCATTGGATACAGAATATCTCCAGTCATGCCGTGAGCTTCGTCTCGTATCAGCAGGGTTCACCATTCACCGTCAGCAGCCGTTTGAAGCATCAGATGGCAGTTTAGGAAAATGGCTAGAATGCGGAACCATTAAAAGCAATTTAATGAAGATGCGCCCTAATTTTTCAAGGGATAAGCGATGGATTTTGCAGTTATGTCTCAACGGAACATTTCTTCGCTATTGGTAGGCTTCCGTTGATTATCTCGGTCGGTCACCGGCATCCACCGGTCATTCGGAATCGATTAACCGAGGGTGGCGATCATTATGCCGTCGGCTATGGGAGTTAGTAAAATGGAAGTATCTTGAGCAAATGGGCGCCCTATGGCCGAGATGACACCGAATCCCGATAAAGTCAAAGATGAATCTGGGAAGCTTCAACCCGGGTTTATCAAATTTGAAGTTCAATTACTGGCGCCTTTGCATGATAAATATTTTGTTATTATTTTCAAATTCGAACTTCCAGTCAGTGAGTCAGTGAAGGCAACCAATAAGAGATCTTCTATTCTTGTCAGGGTTTTGAATTCTTGCAGTTGCTCAATTGGTGCGAATTTCTTCTTATTCAAGTATGGCGTCATCATTTGTTATTCACAGAGCTTTCAATAAAATTCGTATTTTTCAAAGAGAAGATTCAATCTCAAGAGAAATTCGCAATTTTCAAAGCTAATTCATATTTTCAAAAGAAATCGAATTTTGTTAATTTTCAAAGCAAACTTCAAAGAGGTTCGTATTTCTTCAAGAAGTAAGGGCGCGCATCTTTAAGGGAAATTCATAGTTTCAAGCAAATTCGTTTTTCTTCAAGGCAAAGGCGTGTTTTTCAAGAAAATTCATTTTTCTTCATTCACAAGGCGTATTTTCAAGGGAGATTCGTATTTCTCAAACAAAGGCAGATTTCTTATCTATTTGCAAAGGCGATTTCTCCAATCACATTCTTTTGCAGGTTAAAAGTTCACGATTGTCAGCAATTTGAAGAATTCAAGGGCGATTTTCATTGAAGAAAAGCATACAAAAAATGTCTTTTTCCTCCTTGGTTTTCATATTTCTCTCAGTTTTCAATTCGCATGTTCCTGAAATTGGCAAAATTCAACAAGTCTCAGTATCTGGATCATTTTCATATAGCTTCCTCGAATTAAAATCGTGCGTTTGATTTTTTAGGAATTTTTAACTCCAGAGCATTCGTTCTCGAGTTTCTAATTTTCTCAACTGAAAAGTCTTTGCATGGTCGAGTAGAAGTCAGATTTTCGCATTTCTGACGTTCTGGGTTGTCTTAGAATCCCTTTCTGGACAAAACCCATATCTCAGATTTTTCGCCGAAAATAACTCTTCGAAAGGCTATTTTTAGCTTCAGCAGGTTATTTTTAGCTCTCAGAAATGTTGTCAGAATATAGCCGTGTTCACAGTCAACAGGCGAGTTTTTCAGAGTACAGTACACACAGACTGAATTCAAGACCAAATCGGTCTTAATTCATGTTTTCGTTAGAAAAGCTGAGATCGATTTGTATCAAGCCACAGAGGAGATAATGGCCATCACTTCAGTTACGGAGCCGCCAAAGTTACCAGTCAATGAAATGCTGGTTGAGTGTGCAAAGATTGCAAAGATTGCTCAAGTTGCTGACATTCAGATGCTGATGCAGTTGACAGCCTCGTTGAGGGATTGGTTGCTCGAGATCACAACCAGTAGACTTCAGTTTCTCACCTCTTAGGATAGACATTATACACAGGAGTTAACTTGGCGTTACCCTTTCAAGTTAACTGGCTGTCTCACCTCATGCATGTCTATTCTGAGATTCATCTTGTTTACTTGGAGTTTTATTTAGGGTTTTACGTTAACTGATGATAGTCTTCCAGTTAACTTGTGTTCAATAAGGACGTGCATGCTCGCACAGTTGTCCATTTTTAGATTAGATGTTTGATCAAGCGAGGGTAGTTTCCGGTTAATTTGTATAGTTCTTAATTAGGGTTTGGCACATTGCTTGCATGCATTGCAGGAACTATAGATGACTCAAGGTGATTTTAGGGTTCCCTACACCTTGATGTATATAAATAAGAGCTTTTGCTCATTTGTAAATAACTTTTGCTTGAGAGAGAAATATATGCTGCGCCTACCTTGCCCTCAATATTGCTCTTTTGGTATTTGTTCATGTGTCTTCACTATTATGATGAATTGTTATGCCACATAGGGTTCCATGCAATTGTAATGGTGGATTCTTTATGTCTTGTGAATCTTTTATCATTTCAATCAAGTGTTATGCCACATAGGGTTTCGTGAGATTGTGATGATAAAATCGTTTTGTGAAGTCTTTACTACTTTCAATCAAGTGTTATGCCACATAGGGTTCCATAAGATTGGCGTGGTAAATTCCTCCCATAGTTAGATCTGTTTTGCATATTTACCATTGAGATCAATTGTTATGCCACATAGGGTTCCAAGAGATTGAGATGATAAATCTGCTTTATGTAAATTTACCATTGTGATCAATCGTTATGCCACATAGGGTTTCGAGAAGTTGCAGCGATAAATCTGTTTTGTGAATCTTTATCAATATAATCGAAGGTTATGCCACATAGGGTTTCGTGAGATTATAAAGATAAAGGCTGTTTTGTGAAGGCTTTGCTATTTCGATCGAGTGTTATGCCACACAGGGTTCCATAAGATCGTCTTAGTGAATTCTTAAATCTGTTGTGCCCAATAAGCTTGTTTAGATTGAGATGATAGTTGTGCCACCTTGCCTTCAAGTAGAGAGTCTAAACTCGTTTATCGTCCGATAGTCGACTCCATTTCCTCATGCTCATTTTCTTGAGGAAATTTGGATAGGAATTCAAAAAGTAGTTAAGCTTAGTTGTAGAGATTACCCTCTGCGAAACCCGAGAAAAATCCCTTGGCTGCAAGCGTTCTTGGTTTTCTTAACCTTGTGCCTCTTCCAGGTGAGAACAAAAAGATAGGACTTAGATTACTTCTCTTTTCATGCATTCCAGCACAACGAGGGAGCTTCCCCTCCTAATTTGAAGAGCACTCATTGCGTAGTGTACATAGCTGTCCGTACAAACCTGCACTCCAGAGGTGTTAGATTTTACGCCAACAGTTTTCTGGCGCCCACCGTGGGGCACGAGGCAAGAAAACTTCAAGAAAAGCTAAACGCTTTTATTTCACGGGATAGACACTCTGGCATCCGATTGCATGATCCACACAGAAGCAATGGATGATAACAACAACAATGCTGACAGGCGACGTCCACCCCCATTACCTTGGGGTAATAACATTGGACCTTTGGCTTTTGAGGTAAATCATGAGTTACCTAAAGGGTCAAGGAAGCGTTTTCCTCGGTTTCAAGGCGATGGAACTCAACACCCGGAGGACCATTTTTCTGCGTTCACAACGGCTTGCGCCGTCTTGCACGTAGAACATGAAGACATCGCGGTGCGTCTCTTTGTCGAGACTCTTGCGGGAAATGCTGCCGACTGGTTCAATCACTTGGCGCCAAGCAGTATCACAAGTTGGGCAACTATGAGCGAGAAGTTTTTAGCGAGATTCAAGCCCGTTGAAGACAATCATATGTTGTTTGCCCAGCTCACAAATTCAAAGATGGAGCACAAAGAACACATGAGGGATTTTGTGGCAAGATTTAATCGTCTTGTTGCAAGAATTTCTTCTACATTCGATCCATCACCGGAGATTCTGATAAGCTGTTTCATAAATGCTCTTCCATCAGAGATAGCCTTCTTTCTCAAGACGGCCAAAGCAACAGAGTTGAAGAGTGCACAAGAACACGCCATTGAGTTGGAAGATAATATGATCACTTCCGGCTTGATGAAAATAGATTCTATCAGATCTCCAGTTCAGCAACCGTACCAGCCAAAGAGAGACAATCTTCAGCCACGGTTGCCAACATCTCCACCAAGATCAATGATTGAGGCTGCACACAGTGCAGTATTTTGTCCTTTTCATGACACTAATGAACATACCGGATCCACATGTCCAGAGAACCTGAGAATGATCCAAATCATGGGATACACTGAAGCTGCTCCCAGTTCTAGTTTTGTACCAACACCAAGTTCGAAGGTTGTTTTACCACAAACGGACAACTTCGATGGCGACTCCGCAGCGGGATACTTTGATGAAGAACCCGTAAATCAAGAAGAAGAAGAAGAATACCGTCAGTACACTCCTCCTATGTTTACATGTGATCAACACTTCAAAGCACAGAAAGAAGAAGAAGAAAGGCGGAAATCAAACGAAGAGGGTGAAGAAGTGCCTCTCACTTCTAAACCCAAACCTTCACATGCGATTACTATGCCAGTTGCTCAAGAGACGTCTTCAGCAAATTTTGACATCGTAGCTTCCATGATGAAGACCAAGGTACAAATATCGCAACTGGAATATCTTCAGGATCATCCAGAAGAATTAGATCAGATTCTCAAGGTTGCAAAGAAGCAGGCAGTGCTCAAGTCATCTGTTCCAGCAGGAGCAAAGCCTAAAACGGATCCTGGTAATTGTGTAACTCTGTCAGAAATAAAAGCTAAAGACCAGAACATTGCTTGTTCTGAAAAGAGACCGACAGAGGAGACAAAGTCATGGACAATACAGTTTGATGGAGATTGTTCAACAAAATTTTTAGAAGAAGGGGAATTGATCATATCCCCTAAAGAACAGTTGAACCCAGTTGCACATTTCCTGCAATTGGAATTTACTGAAGCTGAAAAAGAGGTGCTTTTGCAAGGCCTCAAAGATGCCGAGGACATGGGAATCAAACTCCTATGTGTTAAAGGTGATGTAGAGTTGATCAATGAGCCAGTTAAAGGATATTATCAGATCAGAAAAGATCACCTACGGCATTACAGAAATCGAGTTTGGAACTCGATCGACTGGTTTGAAGAATTCAACATTCCAAGGATGGACTACAACAGAACTAATGTCTCAGGAATATTAGATTTCCCATTTGCATCATATTCTGACTTTTGTCAGAGTACCTTTGCATGGATATATGAATACCTGAGAATCTTCATTCCAGAAGGATTGCCTCCTGCAATTCCCATCAGAAGAGAAGTCAAGCCTTTCAGGCAGAAACGACATTGGTGGGAGGCTCTCCCCGCTGCCATGCAGCGGACAATATTCAAAGCACTTCATCTCTTCGGGGGTGGAGTTAGTTTTCTTTAAGTAATTTTTATGCTTTAACGTTATGTCGTATTGTATTTCCCCGTTTTGTGATGTTTTGTCGTGTATTAGGTGATTTAGGTAGTCTTGTTTTAGGTGATTTTTAGGTTAGGTTTTTAGGAAACTCCAATGTTTTTAGGTGAATAGGGAAAAGTCCTGACTCCAATGCCCAATTATAAAACACTAGTCTACTTAAACACTGAGATTCTTAAGTTCTCCTATGCCGTAGGTATCCGACATGGTCACCAGACGGAGCCTAATGTTGTACCCAAACCAAATTTTTTGCTTCATTAAGGCATTTTGCATTTAAAAGTCTAAACCTTGCTAAAATGATGTGAAACACAGTTTTGGGCAATGTCAAGCATGGAGTTTTTGTCAATAGTTTGTCAGTCAATGTCAGTTATATTGATCAAAACCTGAAGCAGAGACTCAAAATGAAGATTTTCACGATGGAGGAGCATCTCACGACGGCATTTCATATTAGGGCGGTCATTTCATTGTCGAAGCGGAGTTTCGATGGTCAAAATCTGAAGATTTTTCAAAGGAAAATTCACCAAAGTGCAAGTATAGCTCGAGAGCTAGCTTTGAAGGTCAAGATCTTGTCTGAAGTGCTC
>VDFB02270651.1:625309402-625398165 GCA_007258455.2 Sequoia sempervirens
TCAATGAGTTTTGTCTTCTTTCGTCCAGCATTTCCAGCTCGTGCAAGCGTGACTGTCGGTATTCCTCTTCATTAGCTAGACCTTTCAAAGAGACCCGTAGCGAAGGAATTTCGACCTCAATGGGTAAGATGGCTTCTGCGCCAAAAACCAGGGCGAATGGGGTAGCTCCTGTGGGCGTACGAATGCTAGTTCGGTAAGCCCACAGGGCAGGGTTAAGTTGTATGTGCCAATCGCGACCAGCATCATTGACAGTCTTCTTAAGGATCTTGATAATGGTTTTATTCGACGCCTCAGCTTGGCCGTTTCCTTGGGGGTAGTATGGGGATGAAAAGTGGTGTTGGATATGGAATCGCTCACATAACTCACGTACGTCTTGGTTTTTGAATGGACGTCCATTGTCAGTGATGATGGATTGTGGGAGGCCATACCGGCAAATGATGTAATTGAGAATAAACTTTGATATTTGTTTGCCAGTAATGTATGTCAATGGAATGGCTTCGATCCACTTTGTGAAATACTCAGTGGCGGTGATAATGAATTTATGGCCATTGGAGGAGGTTGGATGAATCTTTCCCACGAGGTCGAGTCCCCATTGAGCGAAGGGTCACGGAGAAGTGATTGGCCGAAGTTCTTGTGTTGGAGCATGGACCAAATCACTGTGTATTTGACATTTGCGGCAAGTCCTGACATACTCAATTGCATCTTTTTCCATTGTCAGCCAATAATACCCAAGTCTCGTTAGTTTCTTAGCTAGAGTAGGACAACTCGAATGAGATACTGCATATCGTGCACTTCTGCGTGGGTAGTACATGCTTCATCGATCCAAGACATCTAGGAGGGTATTGTCAAAACTTCACAGTAAATTGTCGATAATATATACATATTTTCTAATGAAGGACTTCCTTTGGTTATTTGATAGGTTCGATGGAAGGGTTTGAGACTTTAGGTAGTCATAAATGTCCTAATACCAAGGAGAGTTGGGACCAACAAGTTCACAAACCATTTCTAACTCTGGGATGTCATATGCCAGTATCAAAAGTTGTTCTACTAAGAACTCAAATTGTGACACATTTTTAGGGATGTCCAAGAGAGAACTAATAGTAGCCATTGCGTCAGCTGCTTTATTCTGTACCCTGGGAATTTGTTCAAAAGACATTGATTGGAAGTATGTTAGGAAACTATCCACCATCCTCTTGTAAGGAAGCAACTTCTCATCCTTTGTTTCATAGTCATTCACTTGGTTGATTACTAGCTGGGAATCCCCGAATACAAGCAATGTCTAAATTTTCCATTTGATTGCCAGCTTGAGACCTGTAACTAGTGCTTCGTATTCGGCAATGTTGTTTGTGCAAGGGAAAGCAATTCAAAATGACTTAGGAATTGAATCCCCTTGTGGTGTGATGAATAAGATTCCAGCCCCTGAGCCATGACCAGTGTGAGACCCATCAAAATATAGCTTCCATGGTGTTGCTGGTTCCGTATGAAAGATGGACTCGTCAGGAAAATCAGTTACCAATAGATGAGAGGCTTGCATTGGCGCATACGCGGGTTGATGTCTGCTATTACTTGCCCTTTGAGTTGCCATGTTCAACATGTGCTGTCGTACTTACTTAGGATCATGACCCATTTTCCAATCGGCTTTAATGCTTGTTGCCTAGAGCTTAATAGGTATTTCAATGGGTCAATTTTGGCTAACTAGTTGTGTCGTGGTTGACATATAATGCCTTAGTTTTTGGGCTGCAAAGACAACTTCGAGGCATGCACGTTTGATGTATGTGTAATTCAGCTCGTAACTGATCAGTGTGCGGCTGATATAGTAGACTGCTCTTTCTTTCCCTTCATGATCATTTTGAGCCAATAATGCCCCTAGTGCCTAACTAGTGGTCAAGATGTATAGAATTAATGGCTTTCCATGAATAGACGACATGAGGACTGGTGCTGATAGCAGGTAATCTTTGATTTGCTAGAAGGCCTATTGACATTTATCTGTCCATACAAAGGGGACACCTTCATGTGAATACTAAGTGGTCAGCACTTATCTGTAAATTGAGCTATAAGCGGCGAATGGGTGCACTGCCTTGTAGGGTTAGGTTCTTGATCCCTCTGGGTGAGCATGTCTATGATTACTTTAACCTTTCGGATCGACCTCTATGCCTCTTCCGGAGACTATTTAATACAACTACACAGTGCAAAAACACATTTCTTAGGGTTTCATGAGACTGTACTCTTCTAGTCTCTTGAAAATTTTGTCAAGTCCTTCAAATGATCTTTTGCTTATTTACAGTTGGCCAATAAGTCATCTCATGACTCTTTCTTATATTGTGCATCCTTATCATGGAGATGGTAGTCATAACCCTTTAATTATATGGCTTTGCATTTTTGAGACCGAGAAGGGCATGATGTTTCTTGATATGTACCCATGGGCAAGTAAATTTTATTTTATTATTGGTCCTCGAGAACGTGGATTTGATTATAACCAGAGAAACCATCCATGAGGGATAGCATCTCATGTCCTGCAGTTAGATCGACTATGATGTCAATGTTGGGCAAAGGAAAGTCATCCTTTGGACATGCTTTGTTTAGGTCCCGGAAATCTGTACATACCCGAATTAGTCCATTTGGCTTTGTCACCGGTACTAGGTTGGAAATCCATTCAGCATAATCTATAGACCTTATGAATCCGACATCCAGTAATTTCTTTAACTCTGCCTTAACCAATAGAGCAACTTGTGGGTGCATTTTGCGCAACTTCTGCTTGACTGGTTTAGCATTGGGTACTAGTGGCAGATGATGTAGAACCAGTTTGGGGTCCAATCCTGGCATGTCGGTGTAGGACCATGCAAAGTTTATTTTCCGTTCTGCAAAGAATTTATGAAATTCCGGTTTCTCTTCATCAGTCAATGATGCCGCAAATAGGACCATCTTGGGGTCTTCTGGAGTCGAAATGTTATCCTCTATGGTGTCCTCAACAAGCATGGCCGATCTCTCCTGTTGCACGGGGAGAAAGTCCAGTCCTCCATCTTTGGGCGCCTCCGAGAGGTTTTCCCCCGCAGATACGTCCTTTGTTTTTACTATTTTACCGTCAAGAGGTGCCTTTCGGTTTTCACCTAGAGACGTTTCATTTTTTACTTTATTTTTACTTTTGCGACTAGAGGACTGAACCATCTCACCGAAGTATGCCGTGCAGTCTAGATCAATAGCAAATCCTGATTTGTGATCGCCACTTGGTATGCCTTCACGTAATCCCATGAATTCAGCAATGGCTTCATCATTTAGACGTGTCTACGGTGGTCCTTGTTGGTCCCAATCGACTAGTTCAGGGTAGACTAAGGAAATGCCATCGTCAAGGCTAGTGAATTCGGGTGAGGATGTCGATAGCATACAAATGGATGCGTTGATGTTGTAGATGAGGTTATCATCGTCCAACTCGACATCGGACTCTATCCAGTATTCTCCTTCACTAGTGTCATGTTCGTTATCATAATAAGGGATGAAGGTTTGAGAGCCCTGGTTATCAATGTCATCTGATACTTCGGATAGATTAGACTGAGGGGGTTCGGATGGTGGCTGTTGCATGTCATGAGACGTGGTAGTGGGGTTTTGACTGTTTGGTGCCTGGTCAATTTTGAATGTTTGCCAAAATCGTTGTTTAGAGGTCAATTCCCCTGGTTCGACAAACAAGTCATCAAGACAACAGTCACTTAGGGATCGTTCAGAACCAAATTCCCACTCGTGAGAGTCTGTTTCAGTTAGGTATTCCCCAGTAGTCTCAACACTTTCAGAAGCATGTATTCGCTCATTAGGAAGTTCATGGGTACGTCGATCGTCAGCCTCGAGTGATCTAAACCCTAGTCCAAGATACTTCGGAATTTGGAAAGTTTCTATGGGTTCTCTTCGACCAGTTTTATTTTTGCCAAGGCCACTAGTACCATCGTAGCCTTTAGCCTTCATGATATTGTAACCCTTGCCATATTTCTGGACTGGTAGTGGAGGTAGTGAGACTGTGTCCTTGTAGATCCATCCTGTGATGTCGGTAAGATCTTCATCACTCATGTCTCCCCACTTGATGAAGACTGTATTCGATGGAACTTTGAATGTTTCTTGCGGTTCCATTCTGAAACATGGTCGACCATATATCTTTGGAGGAGTAGGTATTGTAGTTATGCTGTATGCTGTATTTAGTTTGAACTCTCCGCAGCCGAGGTCCTGGATTTTATCAGTTGATTCGGGCTTAAGGTTGGTGGAGGGTTGTGATACGTCCGAAGACGTGGATGGAGTAGATGTGGAAGATGACCCGAGCATGGAAGGGTCGATGTATTTGGACGAGGAGCCAGGTGCTTCCCGGTTAATAGGTACTTGGTTTTGAAGACCCTTTAAATTGTACAAGATGGGATCTCTGAAACATATGGTATTCATGCCGATCAAAAAGGGAACGAGCGTGGTGGCCAAGTTGTGGAGCGGCTTTCAAAAGCGGCGATGATGGATCAGCGGGCCAAGTAAAATGTTGTATGGTAGTTCCAAATCCAGGACCTGGCAAGTTGTGTCGACAATGAGTGGTCCCACTCTGATAGGGAGAGAGATAACACCTCGCGAAGAGCGTTCCTCGTCATCATATGCTTTGATCACTATGCTTTTTGTTGGGTCTACACATGCATCAGAGAATCCAAGAGCCTTAACCAGTTTAAGGGAGCATATATTCAACCTTGCTCCGCCATCTATTAAAACCCGTCTAACCTTGTGCTTGTGAACAAAAACTTCTATGTGTAACGCATCATTGTGATTGGTTTTTGATGATGAGTAATCCTGATCTGAGAAGGTGACATGGTGCGGCATGGTGAGATATCCCACCATAGTTTAAAACTGATTGACATCGATGTCCTTTGGGACCGATGACTCTAAGAGAGTTTATCGGGATTTCTTGGTAATGCGGGAGAAATCTGCAGAAGCTGACTCAAGGATAAGATATTTGCTTGAAGTCTCCCTGGATTAGTCAATGAGATTAGGCCCGACTTTTAGTTTCAGGTTGTAGGAGTTAAAGAGCCGAGGTTTTGGTTGTTGTTGATGGAAGTGATTTGTGATTGCCATGAGATGGGCCTCAATAATAATCTTGTAGCTTGTCCTAGGGAAGCCGGATTAAGATTATAGTGACATACCCGCCAGCGTAGTAGCATTGCACTGTGGTGCTCTCTTGATCGTGATGGTGTGGATGTATTCCTCGTCTGTTCTAACATTATTTATTATTGGTCCCCCAGAGTAATCGTACTTGGCTCTGGTGAAGTTAGCTGAAGTGGAAGCATTATGGAGACCATGATCCTGCAGTGGATTCTTGTGTATAGTATGATCCGAGTTGGAATTGAATTGCGATCCACCTACTTCGATAGTGTGATTGTCAATAAGGTCTTGAATTACGTTTTTCAGTTGTCTACAGTTGGAGGTTGTATGCCCTTTGACCCGATGGTATTCGCAAATTGCGTTGTCATCCCACCATGCTGGTTTGAATTGTCCGGGGTCATAAGGTTTTATTTCTGGAAGTGTGATGACCCCATGTTGAATGCATTTCTTGAGGACGTCTGCAATGGGTTCACCTAAATTGGTGTATGTGCGACCCCTAGGGAATTGTCTTGGTTGACGATATTGTCCTTGACGGTTTTGACCATTTTGATTGTTCGAAGGAGTATTGGGGGGAGGTGTCGATGTCGTTGTTGGTCTATTTTGTTGTTGTACCCCTTTCAGAGCCAATACGGGACTTGCAGTCTTGGCGTCTACAACACCATCGTTTGTGACATGTTTATTCTTGACCCAATATTTGTTTTTGTCAGCGGGTGTGTTGGTGTTTGTATTTTTGGAGCCATACTTTAGTTCTCCCTTTGCGATAAGGGCTTTCTCAATTTGGACCCCCTTTTCCACTAATTCTGTGAAGGTTGTGCAACAATGTATTTGCAATGCGAATTTGAGGGGACCTAGAAGTGTTTGGACAAACATGTCGACCTTTTCCCTTTCAGGAATGTCAATGTGACATCGACTAGCGAGGCTTCTCCATTTTTGGAAGAACGGGATAAATGTCTCACCCGACTCTTCTTGTGTGAGATTGCACAAGCTAGTGATAGAGGTGTCCATGTCAATATTGTATGCGTAATTTTTTAGGAACCTTCTTTTGAGCTCATCCCATGATTGGATATCCTTTTGCGTTGAAAACCATTCAAGGGCTTGACCCGCCAAACTTTTGGAAAAGAGCCTCATCAGGTATGTGGGTTCGTAGGCGATATCCATACAGTTAGTTGCGAACTCTCGAAGATGCTCAATGGGATTTGTTTTGCCTTTGTATTTAGTGAAGTTGGGTGACACATATCCTGGCGGAAATGCAGGCATACGTAAGTTTGTGTCGAATGGGTATACGTCCAAGTCATATGATATTTCGGATTTTCCACCCGTAGTGAGCATGTTTTGCATTTGCTTTGCCATATCCCGCACTGTTGCTTTGAGTTCATCTATGGTGGGGTCATTGACATGTCCATACGTTGGATTGCCTGGTACACCAGGTGTTCTTGCGTGAGTATAGGTGTATTGTGGCGGTATGGGTTGTTGTGGTACGTATGATGTGTGTTGTTGGTATTGAAAGTTGTGACTAGGCGCATGTTGATGAGTGTGAACATTGGATGAGTATGTTGGAATATGTCCCCCAGCTATGCATGTCATTATTTGGGGGATGTTGTGACCAGGAATGTTATGATGTACTAACGATGTCATGGGTTGAGTCAGTTGGCCACTTTGTGTGAATTGCTGATTTTGCACAAGGGGCACATTGGCAGTTGTACCTTGGGATGTAGTGACGTTTGACTGTGTTGTCGTGTTAACGTTTTGTTGTTGTCCTTGTATGAAGATAGGTCCTGTGGGTCCTCCCAAAGGATGTTGTGAACTGCTACTGAATGCGTTTGTTGAGGTTGTGTTCATGGTAGTAGGTGTAGTTGTCAAGGGGGAGTTGTGATGACTTGATGATGCCCCTGTGGTATTTGCTGTTGGGATAACAGGAGGATTGGAATGATTTGCCGATGATGTCACGGAACTAAGAGAGGTTGTATTTAATTGGGGTAGTGTTGTGGATGTTGTGGATGACTGTGATCCCCCAATAGATGTAGCGTTTATTATATTGGAGATGTTTGGGATGTTGGATGTGGTATGCAATGTCGTTGTGCCAAAAGGGATGTTGCTTGTAGTATTTAGAACTTGACCACTGTGTGAGATGTTGTGAACATTGTTGGCATTAGGATCATGTAATGTGTTAATGTCAAATCCTGGTGGTAACCTAGCTCCTTCACTCAAGAGCATAGCTATGAATCTGTCCCTATCGTGACGTGCTATTGTTTCAGCCAACTGGTAGGCCTCTGGGTCTTGTGTCAATGCTTCTATGTGTTCTTGAAGGAGTTGACCATTTTCATCTGTTTGCATGTAGCGCTCGAATGAGTTGTTAGGTAAGGATTGTGTTGTCACTAGAGGTTGATTGTCTAGATTGGTAAAGGGATCATTCGCGGTCCAGTTTGAGTCATGTGGAGGACTGTTGGGATTTGGCATGAAGTTTTCCATTTGTCTTTTTTGCTTTTGAAGTCTGGTTTCGACCATAAATGAGCTTGCTCAAAGGGGATGTCCACTAAATGCAAGTATGATACTAGGTGAAGTCTAAGGTTCAAATTGACGACTAAAATGACCACTGTTTTTTTTTTTTTTTTGTTTTTGAATTTTTGTGAGTAAGGTATGCAATGTGGATGCAATGTAAAATGAGGCTATCTAAGCACTTCTGAGCTTGAACTTTGTTTTCGATGTGGACTGCTAGAGGACTTTGTTATTAATGACAAGTTGACAAGATGACTAATGAGTCTTCCTAACTAGACTTTTGAGTTGGAAGAAATCTCACCAAAGAGGACAATGACTAAAAGGATGTTTAATGACTTGGTCCAAAAGGGTTTAATTTCGAAAACAATGATTTTGCTAAGGGGTGCTTGAGATTTGCCTACTTCTAAGTATGCAAGATATGAGCCTAGGGACAATGTAATGCTGAATGTATGATACTAAATGGGGTGAGGTATGAAACCTAAGGTGGTCAATGCAAGCTAAGGGACAAGACTTTGAGCAATTTCAAATTGGTTTTCTGGCAGAATCCTTCTGATGACGGAGTTTGACAAATGGTTGACAGTTTGGAGTCACCGGGTTTTGGCGTATAGTGAAAAAAATTTTAATGACGGTCGTCTCGGTTTGTCAATTAAGTGATGGCGGATAAGCACAAGCTGCCAGTTGATTTTCTTGCGGGTTTTTATTTGTCGGATGCGACTCTGTTGCGGTCGCAAGCTTTGAGGAGTCAGCAGTCTGACAGCCCTCTGAATGGTAACAGACTTGAATCTGACGGTTTATCGGTGATTGCACATTTGAGAATGTCGATTCTTGGTTAAGTGATAATGCCAATGATTTTGTTTCAAAGTGATTTTCATGGTATGTTGATGGGAGTGTTTGATCTGTTTGATGACTGTTTTGTTTGGATTGTGACAAAACCAGAATGCACTTGACAAACACAGCGTTTTAAGGGATAACCAAACACACATGAGATAAGCACAATCCTAGAAAGGCCACTAGGCCTTGGGTTTGTATACTTGATATAGCCCACCAGTTATACCCCGGATTGGTGATGAACACCTTTCCTTCTCGAGAGCGGATAGCTTAGAATTTGGTGGCATTGGCTCCCCTCCACGGCTCATTAACGTCATTTGAGCACACCAAATTCGGATTCATTGGGTAGTGACATCCCAAGAATTGCTATCTCTACTCAAGGGGATCGGTAGTGAGTAATCTTCGGGCATGATACTGTACCCTGCACTATATCAAGCAACAGCCAATAGAACGGTTGGACACTAAGACAAGAGGTGTTTAATTCAGGCATTTTGTTCGTGGGGCGTGATCCATGCGGCGAAAGTCCCCACTTTGGATCCATCTCGATAGAACCGCCGTATTCTTGGGCTTTCCCCAGAACCCACTTTTCTCTGCCGTTGGAAGTCCCTCGGTGTGATTTACTACCGGTAAAGTCGTCTGGGGTGAGTACTTTCCACGGAGACCGGGCCCAAAGGATCTAAGAGTCGATGCTTGGATTTCTCTGCCACCCGGGATGCGCCGCGAATCGCCAAAGGGAGAGGATACTTCGATATACCGAATCGTGAAGGGTAAATTAACAAAAAAGAATGGGTCTGGTGTTCTGATCACAAGGTTTTCACCAAGTGAGAGCATACTCACCTACCACTCCACAAACACACTCAAGCATGAAAGACATCATTCTTTTTAAAAGCACCAAATTCAAAGTTTGCTAAGCTAGAAATAAACAAACACACTGTTTTGTTCTCTCCTTCTTTGACATGTGAATCTGCAAACAATGAGTTAGTAGTTTTGGATGTGATGGTCTTGGACACACGGAAAATGATCGCCACACACTGCAAGAAACTATTAGTAACACAAAATATCTAACCTGGTTAACATGCAGGAATAACCAACACAGAAAAAGACAGAAAACCAGAAAACAGAAACAACCAGAAATTCGGCAATTAAAACCTAAAAACTGACAGAAAAATTTACGGGAGACGGATGCGACCGATTGCAGACGAATCGCATTTCGGTTTGTCGAACTAACGTCGTTCGGTTACGCGAATGCGGTACGGAAATGTTAGATCTGGCTCACGATTCGGTTAGATGCAGCCGGTGATTCGTGTCGTTTCTATAAGCAGAATCGTTCGTGGATTTAGGCGATGCGTGCGGTATTCTGCAAAGACAACGAAGACAACAAAAGGCTCTACCCGCGAAGCGAAGCCATACGGAAGTGGTAATGAGAAAACCTAATGTTGACAGCTATCACGGGAAAAGGCGAGGAAAAGCGAGAAAAACCCTAAGATTTGGACAGCCGGAAATGCAAAAATAAAACCGCAAACTTGAAAAAAAACAAAAAATGATATACCAAACGGATGCGGCGCGAGTTTCGAATGCGGCTTTCGGGGTATCAGATGCGGCTCAGGACGAACGGATGCGTCATTCTGTTCGTCAGTTGCGTTGTGACAGTGCTATTGCGGCTCTAAGGTTATGCATTATCGTCAGCGCATATGATCGCAATCTATTTTTAAAAATATTCTTGTCCGTACGTAATACGCAAAACAACGGAAAACAACAAAAAAGCGTCTGAAAGCGAAATAACAACATCCGGGTTCTGATATGTAATCAAGGGGAAAATCCTAAAATTATTTATTAAATTACAGGTTAAGCACAATACTTGAGAAAATCCATTGAAATAACAAAGCCTGATGGAAGAAGGCAAAAAGGATGATGCCTATATTATCACCCCCTTCCACCGAAGATTAATCCTTTATACCTCGCTTGCAGATAAATAACAATGCCCTCAGATTTATGAGCAACTATGACTAAAGACTAAGCCCTATGCAAGTGTTGAAGGATTTGCAGAAAATAAAAATAACCCTACAATGAGCTAAAATGACTATGACTGTTAATGACTATGACCTAAGTTGACAGCAATTGACATAGACTAAGAATGCAAGAAGTCAAAATGAGCTAAAGACTGAGAGAGAGCCCAAATGAGGTCAAAATTGCCCTTTTATAAAAATTGCAATTTTGAACGTGTGGCCAGGATGAAAAGATGACAGGAACCCTAAGATCAATGCTTAAGATTGAATATTGCTGTGTGCATTAGGGTTAGGTCAAAATTAGGGCAACAGGTAAGAATGAAGGGTGGAGATTGAATTATGAAATAATTCAATCAACGGTCGAAAATAAATGAGAAGTCAAAAGTCAAGAATTAAATTGGAAGATAAGGCTGGCACGGACAAAGAGGTTGCTGGAGAAATTAAATAATAAAATTTATTTACTCCAGATAACTAGCAAGTAATTAAATAATAAAGATATTATTTAATTATGGAGGAATGTGATAAAAGAATTATTTTGAAATTAAATAATGATTTTAATTCAAAATTCAAGAGAATGGCTAAATTAAATAAATCAAATTTATTTAATTTTAATGGGAGAAAAAGCTAATGAATAATTAAATAATTAAATAAATTATTTAATTATAGTGGAAAATGGACAGAATTAAATAAATAAGAATTTATTTAATTTTTTAGAAGAAGGGGACTTAATTAGTGACGTAATTAAATAAATAAAATTTATTTAATTAATCAAGAAGACATAAATGTTAAAGGGAAATTAAGTAAATTATGAAATTTATTTAATCAAAGGAAGACTTTAGATAATTAGTGATGTATTAAATAAATAAATAATATTTATTTATTTAATAATCAAGGAGGAACAAATGACATGAATTAATTAAATAATTATGAATTATTTAATCAATAGTCGAATGTGGACCAAGGACATAATTAAATGGCTTAATTATGCTAGGACGAAAGTGGTAAAAATGAAGCTTGCAGGCCTAGGTCATTTTTAGGTGTCTACAATTTTCAATCCTTTTTTTGATTTTTTTTGGATTTTCATATTTTTTGATTTTTTCGGTTTTTTATGAGAGATTATAAGCTCATGCTAAATCACAAGGTATTGTTGATATAGATGCCCCTGTCATAATGTGCCATTGATATCCTACTTGAAGAAGCTTCTTTGCTACTTGATATGTGCACTTGAATGCAAATTTTGAGATTTCTGATCTGCTTCTTTGATACCAGAGTTAACTTTATCTTTGTGTGCACATCACGATAGAGTACCTTCTAAATCCTTATGATGAAGGGTCGTTTCCAATACATGGTCAATGTGATAATTGGATATCATGCGTGGAGGCGTGGATGGAGTTTATTTAGAGATAAGAGATGGATTGGTTGACAGTTTGGAACCTTTGACTCTCCAAACTTGGGAAGATGAGCAATAATGGGTGGATACGAAAGTGTGCATGGAATTAGGCCCAATTTCTTGATATACCTTGTATGTTGCTTGAAAAGCCCAATTTTTTTTTTGTGGACATATTTGATGGATACTTTTCCCTTTTTTATTTTTTCCCATAGTTTCTTTGACTGATGGAGTTTGATAGGGATAATATTTCTTTGTATATTTTGGTATCCATGTGTATTTGATTTTTCCATTATGCTTCTTCGCTTATTTTTCTTTGATAACATTCTTCGTACTTTGATTCAAATATTTCTTTCGAAGTTGGTCCCAATTCATGGATGGGGTGATGCGTGGAAGAAGATTCATGATGTGACTGGTTGTAGTATTGGCATTAGTTTCATCATAAGGATTCTTTGTGCTCCCTATGTTGATGTTTTCTTAAGACAAAGTTTCCCCCAATATGGTGGTAGTAGTACCTTCATGCTTTGATTCTACTTGTTTCGAGAGTTCCTGTTTAGAGTGCATTCTCTGATAAATGACTACTACAGATGGTGTTATTTCGATTGGATGTTGTACTGACTCTGAAATATCCTATTCTATGTGACTTGTTTCCTTGAGTGGATAATGTTGGATATATTCATACATGATGTCCTCAGTCTGAATTTGAGATATGTCTGATCCTGATGTTGTCAACTCAATAACCTACTCTTTTTGTGTAATAATGTCAGGAGTAAAAGAATCATGTTCTAAATGAAATCCTCTATGTGTCCATCCATAGAAAGCATCTCATGGGTAGATGGAGGAGCATGTGAACCTTGTATAGATAGGAGAGTTTACATTAGATTATTGTAGTATCTTGGAGATACAAATTCTTCATCTTGAATAATTTCATAATTAATTTTGACATGCTTTGGATCAAGTTCTTGGCATGGGTCAACTTCAAAGGTTGGATTACTTATAAAGGGTTCTTGGATGTCGTCATTAGACATGGTAAGTGGTTCAATATCCTCGAGTGTTGAGTTCAGGGTTCCTTTAGTATCTATAACCATGAGGTCAAAGGATTTCAATATGTCTTGGAAAGGACCATTGCTAGACTTTGGTGAAAGACGTTGATTATGCTTTGGCATAAATTCTTGAGATATGTTCTCTAACTCATAAGGTGATGTAGAGACATTTTCAACATGATCATTGGTCGATGGATCGTAGATTATGTCAATGGGATCAAATAATTCTAACACTCCTTGAAATAGATCACTAAAAAGTGGCTCTTGATGTATGGTGATTTGATCATTGGATGGGGTGGAAACATCCTCAATGTGCTCCTTAATTGAGAGATCTTGAACATTGTTTTCAACAATTGTGGCAAAGAGATTGTGAATGTCTTCAACCATAGGGTCAAGTGATGTTGACATTTCTTGAATTGGATCATTGTTGGGTATTGTTGGTGGATTTTGATCATGATTGAAAAGTGACTCTTGATATATGTTGATTTGATCTTCGGATGAGATAGAAACATCTTCAATGTGCTCTTTGATAGATAGATCTTGATCATTGCTTTCAACAATTGTGGTGAGGATATTGTCAATGCTATCAGTTGTGGTTGAATGTTCATCGTTATCCCCAATAGTTATCATTTTTTTGTTTGTTCTTGTGTTTGTTGGGTAGCTTGAGAGGCTTGGGCAGCTTGAGAGGCTTTTGTTTCTTGTTGCATGGCTAGATATTGATGGATTGCCTTTTGGTAGGCCTAGTGAGCTTTTAGTGCAATTTTATATTGTCTTGTTGTGTTTGGTTTTGGTGGTAGTGGTGGTGGATTTGGAATTGTGTTGGATGTACTAATGAGTGGTTGAGATAAGTTTGGAGTGATCGTGAGGGTTTGAGATGTGATGGCTGTGATAGTGGTCATTCGAATGATCGAAGTGATAGGGATGGTTGGAATGACCGAGGTGATAGGTTCTTGGGAGACCATGTTTTGATTTGCTAGGATTGATGTTGTCATTTTATTAGATACCATCTGTTGGTGCGATGTTGATGGAATATTCAAAGGATTTGATGTGATGGATTGATTGGTGTTAGGTGGATTGATTTGGATGGAGTGATTGGTGCTAGGTAAAGGGGGAAGCCCTAAACCAAGGAATGATGTTGATATGGGTAATGGTGGTGGAGATGTCTCTTGGCGCAATGAATCAACTATTTTGGTAAGTGTAGCAATTTGATCTCACCAAATTTGATCTTGATTTCGATCTTGACTCCCTTGATATAGTTGCTTTGGTTTTTTTTCAAGAAAATTTGGGATGCATACTTGTGGTTTTTGAATGGGATCATGGACAAATTGATTTTGGACAATGTTTTTATTTGGGATAATGTTCATATTTAGCATGATAGGTTGAAATTGAAAATTGTTGGTGTTGGGAATCACATTGCCTTGATTTAGGTAACTTTGATTTTGCATGGTGTTACCTTGAATTGGATTAATACACGAAGTCATTAACATCTTGTTTGGATTTTGAGCAATATTCGTATGATTTGAAAACATATCCATTCCAAAGTTTACCAAGTTTGGATTCAAAATGTTCATTTTTTGTAAAGTTGTACTTGGTGCATTCACATTTGGCATGTTGGGATTTGATGAGATGACATTGTTCATTTGAAGGCTCATGCATTGATTGTTCGGTGGATAGATTTGTAAGTTTGGAATTTGATTTAAATCTACCATGGGGAAAGGTGTTCCAAAATTCAGATTGGGCATACTCACATTTTTTGTGCCATTGAGGTTTGTAGGAAATAATGATCCCATGTATGGATTGTATAAATGTGAGTTTTGAAAATCAATTGGTATTGTAAAGCTTTGATAGTTTGGTTGACTTGGATTACTCATGATGTATGGATCAAGTTTATATTCCATGTTCCTCTTGTGTTTCAAGACCTTGTTGTAAAAGTGACCTCTAAGGTTTTAGGACCAATGATGAGATGAGGGATGAAAAGGGGTGAATGATATGAGTGTTGGACGTTTAGGGACTGTGTATCAATGTTAGACTTAGGGCTTGATTTTGATTGTTTGATTTGGATAATGAACTTGTAAACCCTAAGATGTTAGATATTATCTTAGGATGAACTTGTTCAAAGGGGTGCTAATTTAACTAGAGATATGAAAAAGGATGCATTCCCATTCTCCTAACTAAACAAGGTGATTTTGATTTTGATGATTTACCCAAGTCTTGAATGATGTTTCCAAAGCTCTAAAGTTGTTTGGTGGGATGAGATGATAAATGTGTGAATGGATGAAGTGTTTTATTTTGATCCTAAATGAACCTAAGAAGGACTTGTTTACTAGACCAAGATAGTGAAGAACACACTTTTCTCTAAGAGTAGTTCAAACCAAGAGACCAATGTTTGCTTGAAAGATGATAAAAAGATAAACAAGCACATGTGTGGGGTTCAATTTTAGTTAATATTGATTAATGACTTGCTTTTACCACAAACACACTTCTTGCTTAGTTTTCAAATAGAATGTCTACGTCTCAATTCCATTTTCATTCCACAAGGTCCATTATGTGAAAAACAAGGTTTTAAGAGCATAGTTTCCTATTGTTGACTTTGGAATGAACAAATCGAGATGTAGGTCTCAGTGTTTAGGAGCCTTCTAGGGATAAGAACCCTTAGGGACAAGCAGTAACACATGGACTTTTCAAAGGTATTTGTTCCTTTCAAAGAGTTTGAAATTTTGATGATTGGTTTAATGTTTGTCTCAATGTTTTGGATCCAAGCACTATGTTTTCAAACTGACTCACAAGCAATATAACATCCTAGCTCAATTGGTACATTTTTCTTGGTGGGCTTGCCTCATGCCCTTCATAGTAGAAGAGATGATTTTATATGCAACCAAGGAAAAAATATAAAAGTATGTTAAGAATGAATTCTTAACCTCTATATTTTAACCAAGATCAAACATGGCAAGTAACTTCTTGGAATCTAAGTTCCAATGCACTACTTTGATAAACTCATTGGATGGACTAGTTGGTTACTACAAACAAGGGTTTTAGTTTGGAATTTTTCATTTGTGGAGATTGAACCATATGGTGAGAGTCCCTTTTCAGATCCATCTCATCGGAGCCAACCGCGTGATATTGGCATTTACTCCAATACCCACATTTATATCCTGGTTGGAAATACTCTTGGGTTTAGAGTGTTACCAGTTGAGTCATTCCCTTGGGTGAGTACTTTTTCCCCGAGGAAAGCCCTCTAAGATAGACAAAAGCGAGTAAACATATTCATAGTTCGATCAACCTTCATTTAGAAACAAAGGGAGAACACATGCAATAAGTTTACTCACACTCGCAAAGTGTTTTGTTCAATTTTTGAACCCAAAATGAAGTGTGGAGGCAATCTTTTATGCAACTTAATGTCATAAAAAAGACTTTTGATTCTCAAGATCACTGTAAAGCGTGAGAGAAGTGCATACACCTTTTTAGATGAGATTATTTTGCAAAAATGACTACAAATCATAAAAGAAACAAGTTGGTTTTAGCCTTAAAGCAATGAAGAGTTCATTTTAAGCACCAAAAATCAAATGTGAAGTTGATTTTTCAATTTTAGCCCAAAAGTGAAGTCTAGTCAGTTTCTAAGGTTCAATTTTAATTCAACTTTGAAAACAAACAATGATCTAGTTGGCTTAAAACAAAAAATTAAAGCAGTAAATGGAGGCTCCAAGCATTATAAAACGCTTTATAAACTCTGAATTTAATGATCCATTTCTCCAAGATTCCTCCAAAGATTGCTTCTTGCAAATGAAAATCCGTTCTCTTTGCTTGTCCTTTACACCTTTGTTTTCCTTCTTTTTCTTTTCTCTTTCCTTTCACTTTCCTTTCGCTTTCCTTTATACCTATAAACATCACAGATATGAGTTATGCATGTATTGAAAAATGATAAAAGAAACACAAGACATGCCAAATATTTGAGAAAATCTTGGACAAGGCTCATGATTTCTTCATGCAAGATTATTGACCTCTAATAGACAAAAAATAACAATCAAGATTGCTCAAGTGATGAAAACATATGATGCTATCTAATGGTTTGAAAATGATTTGAGACTTTATCTTTTTTATATAGCATCTTAATATCAAAATTAAATGTAAGCATCAAAGATAAATTGGAAGGATTTCAATTTTTTTGAAAACCCCTACATGATAATTCATTCCAAATATCTAACTATCATAAAGCATTCAATTCCCCACCAAATTTGAATACAATCTGTAACTTCTTCGAAAGCCACCCCTATGTACTTCCAATGTCATAATAAAGCAGCTGTCTTATATAATCCTAAGTTCAAATCCATCAGCCTTCATCGTTCGAGCTTTAAAGAGATGTCATTTAGAAAAAAGGCATTGATTATATTAAATGTAAATAGCAAGTGCATGACAGAACTCCATACTTTTTGTTAGGAGGAAAAATAAACATTCAAGCAAGGTGTACTGGCTGAACTTTGTCAGTTAAAGAAACTTTCAAGAGAATGCATTTAGTGCACAAACGTGAAATAAAGATTTACTACTACCATCAATAGATGGAAAAGTTGTGCCATCCACATAAACTTTAAACGAAATGTAATTTGCAGGGTGTACAACTGTATTCCACAATCTTCTCCAACGTGCTCCTCTAATTATCCCTAGTATATATGTGTGCAAAAATTCAAAATCATAGACAAGGTACATGAACTGCTTGATAGAATGCTTGAAAAAAAATGTTAGCTCATGGAATACGTTGATTGTAGGATATGCACAAAATGGATTTATTGAAGAGGCATTAGAAACTATCAAGATAATGCAATTGATAGGTGTAAAATAGATTTCTATTGTTCTCTGTTGAGGAATACGTTGATTGTAGGATATGTACAAAATGGATTTATTGAAGAGGCATTAGAAACTATCAAGATAATGCAATTGATAGGTGTAAAACAGATTTCTATTGTTCTCTGTCAGCAAGCATTGACTGTAGGAATTCAATATCAAAGGTATATTAGATAGCAAAGGCTTCATTTGCATTAGCTTTAGCTGCTTATCATTGCCCTTTCGCTTAATTCCCTTCGCCCTAATAATATTTTTCTAACTCCACCAAATTTCTTCCAAAAAGATAGTTCTACAAAGAATAAAAGTTTATTCCAAGTCTGCAAATAATAATCACTTCACCAAAAATTTATACGGATGGATGCTTATCAAGAAAAGTTGAGGATATATAATTAGCTAGTGCAAGTCTTGAGACAAAGGTTGCATCCCTTTGGTTTAAAACTGATTCGTTCACACAATCTTTAAAAAAAACTAAAAATGATAAAGATCTATATTTATTTATATGTGTTTATAAATTTGTACAACACATTAGAAATTGCTTCTAAATCAGTTAGGCTAAGAAATAGGGGAACAATAGAGTTGATTTGAGTAAATTCAAGTTGGGTGGTGAAGAAAATGTTGGAGAATGGTGAGACAAAACATGTGAGAGGGGCTAAAGTGTGTTGTATAGAACAAAGCTTTTAACACGCATAAGCCTAAACTAAGATGTAAAAATATGTACAAACAATAACACAAGCATGAACCTACAGACCCACAAATCATTCTACAACGAAATAATCACCAGATCTATATTTTTTTCAATACCCATTAAAATTTTCGCAGGCCAATTGCTGACAAAATCGAAAACCACCATTGATAATCACATAACATTCAAAAACACAGAAGAACCCTCATACTACAACTCCTCGATTTTTTTTTGGAAAAAAACAAAAATATGAAAGCCCACAACTGTCAGAAAGATATAATTTTTCATATCAAAAGAAACCCCAAATTTCCATCTCCTGCAACGAATCAACAAAAGCGGAAATTCCAAAAACCAACTACAATTCAAGCAAAAGGGTAAAATAAAACCAGGTGCTGACAAGAAAATAGTATATCTCTTACACTTTGATTTTGTGGATGCTATTAAACTCCTTCTAGCGCCATGATGAAGCACCTAAAATCTGCAAATGACTTAAACCTCAAACATGGGTTAGTTATATACAAACTTATCAAAATGCTCGTATGAAATAATACATCATGCTTTATAAAAAAATCAATTAAAAACATGAAAGAAGCAAACATGATCTATACCTATTCCATATTGGATTGGTGTCAATTATGCAAATGAACCTTTCCCAATCCTTTCTAAAACACAAATTATGAAATTCCTTGAAGATGGAGTAAGATGGAAAAAATTAGTTCTCAATTGAAGAGAGTGACTTTGCATAAGCTTTGTAGATTTGTGGAGGATTAAATCAATGGAGATGATCTCTATTTAAGGAATAGAATGATAGAAGAATTCCAAACATGGAGAATATGGGACTAAAAACCAACCAATGGCAAGATGCCACTTGTCCAAATGTGAGAGTTCGAGGAATGAGCACATTTTGGTCAATGTACCAAAGAGGGGGAGATTCAAATTTGAATTTGAGAGTTAAATGCTAAGTTTTACCTTTGCAAGAGACATGTAAGAGCCATGAGCTCATAAATGCTTTGTTGGATGTACATGTCAACTTATTTTTTAATTCAAATTTGAGGGAATATTCCTCAAAGATGCCATGTTGATGGAAAATGATGAATTAATAAATCAATAAATTGATTTATTTGTGCAAGTGGGAAAAGCTAGAGGATGTGATGGGTGATTAGATTAGATTTAATCGGGATTAGATTAACTTAGATGATGATTAGATTATTTTGACCCATTTGACTTAGACTTTAGGGATTTAAACTAAATCAAAGGGAGATGAAAGGTGATTTCAGATTTAATTAAATAAAGGTTTGATTTATTTAATCAAGGAGGGTGATGTTAGGATCAAATTAAATAAAGTTGATTTATTTAATTTAAATTGATGAATTTAGGAGATTGATCAAATAAACTTGATTTATTTGATGAATGGATGAATATGATTATGCATGATGTTAATTTTGTGTATCTACAATAATTAGTTATGATCTTTGGTGGCTAAACTAGTTTTCTATTTGTTGTTTTCAAATGTTGGTCTTGTGTTGTAATGTGATTCCTGATTGAGAATGGGAGAGCTATAATCGATGGAGCGTATATGAGGAAGTAGATACAGGGAACTGTGAGGATGGGGGTATGTGAGGTTGTTACATAGCTAGGACCCACTTCCCACCTATGTATGATGACTATCTCTTGGAGGCTAACCACCTTATTCAACAAGAGATAGGTCATTGTGGTCTTGTTTGGATTGTCTCACCGTGTGTGTGTGGCCTAACACCATCAAACCATTGAGTGTGAGGTATGGATTATGTGAGATGGATATTAGCTCTTGGCTCTTGGTTTATGTATCCTGAATTAGTATGCTACTTACCAGTGTCCAAATGGACCCTTGTGTAGCCTTGTGATGTGATCCCTAGTGATGTACGTATGTATGTATAAATGCATGTTTCATCTTAGATATGGTTACATATGAAAAGTTCAAAGTTGGCTTATTATGCTTTAGAAAGTGTAAATTGTTATATTTTGTTGAAAATGATGCCAAATATGTTCTAATGTGTGAGATTGGAAGTGTGTAGAAAATAAAAAAATTGTTGCAAACAATGGTGTTTTGGAAAGAATTGAGTGCTCATGCATCTTTACCCTATTCTTAGTGGAAATCAATGTGTATCTTAACCTATCCCTAAATGAATTTGGATGTTAAAATAAATGCTTATTTTGAGAACTATGACACATGGATGTTAGCAAGATTAACCATGTTATTTTTTTTAATGTTGAGACCTTATTAGTAAGGCATATGTCAATATATTGATAATGATTCTTAGAAAGGGGAATGTTATAAGGATGTCCTTTCTATTTCATTCATTGATGAATGATGTATATTATATCTCTCATCTTTGGAATGAAGTACAATATTTTAATGTTGATTAATAGATTTTGAGTACTAATGTGTGACATGGCTACATATGGAGTTTACATGACTTCCACGAGTAAGTCAAATCTTAGGGAGGGAGGATGTAACACCTCTTTGACACTAGCCTGGGTAAGATAGCATTTTGATTTTGATTGGATATTTTAAATGTTAAATGTTATCATAATAAGATTAGACATTGATGATTAAGCGAAAGGATATCATGATTAGTTATTATGTTGGATTACATGCTTATATGTTTATATACTATTATCATTACTTTTGTATGATTATGGACAAGAAAGGGATGTTGTCATAACACTCGTATTCGAGAGGCTTACGATATCATGACCTTCTTCTTGATGATTGATGTTGCTTTGACTATATGATATATGTTATATGCACATATACTTTGACACGTGATTGGAGTGATGCAGGTACTGAGTATTGAATCCACCTGGATCCATAGTCCTAAGTGTACTCGTATCTCCCAATGGTAGTTACTAGAGGTAGCCACAGGCCAAATGTCTCCTACCTTAGCCCACTATACCCTATTAGTGCAGTGTTTCCATGTTGTTGTCTTACTGTCCAGTTACCTAACGGTAATGTCTAGAGTACCTTTCAGTCACATGTGGTTTACTAGTATGTCTTGTTGAGGTATTTTCTTATGGTTTCCATTAATCTGTTATGTGGCTATTTATTTTGGTTGTTGGTGTTATGATGGGGTTTCTTTGACATCTTTTTGGGGTTTCATATATAGTATTTAATAGTGTTTTATTGATTGGAGATTTGGAATGGTTATATCCATGGGGTTTTAAATATGTTATTTTTAAGTGATTTTTATTGATCATTTAAGAGAATGATATATTTCATTTAGTAGTTTAAATGATTTTATTAATCCATTTAGTGAGTTATCTTAGTCTTATTTAAATCTTATTTGGGGAGCTTTGTGTATTTTAACAATTGGATTTAAATTATTATTTTATATGAAATAGAGAATATTGTATATTTAGTGATTTTAATTAATTGCTTTGGAGAGCTTTAATAGCTTGTTTAATAAAATGTTTTATTTCATTTTATTGTGTTGAGGAGTTTATTTAAAAGAAAATGGGTAGCCTTGTCTTTGATATATATATATTCATTTTGTTTTGGGGAGGAGAAGAAATTTTCTCTCTTTGGAAGAAGGAAAACCCCATTAATTGGGAAACAATGTTGAGGAGAAATGTGGAGAAGAAATTCAAATGTGCATCTAATTGTTGATTTCAGCATGCCATTTCCTCGAAGTGTTTTCCTATTTTGGAGCCTAGTCGTGCCTTGTACTTAGAGAATTCTCTCATTTTATTTTTGGGGAAACATTGAGGTATTTTTCTATGATTCTCGAATCCCTTGTATTTTTGGTGGTATTGAATGTGATTTAGCTTGGGAATGGTAAGGTTTGCATTTCCTTATGGTAGATTTATTCTGCTATTCTATTTTTTGTATATTTTGGGGATGGATAATGTTTTTTTTGGATTCAATTTTTTGTTCTATAGTTTTACTATATGGAATATTTTTGTGCACTCCAGTAAATCTGAAATGGGTCTTTGTCAAATTTGATTTCTGGGCATTTTCATTTTATTTCTCTTTTTGCCCAACTTGTTAAAACATTTTTTCTTATGCTTCTCTTTAACCACCTATTATAAATGCAAAATAAAATTGGATTCCATGTAGAAACGCCCACATCTCAACTGGGTCATTGTCCAATTTTTAATCTGGACACTTTCGTTTTTCATGTTTTTTGTTCTAGCTTGGCTAAAATGACGTTTTTCAGATACCTTATTTTTGGTCTTAAAATTAGAAACCAAAGGTGGAGTCCAACTAGAAAGATCAAAATATGAATTATTTCTAGCTCTGATTTTAGATCTGGGCACTTTGAATTTTTATACCCTCTTTTCATTCCTTTGAGCTGTAGCTAGAATCCGTGTTTTGTGCCTCCGTCACTTAGTAGTTTTTATTTGATTTAAAAGTGGTTTTTCAGGATGATATATTGAGGTTAATATTGATTATATGATTGGTTTCTTTTATGAAGTTAATGGTGAATGTTTCGAGTGGTAATTGATCTACTTGTTAGCATATGTGATCAGTTGTTTAAATGATTTAGTAGCAATGTTGCTTGGCTATTTTAAAAGGTGTTAATGATGGATTTTAGTAGATTTTTCATTTTTTCATATTTTCTATGCTTTCCTCATTTGGTTAAACAATATGATCTTAGGTCTAGGCAATTAGAGTGGTCTTATGGAGTGGCTCTCTATGAGCCCGGGGCCCACAGGTGGCTGCCAAGGGAACTAGTAGCAGAGTTATTGTAAACAAGTGTTAGATAAATAAAACCAACGGGGCAAACACTAATAATATAATGAGTCCTCGTGCATGGCCTTGAGCACTTTTAAAGGCTAAATATGCACTCGAGAAGGCCTATCCATTTGTGGGGCGTTGAGTTATTTGTTTGTGATGTGTTGATTTGGACATGATTGAGTCTCCTCATCTGTATGAGGGGTGTATTTGTTTCCGTGTGGTGCCATCCCTTTGAGCATGCATGATTACACTCCATCCGATCTGCACTCTAGTACCTTGTTCCCCGTACCTTAGTAGTCATGAGTAGTATTCAACATGTTATTGTATGAGCATCTCTTTGTTGTCACATTGACTTTATGCATTGTATTTTGTGTTTGCTCTGTGTCTGATGTGGGTGTTGGCCATATGTTACCCTTGCTTCGTTATCTCTGTTTGGGCCTTGTGACTACCTCCATGCATGGTGGTGTGGTCTCTTTTGGGTCCACATGGTAGGGAGGCATTGCCACCACCATTGGGGACCAGTGTACAGGTTATTGGAGCATCGATTAGAGGTGTTCTCTCTTGTACTATTTTATCAGTTGGTATATCTTATTCATGGCTATGGCATTATACTCATGTATATACCTTTATGTATATTGTACTATCTTGAGAGATAATATGTAATCATATAAATTAATGAGAAGGAAATGTGATGCTTTATATTTGTCTTACAGGTTCCAGTGTTGGTACCAGACTCACTTGTATTATCATGATTATTTTGGATTTTCTTTCAAAAGTTTCATGCAAAAATCAGAGCTATGGCTATGTATTTCCTTCTTGCATTATTTTGCATAAGTTTTCAGAGCAACTTCGGTTTCTGTTTGTTTCTCTATGTTGTTGCTGCTAAAGTTCTAGCACATTGTTGCCTTCTATTTGTTGCTCTGTGCTACTGCTGCTGTTGCTAAAGTTTTGGCACATTAGAGCTTTCTGTATGTTGTTTTGTGATGTTACAACAAAGATTTCTGGAGCATTGGTGCAGAAAGTTCCAATGCAAATAATTATGGAGCACCTATGTAGATAATCTTGAAGCATTGGCGCAAATAATACCAGAGCACCTACGTAGATAATTTTAGAGCACCAGCACAGATAGTTCTGAAGCAGGAAATTTTGGAGAAATTTTTTTGGAGCTATTCTATTTGCTCCTGTTTGGATTTTCTCTAGAGGGTAAATCAGTCCTCCCCTAATGGTTGTGCACGCAACCATTCTTGGCCTTATATGTTGTCAATATATCGTATTGGCAACTGCTTTATGTGCAAGTTATTCTTCATGTTTTCAAAAAAATAAAATTCTTTCCCTCTTTTGGCTCTTACCCTTCGGGGTTGCGTAGCGAGATGTTACATCGAGGAAATTATCATTGATGTGAACTACACAAAATAGATGTGAAGGGTGTCTAAGGTTGTTAGAAGATATAAGAAAGAAGAGTAGTATGGTTCAAAGGTCCTAAATTAATTAGAGAATACAAAAAAATAGAAAAGGAGAGCTACAAAAGAGTGCAGTGGTACATTAAGGCAGACAAAGAATGCACTAAAGAAGGAGAGAAACATAGTTGTGAAGTTGTGGGGTGCAGAGTAGTGAATATAGTTGTTGTGATAGCAACAAGTTGAACAGTTACAAATTTAGCTATAACATTGATAAGAGTTCCTTAGGAAAATTGTAATCATCTTATATGTTGTAAATTTGATTGGTTGGTGTCATCAGATAATTTAGTTGGTGCTCAATTCAGGGGATAGTTGTCTCCTTAGTGTTGGTTTCCTTAAAAAATTGTAATAGAGATTTCATTGTGAGGTTGGATTAGGATAGTAGCTCCTACCAGCATTTTCTCACCGTGGTTTTTCCCATCTTGGGTTTCCACATGTATTTGTTGTTATGTGTTGATCTTTATGTGCATGTGTTTGTCATATCTTTAAGTTTTAATCTGTACATTTTTTTTTTTAATGTTTTGTGTCTACTCTTTAGAAAAGAAGGCTAAAATTTTAGTATCTACTAATTCACCCCCCTCTCAGTAGATTGTTGTGTTCCAATAGAAGAATATTTAATTTTTCAATTGATGGAAACCATTCTATTAGCATGATTTGGACACCCAGGTTGAGTGGGATTGGAAATTTGAATTGGCAATTCAAATTGAAGATGGGAGGAATGATTGTGTCGTCTTGTGGTGACCTGCCTAGTTGGGAGTAAAATCAACATGCATTGGGGAGTTGAAATAATTTCATTTGCTACCATTAATTGATTTCCTAGAAGGGGGCATGAATTTCGAGTGGTGGAGTTGCTGGTGATAATGGCAGGGTGTTTTGGGTTTATTTGTTTTGGTGATTGTTTTGTTGTTGGTTCCTAATTTTTCAAGAGAGAGGACTTGGGCATAGCATTTTGTGAGAGGATATTTTCAGAATTGTAATTGTAGGTGGAAATGAAAAATTAGTGGAAAATCATTTGTGGAAGTCATTGGTGGTTGTGTGTTTTGATTCTCAAATTTGTGTGCATGTGCAGGAAGGAGATTGCAAGAATTGGGAAGAAGATTGAATGCATACTTGTTGATAATCTTACTTGTGGCAAGGAATTCACATCAGATTTTTCATTTATTTTCAATCTTGGAGATTGTCTTTTTATTTCCTTTCAAATGAATGTAATGCGTAGGAGTTGTAGGTGCCATTGAGAAAATAAAAATTGCATATGTTGCTAACTTTGGTGTCATTATTTATTTTAATTCGTCAAGTTATTGTGTGAGTTTGGAAGTGTAGAGAGTTTTAGGCAAGCTCTCTTACATCAATTTACTTCCTTCCATGGAACAAATATTGCACATAGTAGCTAGTATAAAAAGGTTTTCATTGTTGGATGGATTTTCTAGTTACAAGTAGATATGGCTTAAAGAAGAAGACTAGTACACAACTGCCTTCACTACTAAGTGGGGAGTTGTTTCTTATGCTCAAATTTCATTTGGATTTCCCAACATAGGTGCAATATTCTAATGAGACATGAATATTTCTTTTGGTGAGGTGATTAATAAGATTATCTTAATATATTTGGATGATCTTACATTATGTTTTCAAAATTAAAAGAAGATAATTTTGAACATCTTAAAAAATTCTCTCAAAGATATTAGTAATTTGGAATCTCTTTAAACCCTAAGAAGTTTATTTTCAAATTTCCTCAGGGTGATTTATTGGGGCATGCAATATCAAAGGAAGGGATTTCTATAAACCCTGCTAGAGTTCAAGCTATTTTAGACTTATCACTATCAATTAATAAGAAGGTGTTGGTGTAGCTTTTTTAATATTTATTTTTCCTACACATTATTAAGCATACTTAGGTTATATATGAGACATGGTTTATGTGAGGACACGTGGCGTAATCCATTGATTACATGTGTCACTCTCACCCACACTTGGGTGGTTGAGTCTTACACCCTCTTTTGGCCTTTTATGCCACCTCACAAAACCACTCTCTTGTCTCTTTATGAGTAGTTTATGCCACCTATTTGGAATTTTCCAAGTAGGCATAAATCCAACCTAATTTGGTTATTTGGGAGTTATTACCCCTCTTGGAATTATATTCCCACATTATGCTATATAATCAACACTCACTTATCCCTCCTATCTAGTCCAGATGAGCTCATATCAACTAGATTAGTTCAAGGGAGTGTTGATGCATATTGTATCATTTTGATTGTGATAATATCATCGTTTTGTTATTGCACCATATTCCAACATTTCATCCTCTTGTTTCTCTCGTGTAGAAGGTTAATCTCAATTTTGCATATGATCCTGGATGCTCGAGTTCATTAGCAACTCTTACATGGTATCAGAGCTTTCAAATCTGTAAGCCCCTTCTTGAATTTGAGAGAGATTCAACATTGAGCTTTTGCTAGGTGCATTTTCAATGAAAATGGACTATGCCATCATGTCTAGAAGGCCCAAAAACCTCTATTTTCATATATAATTTGTCCAATTCAAACAAAGTTGAATTTGGGGAATTTTTATTTATTTTTAATCCAAAGACCCCTTGCACGCATATCAAGGAAACCTTGGTGGGTCCTCTATATTTAGAAGCAGTTCACCAAATTTGGTGGAGATGATTTTTTGAATTTTTTACCCCCTTCACCATTGCATTTTTGAGTTTGAAAGGAAAACTTCAGAGGCCTCTAACTCAGTCATCGAGGCTCTGTTTTGCGAGCAATTATTTTTTATTTGGGATAGAATTTTGCAGGCTTCACAATGGTGGAATTATTTTTTTCTCAAATGATCTGGATATTCTAGAAATTCAGTTTTATCAATAGATCTGAAGGACAGTTCTCATTTTTGGAACTTCAAAAGGCTGTAACTTTTGCATACGACCTTGGATCAAGGCAATTCTTGTTTTGAAAGTTGATATTTTTCTAAGAACTACATATTAATGCTATTTTTAGGTTTTGATTCTAAGATTATTTTGTACTGTCAGTATTTAGGTCTAATTTTGGACATTGTAAAACTTTGGTAACAACTCCAAAATTGTAAACACACTAAATATAAAGTGCCACCATCATATTTTTTTGGGGGGATCATTGATTGAGTGAATTTGTGGGGGGGGGGGGTCATCTTGTGGTGTTTTTATTGCTTTCATTTCTTTTTTTGTGTTAGTACTATGGGGAAATCTCAAATTGAACTCCTAACTCCATATAATTATGAATCATGGAAAAAATTAGTATGAAATTATTTAAGGGAAAAAGGTTGCACAGACTATGTAAGAGAATCTATTCATGAACCTATTGATGTTGATGCTAATGAAAAATGGGAGATCAATCATGAGAGAGCTCTTGGTTACATTTGTTCACTAGTCTCTTTTGATTTACAATTTCATCTTGAATCATCCAAGAAACCTAAGGAGGCTTGGGAGACTCTTGAAAATTTGTATGGTAAAAATGATAAGATTGGGGGTATCAAATTGATAATGATTTGATGAATCTTGATCCAAAAATTTTCAACCACATCCAAGACTATATCTCGAAGATTAAGCAACTAAGAACACAACTAAAGGGTTGCAAGAGGGTATGTGCAGGATCATCATGGAAAAAATAGGCCCTTAAGTGGCAAAAAAATTAGAAAAATCAGAGTTAGGTAACTTGACATAAAAATTTGAATAAGTTATCTATATTATTTCAAAAACATGTAAGAATAGAATCTATAGAAAATTGAATTTAGTTTCTAAACTACTAGGTTTTTTTTTTTTTAAAAGAAATCAATTTGGTGAAAATTTGAAATTTCAATGTAGTAGTACTTAAATTTTAGGGAAAAAATAATAAGTAGGTGTCTGTCTGACTACCCTAACCACAATAAAATGTTAATATTTTAGATATAAGTAGAGGACTCATGTCCCGATGTGATGCATTTTTTTTTTAAATTTTTTTCCAAGTAAATGATTAATTATGAATTTTTTATTACAACTTTTAAAAAATATAGAAAACTCGTATGTCTGACCACCTTAACATGGTCAAAAATTCATGAAATTCAATTTTTCTTTTTTTAATCCTATAGTATGCAAAGTATAGAATGTGACACATGTTTTGGATTCAAAAAATGTGATACCATTTGAAAGCTATAGATGTTTTTCAATCAGTCTATCAATCAGGAATTTAGTCATAATTTGAATAGAAAATGAATAATAATTACTTATTAAATTCAAAGTAAAGAATAATTTATATTGGTGGAAAGCTGAGAATCTCCTTTAAAAACCCTTTTCGTTTCATCAATTTTGGGTAAAAAAAGTTGTCAGCCACATACCCATCATATTGCCACTTTTTGGCCTATCATGATCCTACACATACGCAAGATTACTAAGAAGGATCTACAGTTGATTCTCAATGTGTTATCCAAGCTTGGTCTTGAGTATTCAGCGTTTGTTTCTAGCTTTCACACCAATAGGATTTATATGGGAACCACATATGTTCAGCCTACATTTGATGCATTTTTAGATCTTCTAATCTACGAGGAAGCAAATCTGATTCAAATGGGTCTCATCAAGGTTTCCAAGTCACAAGCATTGGTGGCTAGTGAGCCTAAGGTATAGAAAGAATCAGAGCATCCTAATTAGAAACAAAAGAAGAAAAAGAACAAGCCACATAAAGATTTTGAATCCTCTTCCTGAAAAGGTAATCATCTAAAAAGGAGAAGCCCACATGTGCATATTGCAAGAAATTTGGGCATGATGAACATCAATGTTATTTAAAACAAATTGATGAGTTGAAGCATCTTTTAGCAAAGAATAAAATCAATTTTCCTTCAACTATGTCAAAAGATTCATCATATTCTTCTAAAAAAAAGTCAAAGAAACAAAAGGGGAAAGCACTTGTTGCAATTTTGCAAATTCTGAGTCAGGGAGATGGATCCTTGATTCTGGAGTAGGTCACATCACATGGCTTCATCATAGAGTATGTTCTCTTCATTTGAAACTTGTTTGTCACCGACCATCCTGATGGCTAACAACACATATATGTGTATTTGTGGGAAAGGATCTATTGACATAGATGAAGGATCATTCAATGATGTCCTTTGTGTTCCTTCATTGTCAACAAATATCCTTTCTATCTATCATATCACACATGGTGGGGAAGGAAAAAGTGTTGATTTCACACCATATTCTATGATTATTCGAGATTTACATAGTAGAGATATTGTTGCAGTTGGGGAGGTAGATCATCAATGTTGACTATACACCTCACATTTTTCCTCTAATGTTCCTTCGACTGATGTACACACTCACGCATCTAGTGTGAATATTTTTTAGGAGATTCAGTATGATCAAGTGAATCTTGGTATTATTTCAATTGAGTATCAAGAGACATGTGTTGATACTCCATCTCCTACATTGACTATTGTTTCTAATGATACTAGTATTGCTACATCCATGGCTTCTCTTGATTCAATGCAACAGGACATTCATTGTCTTCCAGACATAGCTACTTGGGATAAGTACTTGAAAGACATTGTAGGTTTATTTTGTGAGTCCTATTTTGCAAACTTGGATGACACAATTGAGTGCATACATCTTCTCTTTGATGAAGTTGCTTCTTATTCAGATGTTGAGGGGAAACCTTTTGACCCTCTTGTTCTTTACCCACATGATCATTCTTCATAGTTTGACATGACTGTGGCTACTATTGAGCAACATTTGGAGGAGACACCTTTGTCTTTAGAGGAGATATATTTGTCTTTGGATTTTGTTCTACATCCATCTCCACTAGGTTCTGGATTGTCATCTTCTACAGTGTGGACTAGAACACCTAATTTGATGGTGACAACTTTTGGCATCGACATGGGGAAACCTGACCAGAGTTTAGAGACATCATAAATTTTCATCATTCTTCCTTCAAATTCCTTTCAAGAATGGGAAGATATCATGTATACATCCTTGGTTTTCTTTCTTCCTAAGGGGAGGAATATTGTTTGATGATCTTAGATCATCTTCAGCTTCTTGTGTCGAGAATTCACCAATAATGCAGGAGATTCTACATTGGGGGACTATATGGTCTCTCTTCTTTTTCTCTCTTGGGGGAGAGTTTTGTCTTACGGGTTTTCTCTTTCTCATCTTTTGAGAGGAACTTTCATCATTGTACATGGGTACCTAACATGGTCTTGTAGTTGAGATCCATCTTTGCATTGTTTCATCCTTTTACCCACCTAAGCTATTCTTAAGGGGGGGTGTTGGTGTAGGTTTTTTAATATTTAATTTTCCTACATATTATTAAGCATACTTAGGTTATATGAGACATGGTTTATGTGAGGACATGTGGCATAATCCATTGATTACATGTGTCACTCTCACCCACACTTGGGTGGTTGAGTCCCACACTCTCTTGTCTCCTTTTGAGTAGGTTATGCCACCTATTTGGCATTTTCCAAGTAGGAATAACCCCCACCTAATTTGGTTATTTGGGAGTTATTACCCCTCTTGGAATTATATGCCCACATTATGCTATATAATCAACACTCACCTCTCCCTCCTATCTAGTCTAGAGGAGCTCATATCAACTCGGTTAGTTCAAAGGAGTGTTGATGCATATTGTATCATTTTGAGTGTGATAATATCATGATTTTTTTATTGCACCATATTCTAACATTTTATCCTTTTGTTGCTCTCATGTAGAAGGTTAATCTCGATTTTGTAAGTGATCCTGGATGCTCGAGTTCATCAACAACTCTTATAAAAGGTAGTTCAATCTTCCTTAGGATTTATATTAATTTTGTGGGGAGGCTTATATCAAATTTTGTAGGGCTAGCTAGACCTAGTATCTTGATGATAACAATGGATAGAGAACTCAAATGGACTGTAGAAGCTTGAGAGCATTTACAAAAATTAAGCAAGTAATTTCAACACCTAGCTTTGGTAAACCCTCATGTTTTTTAATACTTCATTATGTATGTATATGGTGGAGGTCACAAAATTGCAATGGTCCTACAAAAGAATGATTATTTAGAAAAAGAGGAGTGTCTAATTTCTTTTAATTTCCACATTCTCAAAGATTGAGGCAAAATAAAATTTTGTCAAAAAACAATTTTATGCTCTTGTGAAGAGATTAAAGAATTTTGACATCTTATTCCAAGGAATAAGGTCATTATATATGTCGTTCACCTTAGTGTTAGGGAATACATCATAGAAGGACAAAAAATGTACTAGGTTGATCACTAATATTCTTGAGTATGATATAGATGTTAGGTCAACTGAGTTGGTAAAAGAAAGAGCTCTTTACCAACATATTGCCCAAGATGGTGGATTGAAGGTAGACGAAAAGTAAGTGGTTGAAGTTGTGATGTTAAAAATAGAGAAGTTTTGACATTCTCATGGGTTGAAGATAGAATTTAGTTTATGGAGAATGGACAATATCCTAGTCATTTCCCTATTTTCAAAAGAAGATTCAATAGGTTTACAAGGGGTTAATTTCATCCTAATTAATAGGATTTTGTTTAAAAACAATGTTAATGGACTTCTCTTAAGGTCCATAAATGGTCAAGAGATAGAATTCTATGTGAATTTCACCGAGGGACTTCTAGAGGATATTTTTTGTCCAAACTATTATAATAAAGATCACTCATGTAGTATTATTGACCTTTGATGTTCACATATTGTCACAAATTGATAAAAAAAAGTACGAATAATGTCAATTCTACACTCACAAAAGAAAGTGTGTTGCCCTCCCTTTACATCCAATATTGTTCAAAGAACATTTTTGATAAAATGGTTAATCCAATACCAAATGTAAAACACGAATGTATTTTGAATACCACAAGCTATTTCACAATAGAATGGAGTATATCAGATAATGCTAAGGCAAGTGATTTGTTGGAAATCCCGGTAAATGGGATTTATTTGACACATAGGCTTTCCATATCACCCAAATCTCATATATCTCATATAGGCAATGAGCGTGATAAACTTTTGTATTGAGTGTTAAAGCAGTTCTGAACATCTGAGTGACCCGTGACACCTGTGATTTTGCATCGATGGGTGGTCTATGTTACAGTAAAGCAACTCAAGAACAGTGAGTGACTCATGACACCTGTGATATGCATGCTTATCTTCGGCGACACAACTACTATGATAAATGAGATAGAGACTGCCACCCTAAAATATACGGTCGAAATGAAGAGGTAAAGGTAAAAGCCGTGAGTGACCGACCACTGCCCCAAGAATCGTAATAGCCCGTGCACGTTACAGCAGTAAATGTTATGTTCAAGCAAAAGTCAAGTCAAGAAATGAACTTTAAAACTGGTGAACCCCTAAAGCGAAGGTAAGTCAATCAAGCAAATTTGGTCATTTTGGTGTGTTCTACGTTGGCTTTCATTTGAAAATATAAAGAGTAATGAGCTCTATGGGGTTTATTAGCCATCGCCATTCTTAGTCACAGACTAAATTGTTAATTATAATTAATCGTGTTGAATATATATATTGTTATATGCCAATCAAGTCAAAGAAAATATAAGGTAACGTCTTAGGGCTCTCATTAAAAAATTTAACAGCACTTAGTCTACGTTGTCTTATTTTCCCTTGCTCGCTACATTTTCCACTCAAACATCACATTGTGACTTACCATACTCGAGCTAGAGCTTATTGTGGAAAGATCAAGGAACGGAAACCAACCTTATGCTTCAATTCTCTTTTATGCCACTCTAACTTAAGTCCTTTCAGAAGTGATTTATCAATTCATTAAGTGAATAGTGGAATTGATGTGGCTAATTGTTGCCAAAAATCTATGTTTGACAACTCATAATTGTTTTTAATATAGAGCCAACCTTCATAGTACATAAAAATATGCTTTCTTTACACTTGCATGCATCCACCATATTAAATTCATCACAAATAAGTCAATTAGAAGAAAAAGGAAAGTCATTAGCAAGCCAATGTCATAATGTATCTCTTTCTAGGCCATCATTAGGCTCACAAGCAATGATAATGCCAAGAAAATTACTTTAATAACAACAGTGACTCACACCATATGAGCTTGATATGAGCTTGCATGAAATAAGGGAAGGGTTTAAAAATGATGAAATTAGTACACATACTTGCAACCATATTCATCCTCATGTGTGGTGGTAAGTTGAGTGGCATGAGTCCAAATTATTCTCAATGTAGTTTTGTAGCAACAAATAGAATATAACTTTCTATAAATAAATGATACTAGAAGAACTAGGTTACTAGAAGGTAACACAAATAAAAAACTTATGAGAATTTTCTATAAGGCCATGTATAGTCCATGAAATAACATTTAGATGGATTGATCCCTCATAGAGAGCAAAGAACATTAAGAGAGTCTAGTTCCAAGACTTTAAAGTCTCAATTCCAACAAGAGTACACTAACAAGGTGTTTCTTATTAACTAAAAGATAAACATATTAATAAGCAAGTGAAATTGATGGGTGTCATTAAAAAAATAGAGAAAACTCAAGTAATAATATTTCTAACCCTACTGAGATTAATGCTTGGAGCTCAAAAGAATGCTTGACCGAAGTAGATTTACTCAAATGTGATACGACTTAGAAATAATAACAAATGATGCTATAGTCCTCTTACTAATGTAAGAGCATCTTAGGGGTTGAGCAATCTTATATCAACTTATAAAATTTATTTCACATTTTAATTTGGTTGGTAAGTTTCTAGTGAATTTCTATACTTTTAGTGTGGATAGGGAATAGGTAAATTGGTATTTATATGGAAAATTGTTTTCAATTACATATCCTTATGTTCCACTAGAATTCTAACATAAAAGGGGTTTTACTCTATTAAAGTAAAATACAAAGAATTACTTTACCCAATAAAGTTGAAATTATTTATCATCTTATTTATGATATTATGTACATCATAATTAACTTAGATTCCTATCCTAAGTAAGATTCAACTATAAACTAGAAAATAAATATCAAAATTAATTTATATTTGTTTGAGTAGATTAAGCAAAAAATAAATATATAGATGTAAAATAGGTTAATAGAGTGAAAAGAAAGTATACAAGTGTGAAGATAACATATTAGAACCTACCAAATAGATGATTTGTTAAATAATAGGATGTAAAGGTAATTGAGCAATGGAGTAGGGCCTAGTGTTCTATTCTAACATTTTTGCACCATCAAGGATGTCAATGTTTTGATTGTACTGTTATCAATTTTTCACCATAGCTGAAATTGATAGAGCTGGTTATTACAAGTTCATTTTAAGGTGAAAAGTTTCAGTTATTTCTACAATTGTTTAAACCATTGCACATTTTGAGTTTTGAGTTTAAAAGAAAGTGCATTGTGTTTTAGTTTTTCATTCATCATTTGCAACATTAAACATTGCATGAAATGTTAAAGAAAGTATTTCATTTTGTATCCAGTAATTCATTACACAATGTTTCATACATTGTTTGCAAAAGAAAAGTACATAATCAGACAAGAATTGTACAAATCCTATTTTGTATTCATTGGATTAAAAACAAAATCAAGTGTCCCACACAAGTTGTGGGAGTAGCTGGAATAACGGATCATAAAGTGTACACTACGCTACTAAAGATTAAAAAGAGTAAATAGAGCACATAAGAAGGGACATAGCTGTCATTGTTTGAGCTTGTCTTCAAGTTGCCTTTGAATAGTGTTGTGCATTCCTCTATGTTCCCATCCTCCAAGTGAACATGAACTTGTGATTGAAGTGTTTGTTAGAGCTCGAGTTATGAATCCTCCTACATGATCTATCAACAGTAATGTAGAATACTGTTTATGATGCATTGAATCAATTGAGAAAAGACAAGAAGAGTGCAAGAGAATACCAAGGAGGAAAAATCATAAGAAACTTCTGAATTTATTATTTTAATCTAACATTGTTTGTTTCTTATGTAGGTATAGGAAAAGCCATGTTTCTGATATGTTTTGAAGATTTTAAAGCATGTAGTGTAAAAAAGGCTCACACAAAGGTTGAGCTCGACATGCTCTCCCTTAACATTCCATAGAGGGGTTGAGTAAGGAAACAATTCAGTATTGCTCAAAAGAGATATGCATCTAAAGGAGTGCATCAAAAGTGTCATAAGAGCTCAAGCAAGTGATCATCTATGACAATCAAGGACTCGAAAATGCAATGAATTGAAGATCAAAGATGATCAATTGCTCAATTCAATCATCATGAGTACATCATCATGGAATGAGATAGTGAATAGGCATACATAATGCCTTGTTTGCAAGTCAACAATAGTAACTAAACCAATTTGGGAAGCTTTAAAGCATCATTATCAAGTGTTCATATTTCAAAATCTTATATGTAAAGAATGGACTCATCTGCTATTGTTGCCTAAGAGATAAAAATGCACGAAGAGTATAGAGGAAAGGTTTTCTCCATCAAGAAATAGAATTACAAGTGGCTGCAAGTAAAGCATGAAAGTCAATAAGTAAAGGAAAAGAAGCATTGTTGACTAACATAGACACAAAACCCTAAGTGTTAAGCTGAATGTAATATGAAACATCATTGATGTTGATGGAATACAAGAAACCAAAGGCTGGTTTGAAAATAATTGATGCTAAAAAAGCTATCTTATTGCAGTGTCACATGAAGCCTTGATAAAGTAAAAGTTTGAAGTGCATGGAATGGATGGAAACAAACAACTACAAATGATCTACAAAAAATACCATGATGGTTGAGTGCAACCTTACAAGTATGTGAAATGAAAAAATCAATTTATAGTGCATTTGAGAGTAAGTTGAGTTCTTTGTGTGCAAGTGTGTGCAATTGTCATTACAACTCATGCTAAACACTGGAAAAAAAATTGCATGGAAGAGAAAGCATGTTTTTGATAAGTAACTGAAAAGTATCAAATTAAGTTGAGCTTCATTGTATCTATGCATTTCAAGCAAATAGAAAGCAAGAGATTGCTAGCAGTGTGTGCAGTGAAAGGAGAGATTACAAACAATACAAAGGAAATGGCTTGTTCCACTAAGAACAATTGTTCATTGAAGTTATAGTGACAACCATAATCAATGAGAATGGAGAATAAAATCATTTTTTCTCTTTCCAGAATGTAAGCTTATGTTGAGCTAGGGTTTCAAAATGGAGACAAGTGCAATAGTACCTAGAGTTTTCAACTTTTAAGAGGTTTGCATGTGAGCTTGCAAAATAGAGAAATAATGGGTTGTTCAAGCTCATATAAGAATGCAGATGAACCAATTGGACTCTCATGGCCATGGCTTGAGAGTAAATTTCTTTCACAAATGGTGATACCCATTCAGGGTATTGTGTTCTAAACACAAATACAAAAGAAAACAACAATATTTCAAGCTCGTGCAAGCATTGTCAAAGTGAGCATGAAGTGAAATTAATGGCGCTAATGGCCACGACCATGATTCGTTTGCAAAACCAAAAAATAAAGTAACATATTGCTTGCACATATTTAGTGGAATATATGAGAGATAAAATACATTGAAACCCTAGCTGGTACTCTCATGGTCACGACCTAAGAGGAGGTTTTCTTTCTCCACCAAGCAAACCCACTTGGGGTTTTGAATTTAAAATGAAAATGATAGAGAAACAACAATGTTTCGAGCTTGTGAGTTCTCATAAATGGAGATATTAAAGCTAATGGTTGCAACCATGAAGTATCTGCAAGCCCTTGAAAACAAAACAAAATGCATGGTTTTCTCAATATTTTATTTTTTTGTAAATGCCATTACTTTCTATATCATGGGTCGAGCTCATAAAAGATTTTTTTTTTACAGAAACAAGAAACATATATGGTGAAGCCATGCCCTGTACAATGGCCAATCTTAGAAAAATGCATTCTTCACTTGTTTTTTTCATTAAGCTCACAAATCAAGCTTTTATTTAAGAGGGAAATTCTTTTAAAGATGGAGAATACCATGGTTGTAGGTGAAAAAATAGTCGACCAAAATTCTTCACAAATGTTTGTACAAAGCTCTCTCATGGTGGCCAAACAAAGCAAAGAAAAAAAAAAAGCAGAAAACACACAAAATGCATTAAAAAACCAGTCGTGGTTATGCCCTAAAGGCCCATTTTATCATTCTAATGAAGGAAAAAAAGACATCAAAATGGCGATAGAAGACTTTCCCTCGAATGCAAAGGGAGATTCAACCAAAATCAACATGATGCAAGCTCAACTAGTGGAGTTTCTAGCTCAAACCCTAGTTCTCCATGGTGGCCAAGTGAATAACCCTATTTTCTCCAAAGTTGCCAAGTGAAGAATCATGTTCAAAATGTCAGATAGGGGCCAGTTTTGGAGTTAGGGTTTCCCCATGTGCTCAATTCGAATGTGATTTTAATCACATTCTTTTAAAAACCCAAATGCTTATATTAAATCCTCATCACATATGTTTTCCTAGGTCAAACCAATACCTTAGGTATTTTCTATGATTTTTTTCAAACAAAAACCATACTTTGCCCTTGTGTTTTTCACATGGTCCACATACACATTTCCCTCTACACATTAGGTCAAGCTATCCATGCCTTAGTTTTTCTTTGGGTCTAGGGCTCATAATCCATTTTTATGATTTTTTATATATAAGAAAAATCAAAGGTATAGGAGTTGTCACATAGTATTCTAGTTTTTTGCAAATATTAATTTTTACTCAAACTGCAAAAATCAAAATATTTGAACTCAAGATGCAAAAATGAAATGTATTAGGGGAGTTTCTATATTGTTTTCTGAAACTGCGAATGATTGTAAAACATCACTAATGGTAATGTTTCTATAAATTACCTTATTGTTTGTTAATGTTTAAAATGTAGTTGGTGCACTTAAGTCTTCATGGGAACTTTTTATTTTGAGTTGGAGTTCTTGGGTGGATTTGGAAAAGAGATGACAAATTGGACTTTCTATTTTCAGTTCTTGAACTGTTTACATTTGATTTTTAGGATTTTTGGATAGACCCTTTGGAGATGGAAAGTTTCCATCTTTTTGATGTATTTTGGAGTAGGTTATGGCACTATTTTTCAGGATTTTTCCTTGAGCTCAAAAATGGAAAAAAGTTGCCATTCTGAGATGTAGATGAAGCTGATTTTTCTATTCTCACCATTGATGTTACTTGATGGCTATAAGTTTGAGAAATTTTAATTTCTCAAGAGTTCAAAATTCTATTTCTTGCTCTCATATTCACTGAAGAGAGACTTGTAAAGTTCTTTTGAATCAAATTTTGATCTTGTACTCCTTCATTTCAATAAAATAGTAGGCTTCTCCTTCCCATTTTCATGTCTAAAGTTTACAATATCAATTAATGTTGACAATGATTCAAGATCTGAATCTTGTTTATGTCTTGGTTTTGTGAATTTTGTTTCAAGAGTCTATTCTAATTCATGTTGCATTTTGTGTTCCATTAGTGAGCCTTTGTGCAAATTACTATTGAATTATGTATTTTTAGGGTGGGATTGTGAGAATCAAAGTTTTAGAGATAATGTTGTGAGTGTAATTTGGTTAGAATCTTCAATTTGTTGGTGAATTATTTTAGGTTTAAAATCTTCATTTTTTTTTTCAATTTTTCCCTCTCCCCTTTTCCCTGGAGGTCTATTAGATTAATTTTTTTACTAAAAGAACTAGCCCACTCTAGAGATTCATTCTCAATCATTGATTTACGCACAAATCAAAGAGTGTTTCTATGTTGAAACATGATAGGAAAGTCTGACTTGGCTAAGGGTCGAATCCTGATTGCCAATAGTTTTTGGCATGACCGGTGGGACTGATTGGGCTCTTTTAGTCCAATATTTGTTATTGAGTGTTAATATTAGGTATTTATGCTAGTAAAATCTTCCTTTGGAGGAAAAAATCCACACACATCTGTCAACTCTGAGTTTATGATTACTGGTTTATTTTTAAAAAAAATTGATTGTTGTTGTTTCCAACTTATGAAAGAATAAATATTCCTATGCTTCATGGAGATATGTACTACCATCCACCATATCAGGAAAATCTTGCTTATTCACATCATCATCAGTCATATTAGGCCAATTATGCAGTTGGTTTCAATTCCATTACTTTTCAAAACCAACATGCCCAATATAATTACCACCCACCAAACTCTGCTTAACCTCCATATCGGCCTACATATGCTCAAGACCCACTCATAGACTGAAAAGGAGGAGATTGCAAGCCTAAAGAGTGAGTTTCTTGACTTCATGCTTGATTTTGAAAGGCAACAGGAGTAGATCAAGAGGCAACAAGAAGAGATGGTTTCCCAAGCCTATCTCTATGAGCAGAAGTTGGAGGCACAAAAGCATGAAATTCAAGCAGATCCTATAGTTCTAGAGTAGCCTTCCCAAAACCAGGTTGGTAAGTATCAATTTTTGAGTTTTAGACAAGGTGGGTCTGCTAGATCTTCCCAAGCTGAAAACCTAAGTTTTAGGAGCTTCCCTTCATTTCAAATGCCTGCTATTGAGCAAAAAGCTAGCCCAACTGCTAATTTTCCAAACCTATTTTTTGAAAGAGACATCTCTAGATTCAATACATTGTGCTTCATAGAAGATGAGCCTATTCTTGAGAAGATCCAGCCTAGTCTAGTTCTGAAGTAGCCCATTGAACAAGTTTCCTTTCAAGAAACTGAAGAAGTTCCCCAAGTTTCCTCACTAGATGAACCCAAGGATGAATTCATGGATCGAGAGACCTTACTTCACATCGTGAAGCTTAGAAAGGTAAATCCATTACGTTCAACCTTGGAGGTTTACCGCTTGCAGCATCAAAAGAATAAGTAGGAAAAAGCTTCTCAAGATGAATCCTTGCTTGCATTTACTGACCTGAGTTTCCTGACTTTATTGAAAATGATCAATATGTTGTAGTAATCCAATCAGGGAAACATGATGAGGAGGTAAAGAAGGTTGATCAAGAGGATAACTTCGTAGTGTGGCTCAATGAGTTACCTACTTTCATTGAAAATGATGATGAGAATGTTGTTTCTAAGCAACAAGAGGTAAAAGAATGTGGTGAGTTGCTGAGAAAAGATAATCAATATGACTTTAGAATGTTGGATCAAGAATAAGGGAATAAATAAAAATCTATTTTGGAGCCCAATAGGCTTAGTGAAAGTTGTCATGAGGTAAAAGATATTTGTTTTTCATCAAGAAATCAAGAAGATTGTGAAGAAAATTTGCTTTGGAATGATCTTAAGGTCTCTATTACAAACTTAGATCATGTGCAAGAAATTGGAGTTAATCTATTTGATGAGCTCCCTAACTTTGAGTATGAAAGTCATGATGTTATGATTATGCCAAGTTCTAACCATCACAGTGATGAGGACCACTTAGTTAAGGTGTTGATTCAAGAACAAATATGTGAAAGCAACCTTGAATCAAATGATCATAAGCTTGAGGAGGATCCATTTCAAGTTGAGATTGAGCTTTTCTACTCACTCTCAGATGTGATGCCTACATCTTTGGAAGGGGATTGTCTAGAGTAGCAAAATCAAGAGGTGGAAGTGGATGTCATCCCAAGTGAGCCACTTGTTTTGGGGAAGAATAGTCAGTAGGATGAAGAAATAGACATTTTCAACCCCTCTTGTACCACCAAACTAGAGAGATTAGTTTTGGAGCAAGCAGAGGAACATTTTTTGGATGGGGGTAAAAAAAATTATCATAAAGATGACTTGCATGATCCTAGTTGGTTGGAAGAGCTCCCTTTTTGTTGTACAGAGGAGCTTGGAGCTGATGTGCCAATTGAAGGTTTGTTGGAGATTATTTCATTGAAGAAGAAGATCATGATTTGGAGCATTCTACCTTGAGTAATGATGTGGATTTTGAGTTGAAACCAGATGTTTCTAAAGGCCTTTTAGGAGTTGATAGCTTTGATGAGCTATTATCTACTTTAATGGAAGAAGATGGCCCATTAACCATGGAGGAGGAATCAATATGGCAAGCCATCATGCAAGGTGAGGATGATGCTATTTCTTCTAAATACTTGAGTTGTTTTCCCTCTAGAAAAAAGTTGTCAAGGGGATGTCTTATTAGGCATTTGGCTTGGGTGGAAGAAAATGAGGAGCAATCATGTGACAATGCTGAACTCGAGCATCAAGGGAGGTATCATTTTGAGAACAACCAGTTCATCCTTTCACTTGATCACCTCTAGTTCACAAATCAAGAAAGGTGGGAAAGTGATTTCATTTTTCTCCTTGGAAGGATGTTGCAACCAATTGTTAGATATTTGATTTTTCTCCACATCTTGTGGTGGATTCACAAACAATCAAAGCATTGCAAGTTGGTTAGAAGGGGGAGCTATTTTTCAAAACCAGTTAATGGTTTTGTTTAAGAGCTATTTTTACTGGTTAGTGAAGGATAGAGTTAGTTGATGCTAAAAAGTTCTCTTGAAGCATATTTCTCTTCAGTTTTGTTTTCCCTAAGTGTTGTTGCACATGTTTTTCTAGCCACCAAGGCCTTGTAGGTTTTCTTCTGTTTGTTTTGGTTTAGGTTTATTCTACTATTTGGCGTGGCAAGTTTCAGTTTTTCAGATCTCTAGAGTTTTAGAAGGGAAGAATTGACTTCATGCCCAATGGATCTTCATAAGGAAATTGGCCTAATTCTTAGAGGCAAGCATCTAGTAGAGGTTGGCAAGAGTGTTATCAAATTTTCACCACAAATCAAATTGATAGAGTTGGTTATTACAAGCTCATTTTAAGGTGAAAAGTTTCAGTTATTTCTGCAGTTGTTTAAACCATTGCATGTTTTGAGTTTTGAGTTTAAAATAAAGTGCAATGTGTTTCAATTTTCCATTCATCATTAGAAACATTAAACATTGCATGAAATGTAAAAGAAAGTATTTAATTTTGTATTTATTAATTCATTGCACAATGTTTCATACATTGTTTGCAAAAGAAAAGTAAAGAATTAGACAAGAATTGTAAAATTTTTATTTTGTATTCATTGGAGTAAAAAGAGAATCAAGTGTCCCACACAAGCCATGGGAGTAGCTATCAAATGATCAAAAGGTCGAGGAGGATCCATTTCAAGCTGAGATTGAGCTTTTTTGCTCATGCTTAGATGTGATGTTTGCATCTTTGGAAAGGGATTGTCTAAAGTAGCAAAAGAAAGATGTGGAAATGGTTGTCATCCTAAGTGGGCCACTTGTTTTGGGGAAGCCTATTCAATAGGATGAAGAAATAGACATTTTCAACCCCTCTTGTACCACCAAACCAGAGAGATCCATTTTGGAGTAAGAGGAGGAAAATGTTCTGGATGGGGGTCAAGAAACTTCTTGTAAATATGACATGCATGATCCTAGATGGTTGGAGGATCTCCCTTTTTTTTGCACAGAGGAGCTTGGAGCTGATGTTCCAATTGAAGGTTTGTTGGAGGAGATTATTTCATTTTCTGAGCACTTTCCTTCCTTCATTGAAGAAGAAGATCATGATTTGGAGCATACTCCCATGAGTAATGATGCAAATTTTGAGCTGAAACCAGTTGTTTCTAAAGGCCTTTCAGGTGTTGATAGCTTTGATGAGCTATCAACTACTTTAATGGAAGAGGATGGCCCATTAACTATGGAGGATGAATCAATATGGCAAGCCATCATGCAAGGTGAGGATGATGTTTCTTCTAATTACTTGAGTTGTTTTCCCTCTAGCCCAAATATGTCAAGGGGATGTCCTATTAGGCATTTGGCTCGGGTGGAAGAAAATGAGAAGGAGCAGTCATGTGACAATGGTGAACTCGAGCATCAAGGCAGGTATCATTTTAACCACAACCAGTTCATCCTTTCACTTGATCACCATTGGCTCACAAATCAAGAAAGGTGGGTAAGTGATTTCATTTTTCTCCTTGGAAGGATGTTGCAACCAATTGTTGCATATTTCATTTTTCTCCACATCTTTTGGTGAATTCACAAACAATCAGAGCATTGCAAGTTGGTTATAAGGGGGAGCTATTTTTCAAATCCAGTTAATAGTTTGTTTAAGAGCTATTTTTACTAGTTAGTGTAGGATAGAGTTAGTTGCTGCTAATAAGTGCTCTTGAAGCACATTTATTTTCAGTTTTGTTTTCCCTAAGTGTTGTTGCACATGTTTTTCTGGCCACCAGGGCCTTGTAGGTTTGCTTCCATTTGTTTTGGTTTTGGTTTCTAGTGTTGTTTGGTTTGGCAAGTTTAAGTTTTTCAGATCTCTAGAGTTTTTAGATTGACTCTGTGCCCAATGGATCTGCATAAGGCAACTGGCTTGATGCTTAGAAGGAAAGCATTTAGCATAGTTCACCAAGAGTGTTATCACTTTTTCACCACAACTCAAATTGACTGAGCTGGTTATTACATGTTTATTTTAAGGTGAAAAGTTTTAGTTATTTTTGCAGTTGTTTAAACTTTTGCATGTTTTGATTTTTGAGTTTAAAATAATTTGCAATGTGTTTTAGTTTTCCATTCATCATTTGCAGCATTAAACATTGCATGAAATTTAAAAGAAAGTATTTCATTCTATATTCAGTAATTCATTACACAATGTTTCATACATTGTTTGCAAAAAAAAAGTATAGAATCAGATAAGAATTGTACAAATTTTGTTTTGTATTCATTGGAGTAAAAAGAGAATCAAGTCTCCCACATAAGCTGTCGGAGTAGTTGGAACAATGGATCATATCAAGTGGATATGTGCAGGATCATGATGGGCCAAAAAGTGGCGATATGATGGGTATGTGGCTGACGAATTTTTTTTACCCAAAATTGATGAAACAAAAAGGGTTTTTAAAGGATATTCTCAGATTTCCACCAATATAAATTATGCTTTACTTTAAATTTAATAAATAATTATTATTCATTTTCTATTTGAATTATGATAAAAGTCATAATTGATAGGCTAATTGAAAAATATTTATAGTTTTCAAACAATATCACATTTTTTGAATCTGAAACATGTGTCACATTCTATGCTTTGCATACTATAGAATTAAAAAAAGAAAAATTGAATTTCATAAAGTTTTGACCAAGTTAAGGTGGTCAGACATATGAGTTCTTATATTTTTAAAAATGTGTAATAAAAAATTAATAATTATTTATTTACTTGGAAAAAAATTACAAAAAAATATGCATCACATTCGGAAATGAATCCTCTACTTATATATAAAATATTATAAAAAAAATATTATCATTTTATTGTGGTTAGGGTGGTCAATCGGACACCTACTTCTTATTTTTTCCCTAAAATTTAATTACTAATACATTGAAATTTCAAATTTTCACCAAACAGATTTTTTTTTTTTTAAATAAACCCAGTAGTTTAGAAACTACATTCAATTTTCTATAGATTATATTCTTACATATTTTTTAAATAATATAGATAACTTATTCAAATTTTTACATCAAGTTGCCTAGCTTTGATTTTTCTAATTTTTTTGCCACTTAAGGGCCTATTTTTTCCTTGATGATCCTACAAATACCCAAGTCAACAATAACAACTAAACCAATTTGTGAAGCTTTAAAGCATCATCATTAAGTTTTCATATTTCAAAATATTTTATGCAAAGAATTGACTCATCAACTATTGTTGCCTAAGAGAGATAAAAATGCATGAAGAGTACAAAGGAAAGGTTGTTTCCATCAAGAAACATAATTGCAAGTGGTTGCAAGTAAAGTATGAATGCCAATAAGTAAAGGAAAAGAAGCATTGTTGACTGAAGACACAAAACCCTAAGTGTTTAAGCTAAATGTAATGTGAAATAGCATCATTGATGTCAATGGAATACAAGAAACTAAAGGATGGTTCCAAAATAATTGATGCTACAAAAGCTATCTTATTGCAGTGTCACATGAAGATGTGATAAAGTAAAAGATTGAAGTGCATTTTTGAAGTATTCAAGTGCATGGAATGGATGACAACAAACAAAAAATGATCTACAGAAAATACCATGATGGCTAAGTGCAACTTTACAAGTAAGTGAGTGAAATGAAAGCATCAATTTACAGTGCATTTGAGAGTAAGTTGAGTTCTCTGTGTGCAAGTATGTGCAATTTTCATTACAACTCTTGCTAAATAGTTGAAAATAATTTGCATGGAAGAGAAAGCATGTTTTTAATAAGTATCTGAAAAGTATCAAATTAAGTTGAGCTTCATTGTGTCTATGCATTTTAGGCAAATGGAAAGCAAGAGATTGCTAACAGTGTGTGTAGTGAAAGGAGAGATTAAAAATAGTACAAAGGAATTAGCGTGTTCAACTAAGAACAATTGTTCAGTGAAGCTGCAATGACAACCATATTCAATGAGAATGGAGAATAGAATCATTTTTTCTCTTTCCAAAATGTAAGCTTATGCTACATTGAGCTAGGGTTTCAAAATGGAGACAAGTGCAATAGTACCTAGAGTTTTCAACTTTTAAGAGGTTTGCATTGTGAGCTTACAAAATAGAGAAATAATGGGTTGTTTGAGCTCATATAAGAATGCAGATGAACCAACTGGACCATCATGGCCATGTCCTGAGAGTAAATTTCTTTCACAAATGGTGATACCCATTCAGGGTATTGTGTTCTAAACACAAATACAAAAGAAAACATCAATATTTTGAGCTCGTGCAAGCATTGGAGCCAACATAAAGTGAGGTTAATGGAGCTAATGGTCGTGGCCATGATGGGTTTGCAAACCTAGAAAATAAATTAACATATTGCTTGTGCATATTCGATGGAATATATTAGAGATAAAATACATTGAAACCTTAGCTGGTACTCTCATGGTCGTGACCTGAGAGGAGGTTTTATTTCTCCACCAAGAAAACCCACTTGGGGTTTTGAATTTAAAATGCAAATGATAGAGAAACAAAAATGTTTTGAGATGGTGAGCTCTCATAAATGGAGATATTAAAGATAATGTGTTGGAAAAACAAAGACAAACAATTGAGAGGGGGGGTGAATCAGTTGTCTCAAAATAATAAACTTTTCAAACTTTACTTAACTTAATCTCAGATCTGATGAATGAGAAATTAATCATAAACAATTAACATATCAAAGAGACAAAGAACACGAAGATTTTTTACGTGGAAACCCTGTTAGGGGAAAAACCACAGTGGATGTTAGTCCATAATATTATACCTTGTTAAAAGTATAATGAAATCAATAAAGGGGAATGCACATGCATTCAGGCACATTGCCTAGAGCTCATTGCTCAATTACAGAAGGGGCTCACTACCCAACAATATAGAATAAAATTAAAATCCAGAGGGTATGAACTAAGACAATATCTTCTGCACAAGCATGATTACAGTTCCAATTAAGCACAAAAAACTCCTTCAGAAACTACTTCACACTTCACTCGATCTTCTTCACACTCTACTCTGCAATCAAATGATATTCACACATAAACACATAGGAGTACACCCAACACATGAAGCACCTTTTCCACACACTACACTAATGAAACAATCATTCTTATATATCCACATCATGGATTACATCAACTTAGTCAGCCAAAAAAAAGAAATAAAACATAATTACAATGTCAGCCCAAATTTACAATTAAATTTTCAATGCGGATCCACCAAGGTTGGCCACAACATAGTGGAGACCCAAATTAATATCTCCAACACAAAAAGACTTTAGTTAATTTCACCTCAAATATCCACAACAAACTACCATCATCATGTCAGCCAAGAACATGAAAAAATGAACATGCGCAAGAAAATATCTTTGACCACAAGCACACTGATTAATGTGGATGTACCACAAAGATAGAGCATGATCTAGAAGCATCCAAAAACATCAAGAAACAACAAAGAAATATCTGCAACAATTGAGATTACCATAATCATAGAAAATTCACTTAGGAACACTGATAGAGACCACAAAGATACTGTTAGACCACAACATGTTCAAGTATATACACAGACCTCTGAAAGTTTTGGTAGATGATCTAGATACTCTCAAGAATAAACCCTTTAGTCCATAGTAGCTAAACTTGAATGTAAAGAACAAGATGTCTTCATGATCTACATAGTTCCATTAAGAACCTGAAATAATTTCTTTTACGATTTTCTCAATATTCTCGACATATACAACCATTAATACACCAATGACAACCACATATCAACAACACATCCACAACATCCAACAATCCCCCCCTTTGGCATTGATGGAAACACATGATGTGAAAAATACCATCAACCCCACATACTTGCTTTCCCTTTGGTTCCGACTCTTCTCCTCAATTTCTCTTCTCCCCTTAAAAGGATTTTTCACATTGCACTTCTCCCCCTTTGACATCAATGGAAAAGGTAACCATGACCTTTCCATATACATGCTTTGAACAACATATCTACATATCTGACTACTCCCCCTGAGTAGCAGCCACAGAAACATCAATCCCGATCAAAATATAGCAATGTAGCTCACAAATTGATGCAAGTAAATCATCTCTTATTTCTTATTAGGAGGGGTAATTACCCCTAGAATTCCTATGAGATACTCAAAAGTATCCTTTGGCAACAGTTTAGTAAAGATGTATGCAATCTGTTCTTTTTTAGGCACATACTCCAATATGACTTCTTTCTCATTGACTTTCTCCCTCAAGAAGTAAAACTTGATTGATATATGTTTAGTCTTAGAGTGCAACACCAGATTCTTTGAAATATTTATTGCACTTGAATTTTCACAGTATATGGCAATAGGCTCTTCATATATCACCCTGGTATCTTTCAACGTTTGTTTCATCCATATTATTTGAGTACAATTATTTGTAACAACAACATATTCTGCTTCAACAGTAGATAGAGAAATGGAATTCTACTTCTTGCTCAACTAGGACACCAGCTTCTTCCCTAGGAAGAAAGCACCACCACTAGTACTTTTCATGTCATCTACTTCTCTAGCCCAATCCGCATCAGTATATGCACTTGAAGTGAGATCACCATCCTTTGGATACTAAAGTCTAAAGTCAATTGTTCCTTTCAGATATTTGAAGATTCTCTTAACAACAGTCACATGAGACTCTTTTGGATCAACCTGAAATCTAGCAACCATACACACAACATTCATAATGTCTGGTCTAGTCTATGTTAAGTAGAGCAATCCACCAATCATTGACCTATACCTTGTTTGATTTTCCTTAGGAGAATCATCATTCTATGTTAGCTTACATCCAGTCACCATGGGAGTACCAATAGGATTTGATTCTTCCATCCCAAATTTCTTCAGTAACTCTCTCACATATTTGGACTAAGATATGAAAATTCCCTTGTCGAACTGGGTCACTTGCAATGCTAGAAATAACTTCATCTCTCCAATCATACTCATCTCAAATTCATCCTTCATCTCATCAATAAACTTCATACATAGATTTTCATCTCCTCCAAAAATGATGCCATCAACAAAGACTTCTATAATTAACTCTTTATCATGATCCAATTTGAAATATAAGTTGATATCAATAGTACCTTTAGTGAATCCAAGCTTTAGTAAGTATTTTTACAATCTAGCATACCAGGCTCTGGGGGCTCGCTTAAGTCCATATAGATCTTTCTTCAAGCAACAAACCATATCTTCCTTGTCAATTAGCTGAAATCCATCTGGCTATTCAATGCATACTTCTTCTTCTAGTTCTCCATTCAGAAATTTTGACTTCACATTCATCTGATAGACTTTATAGTTTTTGTATGTAGCATAAGCAAGAAATAATCTAACTTCGATTCTGGCAACAGGGGAAAAATCTTCTTCAAAATCAACACCTTCCATCTAAGAATACCCTTTACATACCAATCCTACTTTATTTTGGATCACTTCACCTTGTTCATTCAGCTTGTTTCGAAACACCCATTTAGCACCAATCACATTTTTTTCTTTAGGTCTGGGAACCAATATCCACATGTCATTCTTTTCAATTTGTGCTAGCTCTTCCTTCATAGATTATGTCCAGTGTTCATCTTGGCAGGCTTTAGTGACATTTTTAGGCTCAACCTTGGAAATCAGACAATATTCTTCTGCAATTTTTCTTCTAGTTTGTACTCCTTTATTCTTATCTCCTATAATTTGAATTTTAGAATGATTTAGCTTTACATACCTCAGAGTTTTGGGACTTTCACGAACTTCTGAATCTTTTTCTCTCTTCTACACTTGCACTTGTCTCTACTTGATTCACCAGAACAACTGGAACAACTGGAACATATGGCACAATTTGAAGTTGATTATGTGTCTGAACATTTTTCCCTTTGTTTGTATTGTCTTCATTTGAATCATATCCATAGTATCTAGATGATTTAGCAGAATCCTCATCAACTCTAACATTTTCACTCTCAACCATCTTTCTCAGTATTCTATTATAGCATTGGTAGGCCTTTATTTTAGTAGAGTAACCTAAAAAGATTCCTTCATCGCTTCTTGCATCAAAATTTCCTATATCATCATCTCTCTTGATATAACATTTTCTTCCAAAGATCTTGAAATATTTAACAGTAGGCTTGTAACCAAACCATAGCTCAAAAGGGGTCTTACCAAAATCACCATTAACATTTACCCATTTTAAAGTATACACAAAAGTGCTTACAACTTCACTCTGATAGATCTAGGGCACATTTCCTTCTATCATCATTTTTCTAGCAGCATTCAAAATTGTTCTATTCTTCCTTTCAACAACTCCATTCTATTGAGGGGTTCGAGGAGCAGATAACTATCTTTTGATTCCATGTTCTTCACAAAAAGAGTTGAACTCCCTTTCTCCATGAATACTTCTAACTCTAGAGGGACCATAGAGGTTAGTATGTGGTAGCTCCAGCAAGTCATTTGAATGAAACTATTTTCTTCAGAAGGAGTCTCTAGTATGTTTACCCATCTGACATTCCTTACAAATTTTGTTAGCAAGCTTCACTAACTTAGGTAGATCTCTTACTGCTTGAGTGGAACTTACTTTTACAATGTTATCAAAATTTACATGACACATCCTCCTATGCCACAACCAAATTTCATCTACTTGAGCAATTAAACAACTCGCACTAGCAGCATTCAGGTGAAAAATATTACTTTTTGTCTTTCTACCAGTAGCAATCATATTGCCATAACTTCCACGTATCTTGCATCTTCCATCTTTGAATTTTAGATCATATCATTTTTCCACAATCTATCCAACACTTAAAATATTATGCTTTAGGACTTCAACATAAAGAACATCATCAGTGTTATCCTCACCACCAAGGAAAATAGAACCTTTGCCATGAATCATACCATAATTGTTGTCTCCAAATCTTACAACACCACCATCATACTTCTCTAGACTTACAAATTTGTTTTTATCACCAATCATATGATGTGAGCATCCACTGTCAATAACCCACTCATCCTTTTCTTCAACTCGGGCTACAAGAGCTTTCTCATCTTTAGTAGATTTAGTAGCCACAAGACTATTTTCAATGGTAGCAATGGAAACCCATTCATCTTCATTTCCATTATTTTTATCAAACTCATCATCAGTCACTCCTCCTTCAGCCAAATAACATTTCTTTTGGAATCTAGAATTTTTAGGCTTAGATCTAGGAACTCTTTTAGAACATCTTGATGCAAAATTATGTATTTGACTACATGAAAAACATTTAATAGGTAACACTCCTTCATACTTACCTTTTCCTTTACCTTCTTTCTTTACAATCATTGCTTCCAATTCTTCTACTTCTCTTTATTTATCTTCAAGCTGTTTCAATTCTTCATCATACTTGGATATCTTTCTGGAACATTCTCCTAGACCATATCTTTGCTTGTTACTTCTGGATATAGTAGCCTTGAATGCATATTCAGTTTTTGGAACAGATTCACCAAATTCACTTAATTCAAAAGTAGCAAGCTTACCAACTAACATGTCTCTTGACATCTTTGTTACTGATCTGAGCTCTTCAATGGCATGATCCTTCATTTTGTAGGAGGGAGGCAAGGATCTGAGTATCGTAGCTACAATTTCATCCTCATCTAGGGAACCATCAACACATGTAATACCCATTACTATTTCATTTAGTCTTTGTATAAAAGAAGTGATATTTTCATCTTCACCCATCTTCAAATTCTCATACTTTCCTTTTAAACTCTATAGCTTAGCCATCTTCACCTATGCATCTCCTTCATACAAAGTTTCCAGCTTCATCCAAATCTCATGAGCTATCTATAGTCCTACCACATTTTCCATCTCGAAATCTGTCAGAGCACTCACCAAAGCTTCAATAGCCTTGATATTGTTTTCAACATCTTTGATTTCATCAATAGTGGAGGGGCCATTTTGAGGAATAACATATGGATATTTTGTAATCTGCTAGTAGGCTTCACCAATACACCTTAGGTGACATTGCATCTTGACTTTCCACAGTGAGTATTTAGTTCCATCAAATCCTAGAATGTCCTTCTTGAATTTAGCTATCTCAGATTACCTCAAACTTTTAGACTTCTGTAGAGGAACCTGTTCTGATACCAATTTTTGGAAAAACAAGGACAAACAACTGAGAGGGGGGGTGAATTAGTTGTCTCAAAATAATAAAATTTTCAAACTTTACTTAATTTAATCTTAGATCTGATGAATAAGTAATTAGTCATAAATAATTAACACATCAGAGAGATAGATAACAATAATATTTTTTTCGTGGAAACCCTGTTAGGGGAAAAACCACGGTGGATGTTAGTCCACAGTATTATACCCTGATAAAAGTATAATGAAATCAATAAAGGGGAATGAACATGCATTTAGGAACACTACCTAGAGCTCACTTCCCAATAATACAAAATAGGATTAAAATCTAGAGGGTATGAACTGAGAAAATAGCTTCTGCACAAGCCTGATTATAGTTCCAATTAAGCACAAAAAACTCCTTCATAAAATACTTCACACTTCGCTCGATCTTCTTCACACTCTACTCTGCAATCAAATGATATTTGCACATACACACATAATAGCACACCCATCACACAAAGCACCTTTTCCACACACTACACTGATGAAACAATTGTTCTTATATATCCGCATCATGGATTACATCAACTTAGTTGGTCAGAAAAAAGAAATAAAACATAATTACAATGTCGGCCCAAATTTACAATTAAATTTTCAATGTGAATCCACCAAGGTCGGCCACAACATAATGGAGACCTAAATTAATATCTCCAACACAAAAATACTTAAATTAATTTCAGCTCGAAGATCTACAACATGATACCATCATCATGTCAGCTAGGAACATGAAAAATCGAACATGCACAAGAAAAGATCTTTGACCACAAGTACATTAATTAATGTGGACGTACCACAAAGATAGGGCACAATCTAGAAGCATCCAAAAACATCAAGAAACAACAGGGAAATATCCACAACAACTGATATTACCAAAATCATAGAAACTTCACTCAGGAACACTGACAGAGACCACATAGATACTATCAGACCACAACATGATCAAGTATATATGCAGACCTCTGAAACTTTCGGTAGATGATCTAGATAATCTCAAGAATAAACCTTTTAGTCCATATTAGTTGAACTTAAATGTAAAGAATAAGACGTCTTCATGATTTGCACAGTTCCATTGAGAACCTGGAACACTTTCTTTTATAATTTTCTCAATATACTCAACATATACAGCCATTAATACACCAAATGTTGTTGACATCAATGACAACCACATATCAGCAACACATCCACAACATCCAACATAATGGTTGTGACCATGAAGGGTCTGCAAGCCCCTGAAAACAAAACAAAATGTATGGTTTTCTCTAGATTTTATCTTTTTACAAATGCCATTACATTCTACATCATGGGTCAAGCCTAGAAAAGATTGTTTTTTTTATAGAAACAAGAAACATATATGGTGAAGCCATGACCTATACAATGGCCAATCTTAGAAAAATTCATTCTTCACTTGTTTTTCTCAATAAGCTCACAAATTGAGATTTTATTTAAGAGGGAAATGCTTTTGAAGATGGAGAACAAAACTTACCATGACTGTAGGTGAAAAACCAATCCAAGCCCACAGCCAAACTTTTTCACAAATTTTTTTATAGAGCTCTCTCATGGTGGCCAAAAAAAATCAAAGAAACAACAAAAGCACAAAACACACAGAATGCATTAAAAAAATAGTCATGGTCGTGACCTAAAGGCCAATTTTCTCATTCAAATGAAGGAAAAAAATACATCTAAATGGTGATAGAAGACTTACCATCAAATGCAAAGGGATATTCAACCAAAATCAACATGATGCAAGCTTGAATGGTGGAGTTTCTAGCTCGAACCCTAGTTCTCCATGGCGGACAAGTGGAGAACCCTATTTTCTCCCAAGTTTCCAAGTGGAGATTGATGTTCAAAATGTGAGATAGGGGTCAGTTTTGGTGTTAGTGTTTCCCCATGTGCTCAATTCAAATGTGATTTTAATCACATTCTTTTAAAAACCCAAATGCTTATTAATGCCTCATCACTTATGTTTTCCTAGGTCGAACAAATGCCTTAGGAATTTTTTGGATTTTTTTTCAAACAAAAACCATAACTTGCCCTTTTGTTTTTTATGTGGTCCACATACACATTTCCCCATACACATTAGGTCAAGTTGTCCATGCCTTAGTTTTTCTTTGGGTCTATGGCTCATAATCCATTTTTTATGATTTTTTATAAGAAAAATCAAAGGTATAGGAGTTGTCACATAGTGTTCTAATTTTTTGCAAATATTAATTTTTACTCAAACTACAAAAATCAAAATATTTGAACTCAAGATGCAAAAATGAAATGTATTAGGAGAGTTTCTATATTGTTTTCTGAAACTGTAGATGATTCTAAAACATCACTAATGGTAATGTTTCTATAAATTACCTTAGTGTTTCTTAATGTTTAAAATGAAATTGGTGCACTTAAGTCTTCATGGAAACTTTTTATTTTGAGTTGGAGTTCTTAGGTGGATTTTAAAAAGAGATGACAAACTAAACTTTCTATTTTCAGTTCTTGAGTTGTTTGCACCTGATTTTGAGGATTTTTGGATGGACCATTTGGAGATGGGAAGTTTCCATCTTTTGATGAAGTTTGGAGTAGGTTATGGAACTATTTTTTTAGGACTTTTCCTTGAGCTCGAAAATGGAAAAAGATGCCATTCTAAGATGCAGATGAAGTTTATTTTTCTATTCTCACCATTGATGTCACTTTATGGCTATAAGTTTGAGAAATTTTAATTTCTCAAGAGTTCAAAATTTTGTTTCTTGCTCTCATATTCATTGAAGAGAGACTTGTAAACTTCTTTTGAATCATATTTTGATGTTGTACTCCTTCATTTCAATAAAACATTAGGCTTCTCCTTCCCATTTTCTTGTCTAAAGTTTACAATATCAATTGATGTTGACTATGATTCAAGAGTTGAATCTTGTTTATGTCTTGTTTTTCTGAATATTGTTTCAAGAGTCTATTCAGAATTCAAGTTACATTTTTTGTTCCATTAGTGAGCCTTTGTGCAAATTACTGTTGAATTAGGTATTTTTATGGTGGGATTGTGAGAATCAAAGTTTTAGAGATAATGTTGTGAGTGTAATTTGGTCATAATATTCAATTTATTGGTGAATCACTTTAGGTTTAAAATATTTTCTTTTAGGTTTTCCTTCTCCCCTTCTCCCTGAAGGTCTATTAGATTAAGTGGTTTATTGAGGGAACCATCCCACTCAGGAGATTTTCTCTCACTCATTGATTTACCCACAAATCAAAGAGCGTTTCCATGTTGTAACAAGATAGGCAAGTCTAACTTGGCTAAGGGTGCAATCTTGATTGTCAACATGTACATGTGTCCTTTATGCAAAAATAAATAAATAAGAGTAGAAAAAAACTTGCACAATAATGATGCACAATACAAATATCATAAAAAATTTACTGGTAAAATAAAATAATACAATAATAAGCTATAGTTAATCTATAATTGAATAACTTGATGTTCAAATAGTTGATGAGTGAAGAAATCCTTTTTATGACTACAAATATCGTGATCTTAATACATAAGTTTGGGATAGTTGAAAAATGGATGCTTACACAATAGCTTGCCAAAGTTTCCAAGCCACTATTTTTGTCTTTTGACCTCCATGTCTAGCCAAGTATATTTTAATATGTGTTTGTGCGCTTAGATTTTGTGACCATGGTTAGTAAAATAGAAATGTGTGTGAACATAATATATAATTTGAGAAATAAGTGAAATAGATCAAAATCCAAAGAAGGTGTTAAATGTAAGATATATTTTTTTGAATGTAACAAAATACTTAAGATAAATAACATAAAGAGGGAAAATAAAGAAGGATACCTTAAGTCAAGGGATGAATCAAAAGTAATAAAATCTTAGGTTATTATTTTTCTTATAAAGGGGTAAATGCTTTTGACTTAGAGCTATGAACCAGTGAGGTCACAAATGGGGGACCTCATCCCCAATTTAGACATTCAAAAAGAACACCCTAGTGGGGTTTGAACTTTGATGACAAGAAAAACACAACTTAAAACCATCACACTTTGCCACTATTGGAAAATATTATTTTATTATTACAAGTGTAAAAGGATTTAGATTATTTTACAAAACCTAAGAGGGAAAACCATGAGGAAAGAAGAGGCTCCAAAGATAACCCTTTACAATATGTTTTATTTGAGTCTTGGATGAGAAATCAAAGTCACAACTATAAGGAAAGATCCTCCTTGAGTAACAAGTAAACTCAAGATTTAGAGGAATCTAGAGAATGCAATAAAGAGGGAAAATAAACACAAGTGAATATCAATAAGAGAGATTCTACTTCACTTTCTTCTCTTAAGAAGAATAAGAAGAAGAAAAATATTCTTTAATTACTTTTTAAATTAGGATAATATAAAATGTATACATGTAGATGAAAAAAATGAAAACCCACACTATTAGTGAAAAGAATAGTGATTAATTCAATGGAGTTTTGGTACAAAAATTATTAGATCGCATAATAGAAACAAAAAATATATCAAATACATATTTAGAAAGTAAATCCCAAAATATGTTCATAAAAATAGAGACTCTTACTAGTGTGGATGATCTTGATCCTTGAATCTCTTCAAAAACATTTAATCATAGGATTCAAATAAATATATGTGTTGAAGATCTAGCCAAGATATTCAAGAATGCTAGATGGTATGTGCAAGATCATGATGGGCCAAAAAGTGGCAATATGATGGGTATGTGGCCGACGACTCTTTTTTTACCCAAAATTGATGAAATGAAAAGGGTTTTTAAAGGAGATTCTCAAATTTCCATTGATATAAATTATGCTTTACTTTGAATTTAATAAGTAATTATTATTCATTTTCTATTCAAATTACGACTAAAGTCTTGATTGGTAGGCTGATTGAAAAAAATCTATAGTTTTCAAACGGTATCACATTTTTTGAATCCAAAACATCTGTCACATTCTATGCTTCACATACTATAGGATTAAAAAAAGAAAAATTGAATTTCATAAAGTTTTGACCAAGTTAAGGTGGTCAGACATATGATTTTTTATATTTTTTAAAAAGTATTAATAAAAAATTCATAATTAATTATTTACTTGGAAAAAAGTTACAAAAAAATATGCATCACATCAGGACATGAGTCCTCTACTTATATATAAAATATTATAAAAAAAATATTATCATTTTATTGTGGTTAGTGTGGTTAGATAGACACCTACTTCTTATTTTTTCCCTGAAATTTAAGTACCACTCCATTGAAATTTCAAATTTTCACCAAATAGATTTTTTTTTAAACAAACCTAGTAGTTTAGAAACTACATTCAATTTTCAACAGATTCTATTCTTACATATTTTTGAAACAATAAAGATAATTTATTCAAATTTTTACATCAAGTTGCCTAACTTTGATTTTTCTAAATTTTTTGCCACTTAAGGGCCTATTTTTTCCATGATGATCCTACACATACCCTAGAGCATGATCATGAGAGTTGAATATTTGATAAAGGGAGCATGAAAATAATAGGTTGTGTAAGCTTGGCAAATTATATTTGAAAAATTAGTATGCAAAAAAAATTTAAAAAAAAAAATTTAATATTGAAAGATTCTCTTTAATTTTTTTCCCTTTTTAGAACTTGAAACCCTTCTAGGAACTTTATTTCTTGAGTTAAAGAGAACTTAAATGAATTGGAAAATATTCATGGGAGAGAAAAAAAAAACTACAAATGAGAGAACCAATTAGTAATACTTTAGAAAGTTGTAATATTAAATCACATCTAATGGATAAATTCATGGGTTCTTAGAAAATTTCTACAACCCTTTTGTTCTTTACTTTTTAGTCTAACACATGATGTTAGTGTAGTTGGCCTAACATTAGCATGGTTGCACTAAATTCCTAAAATTGGGTTTTTTGGAATTGATATTCAAATGTGGGGAAAGGTGAGATTAATTTGGCACCTTTTAGATTAGGTTTAAGGATAATGCAATGGATTTAATATGAACTAAAATATTTGTGCAAATGGATGCTAATATGAGTGAAAATTATAATTTGGAAGTTCCTATGGGTATGTAATTTCAAACAATATAAATATATTTGTGTTGTAAAGGATAGTTCCCATAATAAGGGATTTTTCTTACTTAAGTCACTACATTATAACATGTCCTAGATAAATATCTCATTTTTTGGTAAACCTTATGTTAGATGCATAGAAAAATTGAGGGGGGGGAGGTGAATCAGTTGTACATCAAAACGTTCAATCTCTCAATATACTTTCAAACTCTTATCAACCATTAAACCCTTATTATGCATTGACAGAATGTAAACATGAGAAAAAGTAATTCAAACAAATCAAACACATAAGAATGCCAAATTTATGTGGAAAACCCAAGAAGGGAAAAACCAAAGTGAGGAGTAGCTCACAATATAAAGTAATAGCAACAACAAATGCAATAGGCTCACTGCTAGAGGGTTCACTATCCAAAAGAAAGAAGGTCTCACTACCAAATGACTCATTATTTAGAAGAAAGAAGATAGAAGAAGGGGTGGCTGAAAACTAATTTGAACTGCTAACAATGCATCTCTCTTATGCTAAAGATATAGTTCCACTAACACACAAACAACTCATTCAATAGACTAACATGTAAACACCTTCTACTCATTGCATCTAGGAGTCATAGGCATTAAGGCTCACACTCAAATCACCACACTTGATCACTTTTGCATCTTTCACATCACACACACTCACTTCTTAGTCCACACAATAACTCGCCTTGTATTTATACCATCCATGACCTAAGACAATCTCAATTAGGTCATCCTTAAGGAAATGTATGCACCTAAACCATACAACATTAAATAGGTCAAAACCAAACACTTCCACAATGTAAAAAATTAAAGGAAGACCATGCCACAACTTAACTGGGACCCAAATATACACTAACACGCTTCTCAACACTTCCATGAGAAAAAAAATCCTCCACAATTAGCGTTAGCACACTAGGTCAGCCAAACCTACATTAAAACTAATAATTGACCACAAACATGCCTCTCTAGATCTAGAAACATCCCAGTCCACATCATCAAAATATTCACCACTACAACTGCAACCACTTGAAACTTAAGAACACCTTCATTTTGTGTAACCATACATTGGCATAGACATCCAACACACCAAACAACCTTGTGAAACACCACAAAACCTAAAAATTCAAGATAAGGTAGATGAAAAATATATAAGCACATTCCTAGATCTGTAATACAAGAACCTTGACTACTAAAAAATGCGGAGCAATGTCATCTCTCCTAGACATCTTGTTTGACCAGATATGCACACTGTCAGATATAAATTTGATTGCAAAATGATTGAGGACCTGAAACTCTGGATATAGAAATTTTTAACACCTTTAAACATTATATCCAAACCACATAGGAATATATTGAACCATGAAGAAATACAAAGTAGAATATTATTCCACTCTATCACATTGAACTCTCTTTTATTGAAATAATTTTATCAAAAGTACTTGGAAAGAAAGTGAACCAACTACATCAAAAACACTACTAACATCTCTACAAAACATATACAACATTATTAATACTTCTTATTAACCATAACAAATCCATGTTACCAACAATCTCATAAAACACAACTTCTACAACTATACTTAAGTAAGACATCAACATCAATGGTAATACCAACATTATGTTGACATTAATGCCAACAACTCTAGGATTCCAACAACTCCAATGCTATGGGTTGACATCTTCAACACCATTATCATTCTAGCTAGAGGGATATAGATAAAATTATAGAGGGAAGGAGGGAGGGAGGGAGAGAGATGTGAGATAGAGAGAACTAGAGAGATAGAGAGAGAGAGAGAGAGAGAGAGAGAGTTGATAGGGAAGGAGAGAGTGAGAGAAAGAGGAGAGAGAGGGAGTGAGGGAGTGAGAGGTAGGGATAGGGAGAGGTAGGAATAGGGAGAGGTAGGGATAGAGAGAGGTAAGATAGAGAGTAGAGATAGATACATATAGAGATAAAAGGAAAGAGAGGGGAGATAGAGATATGTAGAGAGGGAAGGAGGGAGGGAGATAGAGATTAGAGAGAGAAGGAGAGAGAGATAGGGACATGTGGAGAGGTAGTTCTTGAGCTCAAGGGAGAGAGAGTTGGATAAAGGGATGGAGATAGTAAGAGAGAGACAGGTCTAGAGCATAAGAGATGAAAATGAGTGAGAGAGAAGGATAACACAACTTGTTGATTACTAGAATTTGGCCTCTTGATTACTGAAATTTAACTAAGTATGAAAAATTATAAGATCTTCCAAAAAATATATTTTGCATTATAACTCCAAGAGATCCAAAACCACTCTCAAACATCTTGAAACTATATACATGAAATATAAATTAAAGTTCAAGAAAGTAAATGTCCATATTTAAATTCAACTTATACTTTAAACATTTATTTCATGTTTATAGTTTCCTTGATAGAGAAAGGGAAAGAGAAAGACAAAAAAATGAAAGAGTTCACAAAAATGCATTCCAAAAAGTCATCATGCACTTCATTTGGCTAGCGCCAAATTCACCGCTTTCCAAATTACCTGCATTGGGAAATAGCAACCCAAAGGGTTGGACGACCATTTCATGCCAAGGAAGTGATTTTTTGAAAGGGTAAAAAAATTTCACACATTTTTGGTTGTGCTACCTATTTGGTTTGCATATTTTTTAATTTAAGTTTATAAAAAAATGTGATGATGTTAGGATCTCTTACCTATATAACCATATATATTTTTTAAAATTTTGATTATGTTGAGGTTTTCATCCATAAATTTTCTTGTTAGTGCCTTTTTTTTTTTCAATAACCATGTGCTAGTTTTAGTATATATTTTTACTCATTCATCAAATTTTGAAACAAATTACATTTTTATAAACTAGACTCCATTTTACACAATGAAAAAAAATGATTTTCGATTAGTTTCCATAAAATTTAGAGGGAAGCACACTCAAATTTATCTTTTCAAGATGTGTCCACTTCAAAAATCCTAAAAAAAAGAACAAAAAAGGGAGGCCAAAATAGATGCTATGTTGTCTTTTAATAAAAACAGGACCATTTTTGGTGGCCACCCTTTTTCAAAACCCTTAATCTTCATTATTTAAAAAAAAAAATAGCTTAGAAAGTAGACTCAAAGCACTTCAACTCTTGTTCTTGTTGCATCTTCAAATTTTGAGTGTAACATTCCTCACTCTTTTGGAGGAAGAAGATTCCATTGCAGTGGCTCTTGAGTGCCTTAATACCTTTTGTCTTGTTTTTGGATTTTCCATTCAGTGGCATAAAACTCTGTGCTACCGATAGTCTATCTTTCCTTCTCTGCCTTGGTTGTAGCAGCAATATGGTTGGAAGTGGATTGGGCTAGGAGAATTTTTTTTGTTTCTAGGCATTCCTTTTTCCTTTAAGGTGTCCTCAGCTGAGCTTTGGCAAGTCATGATCTCCAGGGTTGAGCAAAAGCTTTCTTATTAGATTACCAAGCCCCTCTCTTTGGTAGGGAAATTTCAAGTGTGTTCCAAAGTTCTGGTGGCCACCCATGTTTATTACTCTTCTTGCTAGGCCCCTTCCAAAGCTACCTATGGTAAGCTTGAGAAATTGCTTACATACTTTCTTTGGGCCTCCTTTGAGTCTCATAGAGGGTTTCACCGTGTGGCTTGGGAATTTTGCTGCCTTCCTAGAGACTCAGGAGGTCTTGGGTTGTTGTCCACTCAACAACAAGGGACTGCTCTATGTGCTAGATGGATTATTCGTGCCCTTACTAGTGACGAGGCCTAGAAAATTCTTCTCAAGAATGGTATTCAATCTGGCTTCCCTATCCATAGACCTTCCTAGAAGGGGATTGGCTTTCAAACCCTTTTGGTCATGGAAGAACCAGTCTATATTGTTGGGACATTTGTGGCCAAAAGTATCTGGCGTGCCTGTGAGGCTCTCAAACCTTGGCTCTGTTGGGTTAGCTTTGGTTTTCGAGATGGGCTCTCTCTTAACTAGTATAATATTTGGTGGTTGCCTCTTTTTGCTTGTAATGGTCAGCCATTGGCTAAGTTGCCTTGGCTTAAGGCACTCAGGTTTCACAAGTAGGGTACCTAGACCCTGCAAAATATATTTCATAGACCCACCATGCGTATTATGTTGTTTGAAATTTTTCGTGCCCAGTACATGCTTCACAACCAGGATCATGCTACTTATAATGGTTTGGTTAATTCTATTCTTGCTTAAATGCTTCATTGTAAGGAAATCTAGGAGTGCATCTTATGAAAACTCCATGCAGTAGTGCCTTCGATAACTTTCATTTTGATTAGGTTGCCTCAAAGACACGAACAACTATGTCCAAATGTGGAACAAACACAGTTCATTTCCTACATTGATCCATCTAAGAGAAACACAAGCAAATTCAACAAGCATTAACATATTCTACTACGAACCAACAGACATGAAAGATGAAATAGAAAACCAGAACACAAAGATTTATGTGGGGAAAATCCTTTCAGATAAAAAACTCCACACTCCAAAGATCGAGCCATTGTATTATTCAGCAACAAAATGGTTACATTACAAACTTAGGCTCTTAGCCTTTTCAAAGATTCATCTTGTTCGTCTGGATACAACTGGTAGCAAACTATTCCTGAGAGACCAAACAAAGCAATCAGGATCACAAGAGATTCCAATAGCTTGACTCTGGTTCTCAATCCTCTGCTTCAACCTCATGGCTTTGGCCTTTCGGCCAGCCACTCGGTCCTTACTCTATAGTTCTCTCTCTCTGGCTCTCGGCTCTTTAGCCTCCGCCTTAGAACGTCCAATGCATGCTTGTCTACATTTGTTCTCTGCAAGTTCTATAGAATTGTTCTTTTTTTAACTGTCGGATCAGAACTCACAAGTTATCCAGCCTAGTATCCTCAGATGTTTCCACTTCCTTGTGCTTTTTTTTTCCAACTTCCACACAGAAACAGTTTAGAAAACGGTTCACTTCTGCTTTCTCGGATTTGTCCACATCACACCACGTCAGACAACCTTCACTCGGTCAACATAATTCGCAATGTACTAGCATCTCGGTGAGACACTAACAGTGTCTCGCCGATGCCACATAGCCTTCATACTGATGTCATCAAGAGTCACCGTAGTTGCCAAGATGTTTTATCAATCTCCACGAGTTACACCGAGTCACCAAGCAATCACCCAGATCTATCGCATTCGCCTGGAGATCATAGCGAGTCACCAAAGGTATATCGAAGACACAAGTCCAAACACACTCGCTGAGATGTTACGCCAAAAAAGGAAAGTCATACCAAGCTTCAATCACTAGTCCTCAAGACTTAACATCTTCACCGAGAGGTTTCTCCGAGATCATTTGTTTCACCGAAACCATCAGTAGTCACCAGGACATACACCTTTCGCTAGGACTCTTCACCGAGCCGCTGTGTTACACCGAAGACCATCATTCGCCAAGAGCTACACCAAAGACAAAAAAAAGAGTTCCTGTCGATGAGACCTTCAACGTTTGCTGAGATGTCTTCCTGAGACCTTGAGTTACCCTGATAGCCAACGACTATCGGCCAGACTTACTGTTTTCGCCAAGACTTCATACCGAAGCCTTTAAGTCACATCGATGTGTTCCACTGTTGGTGAGAGAATCAACCTTCAGAAAGACTTCTTACCAAGGCTTCCATGTTATCTCAAAATAACTGTTTGCCAAGAGTCATGCCAAACTGATGACCCCACATGTTGTTGGTGAGACTTCTGATATTCGATGAGACATCATATCGAAACCTTATGTTACACCGATGATCCCTAACACTGTTGTCGAGACATCCTTCAGTCACTAAGACGTTTCTCTGATCCTTTGTGTTACACCGAAGAACGTTTGGATGTGGCCCCGTTGGCAAGACTTTCTATAGTTTGCTAAGACCTCACACCAGGATCAGTATGTTACCGCGAAGACATCAATAGTATTCCTATCGGCAAGACATTAACACTTCGCTGAGACTTCTTAGCGAGAACCCTTAGCTATCCCAAAGACCATAGTCACCAAGAGTCTCCTCGATGCATGATTGAATGGCCTGTCGGCCAGAGGTCTCCCGCGCACTATGAGGTCATAATGAGTACACCATGTCACAGCGATAGACTCCACAGTGTAACCTTTCGGCAAGACAATAACAAGGTCACAATGACCTATTCAAAACATGATGATACACATTGCTTGTCAGTTAGACAACATAAATGTCACAATGACTAAGCTTTCTTAGAGGTTTCAGCTTGTGAGATTGAGGCATATTTTCCAACAATTTCCCACTTGACGAAGATCACACAGGCACCTCCACAATAACCAGGAACTAAGAACACACTAGCTCCACCAGTTCAAACCCTGCAATACTCAAGACACCCAATCAACATGATTCCACAGATAATAGTCCATTAGACAATCTGCAACAAAGACTAGGCAACCAACTGCAACTCACTATCCAACAAAACAACCGATCACAGCCCTCTAGGAAACCACATAGATCTTCAACATGCTCTCAAGCTCCATCAAGAATTCTGCTCCAACATCCAAGATGTTCACCATTCAGGTAACAATCCTGTCATCTTCCAACATGCCACCTGTGGAAGAAGGATACAAAGCCAAGGTGTATGAGCACCATTCCAACGTATACAAGCAAAAGATCCCAGTGACATCTTCAACAAGATACTGCTACCACTTCACTGTGCCAAATGCTATACAAAAGCAATATCAACTTCAAAGCTTCAAACATGACACAACCGTGAAGTCATTCTCCAGAAACAAGATAAACAACACCAGTTAGAACATCAATCAGACTGACTGCTTCCATCCAACTAATAAACCCCCACAACTGAACATAGCACCCACAACTTGTGCTATACTATCCAATCTCACATACCTCACAAGTATCACCATTAGTAAACTTCTGCCAATCCATTAATAGCAAATACAAGTTCCAGTGTCAACCAGTCGAAGAAGACAAGACACATACAAGAACTCCCACTGCCTGAGAAATCCAGATCTGAAAGATCAGAAGGCATCACAAAGCTACCAATACTAGCACATAGAAAATGTAACCCTGTAGTACCAAATAAAAATCCACAATGATATGCTCAACCTGCAACAACCTGCCACAAGAAACATTTCTCTCACCACAAACCTTCACGGCCACAAAGAGAAATTCTTCCCATCATCTTCCTGTAGAACATCCTCCTACATACACTTCTAACAGCCAGCTATGTCAAGAATGATCTTCTTCAAATCCCAAAAGAAAACCTTAATAACATCCATCTGTTCAATCACCAAGATCAAACCAACTTTAAAAACATGTATGTAAACCTCTCAAAGAAGATCAAGCTAAAAGAATTTCCCATTTCAGGAAATCAGCCCATACATCATCTCCTACCAATTCTCATCAGTAAATGACATAACACAAAAGCTTAAGGAGATAATACAAACTGTACAACTTCCACTATGAATCCTTCATAACCAAATAATTCAAGATCCATATCATGAAAGTGAACTTAAAACACATCTGAAAGATATAATGAGCCAAATACCTCTTAGATAAACTGCCGAGTAGACCAAGAGTGGGAACAAGAATACTCCTCCAAGATATACAAGCCATTATGACTAATCCAAGAGCAATCTCCTCATAGGTCTCTTATTGAACTCACGTTCAACCAAGGTGTAGGTTTCTCAGACTTTCTGCTAATAAAATTTAACAAGAGTAACAAGCAGAAACACTTCTCTCACAAGAGAAAGACAACCTCACCTTATTCTTCATGTATCCATGAGTACTAGCAACTAATCCTCTCATGCTAAAATTCAACTGCATTACTGCACTATCATGAAGTATCAAGCAAGTAATCAAAAGTACCCAATACACAAAGAATTACCAGACCACTGTCAAAGCTCCAATCATCTGAATTAGGAACTTATCAAGACACGATGATATACACATCCCCATAGGAGATACCATGCTTCAAGTGACTCCACCATTGTCTCAAGTACAATGCACAATGCCAAAACTCCAGTTCACAAACAAGAGTATACCATGACATAAAACAAATAAACTTAAGAACAACATCACCTGTCAAGCACCACCAACACCTTAGCCAAAGACTCCAAGTGTCCTCCAAGATTCCAAGATGTTGCACATCTTCAAATAATGTCCATGTAAAAGTGAAAGAACCCTTCTGCAACACTAAAGAAGACCATTCACCACCATGTGATGAATCCATAGTCACTGCTAGAGCTCCCACTAAAACGTGACACCCGAGCTTTCCAAGCATTATGACTAACTGTTTCAGGTTCCCATAACTGACTACTCAGGTACTCAATAATATCCATCCTCTCATCTCAAAACAATCACACCAATGCACAAGTGACCACAGACAAGGCCAACTAACAAATCTGCACCACCAATGAATCAACCTCATGGATAAAGACAGTCCACATCCAAGTTATCTCACTGTAGCAAATGGGTAGCTAATCCACCAACCGCATAACTCGTAGATCACAAACATCGAACATGCAAACTAGTTATCACATTGAAAACTGCAACACTGAGATATCAAAGAGAATAACCATGTAGACAAGATGACTCAAACATCAAATCATGCCAGATATGATTTGCCAAACATGTCCACAATGAGCACCATAATCAAGGAGCACACAAGCATTACCACAAGAATTCTAAGTGACAAAACACTTACCAACACTCCCATGCAGAGAAATAGTCATACCTCCTAAAAACCATGCACCAAGCATGCATGCAGACCTGCAACTATCTCATCCAGCAACACCCCAAAAGGCCAGTGTCTAGACAATAGCTTAACAACAACTCCACATGATCAAAATTTTTGCTTAACTGTGTAAAACCTACAAAACCACAAAGCCATGCAAGTACAAATAATCCTTAGAAAGAAAACAACAATTCAAAAGAATCTAGGCCCCTTTCGGGCCAACTTTAAACCACCACCATGTACATGCATCCAAGAAAGAGAGAAAGGCTATTGCAAATCATCTAATGATTATCTCCATAGCCTTCAAGCATTCGAGGTTAACAAGAAACAGTGCTTTCCAACACCAGGAACCACCACCTAGCATAAGCACTTTCTTCCATGACTGAGAAACAATCTAGGCTTCTTCATATCATCCAGGAGCCTGACACACATACACCAATATGAAAGCTTTAATACTACACAGCCACAGAGTAAAAAAATCCACCTCATACTCCAAGGTTAAATCTTTACCAGCCAGGAGACACAGATCAGAACATGATCAACTCCCTTTACCATCTAGACCATCCTTCAAGCTGCATGTTGTCTCAGAATACCACAAGGCTTCCACTCATCAAAGGATCAATAAATCAGTCCATTCCTCCAGATTTCCTCCAGCCAATCAAACTGAGAAATCTTCACAGGAGAAATAACCAAAACTAACAACCAGAAGAAGGCTCTGATACCACTTGTAAGGAAATCTAGGAGTGCATCTTATGAAAACTCCATGCAGTAGTGCCTTCGGTAACTTTCATTTCAATTAGATTGCCTCAAAGACACAAACAACTATGTCCAAATGTAGAACAGACATAGTTCATTTCCTACATTGATCCATCTGAGGGAAACACAAGTAAATTCACTAGCAAGCATTAATAGATTCTACTACGAACCAACAGACATGAAAGATGAAACAGAAAACTAGAACACAAAGATTTACATGGGGAAAATCCTTTCAGATAAAAAACCCCACACTCCAAAGATTGAGCCATTGTATTATTCAGCAACAGAATGGTTACAATACAAATTTAGGCTCTTAGGCTTTTTCAGAGATTCATCTTGTTCATCTGGATACAACTAGTAGCAAACTATTCTTGAGAGACCAAACAAAGCAATCAGGATCATGAAAGATTCCAACAGCTTGACTCTGCCTCTCAATCCTCTGCTTCGACCTCATGGCTTCGGCCTTTTGGCCAGCCACTCGGTCCTTACTCTATAGTTCTCTCTCTGGCTCTTGGCTCTTCAGCCTCTGCCTCAGAACGCCCAATGCATGCTTGTCTACATTCGTTCTCTGCAGGTTCTATAGAATTGTTCTTTTTTTAACTGTCAGATCAGAACTCACAAGTTATCCAGCCCAGCATCCTCAAATTTTGCACTTCCTCGTGCTTTTGTTTTCCAACTTCCACACAGAAACGGTTTAGCAAACGGTTCACTTCTGCTTTCTCAGATTTTTCCACATCGCACCATGTCAGACAGCCTTCACTCGGTCAACATAATTCACAATGTACTGGCATCTCGGTGAGACACTAACAGTGTCTCGCCGATGCCACATAGCCTTCATACTAATGTTGCCAAGAGTCACCGTAGTTTCCAAGATGTTCTATCAAGCTCCATGAGTTACACTGAGTCACCAAGCAGTCATCCAGACCTATCGCATTCGCTAGGAGATCATAGCGAGTCACCAAAGGTATACCGAAGACACAAGTCATATCAAGCTCCATAGGATAGTCAGCAAGACTTTGTCTATCGCTAAGAGGTCTCATAGAGCAACTTGAGTTACACTGAAAGCATACAACTATCGGAAAGTCCAAACACACTCGCTGATATGTTACGCCGAACAAGGCAAGTCATACTGAGCTTCAATCACTAGTCGGCAAGACTTACCACCTTCACCGAGAGGTTTCTACGAGATCATTTGTTTCACTGAAACCATCAGCAGTCGTCGGGACATACACCTTTCACTAGGACTCTTCACCAAGCCATCGTGTTGCACCAAAGACCATCATTCACCAAGAGCTACACCGAAGAATTAAAAAAAAAAGAGTTCCTATCGGTGAGACCTTCAACGTTCACTGAGACGTCTTCCCGGGACCTTGAGTTACCCTGATAGCCAACAGCTATCAGCCAGACTTACTGCTTTCACCAAGACTTCATACTGAAGCCTTTAAGTCACATCGATGTGTTCCACTGTCGACGAGAGAATCAACCTTCGGCAAGACTTCTTACCGAGGCTTCCATGCTATCTCGAAACAACTGTTCACCAAGAGTCATGCCAAATCGATGACCCCACATGCTATCGGTGAGACTTCCGATATTCACCGAGACATCCTTCAGTCGCTAAGATGTTTCTCCAATCATTTGTGTTACACCAAAGAATATTTGGATGTGGCCCCGTTGGCAAGACTTTCTATAGTTTGCTAAGACCTCACACCGAGATCAGTATGTTACCGTGAAGACATCAGTAGTATTCCTATCGGCAAGACATTAACACTTCGCTAAGACTTCTTAGCGAGAACCCTTAGCTATCCTGAAGACCATAGTCGCCAAGAGTCTCCTTGATGCATGATTGAATGGCTTGTCAGCCAGAGGTCTCCTGAGCGCTATGAGGTCATAATGAATACACCATGTCACAGCGATAGACTCCACAATGTAACCTTTTGGCAAGACAGTAACAAGGTCACAACGACCTATTCAAAACATGATGATACACATTGCTTGTCGGCCAGACAACAAAAATGTCACAACGACTAATCTTTCTTAGAGGTTTCAGCCAGTGAGATTGAGGCATATTTTCCAACATTCATAAGGTTGGAATTCGTGGGACCAAACCTTGGTGTAAAGACTGGAAGTGGTATCTTGACATCCCTTTGAAGAATTACAAGCCTCAACTTGATTACAGGTGGCTTTCACCACATTTTCCTATGATTCAAAGTTTGAACCAGTGGTGGCTTCTTCAATCTCTTCCTCATGTCTGGCGTAAAATATTTTTTACCACTTTGTTTGCAAGTGTTGAGTCAAAACTTTCCCACTTTACTTTGTGTATTATTTTCCAAGGCTTGTGTGTGGGTTCTCAACTTGTTCGCCTGGGGGTTGAGGACCCTCGTTTCCCTTTTTTTGGGCAAGCTGAGAATTTTAAGCGTCTTTTTTGGTTTTTTTCTAGAGCCCAACAACTTTGGTCTTGGATTCATGATTTTTTTTAGCCCTTTAGGCTAGAGCATTTCTCTTGGCATATGGTGCTGCTAGGAGATTCTCCCAATTTTCCTACAAAATTCACCCAACTTTGGCACACTTTCAGAGTGGAAATTCTATTCAATATTTGGAAAGACAGAAATGCTTGCATTTTTTCACATACTCAAATGGATATTCATGTATCTTTGTATGCTAAAGCTATTATTTTTTCTAATGTGCTTCTACAGGTTTAGGTGCAAGATAACAAAGTTGCACTTGAAGTTGCTCACCTTCAGGTTCTCCTGGATCACTGGGGTAATGCCCCTTGTACTATTGCTCGGGTCCCTACTTCACCCACCTCTTCCTGCAGTCGATCACCCTCTAGGGGCTAGGAGTGGAGCTACTTTGCACATCCCCACTCCCAGCCTCCACTTTGGTGGGATTCTCACACTCCTCGGTGAAACCACTCTCCTCCGCTGTGGGCTAGCTAGGGGTGGCCTTTTGGTTTTTCTTCGAGGAGTGGCAGTGGTAGTTTCGAGTGGCCCTCTGATGACCCTTCTACTTTTGGATCTGGTTGGCTAGCCACTAGTAAAAAAAAATTGTGTCTAGAACTTGCAATCTCTCCTCGGCGCGAGGATGAAGATAAAGAGAAAAAAAATGTTGATGATGGTTGGGGTCCTCCTCCTGACGTCACTCCAGACCCCGCTGATGTATGGGGGAAAAATATGGATGATAGAGACCCTCCTGGCTTTACTAGCATTGCTATGGCCACTTAATGTCATTTTTATTTACTTTGTAATTTTGGACTTCTAGGCTTGGCCCATGTGATCAGTTGGTTTTTCTGGGTGCTGCCCATATGAATCTCATGGTGTGCCTTTTTACCACCCATCCTTTTTTTGTGAATATGTATCTTTAACTTTAATTAATATAATTAGCTACTTATTCATCAAAAAAAAAATTGAGTGTAACTATCTTCATTTTCTCATGAACATCAAACTTTACTGATATAAAAAAAAAGTGACATCTTAAGAGCCATTTTTGTGTCACAATTTGGTGCACTTACCCCCATACCTTTATTTTATTTAAGTTGACTTGATGCTAGTGGTAGATTGTTGGGATTAAGGTATCTCAACTTTAGAGTCCTAACATGATTAATTTTATGTATTATTGTATTTATTTGTATTATTTGTTTGCCTACAATGTAATGTCATAAATTGGGACCCTTCGACCAGGTGGCATCCCCATTAGAGATGATTGGATGATATATCCTCCCAAGTGGAGGTAGGCATCCCACTTTAGAATCTTTAACTTATGAAAAATTCCATGACATGTCATAAGGCATCATTATGCATGGAGAAAGTTGGCACCCAATTTGGGTTCTAACAAGGTGTAAGAGGATCGAATATTTTGGGTCATTTATGATGGATTCTCTTACAGCTGTAAGTGTTGTAAGTATGACATATTTTATGAAAGATTTTATGATGGATTCTATGATAGTTGTAAGGCATTTGTCATAAGCTATTATTAGCATATTAAGGGTTCCCAAGTTTGAAGAGGAAGAATCAAATATTATGACAATTGTAAGAGGTGTAAGGGAATATTGTACATGTGTCCAAATCCTCATGTGGTGTGGGATGTTGTGACATGTGGATTTGGATGCCCATCCTTTTCTAGATGCTTCTCTTGGATTTTCTATTTGTAGGTAACAAAGTGTTATCAAACTCACTCCAAAATAGGTGTTTTTTAAAAAAAACTCATTGAATAAGCTATGTACTTGTAATATCATAAATTTTCACCCCTCACAATTTTACATGCATTCTTTTATCCACTTTAGTGTCCACTCCCCTAGTACTTGTGTATGCTCATTTTAGCCTTTGCATTTGCCTTCTTCCCCTCTTATGATGCTTAGGAGCCCCTTTTAGTAGCTACCTTCATGCGTTATCTTTGTGTCAAACCTTGTGCTTTTCCCATTCTCATAATTTTGAAGCATGATGTTTCTAGATATTAGCACACCACATGGACGTTCACATACCACACTAGCATCCTGTGACATTTTAACATTCAAATGGTCATTTCTAAGTGCCTTGCCACTTTACAGCTACTTTTTTCAGTGGTAACAACCCGAGATGCCTTATAACAGCTTGAGAAGCTTCTTTTCCCTCCTCTTCTCACTTTAAATGCTATCTTTTCAATCCATTTGGTCTTCTTGGATTCTATCACTTTCTTCTAGCTTCTCTCTAGCTTCTTGGATTCTCTCTTGGACATTCTCTTGTCTCACTATCTTGCTCTCTATAGCTCACTATTGTACCATAGAAAAATGGATCATTGACAGTTTCATGGTCTTTTAGGTCTTTCTCCTATGATGTTTGACTTGTCTTGCTTTGATTAATTGTTGCAATGTAACTTATGCATTCACATTAAGTCCTAAATATTCAAATTATGACATCTTGTGAAGGTGTTGTGAAGTGTTGTAACAAATTTCTACACTTTTCAAGACTATTTTCATTATAACGCACCTTAAAATCACCACTACATCACTTATCAAGTCATATTCTAAAGTGTTGTAAATGCTTGTAACAAGATTTCATGTTTTCCTAGGCTTAATTTCACTATTTAAACCTTTCTTATGCTTTATTTGACCCCTTTATGTACTAATAAGGATTAATTAAGTGTATTTTTGAATGCAAACCTGACAAACAACATTAAATGCAAGATAATTCTTGACACCCACTTACAAGTCCAAGGTGGGAATCATTCACCATGGGTGGCGAATGAGTCCCTCTTGGCTCCAAATTCAAAATAATTGAAATTTTCTTTCGAGTTTTTATTTAAAAATACCTTATGTCGGCCTATGATGAGGTATTATTGGGTTATTAGGGCATAGATGTGTATAAATAAGTGTTTTTCTCCTCATTTTAAATCTCCTCATTCACTTGCATTCACTAAACATCAATTAGCATTTGAGCACTTTGCATCATTCAATCAAGCATCTTGGAGTAGCCATTGCATAACTTTGGATTTCATCAACAAGGTTTTGGTGAGTTAAAAGGAAATTTGCATGTTGTTTATTCATCTTTCCTTGTTCATTCCATTCAATTTCTTCATTAAAGTTTTGATTACCAAAGTGGGATTTGACCAAGGCAAATCCCTATACTCTAACCCTTAACCATTTTTCCCCTTTTGCATGTGTGTTTGCAGACTTTTGTATGTATATTTATCAAGCAATTAGGTGTTGAAAAGTGGAAAAGAATTCAACGAAGTGTTTCAAGTCAACTCAGCCCTATTTCAAGCTTGGAGACAACCTACAATCCATTTTTGTAGATTTGACTTCGTCAACTCAACAGGAAGACAAGTGCAGATTTGGAGCTATAGAATTGACCTTTGATTTCATAGAATTTTGGAGGAGGACTCATTCACCATCAGTGGAAAATGAGTCCCACCTTAAGGCTGAAAAAGGTGATTTTTCCAGATTCCAGTTCTTGATAGTTGAAAACCTATTTCAACAGATTTTACGAGTAGTTGGACTGATTCACCATCAATGACGATTGAGTCCCACTGGTGATTTGTAGTGATTTTACCAAAATTCTAGAATCTTCTCAGATCTTCAATCTGCCTCTAGGTGCACTCTGATCATCCTCTTTCAATTATGTTTTGCATTTGCTCATATTTTAGTTCATTCTTGCATATCTCACTGTGTTTTCAAACATTGCATTTTGTATTAGTTTTGCATCAATAATTGAAATCAATTTTATCATTTAGTTGCATTTACAACATTGCATTTAGTCATACTCACATCATACAATCCTCTATTTGAGTGAACCACTTCAATTTTGGGGTTCTATCTCTCTCCTTTTAGGTGAAAGATCCTAAGAGTGCAAGAGAAGTTTATAGAAAATAACAGAATTGTTGGTTCATTTTGGTGAACTTGCATATAAAATGTTCACTTTATCCTTCTTATTTGCATTTTCATTTGTGTCCTAGGACTTCATTGCATTGTATTTTGCATTATTTTTGCATCCTAGGGTTTTTCAAATTGCATTAGTGAAAGACTCATATAGACTTCATTTTTGCATATCATATCATTCAAAAATTGGAAAATCTGCATTTGCATCCTCATCTTGCATCTAAAAAACATTGAAATCATTTAAAATTTTCTAAAAAATAAAATAAAAATTCATACTTGGATTCATTTGCCACCCTAGGCGAATCAGTCCACCTACACATTTTAAACAACATTTTAAGGAATTTTCTGGGTATTTTCTACATTATAGGTTTTTGTAGTTACTTTTTGTTATACTTTCGAGATTTTTTGTTTTCTCTTCTTTCTTGCATCTTAGTTTACTTTTATTCATTTTCATCATGGATTTTCTTTTAATAAGTTTTGGAATTCATTGAAATCCTTAGTAGACATGTCCAATTGTGCCTTTGGATGTGATCCTAATGACCTTGAGCTTCCTCATGCTCCTTCAACTCCTCATGATTGTCCTCCTCATGATGTAGACATCACTGGAGAAAATGATGATAGCACAAACAAGTTCTTCAATTCATTACTTGATAACCTTGGAGCTAATGCAACCTTTTACCCATCCATGAAGTCACAAGATATTCCTATTGTTGCACCTCCTGATCACTTTGGATACCTACATCCTGAAACAAATGAAGGACCTAAGTTCCCTCCATCAAGTGGACCCAGTTCCTCTAAACAACCACATCCTCTTGACCATTCTATGATAACAAAGTCACAAAAACTTCCATCAACCTTGAAGAAACATATGGAAAAGGCTTTATTATCCTAAGTAAATAAGGTTGTGATACAAAAAATGAGCATAACATTCACCAACTTCTCAAAAAAAAACCAATAGAAGAAAAAGCAATAGGATTAGGATATAAAGATCCTCCTCATGACAACAAGCCTCCTTTTGAATATTAGAGACTTTGAGATGATGATATAGTGATCTTTGATTCTCCTCCTAACTTGAAAATCCTCCTTCCTCATGAACAACCCTTTCCTAATCACAATGACCAAGAGAAATACATCACCCTTGGTCTTGCTTCACCACATTCAATCTCACTTATTGATAAACCTTTTCAATTAATTTGTCTTCCATCTGATAATGAAGAAGCTTTGCAAATACTCCTTCATCATGGTCTCATCACTCTCCCATCCCCTACTTGAATAAAATTTTCCAAAGACAACACAAATTATTGTGCCTATCACTGCACCCTTGGAAATCATACTAATAAGTGTAAAGCTTTACAACGTATATTGGATCAGCATAAGGATCTTGGACCTATTGAATTTATCGGATAGCACATACACACTTCACCGAATCCCTCTCATCATGCCATAGTTGTAGAATTCTCTATTCTTACTATTGCATGATCCTTTCCCATCACCTATCTTGGATCATTCTTGTCTTACACTCTCTGGAGGCAATAATTTGGTAGTGTTGTCTTCATAATGCATTTTCCCTTTGTCTCTTAACTATGTTATTCACCTTCCGCTTAGACTACTTAAGATTGCGAAGTCCATAACCTGGTTAATGGTTGACTTAAATTTGCATTACTTGTTCCTTTTAACATTTATCTTTTCTTTGATTTGATCATATTTGTGTAACATTTTCCCTTGTAATGTGTGTTTGATGCTCTCCCTCTTTGTGAAATTCTTCTATTTGTACCTCTATTCTTCTATATGCCATACATTTTGCATTTTACTTTTCACCTTTGTTTTGTGTTTTCATTTTGGAGACAATGCAAAGCATTGAGACACCCTATGTCTCTTCCATGTTGACCCAAAAGGTCCCTTTTCCTTTTCCTTTTCTACCTTTTCTTATTTTTTTCCTTTTGGGGATGACGCAGGCATTGAGACAGAAATGTCTCCTTCATGTTGACCCAAAAGCTTTTCCTTTTCTTTTTCCTTTTTTATTTTATTTTCACTTGTTTTTTCCTTTTGGGGACAATGCAAAGCATTGAGACAACAATGTCTCTTCCATGTTGACCCAAAATGGACTTTCTTTTTCTTTTGTTTTCTCTCTCTTTGTATCATTCTTCTAGTTCTATGTGCTTTGGGGAATGATGATAGTTCCAAGCTCTTTAATACAAACATTGCAGCAATGAAAATACTAACCCCAAATCTATAGATCCCTTATGTGGTGTTCCTTTCTAGGGGGAAACCCTCCTTTTATTTTATTTTATTTTTTGTTTACATGGAGCAACCTAACTTAGAAACATATGGCTTGGCACAGGGGCTTTCCAAGTTGGCTCTCATGTCTTGTTTTCTTTTTGCATTTTTCCTTTGTAAATTTAAAGTAATTGCTCATAGAATGGTGTGTAGAAATTCCTTTAAAGTGGGGGGCATACATTGGAATCATCTCATTTACATTCTTGGTTCTTAGTGTAGCCTTGTCACTTCATATGATGCGTTCATCACTTTGTGGATGATATTAGGTGTGATGTCCTTCATAAGTGTGATCTCTCTTCGCAGATTGCATTCCTCTTAGTGGCCTGATGCGACACACTGCATCCCCTAAGTTGTGAATATTTTATTCTTTGATTGGTCCTCTCTTGGAGACATTAGACACAATGTTCCCTAAGTGATAGACCTTGCATGAACTTAACAAGACTCCTTTGAACATCTTTTACATTTTTTCATTTTTTCCACCTTTCATAATGCAACTTGCATGCCTGTGGTACCTTTATCTTTGTTATGAGTGTTAGAGTAAAGGTTTTAATTTAATCATGTTGATTAAATTACCTTTATTCCTCTCTTAAGATTTCACTTTAGTTGCATTTTGTGACATTTAATAATTATATTAATTATTAAATGTCTACCTATTAGGGTTTCTTTTAGGGATGCACAATATCCTTTTATAAGGATTCATCATTGTAATTTATCTCTCTCGGATGAATACATTTTTCAGCTTCGAGGCACCCTTGTTTGTCTCCATTTCTTCTTTCTGTGATAGGTTATTTGCATGCAAGTGATCTTCGGGGTCTGTGAAGTTGGCTTTCTCAACTTCTACATGGTATCAGAGCTCCAGACCTACTGCTTCCTGTTCGTCTTCTGAAGAATTTGGAGCTACGAGGGTTAGATCTGGCTTTCAGGTTTTCTAGTTGTTTTTTTTAGGATCTGGGTAACTCTATTTTTTGGGTGCATTTTGGGCCCAAACGGACCTCACGGTTGGATTGAGCGGCCCAAAACCTATATTTTTCATATAAAATTAAATGGTTGGCTCTTTGACTTGATCGAGGCAGTGCACAAGGGCCGTATGGCTGAGCCTGTAGTCTGAAAAATAAAAAATAAAAAATAAAAAAAAACCGCCAGTTTTTGGCCTTTAAAAGCAGGCGCCGCCGCTTGGAAGCGCACGGTGTGCAACCAGCAGCCTGCCGCCCGGCCACCGCGCCGCCCAGTGATAACAGTGGCCGCGGCCGAGCGGTACCGCTTCGCGCCCGGCGGCGAGCGCGGCTCACCAGCTTCGCCGCCCGGCTCCTCCTCCCGCCCGGCTGGCGGGCGCCGCCCGCTGCACTATAGGCAGCGCCCGCGGTGTGCGGCAAGCTGACCATAGCCCGGCCTGCCGCCCAGCCAATGCGGTGATGTGACGGTATTTACCGCCCGCGCCGCCAGCGAGCCCCATGACTCACGTGCCCGCCCGCCGGCTCCTCCCTCCGCCAGCACCAGCGGCGCCGCCCCCGCGCCACCACCTCTTGCGCCAGCCCCTGGTCGCCCAGCGGACCAGGGGCCCCTTTTTTTAAGCCCCTGAGGGCTAGGAGGGCCAAACTGGGTCTTTTGGAGCTGTTTTACAAACTCGGGCATAAATCGGGCGTCCGATCTCCGTTTTTCAAAAACGAGATACCGTTGGAAAGCTGCTTCCGGTGCCGTTCTGATGGATCAGGTCTGATTTCCTGATTTTTCCGTTTGGATGCTGTATTCCTCAGTCAAAGTCAGAACAATATTTTTGCACTCCTAGAGCCATATCTTTTGCATACGGACTCCGTTTTTCGCAAACAAAGAGGCGTTGGAAAGGGGTTTCTGTGATCTTTCCAGATCTGTCATTTATTTTTCCATAATTTGCACCAGGTACTTTTTATTCAGTATTTTGTGTTTTCACACATCTGTTAGTTACTTGGATGTTTCAGCACTTGGAAATCATTTGTTTGCATGGGATGGCATATGTTGATCTGATTTATCAGTATTGAGGTCAGTTAGTCTCAGATTTTTAATTTGAAGAGTTATCATGGGTTTTTCTACTCACCCTTCAGTTGTATTTCTGGAACGGGGTAATTATGAGTCATGGGCAAAGGGTATACTTACACATTGTAGGTGGCTAAATTTGTTTCCTTATTTGTATGATCTCATACCTGAACCAGCAACTTCAGAGGGAAAACTAGCTTGGGATATCATTAGAAATCATATAGTAGGAGTTATTTTGTCTAGTGTTGATTCTGACACTGTGTGGGCTATATCGGGCATTGATTGTCCTCCTCGCTTTGAACCCGTCTTTGGGAGATCTGTGATTTGATGCCTCCATTCGAAGGATCTGCCCGGATTGTCTTGCCCATTGGTTGGAGAAGACACACCTTTTAATCCATGATACTTTAAAAGACGATATTTAGACACCCTTATATATTCTGATGAATCAAAGGATTGTCTCATAGTTCCTACTCTTCAGACTGAGATTATTCTTGTATCAACATCTTCTCCTGTTGTTCTTGATCAGTTTGATATTGCCTCTTCTTTGGTTCTTGTTGATTCAGCTAAGAAGGACATCATACATCTTTCAGTTATGGCTACTTGGGATTCTTATCTTCCAGGCATTTCATCTTTGTTTGTAGAGTCAGCTACTTGATTTGGAGGATTACTTTGAGATTTTCCATCCTCTTTGTTGGCAGTATATTCAATTTATTAGCCCACCATGTATTGATTTGCAGTTTTGAGTCTTGATTCGGTTGGTTGACATCTTTTGTTTCAGTTCAGACAGAGAGATTCTTCAACATCCTATCATGGCACACATCTTGAGACATCTTGGTTCTTCTCTTTTCATAGGGTTTCTTCGACATTGTCCTTTGGATCTATTTCTTCCCAAGGGGAGGAATATTATTTGCCGCTTCAGGATATCTTTCTGGATTCTACATTAGGCATCTACCATTGTGACAGGAGTTTCTTCATTGTGGGGGGGCCTTCTAGTCTCTTTCTATTTCTCTTATGGAGACCATTGTATATGTACTTATATGATAGAAGCTGTCTATGGGGGTATCATGTTATCCACCTCTATCATATACATTATTAGTACATTGTTTCTTTCATCTCTCTTTTTGGGTAAGTTTTTTCCATGAGGTTTTCTCTATTTCTCCACTTCCTGATTTGGTTGTAGTGGGTACACGATCGGGGCCTTGGGACCCAAGTTTGCCTCTTGCATTGTAGTTACCACCTTTGCTTTCTTGCACATGTTTATGCTTGCACTTTGCTCGTCTTAGGGGGTGTTAGAGTGAGTTTAATTTAATCATGTTGGTTAAATTACCTTTATTCCTCTCTTAAGATTTCACTTTAGTTGCATTTTGTGACATTTAATAATTATATTAATTATTAAATGTCTACCTATTAGGGTTTCTTTTAGGGATGCACAATATCCTTTTATAAGGATTCATCATTGTAATCTATCTCTCTTGGATGAATACATTTTTCAGCTTTCAGAGCACCCTTGCTTGTTTGTCTCCATTTCTTCTTTCTGTGACAGGTTATTTGCATGCAGGTGATCTTCGGGGTCTGTGAAGTTGGCTTTCTCAACTTCTACAATGAGTTCTAAGCATACAGAGCTTTTCTTGTCAAATGAAGTTTGAATCGACATTTTCCCTTGTGGCACCTTGTTAAAGTTATTTGGAGGTATAACTTTGATATGGTTGAGTGGGAAGCCCATTCAATGGCATGACTTTCCCCATAGCCACCTATGTGTTTGTGAGTGCATACCAACTAGCATATGTTGGGTCTTCTCACCCAACAGACCGCCATGAGTTCCATCACCCCAAAGTGAGCATGCATTTCCTTTTTCAAACAAACAACCTAGATCTAATCCACAACTAGTTGGACAAATGATCGAAGCTTGATCTGATTCTCCCTTTTATTCTTCTATTTCATGTGTGTGTTCCTTTGTTCTTATGTTTAGTTTTCCATGGGATCTTCATCCTGGGGCTTGATCATCCCTCTTAATCGTTGTCATTCGATCTTACTAATATAAGTGCATTTGGATCCCTCTCGATATGCATGGCTACTTTACTATGAGTTTGAAGCAAGTTCATCCTTTCACTAAAGTGGGGGATAAATGTACCATAGAAAAATGGATCATTGAAATTTTCATGGTATTTTAGGTCTTTCTCCTATGATGTTTGACTTGTCTTACTTTGATTTAATGTTGCAACGTAACTTATGCATTCACATTAAGTCCTAAATATTCAAATTATGACATCTTGTGAAGGTGTTGTGAAGTGTTGTAACACATTTCTACACTTTTCTAGACTCTTTTCATTATAACTCACCTAAAAATCACCTTTTCATCACTTATCAAGTCCTATTCTATAGTGTTGTAAACTCTTGTAACAAGATTTCATGCTTTTCTAGGCTTAATTTCACTATTTACACCTTTCTAATGCTTTATTTGACCCCTTTATGCACTCATAAGGCTTAATTAAGTGTATTTTTGAATGTAAACTAGACAAACAATATTAAATGCATGATAATTCCTGACACCAACTTACAAGCCCCAGGTGGAACCCATTCGCCATGGGTGGCAAATGAGTCCCTCTTGGCTCCAAATTCAAAATAATTCAAGTTTTCTTTCGGGTTGTATTTAAAAATACCTTATGTTGGCTTGTAATGAGGTATTATTGGGTTATTAGGGCATATATGTGTATAAATAAGTGTTTTTATCATCATTTTAAATCTCCTCATTCACTTGTATTCACTAAACATCAATTAGCATTTGAGCACTTTGCATCATCCAATCAAGCATCTTGGAGCAACCATTGACATAATTTCAGATTTCTTCAACAAGGTTGTGGTGAGTTAAGGACATTTTCATTTTTTTTATTCATCTTTCCTTGTTCATTTCATTCCATTTCTTCATTAAGGGTTTGATTACCAAAGTGGGATTTGACTAAGGAAAATCCCTATACTCTAACCCTTAACCATTTTCCCCCTTTTGCATGTGTGTTTGTAGACCTGTGTATGTATATTTATCAAGAAAATAGGTGTTGAAAAGTGGACAAGAAGTCAACAAATTGTGTCAAGTCAACTCAACCCTATTTCAAGCTTGGAGACAATCTACAGTCCATTTTCTATAGATTTGACTCTATCAACCCGACAAGAAGACAAGTGCAGATTTGGAGCTATATAATTGACCTTTGATTTCATAGAATTTTGGAGGAGGACTAATTCACCATCAGTGGTGAATGAGTCCCACCTTAAGGCTAAAAAAGGTGATTTTGTCAGATTCTAGTGCTTGACAGTCAGAAACTTGTTTCAAGAGATTTTACTAGTAGTAGGACTAATTCACCATCAGTGGTGAATGAGTCCCACTGGAAATTTGGAGTGATTTTAACATCATTATAGAATCTTCTCAGGTCTTCAATATGCCTCAAGGTGCACTCTGATAATCCTCTTTCAATTTTGTTTTACATTTGTTCATGTTTTAGTTCATTCTTGCATATCTCACTATGTTTTCAAACATTGCATTTTACATTAGTTTTGCATCAATAATTAGTCAATTTCATTATTTAGTTTCATTTCCAACATTGCATTTAGTCATACTCACATCATACAATCCTCTATTTGAGTGAACCACTTCAATTTTGGGGTTCTATCTCTCTCATTTTAGGTGAGAGATCCTAAGAGTGCAAGAGAAGTCAATAGAAAACAATAAAATTGTTGGTTCAACTACAATAGCACTCTCAAGCTCTTACATTATCTCTCTCCTTGGCTTCCTCAAGCCTTGCAGGTGATATCGATCTTATGCCTTGTATCTTTGAGCATCTTGGGATTTCTCACATCCCCTATCTATTGCATCTATACTTCGTGATATAGGTTCTCGTCCTTGAGCAGGGATTTCTTTTATCACTCTTGCTTTCCTTTCATTTACGCTTATTATTTCTCTCTATCTATCTTGCTATCCATGGAGGTGGGAACACCAAAATAGGGGTTTGACTAAGGTATACCCCTAAACAACCCCAACATTTTTCCTCGGTCCTATGTGTGCATGTATTGAAGATATTCATTTGCTAGAGGCTTCATTACTTGGGCTGTTGTGAGCATTTTCTTTCTCTATCCTCTTTAGTTCTATCATTTACTTTACTTCATTGCAGTCCTATCATATTCTATCAATTCCCTGCATTGTGGAAGTTCTTAGTAATCATATTGTTAGTAGTCACTTTGTTGTTTACTATGAAATTCTCTATTTCTAGTCCATATGAGATGCCAATGTGCCTTTGGAACTCCAGCACATTGTGTTGCTACCCATTCACTGCATTGAAATCCTTTGGCCAAAAGCTTATTAGTTTTTCTAGTAAATCTCTATGACCTACTCATTTTGATTATGAAACTCTCACTTTATTCCTTGTGGTAGTCTGAGGTAGTTTAGGGAATTTTGTTCCCTAGGAATCTCTTGAGAATAAAGAGACTTGTGAGCAGTGAATCCCCCTTCTCTACATTTTGGTGAACTTGATGTGAAAAAACCTTCCCCAACAAAAATTGGGGTGATGCGCTGAACCTTATTTCGTACTGTCAAAGTGATGTGTTAGCCTTCAGTAGACTTTTTAGGTAGTTTTTATTATATTGAACTTATTATTTTCTAAATGAAGTTAATATCTTCTTTTATTAGTTCAATTTCTAATTTTATTCAAAGTGTTAATGATGTTCCATTTCATGGATGTGTCAATGGTGACTTGGCTTTTCTCATATCACTTTTTATCTTTGATCCTTCTCATGAAATTCCTCACCTTATAATATTTTGTTGCAAGAAGATTAAATCATCAATGTTTTTCTTAACATTACTCTACCCTCTCTTTATTCCAATGCACTATCTTCTAGAGATGATGCATTAGTGGATGATGAATCTCTTATTTCTCTTCTAGAGATGATGTATTAACGAATGATGAATCTTCTCTCACACAAGATCCTTCAAAGATAGATGTTGAGTATATTTATTCAAATTATTCCTTTATAAGTTGTAAGGAATTCATAAATATCATATATGTCTCTACTGCCCCTACAAGGCCTAAGAGACCAATCATTTATTTGACTCTAGATAGTCCTTCTCTTAAAAGGATTTTTTCTATTAATAGTGTTCCATTTGATAATGATTGTCCTCACCTTTCTAAGGCTCCCTCTTATAGAGCGGTAGCCCATACTTATAATACTAGAAATAATAAATTAAAAGTTAATCATCATATTTCTTTACCACCTTCTCAATAAATCCTTCCTCAAGCACCTAAACCTAGAGATAAAGCACCTAGTGATTACGATCTTATCGAGAAACTCTGTGTTACTTGGACCAAGATCTCACTATGGGACTTGCTTCAGTCTACTCCAGTTTATCAAGGTATGCTTCAAGAAGCATTGAAAATGAACCTCTTACCTTCTTCCACTAGGTTGATGGATGTTAATGTGTTGATAACTCATATTCATGCATATTCACTGAATATTATGTTCTATACTCAAGAACTCCAGCCCTTAGAAGTACAGAAGCAAGCATACCCTCTAATGATTATAATCAACGTTACTAAAGTTGGCATTATATGTACTCTCATTGACATTGGTTTAATAGTCAATGTATGTAGCATTAATCTATTGCCTAAATTAAAATTGATTCAACTTCACTTGTAGATTCTTCTATTGGCATTCACGGGTTTGACAATGTTAGTAGAAAATATCTAGGTACAATAGTATTACCTTTGCAGCTTGGACTTGTTACTATACCCACTTTGGTATATGTTATGGTAGGAAAGTCACCATATAATATTATTCTTGGTAGACTATGGATTCATGCTATGGGTGTAGTCCCCTCTACCTTACATAAATTTATTAAGTTCATTCATAATAGTCAAGTAGTCATAATTAGGGCTGACCTTGATGCCATACACTTTTGTGAGATGGAAACTGTCGGTTAGGCTTCGGTTGTGCCTACTCTTATCCCTTTAGTGTCTTCAAATGTGTTGATTTCTACTCCAGCAATTTACCCATTACAAAGGATACTCTTTAGATAAATGTTCCTAAAGAAGGCCCTTCTAAAGCAATAAATTTTGAGTCTACTCCTTCCTCTTCTCAAAAGAATGCATGTCTTGGTGATGATTGGGGTTCTCTAGAATTTATAGAATCCTTCATTAGAGAATATAGAGTTGATCCAATCCACTTAGAAATTTTGATAACAACATCCAAACCTGCTATCAAAGATGATTATTATTCTGCATTGCAGGATAATGTGAATATAGATTGTAATTTTCTTAATGTTGATCCTCCTCCTTCTAAGGAAGATGATTAGGATTCTATTAAAGAGAATAATACTAGTATTCCTATCAAGAAGGATGATGGAAATCCTATAGAAGAGTCCAATCCCCATTGTTGGAATAATACTCTCTATGTAAATCCTCCTTCTCAATATTTACAAACATGTTATGGCCCTAGCTTTAAGCTTATCTCTAAGTATGGCTATGGGTGTAAAGGTTGTGGGAATAACAAACAAGGAATTCATGTCCCTATAGAATGTGCACCTCATAAACATAATTTGGGGCTTGGTTGCTCGAATGAACAATCTAAATGGAAACCATGGTTGAATGTCAACATGACTCCTACTCAACCTTGTTCTCTTGAAGTGATTCATCCTCCATTATCTATTGTATTTGTGCCTTCTTCTTGTGATCAATCAAGCTCTTCTTCACAAGAGAAAGGGTTGCTTTTTGCTCCTCATACTTTATTTAATCAAGAGTGCATCTTTTTGAGGCTTCTCAAAGCCCACTTGATTACTCTTCCTCCTCCCATACATAAGAGATTTCATAAGAATGATCAAGAAAAACATTCTTTCTATGCTTACCATCAAGCACCTTGATATTCCACTAGTGACTGTAAGGCCTTAAAGGATAAAATACAACTTCTTGATTTTGGTGTTATCACTCTTCCATTTTTTGATGCACCTATCTCTACTTCGCATGACAAGTGATATCAAGGTTTGCCTCTATCCTATCCCTTCTAAGCATCTTCTCATGAGGTTCTTACACCTCCCTTCTATAGTATCTTGAATGGCTCTCCTCTCCTATATCCTAGGGGTAGTGATAACTTGTTCTAGAGATGTGTGTCCCTCTTATGGACCCCCTCTCTTTTCTCTATCTTTAAATTGGAGTGTTCCTTTGAATGGGCCCCATGGCATCTTGAAGGGTTCTCGACCAAAGGAACCCCCATTTGAAAGCCTTCTGATTCTCAAATGAATTACAATATTTGATATTTGATCTCGATGTCTAGCTTGGGGGTAGCCTGACTAGACCTATCTTATATCTTCATGTCTAACTTGTGGGAAACCTACCTAGACCTATATTTTCTATGACTATCTTATAGTACAGTTTTCAATGGCCACAAGTTTTTCTTATTAATCTTGCTCTACAAGACCGAGAACCTATAGAGCTCCTTTACATCAAGATTTTCCTTCAATTGTTGACTGTCTATGTGACTGTTTGCCTCTCGGGTATGTGTAGGATCATGATGGACCAAAAAGTGGTGATATGATGGGTATGTGTAGGGGTATGTGGCTGGCGGCTTTTTTTTAACCCAAAATTGATGAAACGAAAAGGGTTTTTAAAGGAGATTCTCAACTTTCCACAAATATAAATTATGCTTTACTTTGAATTTAATAAATAATTTTTATTCATTTTCTATTTAAATTACAACTAAAGTCCTAATTGATAGGTTGATTGAAAAATATCTATATCTTTCAAACGGTGTCACATTTTTTGAATCCAAAATATGTGTCACATTCTATGCTTCGCATACTATAGGATTTAAAAAAAAATGAATTTAATGAAGTTTTGACCAAGTTAAGGTGGCCAGACATATGATTTTTTATATTTTTTAAGTTGTAATAAAAAAATCTATAATTAGTATTTACTTGGAAAAAATTACAAAAAAATATTCCATGGTACATGGTCCTATACTTATACCTAAAATATTATAAAAATATTATCATTTTATTGTGGTTAGGGGTGATGAGACAAACACCTACTTCTTATTTTTCCACAGAAATTTAAACCTCTTGCGGTGAAATTTCCACACACCACTCAAATAGGTTTTTGAAAAAAAAAAAACCTAGTAGTTTAGAAACTACATTCAATTTTCTATAGATTATATTCTTACATATTTTTGAAATAATATAGATAACTTATTCAAATTTTTACGTCAAGTTGCCTAACTCTGATTTTTCTAAATTTTTTGCCACTTAAGGGCCTATTTTTTCCATGATGATCCTGCACATACCCTGCCTGCCTGCATGGATCTTTTCTATCTAACATGTTTTTTCTATGAATTAACATGTGCAGTTTCTTTTTCAATCAGGCTTGGAGGATCGAGCATCTCGAGCTTTCCTTGCAGGACAGAGCACCTATAAGGCCTATCAAACTCTATGGATCCTTTCACATCTGGCCTCCCTCAGGACTGAGCACTTGTGGTGCCTCCTCTGTAGGGTCAAGAACCTACACAACATTTTTTCAACCTTCCATAGGTCTGAGGGCTTGTGGTGCATTTATTCACCTCTCCTCAAGAATGGGGACCTATGGAGCCTTCTCTCTTCTCTCTTCTCTCTTATTTTGATTCTATATATACCATGTCAAAGACTTGTATCTTCTTTGTCCTAAGTATATAATTATTCCCCTCTTCGACATTGGTTGCTTCCCTATCTCTTGTATGCATTCTTCTATTGAAGCAATCAATCCTTAATTACATTCTTCTCTCTATTTAAGAATTCTTCTATGTGTTATTTCTTAATTTGAGGATGACACGTAGTATAGAGACAACCTTCTACATTGAGGTCTCTTTCACTTTTCCGACTCAAATCCTTTAGTTTGTTATGTGCCTTTGTGTGTGTGATATTCATGTATGTGTTCTAATCCTGTGATGTTATGGTTTTTTATGTTCTAACCTTGTTATCTTGGGTAGATTTTTCTTGTCTAATATGTTTGTTTTGTAGGTCTACAGCCTGGGGGAATGCTTCCTTAGTTTGAAGGGATATGTTCTTCTTCTATAGTATCCTTTTGACATATTGATGTTTTTTTATGTTTAGTAGATTTCCATTAGTGCACATATTAGTGTATATTCATATTCTTGCTAAAGTGGGGGAAAAATCTAATGTCGTAAAATTGCACCCCTCACAATTTTACATGCATTCTCTTGTATCAAATTTAGTGTCCACTCCCCTAGTACTTGTGTAGGCTCATTTTAGCCCCTACATCAGTCTTTTTCCCCTCTTAGGATGCTCAGGACCCCCTTTTAGTAGCTACATTCACATGTCAGCATTGTTTCAAACCTTGTGCTTTTCTTGTTCTTGTCATTTTGTAGTGTGATGTTTCTAGACACTAGTGGTCCACATGGACGTTTACAAGCCATGCTAGTATCCTATGAAATTTCAATGTTTAAGCAACCATTTCCGAGTGCCTTGCCACTTTTTAGCTATTGTTGTTGGTGGTAGTAGCGTAGGTGCCTTGTAACAACTTGGGAAACTTCTTTTTCCTCCTCTTCTCTCTTTAAATGTTATCTTTTCAAACCATTTGGTCATCTTGGATTCTATCACTTTCTTCTAGCTTCTCTCCAGATTCTTGGCTTCTTTCTTGAACATTCTGTTGTCTCTCTATCTTGCTATCTATAGCTCACTGCAACAACACTCTCAATCTCTTACATTCTCACAATGCTCCATATTACTCTCTTCAATCTTGCAACTATTTTAATCTCTCTCCTTGGCTTCCTCAATCCTTGTAGGTGATATCTATCTTGTTCCTTGTATCTTTGAGAATCTTGGGATTTCTCACATCCCCTATCGATTGCATCTATACTTCGTGATACGAGTTCTCCTCCTTTAGTGGGGATTTATTTTATCACTCTTTCTTTCATTTCATTTATAATTATTATTTCTCTCTATCCATCTGGCTATCTGTGGAGGTGGGAACACAAAAATAGGGGTTTGACTAAGACAAACCCCTAAATAGCCTGAACATTTTTTCCTCATTCTTATATGTGTAGGTATTGAAGATACTCATTTGTTGGAGGCTTCATTACTTGGATTGTTGTGAGTATTTTAATTATTTGGAGGCTTCAGTCCTATCATATTATATTACTTGCTTGCATTCTGGAAGTTCTTAGTAATCAAATTGTTAGTATTCACTTTGTTGTTTCCTGCGACATTCTCAAATTTTGGATTGTACGAGATGCTTGTGCGCCTTTGGGACTCCAGAATGTCATGCTACCACTCATTCACCATGCTAATGTCCTTAGGAAAAAATCTTGTCAGTTTTTCCACTGTGACCTACTATTCTAATTTTGGAACTCTCACTTTGTTCCTTATGGTAGTTTGAGGTAGTTTAGGGCAGTTCATTCCCTAGGATTCAATTGACAATAAAGAGACTCATGAGTAGAAAATCCCCATTCTCTATAGTACTTGAAGATGCATTGTAATACTTATTTGTAGTAATAGAGAACTGATGTTCTTTTGGAGGGTGGGGTTTTTATCTAAAAGGGTTTTCCCCATGTATTATGGTGTTATTAGTTTATGTGTACCTTTTGTTCTATCTTATCTTTTCTATG